>ML058452.1:1254809-1909684 GCA_003013855.2 Liriodendron chinense | reverse complement strand
CCTAATGTTCAGTGGCAGCGAGTTCTGGTCGTTTCACTTGTGAGCATGGTGATTGCTCGGTTTGGATCAGTGGTGCATGGTTGATTTGCCCACTGGGTGCATGGTTGATTTGCCGCCTCGTTGTACCGGTTAGGTGAGCATGGTTGATTGCGACAGGTTCCTAATGTTCAGTGTGGCAACGAGTCCTAGACGTTTGTGCTCTACACGTACCATAAACATACATGACATCATGATAACATGTTTCACTTCTAATAAGGACATAAGATGTTTAGATCTTCATTATATTCTTGTATATGCTCACATAATCCTAGCTGTTAGTATTTCACGTCTAACGTCTATCAACTGGATATTACTTATGATGAAAATGATCTCCCTGGGCTTTAGCTCACCAAAATCCCCACAGTTCCTGCAGGATATCAAGAGGAAGGAGGAGGGCTGAAGCAGAATATTTGGACTGATTATTTTTATTAGAAGGACTTATATTTGTTAGGTGTTGAATTTATTTCCTTTAGTAGATGATTGAAAACAGATTTTAGTAGATTTGAGTATTTTGCAGAATGGTTGTAGTTGTTTGGCTTAAACTTTTATTTGAGATTTAATTCATGGTTAATAAAATACTTCAGCTTAGTATTATGGTGGTATGTGGAATGAAATATCTCTTCAGGTTATATTTGGATTGAGTTCATACTCTGAAACTCGAGCCTGAGTTGTTATACTCGAGTCTTGGATTTCAGGGCGTGACAGTTTGGTATCAGAGCGAATTTCGAGATCCTAGAGCCTAGGGTTATGGGTTAGGATTAGATTTAAGATGAATAATCCAATCCTTTGTCGACACCAATCCTATTAAGTATTAACTTATGATTCTACTTGACTCGTAGATTTACCATGACGGGTCGCAGCGAGCAAAACGGGATGCCCTCCACCCCACCCGCTACTAACAATACGACGACGGCGATTCCTGGGTTGGCCGAACAAAACCAGCTGCTACAAGAAATGATGAAGGTATTGGGGACTGTGGTCAGCGTAATTGGGCTTCAGAATCACCAGCAGAACCCGATGCCCCCGCCGACCACTCATGGGAATTCAGGTGGGTTACTGGAGAGATTCAAGCGATTACGACCCCCCTCATTCAACGGGTCTCCCGACTCGAATGAGGCTGAACACTGGCGCAACGAAATGGAGAAACTCTTTGATGGGATGGGATGCAAAGACGAGGAGAAAGTTACTTTAGCTACCTTTGTACTCGAAGGAGAAGCATATCACTGGTGGAAATCCATGGTGAGATCAGTTCCCCCAGGCACTGAATGGACCTGGGACTCCTTCTGCGACAAGTTTAATAAACAATACTTCCCAAAAACTATGCGGGACCAAAAGATAGTGGAATTCATGAGATTGGAACAGGGGAAGCTTTCCGTCAGACAGTATGAAGCCAAATTTACAGAGTTGGCAAGGTATGCCACTTCTATGGTACGAGAGGAAGAGGATAAGGCCCGAAAATTTGAGAACGGTCTCAAACCACCGATACGCAGCAGAGTGCGGGCCTTCGAACTGACGACTTACATGGAGGTCTTTAATAAGGCCTTGGTGGTGGAGAGAGACTTTGAGGAGTTTTGGAAGGATCGGGATCAGAAAAAGTCCGACACGGGGTCGAAAAACAAGGCGTCATCTTCTGCACTACCCCAACATGCAGACAAGAGGCAGCGAATGATGAGCAGTTCTGCACCCCCGCCTCCACCGAGCAGCAATCAATTTCAAGGGAGATGTTATAATTGTGGCGAAGTGGGTCACACGCGACCATCATGCCCTTTATTAGTCCAGGGACCACCTCGCCCGGTGTCCCAGACACGCGGACCACCATCACAATATGCACAGCCACAACATCGACCACATGTGCAACACCAGAGACCTCCACAATACTCCCAAAGGCCGCAACCAACACAACCTTTCTCTATTACGAGGCCTGGTCACCAACCACCAAGACAGCAAGCCCAAGGGCGAGTTTACGCAGTAGCCCCGCCAGCAGGGGAGCCTGAAACAGCACAGGAACATGAAGAAATACCACCCGAAGAAGAACCAGTGCCTGAAGAAGCAGCAGCACAGTGCTACGCAGTCACAGATGCCCCACCTGAGCATAACACAAATGGGACAGTAGTCGAAGGTACGCTTTTTATATTCACGACACCTGTCAAAGCTTTGTTTGATACGGGGGCTACCCACTCATTTATTTCTGCATCCTTGGTCACTTCTTTGGAATTGGTTAGCGAGAATATGGATAGGAACCTAACTATTGCCACACCCATTGGTCGATCGGTGGTATTAGATCGTATATGTAAGGACTGTCCCATCTTGATAGGCGAGGCTTGCCTGCCAGCAAACCTAATCGTCATGGATATGTCGGGATTCGAAATTATCTTAGGAATGGATTGGTTAGCCGCACATCACGCCACTTTAGACTGTTACGAAAAGACAGTGACTTTCTCCGCCCCAAATCAACCAATCATCACATTTCGTGGGGGCAAACATGTAGATTCAATAATAATCATGGCAGCACTATCCGAGACGGAGGATCAGGAAAACCATACCGAACAAATTCATATAGTTAACGAATTTCCTGACGTGTTCCAAGAAATCCCTGGATTACCCCCTCGGAGAGAAGTGGACTTTACCATCGAACTGGTACCAGGGACCGCCCCGATCTCTAGAGCAGCATACCGCATGGCCCCATTGGAATTAAGAGAGCTAAAGAAGCAGATACAAGAATTGCTGGACCAAGGATTTATAAGGCCCAGCACATCACCTTGGGGAGCTCCGGTACTGTTTGTGAAGAAGAAGGACGGCTCGATGAGGCTATGCATTGACTATCGCCAGCTTAACAAGGCCACAATTAAAAATAAATACCCTTTGCCTCGTATCGATGACCTGTTCGATCAACTAAGGGGAGCTCAATACTTCTCCAAAATAGATTTGAGGTCCGGGTATCATCAGTTAAGAATCAAAGACCCAGACATACCAAAAACCGCCTTCAGGACACGTTATGGCCACTATGAATTCCTGGTTATGCCCTTCGGGCTCACGAATGCTCCGGCGGGTATTTATGGACTTAATGAATAGGGTGTTCAAGCCTTACCTCGATCAGTGTGTCATTGTTTTCATCGACGATATCCTCATCTACTCCAAGACTTATGAGGAACACGAGGAACACCTTAGGACTGTGTTACAGATTCTCAAGGATAACCAGCTCTATGCAAAACTCAAGAAGTGTGAGTTTTGGAAGAAGGAAGTAAAATTTCTGGGCCACGTGGTGTCGGAAAAGGGAATCTCTGTAGACCCGACAAAGATCGAAGCCGTGATTAACTGGGAACAACCCACAAATGCAGCTGAGGTACGAAGTTTCTTGGGTTTGGCAGGCTATTACAGGAGGTTTATCGACGGGTTCTCTAAAATTGCGAGACCGTTAACCAGTCTAACGGGGGAAGAGTAAGACCTTTACATGGGATGACAGTTGCGAATTAGCATTTACTAGGCTTAAGAGACATTTAACGTCGGCACCGATATTAACGATTCCAGCGGAGGGAGAAAAGTTTGTCGTCTACACGGATGCTTCTCACCAAGGGCTAGGATGTATTCTTACACAGAATGGAAGGGTGATCGCTTACGGCTCCAGGCAGTTGAAGAAACATGAGCAAAATTACCCTACTCACGATTTGGAGCTTGCCGCAGTTGTTTTCGCTCTAAAAATATGGAGACATTATTTGTATGGAGAGCAGTTTGAACTTTATACCGATCATAAGAGCCTAAAATACCTATTTGACCAGAAAGAACTGAACATGCGGCAGAGAAGGTGGCTAGAATTCCTAAAGGACTATTACTTCGACATTTGTTACCATCCGGGCAAGGCAAATGTTGTGGCCGATGCCTTGAGTAGGAAGAAACAATTACTCGCCGCAACTCTCGCCATACAGGAATGGAAATTGTTAGAAAATATCAAGGATTACGAGATCAAACAATGGGAAAATAGCACTATGGCCTTCCTTGGAAACTTGTCGATCCAGCCAACATTGGTAACCCAAATCATAGACGCCCAAAAGCAGGACTCGTGGCTCCAGAATCGAATTTCAGTTGTAGACGCCGATGCAGCAGTTGAATGGAAAGTGGGGACAGATGGAGCAATCAGGTACCGAGGAAGAGTGTGCGTGCCAGACGTAGCCGAACTAAGGAAAGAAATTTTGGAGGAGGCCCATAGATCCAAGTTGACAATACATCCTGGAAGTACGAAGATGTATCGCGATGTTCGCAGAACATATTGGTGGAATAACATGAAGAAGGAGATTGCAAATTTTGTATCCAAGTGTTTCACCTGTCAACAGGTTAAAGCTGAACACCAGAGACCTTCTGGACTACTACAACCATTAGAAATCGCAGAATGGAAATGGGAACGTATATCCATGGATTTTGTTGTGGGTCTGCCCAGGTCAGGGAGAAATCATGATGCTGTATGGGTGATTGTAGACAGGCTAACTAAGTCAGCTCATTTTCTACCAGTGCGAATGAATAACTCATTAGAAGAGCTGAGTAAGTTGTACATCAAGGAGATCGTGAGACTTCATGGGGTGCCCGTTTCGATTGTTTCCGATCGTGACCCTAGATTTGTCTCTCGATTCTGGAAGGGGCTGCAAGCGGCATTGGGGACTAAACTAGATTACAGTACCGCCTTTCATCCACAGACTGATGGCCAGACGGAAAGAGTGAATCAAATATTAGAAGACATGCTTAGGTGCTGTGCTATCGATTTCAAGGGTAATTGGGACGACTATCTTCCTCTGATAGAGTTTGCCTATAATAATAGTTACCAGTCAACTATCGGTATGGCACCGTTTGAAGCACTTTATGGTAGACCTTGTAGATCCCCTAGCTGTTGGACAGAAGTGGGTGAGAAAGCTTTATTAGGACCTGAACTTGTACAACAGACTTCTGAGAAGATTGCGATTATAAAGGAACGTATCCGTGTCGCCCAAAGCCGACAGAAGAGTTATGCAGATAATCGAAGGAAGGAATTGGAATTCTTCGTGGGCGATCACGTATTTTTGAAAGTTTCTCCAATGAAAGGAGTCATGCGATTTGGAAAGAAGGGAAAGTTAGCTCCGAGATATATTGGACCATTTGAAGTGTTAGCTAAAGTTGGCGTTGTGGCATACAGACTGGCGTTACCTCCTCAGTTATCGAGTATTCATAATGTTTTTCATGTTTCCATGTTGCGAAAGTATGAACAAGATGTCTCTCACGTCATCGACTGGCAGCCTTTGGAAATTCGAGAAGATACTACATACATTGAGAAGCCAGTTAAAATTCTAGACAGAAAGGAACAAGTACTTCGTACCAAGACGATTCCACTGGTGAAGGTGCAGTGGAGTAATCACGAAGTGGAAGAAGCTTCTTGGGAGCGTGAAGATGAAATTCGAGAGAAATATCCAGAATTATTTTGAGGTACGTTTAATTTCGAGGACGAAATTTTTCTTTTAGGAGGGTAGAATGTAATAACCCTGATTTTTCCCATTAGTTGCGATAAATTAATTTAAGGGTTTAATTTAATAATTAAGTAAATAAATAATTGATATAAGGAATGAGTTGACATTAAACAATTCATGAGGATTATGGTATGATCTTTCATATAAAATAAATAAAATAAAAAAAAAAATAATAATAAAATAAAATAAATAGGCTATTAATTAAACCCAAGTTATAAGACAATTTGCAGGAATCACGACTTCTAGTGATCATTACCGTACAAAACTCTATACAATAGTTCTAGGACACGATCCAACCATACATGTCAAATTTCAGCCCTCCGATCATCCTACAAGAGCCCTAATCAGAAATCAGGCCATAGGTGGGCCATCTAACTTCGGAACTGTCTCATTTTTGGCGTCATACCTTAAAATTACGTGGCCTACCTGATGACTGGAGTGGATTCTGCATATACATCATGGTGGGGCCCACGTGCACCGCGTGCACCACAAATCATCGGTCAAACCCGCGTTGACCGCGAGTGTAGAAGAGATTTTCTTCTTCTTCTTCGTTCGTGACGCGGCAGCGAGCGGACGCTGTCCGCTGGTTTTCATCCACGCGTTCGTTGGGGGTCCACTGCTGGTGGGCCCCACATGAAAGTGGAACCCAGGTGGGCGTACGTGCACCGCACGTAACTAGAGTGGAGAAGAATCCCACCCTCGCGTCTGCTTCTTCTTCTTTTCTTTTCGTCCGCAGCGGCAGCGAACGGCGCTGTCCGCCTGCTCCATCCACACCGTTCATTGGTGGGCCAGCGGGTGGCCCCCACCTCGGGTCAACCTGCATGCCTTACGTGCACCGCACGTATCAAGCGGTCCAAAGAGCCCTGCCTCGCCCGTTTCTTCGCTCGCGGAAACAGCGGACGCTGTTACAGCGTCCGCGCGCTGTCGACAATGGGCCTCCTTGCGATCATCGGGGTGGGCCCCATCGTAAAATCCAAGCCGTCCATTCGAATCCCCTACCCCACACATGAAGTCCCCTTGAATACCTTGCTCATCAGCTGTCTATCCGACCTTCCTCAAGCCACCGTTCAAATCAAAGAAGACCAAGATCCGGTCCGTTGCGTTGCATGGACGGTCCCGACTCCACCAATCTCTTCATGTGGACCCCACCTACATATTCGACGGTTCCTACGTGAAGTAGTCTACAAGAAGTGGAAGTTGAATCCTCCTTTAACCCGGATACGCAAACCCACTACGTCGGTTTCGCACAGCTATATAACTTGCCGTCCACTCCTACATTCTTCAGAGAAAAGCTAGAGAGAGAGAGGGTTTGAGCAGAGAAAGAGAGAGAGCTGGTTGAGGGAGGGGGAGAGAGAGAGAGAGAGAGAGAGAGAGAGAGAGAGAGAGAGAGAGTGTGGGTGTGTAGTGTGTGGGAAGGTGTCCGCACCTCACGGCTGCTGTGGTTGCTGGAACCTGCTACTGTTGTTGCTAGCACCTGCTCCAGCATAGAAGGAAAGAAGTAAGGAAGAAAGAAGAAGGAAGAAAGAAGAAGAAAGAAGAAAGAAAGAAAGAAAGAAGAAGGAAGAAGAAGTTTCAACCGAGTCGACTCAGTCTCAAATTGGATCTTTAGATCTGTCGGTGAGTGATTCATCTCAGAATTTCTTGTTAATTCCTTTTCCCTTATGTGTGTTATTCTCAGTATTCAAATTCCATGTCTCTTTACTATGGATCTTAGGTATAGGTCCATCCCCTCAACCCTTTTTCTAAATTGAGTTTAAGGTTTCATTTTCCTATTATACACAGTCTGGATCCTAGGTAAGGGATCCATCTCCCTTTACATTCTAAATATTCTTCTTACAACATTTCTTTTCTTATTGATTCTTTTCTCACTTTCCTTCTCGTTACGTAGGTTGAAATTGTAGAATACACCTGACTTAGATTACATATTTATGATGACAAACAAGATACGACCCTAGGTATTTGTGGTGTTAATGATATTTTACATATTATTGTCCGTACACTCCCTTACTGATAATAACTTAGGGAAAGAAATTTTTTTTAAGGAATAACACATGCATGGGGTGATTGGACTTGAGTGATATGCATTGTATGCTTGAAGAGTGCTTCCATAACTCATGACATACATACATTTATACACTGCGACAGAACAGGAGCATGGTTGATTTGACTCCTGGCGTGCATGGTTGATTTGCCGCCTCGCTGTACCGGTTAGGTGAGCATGGTTGATTTGCGACAGGTTCCTAATGTTCAGTGGCAACGAGTTCTGGTCGTTTCACTTGTTGAGCATGGTTGATTTGCTCGGTTGGATCAGTGGTGCATGGTTGATTTGCCCACTGGCGTGCATGGTTGATTTGCCGCCTCGTTGTACCGGTTAGGTGAGCATGGTTGATTTGCGACAGGTTCCTAATGTTCAGTGGCAACGAGTTCCTAGACGTTTGTGCTCTTACACGTACCATAACATACATGACATCATGATAAACATGTTTCACTTCTAATAAGACATAAGATGTTTAGATCTTCATTATATTCTTGTATATGCTCACATAATCCTAGCTGTTAGTATTTCACGTCTAACGTTCTATCAACTGGAATATTACTTATGATGAAAATGATCTCACTGGGCTTTAGCTCACCAAAATCCCCACAGTTCCTGCAGGATATCAAGAGGAAGGAGGAGCGGCTGAAGCAGAATATTTGGATGATTATTTTTATTAGAAGACTTATATTTGTTAGGTGTTGAATTTATTTCCTTTAGTAGATGATTGAAAACAGATTTTAGTAGATTTGAGTATTTTGCAGAATGGTTGTAGTTGTTTGGCTTAAACTTTTATTTGAGATTTAATTCATGGTTAATAAAATACTTCAGCTTAGTATTATGGTGGTATGTGGAATGAAATATCTCTTCAGGTTATATTTGGATTGAGTTCATACTCTGAAACTCGAGCCTGAGTTGTTATACTCGAGTCTTGGATTTCAGGGCGTGACACTAAGTGTAGTGAGTTTTCTTAGAGTCTAAGTAGTGAGTTCCTTAGAGTCTAAGTATAGTGAGTTCCTTAAAGTCTAAGTATAGTGAGTTCCTTAGAGTCTAAGTATAGTGAGTTCCTTAGATTCTAAGTATAGAGAGAGAGAGTGTGTGTTTTCTAGCCTCCACACATGTGGGAGTGGAGAAAGGTTTTCTTGCTTGCACATCTGGAGGAGAGATGCCTTGCTTGGTGGCTGACACAAGTGAGAGAGAGATGGGGCTGTCCTTTATGCAGACGATGGCTGATGGAAGCTGAGTAGCTGTTGTCCACTGTGTGTACGGCTGGTGAAACTGCAGCTTGGGCGGTGGCCACTTGCTGGAGTTGCTGCACGTGTGAAGCTTGGACATTGTGCATGGGGCCATCTTGATGGACGGCTGAGGAGCTGGAGTGGACTGCATGTGTGAGGGTGTTGGAGATGTAGCTGCTTGTTGATGCAAAAAGGGCTGCTGATCTTGCTGGATGCCAGACACCATAGACGGTCAGCTGCTGCTGAGATCTAGATGAACGGCTGGTGAAGTGGCTTCAACTGCTAGACGTACTTGCAGTTGATGGAGCTGGAAATGGTGGGGTCCACTAGAACATGGGATGGATGGTGGAGATCACTGCTGGACGATGATGGAGATGAAGGAAGGCTGGATGTGGACGGTGTGATGTTCAGCTCTGGTGGACGGTTGCAGATGAACGGTGCTGGAGATCTCCAGCTACTGGACGGTCTTGATGGTTTGGACGCTGGTGGAGTGACGTTTGGGCAGCTGGTGGAGTTGGATCTCCATCATGCTGACCAGCTGATCGGATGGTTGAGACGTCCTCCACTTGTCACTTGATGCACGGCTAATCCCACATGTAGACATCCAATCTTGATCGTCCAAACTTGCACAACCTGGATCTCCAAAATGAGTGGCGCTGTGATGTGGTCTTTCATGTCTACCATTATGACAGTCTAGGGTTCGATCTCCATGGCTTGATTTGCTTCAAGATTACCAAGACGCCTGATCTTACTTTCTTTTGGGCCTTTAAATGCCCTGATTGGATTAAATCTTGCGCAACCTCTCCTGATCACCTGAAGACAGAAAATTCACCTAATGAGGGATAATTAACTCGAAAAACAATGATAATGCCCTTAACAACTAGGGTTAATTATACAATATTAGGTACTTATCAATTGCCCATACCATTATGCTCTAATCCTAAGCATTCTAAGCCATATTCCTTGTGTTTGGTTACAAGATGGAGGATTCAGAGCTCATGTGAAGATGTACTTGCTCTTTTTTTTATCATTAGATGTTTTAGGCACCTCAACCATAGGTAGATCCTTTGTCTAAACCTTTCTAAAGATCCTATTAGGTGGAATTCCTCTAGGCAACCAACTTCTAATAGTTGTAGAGAATTCTCACCATCTCCTGTTACCTTGGGCATCTCAAGAGCATCTTATGCGAGGTGATTGATCGGTGGAGCTGAAGCACTGGTAATACATCGAAAACATGATCGGGGAGTTGATTGAAGCATGGGAGAGTGGAGATCAAGAAATCCAAGAAGGCACTGAACAAGGGGCTTAATCTGACAAGTAAGTTGTCCTAATAGAGAGTCCGGTTACACTCCTTCCTCATGGAGGATTAAGTGTGAGAGCTTAGATTTGCAAACTCAAACAAGTCTCTAAGGGGAGTGTTTGTTCGCCTCAAGTGCAAGGCTTGCGATGTAGTAATAACTCGGTAAGACCGAGGTCGATCCGTAGGGAATTAGGTAAACCAATTCAAACCATTCTAGTAACTTCAATTTAAGCAATTTTAGAATTCAATTTTAAAAACTAATTAGCAAAACAGTAACTTTTAGAAAAATCTGATAATTAACGGAACTAAGGCCTTAAGGATCCACTTGTAGTAGTCCAATGTGAATTCATTCATCCAAGCATAAACACAACTAGATTCGAAGTTCTATCTCTCATCTAGTTGGAAGATAAGGTATTCAATCACACACAATCCCACTTAAGTCAGGAAATCAGATTCTAGTTCTAGTTAAACACATAGAACTTGAACTTGTAGCCTTCAAAGTAACAGTCATACCAAGAGATCATGGCATGCTCTAGGGTTACTACAATTCAATTCTAATCAATCCAAACATGGTAATCTTGGAGAATTGCAAGGAACTCATGTTCGAAGTACATGAACTCTCATAAAACTTCTAAAAATACCAACTTCATTTAAACTTGAACTTAAAAATCCAAACTTTAAATAAGAATACTTGAATTAAACGAATTAAACAATGAAACTAGCTACAAGCTTCACCTCTTAGCCTTAGCTAAGAGGTTCTAGCCGAGCATTGTCATACTACAACTAGAACCAAAAGAAAAACTACTTGAAAGCATAGGAAAACTATAAACACCTTAGTTGGACGAGTTGCAAACGCTCCATGAAGATCCTCTCCACCTCCATGGACTTCCAAAGCCTTTTATGATGCCTTACGAACAATGTAGAGGTGTCATTTTATAGCAAAATTTCGTCACTGACTTGGAATCTTCAAGAGTCAAAGAGTCCTTACGCAATCTGGACGCTGTCTAGCCGGTTGGAGCTTGCACAGCAACATCCCTTTTAAAATCATCAAACTGACCTATCTGCCGGTCGGCCGGCCAGTCGGACCACAAGTCGAGTAGTGCAAAAATATGTTCAGAGAATTTCTGGTTTCTGGAGGGTTTGGCCAACCCATCTGGTGCAATGGCCGGTCGGTCGGACACTCTATAAATTGTGAATTTTCACAATTCTTCTCCTCAATCTTTATTGCATCTTACCTCTGCGTCTTGTCCTTTCTTCCTCTGATCTTTAAGGCATATAAAGTGAATCTTTTAACATCATTATGTGAAGTCTCTTTCGCATTCCTACAAACACAAAAACATGTATTAAATTAGTCATTAAATATATAAATCATGCATAATTTATGATGAATTAGGGTTAGAATATGCACAATTCAGAGCTCAATAGGGAGCCTCCGGCAGGAGCGTACGATAGGTTCTAGGATTAGAAATGAAGGGTATGGAGGATCCTTGTCAAACTCCTGGGTTGGATAGAACCCGTAAACATCTTGGTTGAGAGATGAACAAGTGAAATCTCTGTCATAGGTTGGGAGGAACCTTCTCAAACTCCCCGGTAAGGTGGAACCGATTTGAAACACCTAGGTTGGGAGGAACCTGATTTAAACTCCCTAGTGAATGTCGGTGTGCTTAAGGGATGAGTACTTGAACCGAGAGTGGAGTAGACCCAAAGTCGAACAACTATACATGCTTGTGTTTTGTAATTGATTTGAGCACATTGTTATCTTAGCATTGAATTAATATTTAATTACTTTATTATAAATGTTTGATAGGAATATATGGTAGGCACTAGTTAGGCACATTCACACATAAAATGTACTTTTACTAAGTAGTGTAGACTCGAGCCTTATGATCCATTCTTTTATAGTCTACATAGGTTGCATAGATTAGGTTCTTGATTAGTTAAATCATTTGATTATCTATGCATACTTAGGCTAAGTTGTTTATATGCTTACCATATGCTAGCCTTGTGATTGGACCCACTTAAGCTTGGAAGCTAAGTGTTCTTGCTTAATTAGTTTAATTAGGCAAGAGGTTTTCAAAATGGATTTTTAAACGGTCCTAATCACCCCCTTCTAGGACTAATGACCGTGGACTCCCAGCAGATATGTTATTAATTTCATAATTAATATATGTTTTGCTTTAATATTTATATATTCATGTGGTAAAAGAGAGCGTTTACTTCATTTTCATTGGGAACTTGAGTTGTGGGTACAACAAGAACTTGCTGAGTTATGTTTCATGGATCTTGGTATCCTGTTAGTCCATGACTGCCTAGCAGGTTTTAGGACAAACCTTTGGTCATCTTGTGTGAAGGGACCGATAACGAGTAGGGATGGAAAGTATGAGAGAGATCTATCACGCATGATCTAGGTTGACTTCTGTGTATTGACTTTGACTAATGCTTAGACCTTAGGACATAAAGGGAGTTCCAATTCATAGTGTAATATAGGGACCGATAACGAGTAGGGATGGAAAGTATGAGAGAGATCTATCACACATGATCTAGATTGACTTCTGTGTACTGACTTTGACTAATGCTTAGACCTTAGGACATAAGAGTTGTTCCAATTCATAGTGTAATATACTTTGGCTCTTCTCACGACGTCAATTCAATAGTTCATGTGTGGGTGTGGTTGGTTGCATGCATTAAAATACGGTTGAGGTCCATATGCTTTAACTAGGGATCCATTAGTTGCTTAGGAACACTTCTATCGCTTAGATCTTTTTTTTTTATAATTATTTTAGGATTTCTCTCTTTTCCTATAACCATTTTGTTTTAAATGTTTTAGTAAATTTTTTCAATTGTTAAATGCATTTTATGAATATATAATGTTTAAGATCTTACAATTCACTCATTAATTTGTATGGGTATTGGATCAATGGTGGATGACTATGGTTAATAGAGGGATTGCGTCAATTTTGGTACATGGATGGCAAGATTATAGAGTTTTGATGTAGTAAAGCATACAAAAGTCTGTAGGAGTGAGATGTACCGTAACTGGTGCATCCCTAAAACCCTAACTCCTGCTTATATAGACGTCGTTCCAAAGCGAGAGAGAGAGAGAGAGAGAGAGAGAGAGAGAGAGATCATCACATCTCTCTCCCTTCGTCCTCATCATCCACACACCAGTGGGGTCCAATTATTAGACGACTCTCCTTGTGCACTCCTCTAGTCCTATTCTAGGGTACATGTGGTGGCTCTTTACTTCTCTTATATCTAGGATAGATTCGGAAGAGACCTCCTACTTTGGAGAATTGACATCAACACTTTCTACATCATGATTGTAAACAGAGAGAGAAGATGGAAATCTGAAAATCTCCTTTGGTTTTCTATATCTTCAGACAACCCCAAAGGATTAAATATATAGAGATGTACAGCCCTACAGAATCATCTATACAAGGTAAAATGATAAAGATAGAATCAATCGATACATGGAAACTAAATGATTTTGGCTATACAAGGTATATGGCCTGTCTAACATCCCCCCTCAAACTGATGCTGGTCATCGACAAGTAAAAGTTTGCCGACAAGTAAAAGTTTGCCGACAAGAAATGAGTGACATGCAGAAGTGAGGGATTTCATAAGAATGTTAGCAATCTGATCATGGGAAGCAATATGTGGAAGAGAAATGAGCCCAAACTAAAACTTCTCTCGGATAAAGTGACAATCAACCTTAATATGCTTTTTCCT
The DNA here is from genome assembly GCA_003013855.2 of Liriodendron chinense. Classification (NCBI taxonomy): domain Eukaryota; kingdom Viridiplantae; phylum Streptophyta; class Magnoliopsida; order Magnoliales; family Magnoliaceae; genus Liriodendron; species Liriodendron chinense. The sequence continues at coordinate 1,895,860 of ML058452.1, read as the reverse complement.
CTCATGAAAAATAGGGTTAGAAGCAATATGAATGGCATTGAGATTATCTACATAGAGTGGAGTAGGATTTTGTAGATAAATGCCCAAGCCAGAAAGAAGTCCATGTAACCAAACAAGCTCACTACAAGCAGCTGGCATTGCTCGATACTCTGCTTCTTGCTTGATTTGGAAACAGTAGCCTGCTTCTTATACTTCCAAGAGATGAGAGAAGTGTTAAGAAAGACATAGTAGTCAGTGGTAGATCGTCGTGTGAGAACGCAACTATCCCAGTCAGCATCTGAATAAGTAGGAAGGTCCAGAGCTGTCGTTGAAGAGAAGAATAGGAATCGATCCAGAGTTCCATGTAGGTACCGTAGGATGCGCAACACCGCAGTCATATGAAGAGTCCGAGGAGCAAATACAAATTGGCTAACTACTTGGACAGCGTAGGCAATATCAGGGCGAGTCATTGTTAAGTAAACCAGACTTCTAACCAAACGTCGGTACAATGTTGGCTGCTCAAGGAGAACACCATCGTCGCGGCCATATTGAATGTTAAGTTCTAAGGGAGTCTGAACTGTCTTCTGATCTGTCAATGAGGCTAAGGCGAGAAGATCCTTGATATATTTACGCTAGCTGACCAGGATCCCATGTTTAGAACATGAAAATTCAAGCCCAAGAAAGTATGTCAGATGGCCGAGGTCCTTCATCTTGAAGGTTGATTGTAGAACTTCCTTTAGTGCTGAGATGCCAGTGGTATCGCTACCAGTCACAAGTAGGTCGTCAATATATACGAGAACGACAACAATTCCATGATCAGTGTTGCGCAAAAATAAGGACGGGTCATAACTACTTTGAGTAAAGCTAACACTTGTAACAACATCATGAAAACGTTAGAACCATGCCCGAGGTGCCTGCTTGAGGCTGTACAAAGCTTTCTTTAGGCGACATACCTTATCTACAGGAATCAAAGAGCCAGGAGGTAGTTTCAAATATACTGTTTCTTGGAGGTAGCCATGAAGAAAAGCATTTTTCACATCCATTTGAGCGAGTGGTCAAGAATGAATGGATGATATTGCTAGAAGAGTGCAAACAATTTTCATTTTAGCCATAGGAGCGAATGTCTCATTATAATCAATTTCATGCTCCTGTTTGTATCCCTGAGCGACAAGTCGAGCCTTATATCGATCCAATGATCCGTCGGACTTGAGCTTTACAGAATATATCCGTTTACTACCAATTAATTATTGGTTAGTGGGGCGAGTGATAATGTCCCACATATGGTTATCATCAAATGCCTGAAGTTCTTCTGCTATAGCCTTCTTCCAACAATTATTAGTGGCTACCTGAGAGTATGAAGTGGGAATGGACACAGTATCCAGAGTAGCATTCATGGCAAACATAAAGTATATCAAGCAATCGGGTGGCCGATGTACATGAGCGAAACAACGTATCAAGGTAGGTTCTGGATCGGCAATAGGTATAGTAGGGGGTAATAGGCGGTTGATCTATACGTGGCCGTCTTGAGTAAACCTGCAGAGGATGAGGGTGGGTACTCGAAGTAGAAGGAATGTTAGGAAATGCGGTAAGTCCAGGAGACTTTGGTGTGTGCGGAAGAGGAATATATGAATGAAAAGTAATATGCTCAAGAAAAACAATATGTCAGGACACCCGAACACAACGTGAGACCGGATCATAGCATCTAAAACTCTTCTGAGTTTCTCCAAATCCTAAGTACATACATTTGACTATTTTGAGGAGAGTTTGTTAAATTCTCGTGATGCCAGATGAACATAACATAAATAACCAAAAACACGAAATATAGAATATTGTAGGAAGTAAACTGTTAAGAACAAAGTAGGGAGATTTACTGTTCAGAACTTTTGTTGTCAGCCAGTTAATCAAGTAGATTGAATACATCATAGCTTCCGCCCAGAATGAACCAGGAACATTCATAGCTGTCATCAGGGTGTTTGCGGTTTCAACTATATGGCGATTCTTTTGTTCAGCCACCCCGTTCTGTTGTGGAGTATCAGAACAGGTTGTCTGATGAATAATTCCATGACCCTGAAGATATGTACAAAAATTAGTTGAGAGATACTCCCCCCCTGAGTTAGAGCGGAGAGTTTTAATTTTGACTCGAAATTAAGTGTCCACCATAGAGCGAAATATCAGAAATTGTTAAAAAAAACTATAACTTAGAGTGCAGAAAGTAAATCCAAGTATAACATGTGAAATCATCAATGAATATAACATAATATCGTAATCCAGAAAGAGACATAATTGGTGAGGGACCCCAAACATCCGTATGCACTGGCTCAAACATAGATGATGATTTTGTAATGCTCCGAGGAAATGGAAAGCACTTACTTTTTGAAAGACAACATGAAGAACAAGAATAATCCAAAATATTTTTATTAACAGAAATGTTCCCTAACATGATAGAAGAAAACAACTGAAACAACCGATCGGAGTGTGGATGACCCAGGTGAAAGTGTCAGAGTTTTCACATTTTATTTGCCGAACAAATATCTGAGGAGGATGGGGAAAAGAAACATCGAGCTGGAATGACAGAAGGGTCGAAGTTCAGCACGTATAGACGATCGTGCCGCCTACCCTTCCCAAGTACCTTCCCTGTTGCCAGATCCTGCACAAAACAACAGTTTGGAAGAAATATGACTAAGCAGTTATTGGATGTAAGTTAACCAACAGAAATCAAATTGGAGGAGAGTTTAGGGACATGGAATACATCACGAAGTATGAACTAGCGAGGAGCAGAAGGAGAGAAAGTCAAAGAACCAACGGATTGAATGGGTAGTCTAGTGTCATTCGCAGTAGAAATAGCTTGATTGCCAGTGTAGGGACGAATGTTGCGAAAATGCGATACGTCACCAGTCATATGGTTGGAAGCACCAGAATCAAAGAACCATGTAGAAGATGAGGATATACCTGACATACCGACAGCAGATAGGGCCTGCACGATCTGCTGGAGCATCTCAAGAGTTAAAGTTGAAAAGGGACCTTCAGCAGAAACAGTAGCATCACTAACAGAAGGCTCAGAAGAAATAGCGTCAGAAGTAGCAAAAAGAGCACGACCACGGCCATGACCACGACTACGACCACCACGTCCATGACTGAAGGAGGATGCATAAGCACGTAAACGATATTCCTGAATACCATGACCAGTCCATCGACAATAAGCACACCATTCTTTGCATTGAGCGACGACATATCCCACTTTGTTGCATCCACGACAAGTTAAAGGAGTTGAACCACAGTTTGGTGCAAAGGTGGACACGGCAAGTACTAGATCGAATGGTCCCGGAGTCATTGAACTAGGAGAGAGAACTTTTAGACGTTGTTCCTCAGCCAATAGATCACTAATAACCAAATTCAACAAAGGAGTTGGGCTACGGTTTAGAAGAGCAGCCTGACAGTGCTCAAATTTCGGACGCAGCTTCATAAGAAACTATCGAACTTGCGCACTATTGTGCATTGTCTAGAATATCTGAAAGTCATTAGGGAATTCTGGATTCATCATAGCCATCTCTGTCTAGATTGCAACAATCTTAGAGTAGAATGTTTGAATACTTTTGTCCCCCTGAGTAAGGGGAACCAAATCTTGTTCCAGACGGTATAATGGAGCTGCATTACTCTGCTGATAAATCGTCTGGAGATGCTACCACATTGCTTTAGCAGTGTGGTGTGGCGTGAGGCCGACAACAATTGACCGATCAACCGAATCGAGAATCCAAGTAATAATTCGTCCATTTTTATCTCCCACTCAGCCAATTTTTCAGCATCCGTAGAAGTGGGGATAGGAACTGATCCATCAATGAGTCCCCACAAACTACAGCCCTTGAGGAAGCTCTGAAAATGGATGGCCCATAAACCGTAGTTGGTATCATCAAAACCGCATCGTGGGGCATCCGTACGAGAGAGATATTTGTCCATAGATCTGAAGTGATGTAAAAAAATGGCAAAGAAGGATGTACCTTGCAGCAGGAAGGCAGTAATAGGGCAATAGCAGGACAAGGCTGGTGTTGGGGTCTCAAAAGTGGGGATCCCCGAAACAACGATTCTGAATGCCCAAACCATCACTCGGTCGAATTTAGGGCCAGTGCATCAGAAATCGCGGCACGAATCGCGACACACACCAGACTTGACCAAAAGCAGAGAATTGGGCCAGTGGTGAACCCTACCGGTCATCACGATCAAAACTGTCAAAATTTGGGAGGATTACCTCAATTATGAAGAGATAGGAGCAGTGCATCAGCATTCATCGCGAGGCAGACCCCACAAATCCCCCAATTTGCAAAACCCAAGTTTGGGAGACACGTATACGTCCAGCGCATCCGGAAATTAATTTAAGGACGCACTACCCCCAGCGCATCACAAAAATCCTCCAGCGCATCATGTAATTTAGAAATTTTGTATTTCAGGACGCACTGCCTCCAGCGCGTCTATAAATTCACCCAGCGTATCGTGTAATTCAATCATTTTGAATTTCAGGACGCACTGCCTCCAGCGCGTCCGAAAATTCGTCCAGCGCATCCAAAAAATCAGCCAATTTCAGGACACACTGACGGCTAGCGCGCCCTGAAAATCAGCTTCCGAACTCAGCCATTTTGAGACGCGCCGAGTGACTTTAATCGACGTGCTGACCCAATTTCTCGACGCGCTACACGTGTCGACCGCCTATTGGGCGACTTTGCCTATAAATACCCCCCCCACCGCCTCATTTGCACGATTCAGAGAGAAAGAGAGCCGATCCTCGTCGCCGGAAAACCTTTTTCCGATCGCCGGAATCCCTCGCCGGAAATCGCTTCTCCGGTCACAACAGGTCTGCAGATGAAATAACTTACAAGTCACCCTTTTGGCGCGCTGGCCCCAGCGCATCGCAAAAGTGATGCAGCGCATCAGTAAAAAACCCTCAGCGGATCAAATAAATCAGTATATTAAGCTATTTTTTGGACGCACTGGCTCCAGCGCGTCGCAAAATAGGCCAGCGGATCAGAAAAATACAAGTTACCAATGTAAAGCTATTTTTTGGACGCACTGGCCCCAGCGCGTCGCAAAATAGGCCAGCGGATCAGAAAAATACAAGTTACCAAGGTAAAGCTATTTTTTGGACGCACTGGGCCCAGCGCGTCGCAAAATAGGCCAGCGGATCAAGAAAATTCATTTTTTGGACGCACTGGCCCCAGCGCATCAGTAAAATCAGGCCAGCGGATCGCAAAAATCAGCACCTTAAACGTTCATCTCAGCACCCTTAAATCCTCATTTTATAACATTTTCGATCCCCGTTTGAGCCTATTTTGGGCATTTCGAGCATTCCGGACGCGATGGAGCAGTCAAATGACTCGTCCGAGCTGCCCAGGGAGCGGAATACAAGCCTTCGGAGTCCTATCCGATCCAACAAGCTAAACGGAGCAATTCTCCTGAAAAGAGGCCACCAGTGCCCAGAATCATACTGATGCATCACCATTACATATACTACCACAACATGACCCGGATTCAGGCCCGGACTAAGCAAATGGGACTATGGTTAACACGATAAACCATACCAGGAGAGTTCTAAACTATCACACACGATTTGTTAAGGACTGACACTTCGAGAACAGTCAATGCCCTACCCATCCAAACAGCATCCGCTGGTTGAGCTGCGCAGGTACACACAACTGTAGAATGGACTTCCCGAGGTCACCTGTCCCTACATTGACAGGCGCGGGCCCAGAGTCTTCCATCTCAGCCATAAACCCTGACAGTCTCAGCCCGGATCTCCAAAAAAAAAATGGGACATAGACATTCGACTCGTACAAAGAAGGGTTAATCCTTAACAAAACATACAAATACAGGTCTCCGCGACCATACAAATACAGGTCTCCGTGACCATACAAATACAGGTCTCCGCGACCATACAAACACAGGTCCCCGCGACCATACAAACACAGGTCTCTACGACCACCAAAACACAGGTCTCCATGACCAATGAACTCTGAGACCATAGTCCCCGCTGACTAGTCTTTTGCCTTTTAATCAAGGGTCATCGATCATTCGATGTAATTAAGGGCTCGTGCCAGATCACGGCCTGGAATGTATAAGATCTCAGAATCTCTGGAATAAAATTCGCCTTGCGATATCTCTTCTCTTGCGTATTTTGTGAATGCTTGTGATTGTCTACGAATGTTTCTATATTCAGAACCCCAGAGCAACAAAACCCAACATTCCAGAGAATGTTCATTCTCTAGTTCTAACAAACTGGCGACTCTGCTGGGGATCGAACTATACCAGGATCTCTGGTTATATCTGAATATAGGAATACTCTAAGATCAATTACTTACAAACACGAATCTACGCATAAGAAAGTTACCGTGAGGCGTAATGTTTCGGCGCCTCTCGGGCGTCAAACTGGCGACTCTCAACGGGAACGTTCTTCCCTTCATCTTTAAGGCAATAGACATTTAAAAGGTTTTCGAACCCCCAATTTCCACAACTACACGTATTTTTGTCTCCTTTTTGCTTATTTCGTCGGTTTATGCACTGCGATCGATGGGCTCATACTCCCGACCGCGCTTGTGAACTGTTCTAACGATTTTTATGACACAACAGAATTAGCAAGATACTAAAGACAGACAGAAGAAATGGCATGCTCAATGACCAGTTCGTGCACCTTCCTTACCACTGGAGGCTTCAGCTTCCCTCGCTTCATCCCAACCACGACGACTGCTTCTAGTTCAGGATGGCAGTTGGTCGAAATGCGCCGGCAGAAGAAAGAACAGAAGAAAGCAGCTAGCTTAACGGCATACAAGAAGGTGAATGTTGCCCTCGCTCCGCAACCAAGAGACAATGGCAACCAAAACAAGGGCAGAAGATCTCCACCAACTGTCAGGCCGCATCAACCACGTCCTCGGTGCCTGCGATGACGATGGAACAGTTTCCGCCATTGTCCAAGACCACCCCTGCCACACATAAATCCACCAAAACTGCGATTGCGAGGAGCTCCCGGCTCATGACAATTCCCAAGCCAGGACAGGGGCAGGTTCGGAAGGCCCGACCAGTGATGATCGCAATGGTTCAGGTAGCAGAGGCGGAAGAAGGATCATACGAAGCAGACGAACTGCCTACGGTCCAAGAACAGATCGACAGATTAGTTCAGGCTAATCGGGAAACGAATGAACTAATGAGGGTGATTCAGGAAGCATTGACCACTTTAATAGCTCAGAATGCTACTCGAAGCCTTGCACCGCCTACGCGCCCGTTAGCCGAAGAGTCTCAGGGGGCAGCAGAAGAGCCAGCTAGTGCCGAACCACTTACCCAGGCCAAGAGAGTTCCAGCGGAACGAATAATAGTCCCAACTACGCAAATGACGAGAGCGGAACTGTCACAAACGATTACAAATCTCATGCGACAAGAGAAGGAGAAGGAAAGAGGAACCGGGTATAAATATCAGGTCTCATACCCTCTGGAAATAGAAGAGATATCATTTCCGGCCAACTTCAGATGTCCGGATTTCGAAAAATTTGACGGTAGGGGGTCGCCAGAGGAACATATCACTCGCTTTCTCACAGCATTGGGAAACTGGTCGACCGTCCCGCAGTACTGTATGCGGCTATTTGGGTCGACACTGACAGGGAAGGCTTTTCAATGGTACATGTCGCTACTAGCCGGATCAGTGAAGTCATAGGAGCAGATGCGAGACAGTTTTTTCTCAAAATTCTTCTCTATAGAAAGGGAAACATCAGTAACAGATCTGGCCTTGATCAGACAGAGACAGGGCAAACCCGTGGAGAGATTCATGGACCGATGGGGGACAATAGCCGCTCAATGTCAAGAACTACCCAGCGAGAAAGAACAGATAAAGATGTGCATGCGAGCCCTGGACCCAATGATATCATACGGATTGTCAGGGAACAATTTTCACTCTTTCCGAGAATTGGCCACCAAAGCACACCTGGTAGAAGAAGCCGCAGCACGGGTGAACCTCAGGCCAGAAAGGCAGAAAAGAGAAGGAGTAAGGATTGCCGAAACGCACAACATAAGCAAAGGTAAAAGTACGATAGATCGGAAACGGCCCGCCGTGGAGCCTAAGACAGACACGAAAGCAACACCTACCCAAGACCGAGGCAAGAGGCCTCACGCTTCTCAGAGAATAACAATAGCCGAGAGAGAAAGAGCCAACGGCCCATACACCTTCGATATGGCCGATCTGATCCCCATCATAGAACAATTGGTAGAAGAAAAGGTAATCCGCCTACCAGAACCAATTCGGCCCCACGAGGTTGGGAAGGTAGATGATCCCCGGTATTGCAAATACCATCGGTGTCTGAGCCACAAGACAGAAGACTGTTTTAGTCTAAAAGGAAGGATACAGGGGTTGATCAACCAAGGGGTGATCAGTATGAAGGCACCAGAAACAACAACGAAGGAAACAGCGGGGGTTTGGCATGTATCCTAAACCGTACTTAAATTAAAAATGGTCCAGCCGCATCCACCCGGTATTGGATCATTTTCTAAGCCGGGTCGAGACGGATCGGGTTTCTACCGGGTCAGGTCGGGGGGGTTAACGGGCTGATGTACAGCCCTATTTGTAAGGCCCACACAAATGTATGCTTTTAACTGGCACTATCCATCCATTTTTCTCATATTATCTTAGGAACAAGGCAGATAGCTTAATTGAACCACACCAAAGGAAATAATTGAAATTGAAAGCCTACTTGAAAACTTAACGGGGTTATAGAAGTTTTTGATCAAGCAATATTTTTGTTTGGATGGCAAATCAACATAACGGTGGGCCTTGGGAAGGTTTCAATGGTTATATCATTATTACCACTACTTTCTGTGTCGTGGCCCAATTGAGCCCTAGCCTCCTTTTTGTGCTCTTCCCTTATAATGATCCGTTAAAATGGATGGACGGCGTGCTGTCATGGAACAGGATGCAATGGGAGCATATTAGGTGGTGGGTCTTAACCTTACCATGGGGCCACCTTTATGATGTGTTGTGTACCCACACCGTCCGTCTGTTTCTCCACCTCATTTTAGGACGTGTTCCCAAAATTGAAGCAGATTCAATTCTCAGGTGGGCCACACTACATGAAACAGTGTTGATTAAATGTCTCACCATTAAAAATTTCAAAGGGCCTATAGTAAGGTTTGAGTAATATTAATTTTCCATCTACGCTGTTGATAATGTCAAGAAGATATGGATGAAGGGAAATATAAAGATCAGCTTGATCAAAAACTTATGTGGCCCACAAAAATCTTTTAATTGTCATCTATCACTATTTCTTGCGGTATGGTCAACCTGAGAATTGGATCTTCTTAAAGTTTGGGATCCCATCCTAAAATGAAATGGAAAAAAAATGGACGGCATGGATATACAAAACAGTCATCAAGGTGGGCCCTGCACAATTGGGGTAACACCTAACAGGTAATCCTCTCCAGGACGCAATTTGCTCCCCTGCTTAAGCGGCAGCCTTCTGCCCAGGTCTTTCATTTTTTTGCTACTCTCTCTTCGTTATTTTCTTTCTTCTAGGAACTTCTTTTCTCTCTCGAGACTTAGGTAATCGATGATCCGGTCGATAGAATAATACTTTATGCATGCACGGCTACATATTTCAATAAAATATGTGTATGAGACCCATACAAATCTGCTTGATTTTTGGGCCGCACGGTCTAAGTGCTAAGTGGGTCGGTGCATCTTGTGAGTAACCAAGTGAGTGCGTTGCATGACTCACTTGAAAAAAAAAGAAACAAAGAAAGTCCACATATTTTAATTGCCTGTTTGGATACCATCAAATAAGTTATATTTTAACTTATTTTAAATAATTAAGTTATTTTTTACACGTTTGGTAAGCATCATGGTAAAGAAGATGAAATTTGATATGGCGACCAGCAACTGCGCTTGATTCACTTGGAGAGGAAAAAGAAAAAAAGACTAAGAAAAAAACGTTGATACTCTGGCACTGTGATAATTGATACACTGGCACCAGCAAACTTTACATGTGAAGTAATTTTAACAAAAATTAAACGGCTCAAATAGTGGAGCCCACTTGGGATGGTTTATTTGGAAACATTTACTTTGAATTGTCAAATTACATAGTCAATTTTTGGTTATAGCTAATGGACGCGTGAAAATCAAAGTCGATTTTTGGTTGTAGCCAATGGGCGCACGAAAATCAATTAATAGTTCGAATTCAACGAATGGTATCATCTTAGGTTTTGGGTCTCGCCTGCTAGCCAGCTGGAAGAAGCCTACGCGTTCCAACAGCAGGTCTCAGGTTCGAAACGCCAATGACTAACTAGGTGGGTGGGTGCATAAGTGACTAACTATGTGGGTGCGTTGCGACTAACAGGGTGGGTCCGTTGCATGACTAACAAAAAAAAATAAAAAAATACAGTTTATAACACGCCTAAATTAGCTTCTACAATCTAGATGGTTAACTTGAGTTTTCGTATATGCCACGTGTAAAATTACATGTTCCTGCGTATCGTCCTTCATACATTGCCAGAGTATCAAATACCTCCGGGCAAATCGATTCAGCCATCTGCGGTTGTCATACGGTCTTATAACCTGGCAATAAGGTCTGAAGAACGTGACGTGCACGTGAGGTAGACACTGGCTTCGCAGCACACTTGCGGCCAGAGAATACGTGTGAAAAATCAAAACCATTCATCAGGTAGGATGAACTGTCATCTCCCGATTGCACAAAATCATACCGGTCTGTCGATCAGGTCTGTTTGGAAAATTGGACGGCTAGAAAAGATGATCATGGTCCATTTATAGTACCGTGCATATTAACGACTTGCGACTACGAGGGCAGAGAGAAGTACATGTGGTCCACATCATTCATTGCACCAATGGAAGATCTTGCACGTCTATGACTTTTGTTGGTAGAATGTGTACTGGTTAATGTGGGTGGGCCATGTGAAGTTACCGGCGGCCCATCCCGTCGTAGTTCATGATTTTTCTACAGAAGGAGACATTTTCGCGAGGTTGACTGAATGTATGGTTGAGAGGACGCGACTTAGCTGCGACTCCGGATCCAGCTAGGTGGAACCGCGGGGCCCACCTCGATGTATGCCTTGTATATCTACACCGTCTATCAGTTTTTCCAGATCATTTTAAGACATGGGGACAAAAATGAAGCAGATCGAAGTTTCAGGTGGACCACAAGAAAAAAGCGGTGAACGACCGTTAAAACTTAGTGGGCCACAAAAGTTTTGGATCACGATGATATTTGTGTTTCCCTTCATCCAGGTCTGTGTGACCATATCAATAGCTTCGATGGCAAAAAAACATTCAAGGACTACTGTTTCTTGTGGTGTGGTCCACCTGAGATTTGAATTAGATTCCTTTTTCGGGCCATAACATAAAATGAGTTGGAAAAATGGATGAACAGCGTAGATATACAACGCATACATGAGGTGGGCCCCATCGTTAGGTTCCCACCCCACATCGCTGGATCCGGGCTGTAGCTATGTCGCGTCCCTGACTCCCACAGAGGGACTACTCGTGTCCTGTTGCAACAGCTGTACATGTGGGGCCCATCGATCATAACCGTAATATGAAGTAATCTGCCTACAAATTAGAGACTATTTCAACACAGGTTGACAGCCCTACATCTGACCATGACAAAATGTGGGGCCCACTGATCAATAAATTTAAAATACTATTTCAACCCAGAACGACTTACAGGTATGCGAGACAGCCGTTGAACGTCCTGCCCAAGGCATTGGGAAAGATCGGACGACTCTTGACTCTCAAGTTTGTGGTATGAAATTGTAGGCAGTGTGGCAACTCATTTGCCACGCACAAGAACGGATTAAGTGTTCCTCGGGTAACACCTTTGTGGGTGTTACCCTTACCGTGGGGCCTACCTTGAAGATGTGTTGTAGATCCACACCGTCCGTCCATATCTCCAGCCCATTTTAGGAGGTGGTTCCAAAATTTAAGTAGATCCAAATCTCAGGTGGACCATACAACAGGAAATAGTGGTGATTGAGTGCCTCACCGTTAAAAATTCGAAAGGACCCATCATGAGATTTTCATAATGTTTATTCGCTATCCAATCGGTTGATAATTTCAGTAGGATAAGGATGATGAGTAAAAATACAAAGATCAGATTGATCCAAAACTTTGGTGACCCACCAAAAGGTTTTAATGGTCATTCATTACTATTTATAGTGGTACAGTCATTACTATTTACAGTGGTACAGTCCACATGAGACCTCCATCTTCTTAAGGTTCGGAATCACGTCCTAAAATTAGGTTAAAAAACAGATGGACAACATGGATATACAACAAACACATCAATCTGAGCCCCACACGGTTAACATAGCACCTACTATGGTGTTACCAAGGTAACAGCTAATCTACGCCCAGCGGGATTTTCAATGCAATAGCCCCCACTTGTTGCTATTTTTACTAAAAGTCCAATTTCTTGTGGGTCTCGTTTCTTTTAGCCTTTTCACAAGAAATTACAAACTTTGAAATAAAAATGACGCAAACACCCGCTAACAAGCTGGTGTCAAAGCTCTATGGGTCCCACCATGATGCATTTGTTTTATCATCGTCATCTATCCATTTTTACAGATCATTTTAAGGCATGAGATAAAAAATGAGAAAGATACCAAGCTCAAGTGGACCACGCCATAGGAAATAGTGGGGATTGAACATGCACCGTAGCAAAAATTTTGGGGGCCACATAAGCTTCAGATCAAGTAGATATTTTTATTTTCCATTCATTCAGTTCTTTGTGATCTTATGAACAGGTTGGATCACAAATACACATCATTGTGGACCCTAGGAAGGTTTCGACGGTGGACATCATTCTCCTTAATGTTTCCTGTGGTTTGGTCCACTTGATCTATACAACAGTTCACTCTTTTTTGGTCTCATGAATTAAAATGATCTATACAAATGGATGGACGACGTGGATAAAATAAATACATCATGGTGGGACCCACAGAGCATTGACACCAGCTAGTTGGCTGGTGTTCGCGTCACCAGCCAACCCACGTCCCCTCTGACCACCTGGTCCTGTGTACGACCATGAAGAGGCGAAAGCCCTATTAGGCGTGGACGGGTGGTCCACTCGTGGGACCCACCATGTTGTATATGTTTCATCCATACCATCCATCCTTTTTCAAGATCATTTTAGGCTCTGGGCCCCATTTTGGACCAGATCTAGATCTCGGGTGGGCCATACTACAGCAAACAGTTGTGACAGGGATGTCCACTGTTAAAACTTTTTCAGGCTCACCTTGATGTTTATTTGTCATCTAATCCTGTTGATAGGGTCACATAGATCTGTATAAAGGGACCACACAAATATCACTTGATTCAAAGGCCTTGTGGGCCCCACTATCAGAAAATAGTGAGTCAAGTTAACCGAGTTAGCTCGGCATGTGTCCAACTCTTGTTGAAGGCAGTTTGATTGGGCTCGACTTGGGCTAGACTCTTTCCTATCGCTCTCACCACTCCTTGAAGGAGGGATGGGATGACCAAGATGGTTAAAGGCTTAAGAGGTTTTTGGATGCTTAAGGATGTGTGTTGGGGTTGTGAGGGATGATTGACTCTGTTGGGTGATTTGGATTTTTTTAAATCACTAGATGATCAAAATAAGGAGGGGAGGCGGATATTTATAGCCTCCCAGCCCAATTTTCTGATAATATTTGGGGAATCTAGGATTTAAATAGGGTTGAATGGTTAGAATTCTAGATAGCAATGTGACGTGATTTAGTCAGCTAAATTGGTTGGTAGAAGCGTGATTTTGGGTCAAATGGAGGGGTATAGACGTATTTCTAGATTCTCGCACGATTACCCCCGCAAAAGGGAAGTTACATGTGCGTTGCAGCCCGCTGCAGAAGTAGGGGGTATGCCATGTGGCCAGGGCACACCTCCTCCCTAACCTTGGTAGGCAGCCTCCCACAAGCGTATGGGAGCTTTGATTCTGCTAGGAATATCTTGTTGGATTCATTTCGAACTTTGGGTAAGCTTATGGGCTAGTCTTTGTGTTAGTGCACTTTTTTGGGGCATATTAGTGCATCTTATTTGTCAATCACGTGCGTCCATGTGTTGTAACGTCAGTTGGGCCTTGGCAAACTAAAGACCTAAGATTTAAGTGGACAAGAAGCATGAAAGAAGAAGAAAAAGTAAAAGAAATACCTTGGTGACCCTAACCCTTAAAATAAAAGCAACCATAACCTCTAGATGACTTGGATCTCACAGGAAAACCCCTAGTCATCTTCATTAGCCTTAGAATACATAGAAAAATATGGATAAGTTAGGCTAATAAGAGGTGCAAGCTATTATAAACAAGTCAGCCCAAACAATAGTTTTCGATTGGACTTCGATGCCATCGAAGTTCAATTCGATGGTACTTCGATACCTTCGAATACTAGTTTGATTCCATCGAACATATGTCAAACAACATTTCTGAACTCTTTGAACAGTTCTTCGATCCCATCGAATAGCCCTTCGACCCCATTAAAGTGTGCTTTTCGTTGCCATCGAAGAGTATTTGATACCACAGTACTGAATGCCTAGCAACCTTCTGAACTATTTGGATAGTTCTTCGATTTCATCAAACTAGGGTTTTGACCCCATCGAATGAGTCATCGATGCCATCAAAGAGACCGTTTTTTTATCATTGGAGATTTATCTATAAAAGAAAGCGGTGTGGTTTTGGGCTTAAGAGAGAGATTTTAGTGCATTAGAAGCCATCATTGTTGTAAACATCCTTAGACTCTAATCCTAACTTAATCAAGTCATCTTCCTTGTGATTCATCGCATAGTGGAGCATTCAAACTTTAAATGAAGATGATCTTGTTTCCTCTTAATATCTAGCAGTTTAGACACCTCTACCATAGTTGAAACCTTAGTTTAAACCTCTCGAAGAGATCTTTATAGGTGTATCCATCTAGGCAATCAAATTCTATTAGTTGTAGAGAATTGACCACGCACCACCTCTCATCTTATTGGTCATCTCAAGAAGATCATATGCAGGTGATTGATTGTTGAAGCTGAGGCATTGGCAACACATTGGCAACAAGATCAGGGGAGAACATGGGGAACTAATTCAAGCACAGGAGAGCGAGAAGAAGCAACCCAAGCGGAGCATTAACTAGGCTAAAATCCGATAGGAAATGTTGTCAATTTATAGAGTTCTTCTACTCTCTTCCCATGGTGAATTGAGTGTAGAGTTTGAAACCCAAAATCGATAAGTTCGGTTATAGGACCTAGGCTTTTTTGTAGGGTTGAATCAAGTCTCCGTGGGGAGCCTCCGGCGAGAGAGTACATTAGGTTCAGTTATAGGACATAGGCCCTTGTGTAGGGCTGAATCAAGTCTCTGTGTGGAGCCTCCGGCGAGAGAGTATGCTAGGTTTGGTTATAGGACCTTGGCTTATGAGTTAAGACTAAATTCGAATTTAGTTGTAAGACCTTGGCTCTTGAATATAGCCTAAATTGTCAAGTCTTCAAGGGGAGCCACTAACATGGGTGTGTACATGGTCCATCAACACGAGTGCGTATATGTAGGTTCTTGTGTAGGACCCTGTCTTTGTGTAGGATTGTAAAATTGGGAGAAACCTATTTAAAACTCTTAAGTTGTGAGGTAAATCTGATTTAAATCCTCCATAGTGAAATTCAGTGTTCTCATGGGTTAGGAACGGCAATCGAAAGCGGAGTAGACAAGTAGTCGAACCACCATATATCGTTGTGTTTGTGATTGCATTTAAGCACATTTCTATTCATGCATTGTTGTTTAATTTAATAAATTATATGAATGTTGAATGGAATGTATGTTAGGCACTAGATAGGGATATTCACACACAACATGTATTTTCACTAATTGTGTAGACTTGAGCTTATATGATTGCATCTCATATAGTCTACATAAGTTGCATTGATTAGTTGCTTAATTAGTTAAACAATTTATTAATTTATTTGTTTAGACTATGAGCTTAATTAGTTATTCATTTGTTAGTCTATGTGATTGGACCCACTAAGGCTTGGAAGCCGAAGTGTTCTTGCTTTCTTAGCTTTAATTGTTAGATTAATATAAATAGGCGATTTTTTTTTTAAAAGGTCTTAATCCCCCCCTTTTAGGACTTAGCCATGATTCTAGTAGCTCCACCAAGCTTCCGTAAAGCATATAACTTGATAAGGTGTCATGTTAGACTACCCATGTAATCTTACTTCGGACTTGGTTTTGGGTTGGTTTAGGACTTGGGTTGACTAGGTGGGTCAATCGATTTAACTTGACTCCGTGAGTTAGGTTTCGAAATTCCTAAGGTTTAAGTTTCTAGAGCTTAAAGTATTGGATTAGGGGATTTAGATCATGGGTTAGATTAACTATCGAGCCGAGATGATCCAATATAATTAGCTTGTCAGCCCGAGGTGAGGTGTCTATAGTATGATTGATGACCCACTTCAAAGGTGAGGCCTACACAATAGACGGTCGACATCAAAGGTGTGCTCCACATGATGGGTAGTAGACATTGAAGCTAGGCCTCACATGATGGATAACCCATATTGAGGTGGCTTCACACGATGGATGGTCTGGATCATAGGTCGACCCCTAATGTTAAATGGCCCACATCTAAGGTGAGCCCTGCATGATGGACAACCCACATTGAAGGTGGGCCCATATGATGGACAGTCCACATCAAAGGTGGGCCACATGATGGATGATCTAGATCAATGTGGGTCCACATGATGGACAGTACACATCAAAGGTCAATCCTAATGATGATTGGCCCATATCCAAGGCGGGCCCTGCATGATGGATGACTCACATCAAAGGCGGGGCCCGCATGATGGATGGTCCACATCAAAGGTGGGCTCCACATGATGGACATCGGATATTGAAGGTAGCTCTCACATGATGAACAATAACATTGATGGTGGGCCCCACTTGATGGATGACCAACATCAAAGGTGGGCCCTATAAAATGAAAGATGCACATTAAAGGTTGGCCCCTAATGGTGAATGGCCCACATCCAAGGTGGGCCCTGCATGATGGATGACCCACATCAAAGTGAGCCCACACAATGAACAGTCCACACCAAAGGTTGGCCCCACATGATGGATGATGGATGTGAGAGGGACCAATCTGACTTGAGCGATGATTACCTATGATTTTAGAAACTAAACATGCTTTTTCACTTTTGGGCTGATAAGTATATTGTTAACCAAACAAACTTATCTGTTGAATAAGTAGAAACCAAGATAAGCTACTTAGGCAATAAGTAACTTATCCAAAGAAACATACGATCTAAACACCCCCTTAGTTTTTATAGCTTGCATCTTACACAAACATTTCATAGCGTCGCAAGTTTTTTTTTTTTTTTTTCACCCATGCGTGCACATTGCATGGGTTGTATCTGCAATTTTAAGTGTTCTAAATTCTCCACTCTTTAGTGGAGGGATTGGCTAGGACCTGGGTCTGGACTGGCCTTAGCCTTAGTCTAGCTAAAAGGCTTTGGCTCAGCTTTGGACCCAGGCTTGGCCATGGCCAGCCCTTTAAGGAAGAAGACTTAAAATATAATCTTCAATTTAAAATATTTTAATCAAAGAAGTTATTTTCATGTACTTCATCGCCATAACCAATTTAAATTGTTGGAACATCACTTAAATGCAATGAGCCTCACATGTATAATGAATGGAAGTAGCTGTATTATTTATTTATTTATTTTGATACACACATCCACACCACACACACATCCACACCACATGGGCACTCAGATCCCATGATCTCAGTAGTGAAACAGAATCTGTCTACCACTGAGCCATGGAGTCAAACCTATGGGAATATCTCTTTAAACCTTCGTTCTTATAGTTTAATAGTGATCCATTGATGACTTCGATTGGGCTAACAGGCAAGGCCAGGCTTCTCATCATTGTGCCAAAACTCACATGGGACAAAGCACAATAAATAACAAAGAGACTCATTCATCAGTGTGCCTGGACCAACACTAAAAAAATCAGCCGGATCCAAAACTTAGGTGATCGATCCACAACATGTGAATTAGGAGTGCTTTTATATTAATTTGCATGTTGTGGTCCACCTGATTTTTTTTTTTTTTTATTCTGACTGATATTTTCCAGACAGTTGTGCTCACCTGGGTTTTGAATCGAGCTGATTCTTTTAGGCAAATCCAGCCGAAAATAAATATCTGAAAAAAATATATTAAATTCATATGTATATATGCATGCAAAATGAGCAATTTAAAATTTTAAATAAATTTTGCATTAATATTGAAATTATTCCACGGAAGTTTGTTGCATTCCACCGGAGCCATTCAAATAATGGACCCAAGAAGTAGGTTGATGTGATCATAAGGTGGGCCATGCCACTTTAATTTGGAGGTTCCAAGGAACCTTAATGTAAAGTGGACCTTGAGGAGTTCATGGTGAGCATGCATTGCCCCAAGAGTGAGCTCGTGCATCCATGTGGGGTATACGAGTGCACCTTATCTGTCTACTTTTCTGGGGGCATATTAGTGCACTTTATTTGTCAATCATGTGCGTCCATGTGTTGTAACGTCGGTTGGGCTTTGGCAAACTGAAGACGTAAGATTTAAGTGGACAAGAAGCATCAAGGAAGAAGAAAAAGTAAAAGAGTACCTTGGTGACTCTAACCCTTAAAATAAAAGCAACCATAACCTCTAAATGACTTACATATCATAGGAAAACCCCTAGTCATCTTCATTAGCCTTAGAATACATAGAAAAATATGGATAAGTTAGGCTAATAAGAGGTGCAAGCTACTATAAACAAGTCAGCCCAAACAATAATTTTTTATTGGACTTCGATGACATCGAAGTTCAATTCGATGGTACTTCGATACCATCGAATACTAGTTTGATTCCATCGAACATATGTCCAACAACATTTTTGAACTCTTTGGATAGTTCTTCGATCCCATCGAACAGCCCTTCGACCCCATTGAAGTGTGCTTTTCGTTGCCATCGAAAAGTGTTTGATACCATAGTACTGAATGCCTAGCAACCTTCTGAACTCTTTGGATAGTTCTTCGATTCCATTAAACTAGGGTTTCGACCCCATTGAATGAGTCATTGATGCCATCGAAGAGACCGTTTTTTATCGTTGGAGATTTATCTATAAAAGAAAGCGGTGTGGTTTTGGGCTTAAGAGAGAGATTTTAGTGCATTAGAAGTCATCATTGTTACAAACATCCTTAGACTCTAATCCTAACTTAATCAAGTCATCTTCCTTGTGATTTATTGCATGGTGGAGCTCGTCCACTCAAAGAGTGGGTCATATGTTTACATTTAATACAGGCGGTTGGTGATTTTCTTTAGAAGGGTCCATTTGCTAGGATGAGTGGGGGCTAGCTGGTGAGTGGATTGGCTTTATACACGCTTGAGGTCATCATCACAGTCTTCCACCCTCTCTAATAGGAACGGATTACCTGTGACCCCTGGTACAGGGAGTCTAGCTCCTCTGCTTGAGTCGAGTAGAGAAACCTTGCTTTACGTCTCTTTGATTGGTCCACATCAGTTTGACGATGTCAGCGCCGCATCAGGCTGACCTAGACCAATCAGGTCGGCGGGCAGCAGGGGTTCTCTACTTGGCTCAAACAGAGAATCCAAATTTGGTACAGAGATATCTTTGTGCCCGAAGATGTGTAGGGCCCATGGAGATGTCCAAGACAAATCCACTACATCCATCTATTTTGAAAGACCATGATAGGACATGATTCTAAAAATCATGCACATCCAAGACTCTAGTGGGCCAAGTTTTGTATCAGGATGGTATTTGCTCCTACAATTTATCTTAGTGTTAATAATTCTATGAACGGTTTGGATGGCATATAAACATCATGCTCAACTCCAAGAAGGTTCCAATTGTGGACATTGGTGTTCCCACTGTTTTGTTGGTGTGGCCCACCTGAGTTTATCTGCCTGACTTTTAGAATACAATCCTATTTTTTGTCTTTAGAAACAGATGGACGTACTGGATTTGTCACCCACATCTCTGTGGACCCCACACAGCCCCGGGCACAGAGATATCTCTCTACCCGGGGTCACAGGCAATCCGATCCCCTGCTGATGGCTCAGATGTCCCACGTGCATGTAACCTTGTCACATGTGGGACGTGTCAAGGACCCAGTGTTGACACTGCAGCCTTTCGTCATTGCACAAGGTAGGCTTTTGGCGTGGGACGTCATCAATAGCGTTCCGCATCTTCTAGAATTCACCCCTCCTCCAAGCAAGGGTGGCCGATTGTGGAGTAACCCACCTGAGTAAACTCTGTGGGGCCCACCATGTTGTATGGATTTTATCGGCGCTGTCCATCCATTTTTCCTGCTTATTTTAGCCAATGAGCTCAAAATTAAAGTATATTTGAAAGCTCAAGTGAGCAATACACAGGAAATTATGAGAATTCATCGCCTACCATTGAAAACTTTGTAGGGCCACAAAAGCTTTAAATCAAGCTGATATTTGTGTTTTCACTTCATTCATGTCTGTGTGACCTCGTGAACAGATTAGATAACAAAGAAGAATCTGGATCCTCTGTTGAAACCGAGCAGAGAACCTCTGCTTCGGCTGCTCTGATTGGTCCACCTCATCCTGACTGTGTCAGAGCAGCTCAGCTCTAACACAGTCAGGCTGATCTGAACCAATCAGGGAAGTCACGAGCAGAGTTTCACTGCTTGGTTTCAACAGAGGGTCTGGACTCAACAAATAAACATCCCTGTGGGCCCTAGGAAGGTTTTAACTGCGGACATCATTATCCCCACTTTTTTATGTGATATGGTCCACTTTATCTTTGGATATACTTCAATTTTGGCTTCATGACTTATAAATGAGCTGGTAAACGGGTTGAACGGCGTCGATAATGATACATATGTCACGGTGGGCCCCACAATCCGCCTCTCCAAACAAGAACATCGAAATTAAAAAAAAAAAAAAAATGAAAGACCAAGAAAAAAACTTTGATACTCTGGCACTGTGATACTTGGTACTCTGGTACCGGCGAACTTTACATGTGAAGTAATTTTAACTAAAATTAAACCGCCCAAATAGTGGAGCCCACTTGGGATGGTTTATTTGAAAACATTGGCTTAATTACATAGTCGATTTTTTGTTATAGCTATTGGACGCATGAAAATCAATCAATAGATTGAATTCAACGAATGGTATAGTCTTAGATTTATAACACACCTAAATTTCCTTTGGATGGTTAACTTGAGTTCTGTATGTGACACGTGTAAAATTACAAGTTCCTGTGTATAGTACTTCGTACACTGCCAGAGTATCAAATACCTACGGCTGCAGTTGTCTTGCGTCGTGAGTAACTCAGTGCCTCTTATCGTACTGACTAAACTCAGTTGGGCCCACTGTAAATGTATATAGTTTATCTACACCGTCCATCCGATTTTTCAGATCATTTAATAGGTTGAAACCAAAATTAAAGCATATCCAAAACTCAGGTGGACCGTACAACAAGAAACAGTGGGTATAATGATTTCCACCGTTTCAACATTCCAAGGGCTTGCAGTGATGTTTATTTGTCAGCCAACCTGTTCAAAATATCACACAGACATTAATGAAGGGAAAAAAACAAATATCAGCTTGATCCAAAAACATCCACGGCCCCCAATAATATTTCAACGGTACAGGTGCAATTCACATTGTTTCCTGTGGTGTGGTCCAGTTAAGATTTTTATATGTTTCATTTTTTGTTTCAAGACATAAAATTATCAATTAAAATGGATGAACGGAGTGGATGGAATACATAAATCACGGTGGACCCCGCAGAGTTTACTCAGTACACTTAAGATTTTTATATGAATTGTCATCTCCCGATGTTTGTGTTTCCCATGGTTGGAAAAATGGATGAACGGCATAGATATACAACGCAACGCATACATGAGGTGGGCCCCATAATTAGGTCCCCACCCACAATTTGTTGGGGCCATCGATCCCAACCGTAATATGAAGTAATCTGCCAACAAAAATCTTCCAAATTATAGACTATTTTAACCCCTTGGATCAGATGGCCAACAAATGAACGGTTAAGAAAATGCATATCAATAGTCCCAAATTCCAAATAAATATACGCCGCGCAATGCTTTCAGTTTTAAAAATGTTATAGATCATTGTCCAACGAAAGGCCCACCATATCAATGCGTCTGGATCACCTAAAAAATGGCCATTAGTTGAGTGATCTGCGCCCTTGATCTAATGATCCCTTCCTTCGAAAATTTCCAGGTAATTTTCCACATTAGTACTTCCTAACCTTTGGAATAGTGTCATACAAAAATACCGCTAAAAGATACATGGCCAAAGGATGGACAACCGGGATGTTATAAAATGGAAGATTCTTGCACCATCCATCACCTTACAGTCAGCTCATGAATTCAACGGTCAGGATCAAAGATCTGTCCCTCCACTTGTACGGACCGGAATGCATCCGTCCTTTGCAGCAGGGTTCAGGATTACGATTCTTCCTTTTGCCAGGTGCATGGCATGGGGTCGCCGGGTGGGTGGTAAACCCAACACCACTAGGTACGTGGTGTGGTCCACCTGTGATTTGGATCAACTTCCTTTTTCAGCCCTTATCATAAAATGATTTGGCAAAACAGATGGACGGCGTAGATATACAACGCATACATTGAGGTGGGCCATGCTCAGGGTCCCACTCACATTGCTTCGCAGCTAAGTCGCGTCCGAGGGTGGGACTGCTCGTGTCCTGATGCAACAGCCTGTATATGTGGGACGCGGATTAGCTACTGACAGGCTAAGTAGCGCACATTGCTACTGAAGTGACGTCACCATGGCACGTGGGCCTCAGCATTATGTTTGTATTGTATCCACACCGTCCATTCAGTTGGAGAGATCATTTTAAGGCATGACTCAAATAATGAGGCAGATCCAAAGCTCAAGTGAACCTCACCACAGAAAACAGTGGGGACAGTGACATCCACCATTGAAAACTTCTTAGGCCCACCATGATGTTTATTTGAGATCCAACCTGTTAATAAGTTCACAAAGATATGGAGGAAGGGAAAACACAAATATCAGCTTGATCAAAAACTTCTGTGGCCCCTAAGAAGTTTTCAACAGTGGATGTCACTGTCCCCACTGTTTTCCGTGGTGGGGTCCACTTGAGCCTTGGATCAACCACATTCTCTGACTCATGCCTTAAAATGATCTCTCCAACTTAATGAACGGTGTAGATATAACACATACATCATGCTGAGGCCCACATGCCACGGTGACGTCACTTCAGTAGCAATGTTCGCTACTCAACATGTCAGCAGCTAATCCGTGCCTGTACATGTGGTGGGGCTCTCAATTGTATCAGGCTCCAAGTCCGAAAATGGGAGTCGGATCCAAAAGGTGTTATCCACGTCCGATTCACTTATACATAGTCATATCTATTTTTTATCCAAAAATTCATATAGGTATCGGCTTCGGGTCAGATATAAGTTTAAATTCACCCCATCACAAATCTAAATGTTTTTTAGACACAGGCCCAAAAAAATCTGAAAAATGGGATGATTTGTAAGACTCCATTAGGTGGGCCACACATGATCATCGGTTTAGATCATGACCGTTGGATTATTCAGATTTAGCGATTCAATGGGCCCCACTACAGTTGTGATCATTGCAAATAGGTTTGGGGCAGGACGCTTAAACCGTGTTCCCTATACGCGGTTATTAAGCCAGATATGGAAACCTACGGTGTGGAGACCCTAGAGGAGAGAAGTGTGATGGGTAAGCTTCTCTGGCCCTCTTTCCTATAAATAGGTCCCCTCACCAACATACAAGAGAAAACCCTAGTCCCATTGAGTGATTCTCCTAAAGGTGTAAGGTGCGGAAGACCAAGAGTTTTTCTCGGCAACACGATGGCATCGGGAATGTCTTCCCAATCAGGTATGGCTTTAAGATTACAGTATGGAATCTCCATTATTCGATGCATAGACGATCCAATTATTCCGCATTAAGTTTTAGTTTCACAGTTGGTATCAAAGCTACCTATGCATCAGTTTTTGTGAATTTTTTTTTTATTGTTCATTGTACGGTGATCCAGATTTCGGATCTCTCTGGGACCCATGATGAACTGCCCACCGAACCAAATTTCGGCAGTCAGTTTTGAGGCTTCGTGATCAGGGCCTCTGTGGTCGTGGTTAGATCCCACCATGTTTGCCAGGACCAGCTGACGACGCACCACCACTGTCGATGGTTGCTGGCCATTGTCGGCGACTGTTGATGCCTGGCAACTATGGAGGAAGCCCAATCTCATCAGATCTGATCAACAGTCGTTGTGCGACTAACGTGTCGGATCAGATCTGACCAGCGGCGGTCGTGGATTCTGTTGTCGCGATTTGGGGCTTCCAACCGCAGGCACCTCCATCAGGGACCGGCAGCGGCTGTTAGTGAGTCCGACGACCCTAATTTCTACAGTAATAAAAAAAAAAACCCCACCTTTGAGATCGGCATTGAAGTAACAACCAACCCATAGCCGTTGATCTGTGCAAACGATCGCAGCTGCCATTATCTATCGAACCCTTTTCCGATTTTGGTCGCATCGGCTAGAGCCGCTGCAGCCATGAAAACCAGCCGCCCCTGCTCATCTTCTTCTTCAGCGGTAGCCGAATTCGGCAGCAGTCAGGGCCAGCGGTGGTCGTCCTCTCCAGCGGCAGTTGGGGTTTTTTTGTGACGATGGAGATCGGATGACAATGGCTGACGGCGAGGGATAGAGATTGACCCGATCGGTGTCGGCTTAGTGAATGCATGACAGCAGCCATGATTTTTCGGCTGCCAGTCGCTGGTGGCTGTAAGCTCGGCTGCGGTGGAGATGTTGCTATTGCTAGGGCTTTGCGTGGTGACGGCGGCCAGGGTCTCCACCCTGGAACATTGCAGTGTGGTTAGGGTTGGCGTTTGGGATTGTTGTTGTTTTGGGCATCACAGCATATTGTTGTTTTTTGGTGACGAGCGGGCTGAGACATGCCCAGCTAGTGATCAGGCCCATTACAATCGCCAGACCCGACAGGCCCAATCCATTTGGCTAGGCCTGTATTGGGTCCGTTTCCAGTTGGATCAGGGCCCGCGTTTTGGGCCTGCCTAATGGGCTATTGAACTGTCTATTGGGTCCATCACATGGACTCTCCTGGGCTTGTTTCTAGCAGGTAATGGGCCTGTTTTTTAGGCTCGTTTATGCACATCTTGGGCCCTACTTTAGGGTCCACCTTGATGACCATTTTGGGCCCATTTGTTGAATGGTTTTGAGCCATTTTTTAGCCCATGCTCTGCTGAATCCAGCCCAGTTTAGGGCCCATTGAATGCTTGTCTGAGCCAAATCTCAATGCATATTGTCCATTCATTCTCTGGACCTTGTGTGGCCCACTTTAATTTTACTTGGGCCATCAATTTAAGTAAAACTAAATAAAGTAATTGATGGTTGGTAGGTTTTATAAGGCGGCCCTGGTGATTCAGTAAATTTGGATTATATATTACTTTGATTTGACCCAAAATAAGGCCATTACCCATATCTTTTTATTGATATTCAGAGTTGATAATTAAAGAATTTAATCCAACCATCACTGTAGTAAGTATTTGAGATTTTAGGCGATCAACATCAATCATATTTTGGCCAAATCAGAACTTTTGTAATATGGTTCGTTGTGGGCAGAACCACGTAGCAATCCTTGCGTCTGGAAGTGGGATTGAAGCTTATTGTGTTAGCCACTAAAGTTACCTCAATTGGCCATCCATGGATTTTGTTGTGGGTCTGCCCAGGTCAGGGAGAAATCATGATGCTGTATGGGTGATTGTAGACAGGCTAACTAAGTCAGCTCATTTTCTACCAGTGCGAATGAATAACTCATTAGAAGAGCTGAGTAAGTTGTACATCAAGGAGATCGTGAGACTTCATGGGGTGCCCGTTTCGATTGTTTCCGATCGTGACCCTAGATTTGTCTCTCGATTCTGGAAGGGGCTGCAAGCGGCATTGGGGACTAAACTAGATTACAGTACCGCCTTTCATCCACAGACTGATGGCCAGACGGAAAGAGTGAATCAAATATTAGAAGACATGCTTAGGTGCTGTGCTATCGATTTCAAGGGTAATTGGGACGACTATCTTCCTCTGATAGAGTTTGCCTATAATAATAGTTACCAGTCAACTATCGGTATGGCACCGTTTGAAGCACTTTATGGTAGACCTTGTAGATCCCCTAGCTGTTGGACAGAAGTGGGTGAGAAAGCTTTATTAGGACCTGAACTTGTACAACAGACTTCTGAGAAGATTGCGATTATAAAGGAACGTATCCGTGTCGCCCAAAGCCGACAGAAGAGTTATGCAGATAATCGAAGGAAGGAATTGGAATTCTTCGTGGGCGATCACGTATTTTTGAAAGTTTCTCCAATGAAAGGAGTCATGCGATTTGGAAAGAAGGGAAAGTTAGCTCCGAGATATATTGGACCATTTGAAGTGTTAGCTAAAGTTGGCGTTGTGGCATACAGACTGGCGTTACCTCCTCAGTTATCGAGTATTCATAATGTTTTTCATGTTTCCATGTTGCGAAAGTATGAACAAGATGTCTCTCACGTCATCGACTGGCAGCCTTTGGAAATTCGAGAAGATACTACATACATTGAGAAGCCAGTTAAAATTCTAGACAGAAAGGAACAAGTACTTCGTACCAAGACGATTCCACTGGTGAAGGTGCAGTGGAGTAATCACGAAGTGGAAGAAGCTTCTTGGGAGCGTGAAGATGAAATTCGAGAGAAATATCCAGAATTATTTTGAGGTACGTTTAATTTCGAGGACGAAATTTTTCTTTTAGGAGGGTAGAATGTAATAACCCTGATTTTTCCCATTAGTTGCGATAAATTAATTTAAGGGTTTAATTTAATAATTAAGTAAATAAATAATTGATATAAGGAATGAGTTGACATTAAACAATTCATGAGGATTATGGTATGATCTTTCATATAAAATAAATAAAATAAAAAAAAAATAAAAAAAAATAAAATAAAATAAATAGGCTATTAATTAAACCCAAGTTATAAGACAATTTGCAGGAATCACGACTTCTAGTGATCATTACCGTACAAAACTCTATACAATAGTTCTAGGACACGATCCAACCATACATGTCAAATTTCAGCCCTCCGATCATCCTACAAGAGCCCTAATCAGAAATCAGGCCATAGGTGGGCCATCTAACTTCGGAACTGTCTCATTTTTGGCGTCATACCTTAAAATTACGTGGCCTACCTGATGACTGGAGTGGATTCTGCATATACATCATGGTGGGGCCCACGTGCACCGCGTGCACCACAAATCATCGGTCAACCCGCGTTGACCGCGAGTGTAGAAGAGATTTTCTTCTTCTTCTTCGTTCGTGACGCGGCAGCGAGCGGACGCTGTCCGCTGGTTTTCATCCACGCGTTCGTTGGGGGTCCACTGCTGGTGGGCCCCACATGAAAGTGGAACCCAGGTGGGCGTACGTGCACCGCACGTAACTAGAGTGGAGAAGAATCCCACCCTCGCGTCTGCTTCTTCTTCTTTTCTTTTCGTCCGCAGCGGCAGCGAACGGCGCTGTCCGCCTGCTCCATCCACACCGTTCATTGGTGGGCCAGCGGGTGGCCCCCACCTCGGGTCAACCTGCATGCCTTACGTGCACCGCACGTATCAAGCGGTCCAAAGAGCCCTGCCTCGCCCGTTTCTTCGCTCGCGGAAACAGCGGACGCTGTTACAGCGTCCGCGCGCTGTCGACAATGGGCCTCCTTGCGATCATCGGGGTGGGCCCCATCGTAAAATCCAAGCCGTCCATTCGAATCCCCTACCCCACACATGAAGTCCCCTTGAATACCTTGCTCATCAGCTGTCTATCCGACCTTCCTCAAGCCACCGTTCAAATCAAAGAAGACCAAGATCCGGTCCGTTGCGTTGCATGGACGGTCCCGACTCCACCAATCTCTTCATGTGGACCCCACCTACATATTCGACGGTTCCTACGTGAAGTAGTCTACAAGAAGTGGAAGTTGAATCCTCCTTTAACCCGGATACGCAAACCCACTACGTCGGTTTCGCACAGCTATATAACTTGCCGTCCACTCCTACATTCTTCAGAGAAAAGCTAGAGAGAGAGAGAGAGTGTGGGTGTGTAGTGTGTGGGAAGGTGTCCGCACCTCACGGCTGCTGTGGTTGCTGGAACCTGCTACTGTTGTTGCTAGCACCTGCTCCAGCATAGAAGGAAAGAAGTAAGGAAGAAAGAAGAAGGAAGAAAGAAGAAGAAAGAAGAAAGAAAGAAAGAAAGAAGAAGGAAGAAGAAGTTTCAACCGAGTCGACTCAGTCTCAAATTGGATCTTTAGATCTGTCGTGAGTGATTCATCTCAGAATTTCTTGTTAATTCCTTTTCCCTTATGTGTGTTATTCTCAGTATTCAAATTCCATGTCTCTTTACTATGGATCTTAGGTATAGGTCCATCCCCTCAACCCTTTTTCTAAATTGAGTTTAAGGTTTCATTTTCCTATTATACACAGTCTGGATCCTAGGTAAGGGATCCATCTCCCTTTACATTCTAAATATTCTTCTTACAACATTTCTTTTCTTATTGATTCTTTTCTCACTTTCCTTCTCGTTACGTAGGTTGAAATTGTAGAATACACCTGACTTAGATTACATATTTATGATGACAAACAAGATACGACCCTAGGTATTTGTGGTGTTAATGATATTTTACATATTATTGTCCGTACACTCCCTTACTGATAATAACTTAGGGAAAGAAATTTTTTTTAAGGAATAACACATGCATGGGGTGATTGGACTTGAGTGATATGCATTGTATGCTTGAAGAGTGCTTCCATAACTCATGACATACATACATTTATACACTGCGACAGAACAGGAGCATGGTTGATTTGACTCCTGGCGTGCATGGTTGATTTGCCGCCTCGCTGTACCGGTTAGGTGAGCATGGTTGATTTGCGACAGGTTCCTAATGTTCAGTGGCAACGAGTTCTGGTCGTTTCACTTGTTGAGCATGGTTGATTTGCTCGGTTGGATCAGTGGTGCATGGTTGATTTGCCCACTGGCGTGCATGGTTGATTTGCCGCCTCGTTGTACCGGTTAGGTGAGCATGGTTGATTTGCGACAGGTTCCTAATGTTCAGTGGCAACGAGTTCCTAGACGTTTGTGCTCTTACACGTACCATAACATACATGACATCATGATAAACATGTTTCACTTCTAATAAGACATAAGATGTTTAGATCTTCATTATATTCTTGTATATGCTCACATAATCCTAGCTGTTAGTATTTCACGTCTAACGTTCTATCAACTGGAATATTACTTATGATGAAAATGATCTCACTGGGCTTTAGCTCACCAAAATCCCCACAGTTCCTGCAGGATATCAAGAGGAAGGAGGAGCGGCTGAAGCAGAATATTTGGATGATTATTTTTATTAGAAGACTTATATTTGTTAGGTGTTGAATTTATTTCCTTTAGTAGATGATTGAAAACAGATTTTAGTAGATTTGAGTATTTTGCAGAATGGTTGTAGTTGTTTGGCTTAAACTTTTATTTGAGATTTAATTCATGGTTAATAAAATACTTCAGCTTAGTATTATGGTGGTATGTGGAATGAAATATCTCTTCAGGTTATATTTGGATTGAGTTCATACTCTGAAACTCGAGCCTGAGTTGTTATACTCGAGTCTTGGATTTCAGGGCGTGACAATATAAGTTTGAGAAACTCATTTCATCCAAAGATGATGGGCGTCTTAGATACCAAAACTGATGCATAGGTAGCTCTGATACCAACTGTGAAACTAAAACTTAATGCGGAATAATCGGATTGTCTATGCATCGAATAATGGAGATTCCATACTGTAATCTTAAAGCCATACCTGATTGGGAAGACATTCCCGATGCCGTCGTGTTGCTGAGAAGAACTCTTGGTCTTCCGCACCTTACACCTTTAGGAGAATCACTCAATGGGACTAGGGTTTTCTCTTGTATGTTGGTGAGGGGACCAAGACATATATTTATAAGAAAGAGGGCCAGAGAAGCTTACCCATCACACTTCTCTCCTCTAGGGTCTCCACACCGTAGGTTTCCATATCTGGCTTAATAACCGTGTATAGGGAACACTGTTCAAGCGTCCCGCCCCAAACCTATTTACAATGATCACAACTGTAGTAGGGCCCATTGAATCGATCAATCTGAATAATCCAATGGTCATGATCTAAACTGATGATCATGTGTGGCCCACCTAATGGAGTCTTACATGATTAGCATGGACATAACATATACATCAAGGTGGGTCTTTATTTACACTCAAAAGGGGCATACGCATCACGCCATCCCAGCATGGATATAACATATACATCAAGGTGGGTCCTTATCTACTCTCAAAAGGGGCATACGCCATCACACCTCTTGCTCACAGAGGCTTATGCTTATCGAGCATCTCCACCCCTTTCTCTTTTTAATCTTTAGTCAAGTAGGGTTCAAGTATGGATGATCCACTCCGTTCATTAACTCGATCAGCCCATGAAGGGCTCAAAGATACCTATATTGAATAGCTTTTAGTGGCATAAACACATCATAATAGGTCTGGAATGGTTTTAATGGTGGACACACAACTTCACTGTTCCCTATCGTGTAGTCCACCTAAGATCTGGATCTTCCCTAGATTCAGTGTCGTGGCCTTAAATGTTCTTTCATAATGGATGAACAGTATGGATGTAACATATACATCATAATGAGCTCCATGAGTAGGCTCTACAAGGCTATGACTACTTTTTCAAAAAGGTTCGATTGAAAACTTCAAGCATGCAATAGTGAGGATCCAATTGGATCTCAATACTAGATTCGGATCCAACCCAAAAATGATTTAGATGTGAATCCCAATCCAGTCCGTTTAATTAATCGGACTTATTTTAAGATCCAAATCCGCATTATACGAATTCGGAGTGAACCGGATCTTGGATATGACCCGCTGGATTGAGAGCCCTAAAATGTGGGGCCCGTTGATCCCAGCAGTAATCTCAAGCAATCTTCCTACAAAAATCTCCCAAATTAGAGAGTATTTTAACATCGGTTGACAGCCCTACATCTGACCATGATGAGATGTGGGGACCA
The DNA here is from genome assembly GCA_003013855.2 of Liriodendron chinense. Taxonomy (NCBI): domain Eukaryota; kingdom Viridiplantae; phylum Streptophyta; class Magnoliopsida; order Magnoliales; family Magnoliaceae; genus Liriodendron; species Liriodendron chinense. The sequence continues at coordinate 1,864,735 of ML058452.1, read as the reverse complement.
CTGAGCAATTAATGCAAAATACTCTTCAACCTAGAACGACTTAAGGGTATGCGAGACAACCGTTGAGCGTCGCTGTCCAAGGCACTAGGAACGTTCGGACGACTCTTGATTCTCGAGTTCGTGGTAGGAAATTGTACGCAGTGTGGCAACTCATTTGCCACACACAAGAGCGGATTAAGTGTTACCCGAGTAACACCTAAGTGGGTGTTACCCTTGCCGTCAGGCCCACCTTGAAGACGTGTTATATATCCACACCGTCCATCCGTATCTCCAACACATTTTAGGAGGTGGACCCAAAAATTAAGTAGATCCAAATCTCAGGTGGACCATGCAATAGGAAATAGCGGCGATTGAATGCCTCGCATTTAAAATTTTGAAAGGGCCCATCGTAAGGTTTTCATAATGTTTATTCGACATCCAATATGTTGATAATTTCAAGAACATATGGATGAAGGGAAAATAAAAAGATCAGACTGATCTAAAACTTTGATGGCCCCACGAAAAGCTTTTAATGGTCGTTCATTTGAGTTTATAGGGGTACGGTCCACATGAGACTTTTATCTTCCCTATCACGTCCTAAAATGAGATGCAAAAACAGATGGTCGGAGTGGATATACAACAAATACATCAATGTGGGCCCCACACGGTTAGCATAGCACCACTAACGTGTTTCCCGGGTAACAGCTAATCCGCTCCCGTCAGACACACATGGGCAGGATTGTACTGCAATAACCCTGAAGTTGTGACTAGTTTACTTAAAGTCCAATTTCTCGTCCGATTCATCTCTTTTGGCCTTTTGACGAGAAATTGAAAATTTTATAGTGGAGAATACCTCTCTGACCACCATATGCTTAGGGGGGATCCACCGTGCCCTGGGGGAATGGGTCGGAGACTCGGACGGGCATTTTCGACTAGAAATTGGCATTTTTGACCAGAAATGTTCAATTTCTCGTCAAAAGGCCAAAACATTTGAGCCAAATGAGAAATTGGACTTTTAGTAAAATGCCACAACTCAGTGCTATTTCAGTCAAAATCCCCAAATGGGCGGACATTTACGTCTACCAGACCATCTTATACTTGTCAAATCGTGTATAAATCACGGCCATCATATCACACTGATGGCTGATCTATCCATCTGATTTCGCCTTTTGAATTTGAGCCATTGATCATTATCCATTAAGAAATGCTTGTGCCAGTCGAGGGTTTTCTTTGTGCACGATATGCCTGATCCAGACCGTTCAGCAGGTGAGGCCAATCGTGAATATGACTTGGCACAAAAATCACACTCATCTCCTTGGCCCAAACTTACACACTTGACCACCAATTTCCTCTCTCAATTTTCTCATAAACAATGTGTCACGCCCCTGATGGGTGATGAATGGACCGGCATTATTTCGAAGGAAAAGCCAGAAGGACCAGAAACTTCTGCAACACCTGTTCTATACGGCGCCTAAAACTACCTATCTCTGTGGGGTCTACAATGTTATACATTATACGCGTAACATTTACTACGTCCATCACTTTCTATCTTTAAAGGGGAAAAAATCAGCCAGACCCACAGCTCAGGTGGGCCACACAAGAGGAAACTATTAGAATGAGATGCCAACTGTATTATTAGAATGAGATGCCAACCGTAGGTTTATGTGGGGGGCCACTATGGTGTTCATATTTCATTACACCCATTGATCAGGTGTAACTCAAGGGGATGAAGTGAAGATACAAAATTCAACCTGATTATAAACTTAGATGGCCACACAACATAAATTAGAGAGTTTAGAAACAATCATATATTGTTCATTATAGATACTTATTCAATATAAACTGTGTACCTATCTTGAACCATGATTTGTACACTTGGAATCTTAGAAAATTCATCTAACCTAAAACTCAAATTCACATTAAGGCTATGGCCCTACAAGGCTACTAAATTTCCCTGACAAATTTGAAAGGTAAGCTCCAAATTTGAAAGGTACCTACATCTGCCCATGACAAAATGTGGGGCCCACTGAGCAATCAATTTAAAATACTCTTTCAACCCAGAACAACTTACAGGTATGCGAGACAGCCGTTGAGCGTCCTGTCCAAGGCATTGGGAAAGATCGGACGACTATTGACTCTCGAGTTTGTGGTATGAAATTGTACACAGTGGCAACTCATCTGCCACACACGAGAGCGGATTAAGTGTTCCCCGGGGAACACGTTAGTGGGTGTTACCATTACCATGGGGCCTACCTTGAAGATGTGTTGTATATCCACACCGTCCATCCATATCTCCAGCCCATTTTAGGAGGTGGTTCCAAAATTTAAGTAGTCCAAATCTCAGGTGGACCATACAACAGGAAATAGTGGTGAGTGAGTGCCTCACCCTTAAAAATTCAAAAGGACCCATCATGAGATTCTCATAATGTTCATTCACTATCCAATCAGTTGATAATTTCAATAGGATAAGGATGATGAGGAAAAATACAAAGATCAGATTGATCCAAAACTTTGGTGACCCATGGAAAGCTTTTAATGGTCATTCATTACTGTTTATAGTGGTATGGTCCACATGAGACCTTCATCTTCTTAAGGTTTGGGATCACATCCTAAAATTAGATTAAAAAACAGATGGATAACGTGGATATACAACAAACACATCAATCTGGTCCCCCACACGGTTAGCATAGCACCTACTATGGTGTTACCTAGGTAACAGCTAATCTACTCTAGGCGGGATGTTCAATGCAATAGCCCCCAGTTGTTGCTATTTTTACTAAAAGTCCAATTTCTCGTGGGTCTCATTTCTTTTAGCATTTTCATGAGAAATTACAAACTTTGGATTAAAAATGCCCTCTAACTACCTTGAAAATGTCCCTATGACTGAACGCGGGTTGACTGGTGACGTAAACACCAGCTAACAAGCTGGTGTCAAAGCTCTATGGGTCCCACCATGATGTATTTGTTTTATCATCGTCGTCTATCCATTTTTACAGATTATTTTAAGGCATGAGATAAAAAATGAGGAAGATACAAAGCTCAAGTGGACCATGCCATAGGAAATAGTGGGGATTCAACATGCACTGTAGGAAAATTTTTGGGGGCCACAGAAGTTTTGGATCAAGCAGATATTTTTATTTTCCATTCATTCAGCTCTTTGTGATCTTATTAACAAGTTGGATCACAAATACACAACATTGTGGACCCTGGGAAGGTTTCAACGGTGGACATCATTCTCCTCAATGTTTCCTGTGGTTTGGTCCACTTGATCTATACAACAGTTGACTCTTTTTTGGTCTCATGAATTAAAATGATCTATACAAATGGATGGAGGACGTGGATAAAATAAATACATCATGGTGGGACCCACAGAGCATTGACACCAGCTAGTTGGCCGGTGTTCGCGTCACTAGCCAACCCACGTCCCCTCTGACCACCTGCTCCTGCGTACGACCATGAAGAGGCGGAAGCCCTATTAGGCGTGGACGGGTGGTCCATGAAATTGCGGTTTTACCGCTTGTAGAGATACTCGGAGATATGTCTATGGACTTAGAGGGGGTGATATGGACCTTTTTCAAATTTTTTTCGCCTACTTATGCAATTTAATAAAATAAGCTTTGTAAGCAAGAACACCTCGGCTACCAAGCCTTGGTGGGTCCAATCAAAAGACTAGCAAGAGTAAAGCAATAAGCAATCCTAGTCAAGCATGCATAGGTACATAAAAGAATCAAATAATCAAGCTCTTAACCTATGCAACTTGTGTAGACTTATGAGAGTGGATCAATGAGCTCAAGTCTACACAAGTAGTGAAGGTACATCTTGTGTGGGGATGTCTAAAAAGTGCCTAGCATACATTCTTATCAAACATGCATAATTAAGCAATTAAACTAACAATGTGAAGATATGAATGTGCTCAAGAACAATCACAAACACAAGGATGTATAGTGGTTCGACTACGTGTCTACTCCACTCCCGGTTCAAGTACTCAACCCCTTTGAGCACACCGGCATTCACTATCGGAGGTTTTAAATGAGGTTCACCTCTCAACCTTTACACGGAGGTTTTATCGGTTCACCTCTCAACCGTATCCGGAGTTTTAGACATAGGCTAACTCTCAACCTTATCGCACGTTTACTCCCGTGTCGGAGGCTCCCCCTTGGAGACTTAGTTTAGGCCCGGCTGACGGGCCAAGGAACGACTAACGTCCCTAGGTCGAGTTCGAAAACAAACTCTAAAGTGGACTCTCAAATAAGACAACCTACTTGTCGGATGAGCCCCTTGTTTAGCGCCGGATTGGGTTGCTTGATCTCCGCTCTCCCGTGCTTCAATCAGCTTCCCTTTGCTCCCTCGATCGTGCCGCCGTTGCGTCGCAAATGCCTCAGCCACATTCGATCAAACACCTTGCATGCGATGCCTTGAAATGCCCAAGGTGCTAGGAGGATGGGTGAATCTCCTACATGAGATATGTAGATTGTTCTAACTAGGAGATTCACCTTGAGGTTCTTCTAGAGGTCTAGGAGAAGGGATATACCTATATGGAAAGGTGTCTCACCTCTAGATTTGAGAGAGGAATCAAGTCATCTCTTGATAGCATTTGAATGCCCACACTTGTGTTTGAAACACAAGGGATATGACTTGAAACCCTCTTCTTTGAGGCCCCAAAAGATCTGCAAATGGTGAGGGTAAAGGGCTCTCAAAAGCATCTACCTTTGCCCAAGAATGGAGCTCCATATATATAGAAAAGGCAGCTCCAACGGTCACAAAACGGGCAGAAAACGGCCATAAAATGGCTCTGACCGACCTGTCCCGACCGGTCGGACACCCCTGCTGGAAGATTTCAACAATGCAGGCCAACAACACTGGCCGACCGGTCATGACCGGTCGGCCCCCTTCACTGGATAGCCTCAACTCACTAGGCCGACCGGTCATGACCGGTCGGCGTCCTTTGCTGGACATGGGAGCCAAAACTGGCCGACCGGTCATGACCGGTCGGCCCACCTTGCTGTACCCCTTCACTTGTGAAGGCCGACCGGTCATGACCGGTCGGGTGGCCTTTGTAAATCCAGCAGGGCTGCTGGCCGACCGGTCTTGACCGGTCGGACCAGCCTGGGTCCCCTCTACAATGTGCTGAATCTCTACTTTCTTCAGCTTGTCGTTTAAGGCCAAGGTTTGGTTGATCAAATGGGACACCTAGGGCCTATCAATGATGCCTAAAGGGTTCTAACTATGGTCAAGGTCATCAAGGATACAAAGGGGATAGGTTTTGGTCGAGGTTAAGGCACCAAGGCATCACTTTTACCTGAAACTTCTTCTTGATGCAGCCGGTCCGTCTTGAGTCTTCGGTCTTCGTCTTCATTGGGCTCAACCGACTCTAGACTCACTGACGTAAGTGATTGACAAACAAGGTGCACTAGTATGCCACGGAAAAGTGCACTAACAGTCCACTCGTGGACCCACCATGTTGTATATGTTTCATCCATACCGTCCATCCTTTTTCAAGATCATTTTAAGCTTTGGGCCCCATTTTGGACCAGATCTAGATGTCGGGGGGGGGGGGGGGGGGGGGGGGGGGGGGGGGCAGCCCACCTTAATGTTTATTTGTCATCTAATCCTGTTGATATGGTCACATAGATCTATATAAAGGGACCACACAAATATCAGCCTGATTCAAAGGCCTTGTGGGCCCCACTATCAGAAAATAGTGAGTCAAGTTAACCGAGTTAGCTCAGCACGTGTCCAACTTTAGTTGAAGGCAGTTTGATTGGGCTCAACTTGGGCTAGACTCTTTCCTATCACTCTCACCACTCCTTGGAGGAGGGATGGGATGACCAAGATGGTTAAAGGCTTGAGAGGTTTTTGGATGCTTAAGGATGTGTGTTGGGGTTGTAAGGGATGATTGACTCTGCTAGGTGATTTGGATTTTTTTTAAATCACTAGATCATCAAAATAAGGAGGGGAGGCAGATATTTTTAGCCTCCCAACCCAATTTTCTGGTAATTTCTGGGAAATCCAGGATTGAAATAGGGTTGAATGGTTAAAATTCTAGATAGCCATGTGACGTGATTTAGTCAGCTAAATTGGTTGGTAGAAGCGTGATTTTGGGCCAAATGGAGGGGTATAGACATATTAATTTCTAGATTCTCGCACGATTACCCACGCAAAAGGGAAGTTGCATGTGCGTTGCAGCCCCCTGCAGAAGTACGGGGTATGCCATGTGGCCAGGGCACACCTCCTCCCCAGTATTGGTAGGCGGCCTCCCACAAGCGTGTGGGAGCTTCTATTCTGCTAGGAATATCTTGTTGGATTCATTTCGAACTTTTGGTAGGCTTATGGGCTAGTCTTTGTGTTAGTGCACTTTTCTGGGGCATACTAGTGCACCTTATTTGTCAATCACGTGTGCATTCATGTGTTTTAACATCGGTTGGCCTTGGCAAACTGAAGATTGGAAGAAGAAAAAGTAAAAGAGATACTTTTGTTGACCCTAACCCTTAAAATAAAAGCAACCATAACCTCTAGATGACTTGGATCTCATAGGAAAACCCCTAGTCATCTTCATTAGCCTTAGAATACGTAGAAAAATATGATAAGTTAGGCTAATAAGAGGTGCAAGCTATTGTAAACAAGTCAGCCCAAATAATAGTTTTCGATTGGACTTCGATGCCATCGAAGTTCAATTCGATAGTACTTCGATACCATCGAATACTAGTTTGATTCCATCAAACATATGTCCAACAACATTTGTGAACTCTCCCGACAATTCTTCGATCCCATCGAACAGCCCTTCGACCCCATTGAAGTGTGCTTTTCGTTGCCATCGAAGAGTGTTCGATACCACAGTATTGAATGCCTAGCAACCTTCTAAACTCTTTGGACAGTTCTTTGATTCCATCAAACTAGGGTTTCAACCCCATTAAATAAGTCCTCAATGCCATCGAAGAGACCATTTTTTTATCGTTGGAGATTTATCTATAAAGAAAGCGGTGTGGTTTTGGGCTTAAGAAAGAGATTTTAGTGTATTAGAAGCCATCATTGTTGCAAACATCCTTAAACTTTAATCCTAACTTAATTAAGTCATCTTCCATGTGATTCATCACATGGTAGAGCATTCAAACTTTAAATGAAGATGATCTTGTTTCCTCTTAATATCTAACAGTTTAAACCCCTCTACCATAGTTAAAACCTTAGTTTAAACCTCTCGAAGAGATCTTTACAGGTGTACCCATCTAGGCAACCAAGTTCTATTAGTTGTAGAGAATTGACCACCACCTCTCATCTTATTAATCATCTCAAGAAGATCATATGCAGATGATTGATCATTGAAGCTTAGGTATTGGCAACACATTGGCAACAAGATCAGGGGAGCACATGGGGAGCTAATTCAAGCATAGGAGAGCGAGAAGAAGCAACCCAAGCGGAGCATTAACTAGGCCTAAATCCGATTGGAAATGTTGTCAATTTATAGAGTCCTTCTACTTTCTTCCCATGGTGAATTGAGTGTAGAGTTTGAAACCCAAAATCGATAAGTTCGGTTGTAGGACCTAGGCCTTTTTGTAGGGTTGAATCAAGTCTCCGTGGGGAGCCTCCAGTGAGAAAGTACACTAGGTTTAGTTATAGGACCTAGGCCCTTGTGTAGGGCTGAATCAAGTCTCTGTGTGGAGCCTACGGCGAGAGAGTATGCTAGGTTCGGTTGTAGGAGCTTGGCTTATGAGTTAAGCCTAAATTCGAATTTAGTTGTAAGACCTTGGCTCTTGAATATAGCCTAAATTGTCAAGTCTCCAAGGGGAGCCACTAACATGGGTGTGTACGTGGTCCATCAACACGAGTGCGTATATGTAGGTTCTTGTGTAGGACCCTGTCTTTGTGTAGGATTGTAAAATTGGGAGGAACCTATTTAAAACTCTTAAGTTGTGAGGTAAATCTGATTTAAATCCTCCATAGTGAAATTCAGTGTTCTCATGGGTTAGGAACGGCAATCGGAAGTGGAGTAGACAAGTAGTCAAACCACTATATATCGTTGTCTTTGTAATTGCATTTAAGCACATTTCTATTCATGCATTGTTGCTTAATTTGATAAATTATATGAATGTTGAATGGAATATATGTTAGGCACTAGATAGGGATATTCACACACAACATGTATTTTCACTAATTGTGTAGACTTGAGCTTATATGATTGCATCTCATATAGTCTACATAAGTTGCATATATTAGTTGCTTAATTAGTTAAATCATCTATTAATTTATGTGTTTAGACAATGAGCTTAATTAGTTATTAATTTGTTATTCTATGCAATTGGACCCATTAAGGCTTGGAAGCCGAAGTATTCTTACTTTCTTAGCTTTAATTGTTAGATTAATATAAGTAGGCGAATTTTTTTTTAAAAGGTCTTAATCCCCCCCCTTTTAGGACTTAGCCGTGATTCTAGTAGCTCCACCAAGCTTCCGTAAAGCATATAACGTGATAAGGTGTCATGTTAGACTACCCGTACAATCTTACTATGGACTTGATTTTGGGTTAGTTTAGGACTTGGGTTGACTAGGTGGCTCGACCGATTTGACTCGACTCTGTGAGTTAGGTTTTGAAATTCTCAAGGTTTAGATTTCTAGGGCTTAAAGTATTGGATTGGGGTTTAGGATTTGGATCATGGGTTAGATTAACTATCGAGTCGAGACGGTCCAATATAATTAGCTTGTCAGCCCGAGGTGAGGTGTCTATATAATATGATTGATGACCCACTTCAAAGGTGAGGCCTACACAATAGACGGTCGACATCAAAGGTGTGCTCCACATGATGGGTAGTAGACATTGAAGCTAGGCCCCACATGATGGATAACTCATATTGAGGTGGCCCCACATGATGGATGGTCTGGATCATAGGTCGACCCCTAATGATAAATGGCCCACATCCAAGGTGAGCCCTGCATGATGGACAACCCACATTGAAGGTGGGCCCATATGATGGACAGTCCACATCAAAGGTGGGCCACATGATGGATGATCTAGATCAATGTGGGCCCACATGATGGACAATACACATCAAAGGTCAGTCCTAATGATGAGTGGCCCATATCCAAGGCGGGCCCTGCATGATGGATGACCCACATCAAAGGCAGGGCCCACATGATGGATGGTCCACATGAAAGGTGGGCTCCACATGATGGACATTGGATATTGAAGGTAGTTCTCACATGATGAGCAATAACATTGATGGTGGGCCCCACTTGATGGATGACCAACATCAAAGGTAGGTCCTATAAAATGAAAGATGCACATTAAAGGTTGGCCCCTAATGGTGAATGGCCCACATCCAAGGTGGCCCCTACATGATGGATGACCCACATCAAAGTTGAGCCCACACAATGAACAGTCCACACCAAAGGTTGGCCCCACATGATAGATGATGGATGTGAGAGGGACCAATCAGACTTGTGGGATGATTACCTATGATTTTAGAAACTAAACATGCTTTTTCACTTTTTAGCTGATAAGTATACTGTTTACCAAATAAACTTATCTGTTGAATAAGTAGAAGCCAAGATACGCTACTTAGGCAATAAGTAACTTATCTAAAGTAACATGAGAGCTAAACCCCCCCTTAGTTTTTATAGCTTGCATCTTACACAAACATTTCATAGCATCCCAAGTTTTTTTTTTTTTTTTTTTTTTTTTTTTTTTTTTTTTTTTTTTCACCCATCCGTGCACATTGCATGGGTTGTATGTGCAATTTTTAAGTGTTCTAAATTCTCCACTCTTTAGTGGTGGGATTGGCTAGGACCTGGGTCTGGACTGGCCTTAGCCTTAGTCTAGCTAAAAGGCTTTGGTTGAGCTTTGGACCCAGGCTTGGCCATGGCCAGCCCTTTAAGGAAGAAGACTTAAAATATAATCTTCAATTTAAAATATTTTAATCAAAGAAGTTATTTTCATGTACTTCGAGCAATTTAAATTGTTGGAACATCAGTCAAATGCAATGAGCCTCACATGTATAATGAATGGAAGTAGCTGTATTATTTATTTATTTATTTTGATACACACATCCACACCACACACACATCCACACCACATGGGCACTCAGATCACATGGCATCTCATGAAACAGAATCTGTCTACCATTGAGCCATGGAATCAAACCTATGGGAATATCTCTTTAAACCTTCGTTCTTATAGTTTAATAGTGATCCATTGATGACTTCGATTGGGCTAACAGGCAAGGCCAGGCTTCTCATCATTGTGCCAAAACTCACATGGGACAAAGCACAATAAATAACAAAGAGACTCATTCATCAGTGTGCCTGGACCAACACTAAAAAAATCAGCCGGATCCAAAACTTAGGTGATTGATCCACAACATGTGAATTAGGAGTGCTTTTATATTAATTTGCATGTTGTGGTCCACCTGATTTTTTATTTTATTTTTTTATTCTGACTGATATTTTGCAGACAGTTGTGCTCACCTGGGCTTTGAATCGAGCTGATTCTTTTAGGCAAATCCCGCTGAAAATAAATATCTGAAAAAAGAGAGTATTAAATTCATATGTATGCTTGCAAAATGAGCAAGTTAAAATTTAAATAAATTTTGCATTAATATTGAAATTATTCCACGGAAGTCTGATGCATTCCACCTTAGCCATTCAAATAATGGACACAAGAAGTAGGTTGATGTAATCATAAGGTGGGCCATGCCACTTGAATTTGGAGGTTCCAAGAAACCATAAAGTGGACCTCGAGGAGTTCATGGTGAACATGCATTGCCCCAAGAGTGAGCTCGTCCACTCAAAGAGTGGGTCATATGTTTACGTTTAATTCAGGCGGTTGGTGATTTTCTTTAAACGGGTCCATTTGCTTGGACAAGTGGGGGCAAGCTGGTGAGTGGATTGGCTTTATACGCGCTTGAGGTCATCATCACGGTCTTCCACCCTCTCTAGTAGGAACGGATTACTTGTGACCCCTGGTACAGGGAGTCTGGCTCCTCTACTTGAGTCGAGTAGAAAAACATTACTTCTACTAGGGGTTCTCTACTTGGCTCAAACAGAGAATCCAAATTCAGTACATATATCTTTGTGCCCGAAGATGTGTAAGGCCCATAGAGATGTCCATGACAAATTCACTACATACCATCTATTTTGAAAGACCACGATAGGACATGATTCTAAAAATCATGCACATCCAAGACTCAAGTGGGCCAAGTTTTGTATCAGGATGATATTTATTTGAGTGTTAATAATTCTATGAACGGTTTAGTACGGATGGCATATAAACATCATGCTCAGCTCCAAGAAGGTTCCAATTGTGGACATTGGTGTTCCCACTATTTTGTTGGTGTGCCCGCCTGAGGTTATCTGCCTGACTTTTAGAATACTGTCCTATTTTTTGTCTTCAGAAACAGATGGACGTAGTGGATTTGTCACCCACATCTCTGTGGACCCCACACAGCCCCGGGCACAGAGATATCTCTCAGCCTGGGGTCACAGGCAATCCGATCCCCTGCTGATGGCTCAGATGTCCCACGTGCATGTAACCTTGTCACATGTGGGACGTGTCAAGGACCCAGTGTACGTTGACACTGCGGCCTTTCGTCATTTCACAAGGTAGGCTTTTGGCGTGGGACGCCATCAATAGCGTTCCACATCTTCTAGAATTCACCCCTCCTCCAAGCAAAGGGTGGCCGATTGTGGAGTAACCCACCTGAGTAAACTCTGTGGGGCCCACCATGTTGTATGAATTTTATTGGCACTGTCCATCCATTTTTCCTGCTTATTTTAGCCTATGTGCTCAAAATTAAAGTATATCTGAAACCTCAAGTGAGCAATACACAGGAAATTATGGGAATTCAACGCCTACCCTTGAAAACTTTGTAGGGCCACAAAAGCTTTACATCAAGCTGATATTTGTGTTTTCACTTCATTCATGTCTGTGTCACGTCATAAGCAGATCAGATAACAAATAAATATCCCTGTGGGCCCTAGGAAGGTTTTAACTGTGGACATCATTATCCCCACTTTTTTCTGTGATATGGTCCACTTTATCTTTGGATATACTTCAATTTTGGCTTCATGACTTATAAATGAGCTGGTAAAACGGTTGAAAGACCAAGAAAAAAACGTTGATACTCTGGCACTGTGATACTTGATACTCTGGTACCGGCGAACTTTACATGTGAAGTAATTTTAACTAAAATTAAACCGCCCAAATAGTGGAGCCCACTAGGGATGGTTTATTTGAAAACATTTACTTAATTACATAGTCGATTTTTTGTTATAGCTATTGGACGCATGAAAATCAACCAATAGTTTGAATTCAACGAATGGTATAGCCTTAGGTTTATAACACACCTAAATTTCTTTTAGATGGTTAACTTGAGTTCTGTGTGTGACACGTGTAAAATTACAAGTTCCTGTGTATCGTACTTCGTACACTGCCAGAGTATCAAATACCTACGGCTGCGGTTGTCTTGCGTCCTGAGTTACTCAGTACCTCTTATCGTACTGACTAAACTCAGTTGGGCCCACTGTAAATGTATATGGTTTATCTACACCGTCCATCCGATTTTTCAGATCATTTAATGGGTTGAAACCAAAATTGAAGTATATCCAAAACTCAGGTGGACCGTACAACAAGAAACAGTGGGTATAATGATTTCCACCGTTTCAACATTCTAAGGGCTTGCAGTGATGTTTATTTGTCAGCCAACCTGTTCAAAATATCACACAGACATTAATGAAGGGAAAAAAAACAAATATCAGCTTGATCCAAAACATCCGCGGCCTCCATTAATATTTCAACGGTACAGGTTCAATTCACATTGTTTCCTGTGGTGTGGTCCAGTTAAGATATTTATATGTTTCATTTTTTGCTTCAAGACATAAAATTATCAATTAAAATGAATGAACGGAGTGGATGGAATACATAAATCACGGTGGACCCCGCAGAGTTTACTCAGTAGACTTAAGATTTTTATATGAATTGTCATCTCCGATGTTTGTGTTCCCCTGGTTGGAAAAATGGATTAACGGCATAGATATACAGCGCAACGCATACATGACGTGGGCCCCATAGTTAAGTCCCCACCCACATTTTGTTGGGGCCATCGATCCCAACCGTAATATGAAGTAATCTGCCAACAAAAATCTTCCAAATTATAGACTATTTTAACCCCTTGGATCAGATGGCCAACAAATGAACGGTTAAGAAAATGCATATCAATAGTCCCAAATTCCAAATAAATATAATTCCGCACAATGCTTCAGTTTTAAAAATGTTATAGATCATGGTCCAACGAAAGGCCCACCATATCAATGCGTCTGGATCACCTAAAAAATGGCCCATGGTTGAGTGATCTGCGCCCTTGATCTAATGATCCCTACCTTCGAAAATTTCCAGGTAATGTTCCACATTAGTACTTCCTAACCCTTGGAATAGTGTCATACAAAAATACCGCTAAAAGATACATGGCCAAAGGATGGACGGCCGGGATGTTATAACATGGAAGAGTCTTGTACCATCCATCACCTTACAGTGAGCTCATGAAATCAACGGTCAGTAATGCATCCGTCCTTCGCAGCAGGGTTCAGGATTACGATTCTTCCTTTTGCCAGATGTGCATGGCATGGGGTCGCCGGTTGGGTGGTAATCCCAACACCACTAGGTACGTGGTGTGGTCCACCTGTGATTTGGATCAACTTCCTTTTTGGGCCCTTATTACAAAATGATTCGGAAAGCAGATGGACGGCGTAGATATACAACGCATACATTGAGGTGGGCCATGCTCAGGTCCCACTCACATTGCTTCGCACCTAAGTCGCGTCCGAGAGTGTGACTGCTCGTGTCCTGATGCAACAGGCTGTATATGTGGCAGGGCTCTCAATTGGATCCGGCTCCAAGTCCGAAAATCAGCAGACGGATTCCGATCGGATCCGGATCAAAACGTAATATCACATCTGGTTCACTTATAAATCTAAATTTGTTTTGAGACATGGTCACCATGAATATAGCACTATACACCTATTGCTCACGGAGGCTTAGGCTTATTGTTCGAGCGTCTCCACCCCCTCTCTCTTTTTAATCTTTAGTTAAGTAGATTAAGGTATGGATGATCCACTCCATTTATTAACTTGATCAGCCCATGAAGGGCCCAAAAATATCTATATTGGATAGCTTTTGGTGACATAAACACATCACAGTGGGTCTGGAATGGTTTTAATAGTGGACATAAAACTTTTCTGTTCCCTACTGTATAGTCCACCTAAGATCTGGATCTTCCCTAGATTCAGGCTCATGGCTTTAAATGTTCTTTCATGATGGATGAACAGTATGGATGTAACATATACATCATAATGGGCTCTATGATCGGCCCTACAAGGCTATGACCGGCTTTTAAAAAAGGTTCGGCTGAAAACTTTAACCATGCAATAGTGGATCCTATTGAGGATCCAATTGAATCTTAATACGAATTCTGGATCCAATCCAAATATGATTTGGATGTGAATCCAAATCCAGTCCATTTAATTAATCGAACCTATTTTAAAATCTAAATCCACATTATATGAATTCAGAGTGAATCGAATCTCGGATCTAAACCGCTCGATTGAGAGCCCTAACATGTGAGGTCCATCCATCCCAACCGTAATCTGAAGTAATCCGCTGACAAAAATCTCCCAAATTAGAGACTATTTTAACACCGGTTGACAGCTTTACATCTGACCACGATGAGATGTGGGGCCCACTGAGCAATCAATGCAAAATACTCTTCAACTCAGAACGACTCAAGGGTATGCGAGACAACCGTTGAGCGTCCCTGTCCAAGGCATTGGGAAAGATCGGACGACTCTTGACACTCCAGTTTGTGGTATTAAATTGCATGCAGTGTGGCAACTCATTTGCCACACCTAAGAGCCGATTAAGTGTTACTCGGGTAACACCTAAGTGGGTGTTACCCTTACCGTGGGGCCCACCTTGAAGACGTGTTATATATCCACACCGTCCATCTATATCTCCAACCCATTTTAGGAGGTGGACCCAAAAATTAAGTAGATCCAAATCTCAGGTGCACCATACAACAGGAAATAGCGGCGATTGAATGCCTCACCATTAAAATTTTGAAAGGGCCCATCGTAAGGTTTTCATAATGTTTATTCGACATCCAATATGTTGATAATTTCAAGAACATATGGATGAAGGGAAAATAAAAAGATCAGATTGATCTAAAGCTTTGATGGCCCCACGAAAAGCTTTTAATGGTCGTTCATTACTGTTTATAGGGGTACGGTCCACATGAGACTTTTATCTTCCTGATCACGTCCTAAAATGAGATGCAAAAACAGATGGTCGGAGTGGATATACAACAAATACATCAATGTGGGCCCACACGGTTAGCATAGCACCACTAACGTGTTACCCGGGTAACAGCTAATCCGCTCCCGCCGGACACACATGGGCAGGATTTTACTGCAGTAACCCTGCAGTTGTGGCTATTTTATTAAAAGTCCAATTTCTGGTCCGGTTCATCTCTTTTGGCCTTATGACGAGAAATTAAAAATTTTATAGTCGAGAATACCTCTCTGATCACCATATGCTCAGGGGGATCCATAGTGCCCGGGGGAATGGGTCGGAGATCGGACGGGCATTTTCGAGCAGAAATTTTCAATTTCTTGTCAAAAGGCCAAAATATATGCGCCAGATGAGAAATTGAAGTTTTAGTAAAATGCCACAATTTAGGGCTATTTCAGTCATAATCCCCACATGGGCGGACATTTACGTCAACCAGACCATCTCATACTTGTCAAATCGTGTATAAATCACGGCCATCATATCACACTGATGGATGATCTATCTATCTGATTTAGCCTTTTGAATTTGAGCCATTGATCATTATCCATTCAGAAATGCTTGTGCCAGTCGAGGGTTTTCTTTGTGCACTATATGCTGATCCAGACCGTTCAGCAGGTGAGGCCAATCGTGAATATGACTTAGCACAAAAATCACACTCATCTCCTTGGCCCAAACTTACACACTTGACCACCAATTTCCTCTCTCAATTTTCTCATACATAATGTGTCACGCCCCTGATGGGTGATGAATGGACCGGCATTATTTCGAAGGAAAAGCCAGAAGGACTAGAAACTTCTGCAACACCTGTTTTACACGGCGCCTAAAACTATCTATCTCTGTGGGTCTACAATGTTATACATTATACGCGTAACATTTACTACGTCCATCACTTTCTATCTTTAAAGGGGAAAAAATCAGCCAGACCCACAGCTCAGGTGGGCCACACAAGACGAAACTATTAGAATGAGATGCCAACCGTATTATTAGAAAGAGATGCCAACCGTAGGTTTATGTGGGGGGCCACCATGGTGTTCATATTTCATTACACCCATTGATCCGGTGTAACTCACGGGGATGAAGTGAAGATACAAAATTCAACCTGATTATAAACTTAGATGGCCACACAACATAAATTAGAGAGTTTAGAAACAATTATATATTATTCATTATAGATACTTACTCAATATAAACTGTGTACCTATCTTGAACCATGATTTGTACACTTGGAATCTTAGAAAATTCATCTAACCTAAAACTCAAATTCACATTAAGGCTATGGGCCCTACAAGGCTACTAAATTTCCCTGGCAAATTTGAAAGGTAAGCTCCACCTTAGTAGCGATAATATTGCTGTCCTAACTCATTTTGATGGTATGAGGACAACTGGTCATCGCAAAGTTACAACAAGAACAGACATGGTAGCAATATCGCTAGCTCGGCCCCTTTCAGCAAGCCTATGCATGCAAAGAGCCATCTCAAAGCCGCTGAGCTCAAAAATGCAAAATGTGTGAAGGCAGCAATCATATTGCCACTCAAATCTTTGCAAATTCATAAAGGTCCCAAGATCTCTCCCAAAATCTCTCCAGATACCAATAGAGAAAAACCAGTGGTTAAGAGGCAAAGGGTAAAATAATTATTTTATCTTCCCAAAGCGGTGAAATTACTTATTTTACCGTTTATTGAAGCAAATTTACGATGACATGTGTCTATGAGCCGATCAAATCACTCTACATGACATGTTTGCCCTCCAAATTACTACTAATTATCTAAAAATTAGACCAACCTATGTAGTTAAAGAGTTTAGAAATAATTTATATTGTTCACTGTAGATGCCTCATTCTAGAGAAATTTTGAACCTATCTTGAACCCGAACAGATGATTTGTACACTTAGACCATTAGGAAATTCATCTAACCTAAAACTCAAATTCACAATAAGTCCTTAGGCCTTATAGGGCAATTAAATTTCATTGGCAAATTTGAAAGGTAAGCTCCACCATAGTGGCAATAATATTGTCATCCTGGGCCATTTTGATGGAATGAGGATAATGGGTCATCGCAAAATTACAACAAGTAAAGATAGGGTAGTAATATTGCTGGCAAGGCCCATGTCAACAAACCCATGCATCAAAGGACCATCTCAGCTCAAAAATGCAAAATGTGTGGAGGCAGCAATCATATTCCCACTCAAATCTTTGAAAATCTGAAAGGTCCCAGGATCTCTCCCAAGATCTCTTTGGATACCAGTAGAGAAAAACCAGCGGCTAAGAGGTAAAGGGTAAGCTAGTCATTTTATCTTTCCAAAGCAATGAAAATACTCATTTTACCGCTTATTAAAGTAATTACATGTATTTTCTCTCACATCATTAATAAATGCATACACCACCTTGTTTGACAGTGAGAAGGGCTCCCAGTCATTACATAACACGGAATTTGAGGCCAAAATTTTGTGGGCCCCACCATGAAATGTGTTTCATCCATGCCTTCCATTCATTAGTAGAGATCATTTTAGGGAGCAGGCCCAAAATTGAGGTAGATTTAAAGCTCAAGTAGACCACACTAGAAAATAGTAGAAATTAAATGCTAACCATTTAAATATTCTTCTTGTGAAGTGGTCCACTTGAGTATTGGATCCATGTCATTTTAGGAGACATATCCTAAAACGATAAGGCCAAATGAAAGGACGGCATGGATAAAACATTTACACCATGGTGGAACCCAAATATTCCTATCTCGTTTTGTATGTCAAAAAGTTGCTATCGAGCAGCCACCAAATTGGTAAATAATAAATTTAAAAAAGGTAAAGTACGCTTACAAATACCGTGAAATGTTTCATTTCAAATACTGAATTTTACCTTTTTCTACGTTTATTATTTACCAAAGGTAGTAAGAGGTGGTACAACAACCACTTTTTTTTTTTTTTCCAGAAAATGGGATGGGACTGTGGGTCCTAGCATGACTTACATGTTTTATCCACACTGTCCATTCGTCTGGCCATATCATTCTAGGGTATGCCTTAAAAAATGACACAGCTCCAAAGCTCAAGTGGACCACATAGTAGGAAGTAACATTTAAATGGTTAGCGATCAATTTCCACTGTTTTCTAGTGTGGTCCACTCGAGATTTGAATCTGCCTCATTTTTTAGCCCATGCCCTAAAATGATCTATACTAAAGAATAGATAGCATGGATATAACACATATTTCATGGTGGGCCCACTAAGTTGGAATCCCATGTTATGTTATGTAACGAAAGTTAAGTACTCCTTGCTCTAAAACACAGTGGCATATGCATTTATTGATGATGTGAGAGATAATCCATGTCATTAGATGTAAATACACCATTTCAAATGGGTTTTAAATTGTTTCATTGCATAGGGCATTTTTTTATTTTTTTGTTAGTCATGCAAATCAAGTACCTCTTAGTGGGCAACACACCCACATAGTTAGTCACATGGCGTCTCCTTAGTATTTCAAACCTGTGACCTACTGTTAAAATGCCTAGATGTCTTCCAGTTGGGCTAGCAGGCGAGACACATTTACACGGTGGATTTATTTTTTATTTTTTCAGTGGATTTTTGCGTAGCTATTAGACGTATGAAAATCAACCAACAATTTGAATTCAACTAATGGTATTGTCTTAGGCTTATAACACACCTAAAGTAGCTTCTACGATCTGAATGCTTAATATGAGTTTTATACGTGCCACGTGTAAAATTACAAGTTCCTGCGTATCATCCTTCACACCCTGCCAGAGTATCAAAACCTCCTGCAAAATCGATCCAGCTATCTGCGGTTGTCAGTTACAGTCGTATGACCTGGCAGTTGGCACTAAGGTCTGAAGAACGTGACGTGCACGTGAGGTAGACAATGGCTTCGCGGAACACTTATGAACAAAGGACAAAGGATACGTGGAGAAATTGAAACCATTCATCAGGTTAGACGGACTGTCATCACCTGCTTGCGCAAAAGTCATACTGGTCCATTTTTGGTCCGGTGCATATTAAAAAGTCGCAACCACGAGGAAGGGGAGAGCTACATTTAGCCCACCATTTAGTAATTACAGAAAATCTTGCACGTCAATGACTTTTGTTGATAGCATTTGTAGTAGACCACGCGAATTGGCTATGTGAAGGTACCGTCGGCCCATCGTGTTGTCGTTAATTATTTTTCTACAGAAAGAGAAATTTCACGAGGATGACTGAATGTTAATGATTTTTCTACCGAAAGAGACATTTCACGAGGCTGACTGAATGTATGGTCGAGAGCGGACGCGACTCGGGTACAGTGATGTGGGTGGGACCCTTACCGTTGGGCCCATTCCACGTAGATGTATGCATCTTATATCCACGCCGTCCATCTGTTGTTCCAGCTTATTTTAGGTCATGGTCCTAAAAATGAAGCATATAGAGATCTCAAGTGGACCACACCATTGAAAACAGTGTTCATTGACCATTAGAAACTTTTTGTGGGCCACAAAAGCTTAGGATCAAGCTTGAATGTTTGTGTTTTCCCTTCGTCCAGGTGTATGTGACCTTATCAACAGGTTGGATGGCAAATAAACATTACGGTTGACCTTAGGAGGTTTTTAATGGTGGGTGTTAAATGATCACTGTTTCTTGTGGTGTGGTCCACCTAAGATTTCGATCAGCTTCATATTTTGGGCCATGCATGAAATGAATTGGAAGAATGGATGGACAGCATAGATATATAACGCATACATTGAGGTCGGCCCCATGATCCACATCGCTCGATCCAAGGTCGCATGCGGGACTAATCATGTCCTGGTGCAACAGCATGTACATGTGGGCCCATCGATCCCAACGGTAATCTGTGGTAATCGGCCTACAAAAAAATGTTCCAAATTATAGACTATTTTAACCCCCTGGATCAGATGGCCTACAAATGAACGGTTGGGGAAAATGCATGTCAGTAGTCCAAAATCTCAAATAAATATGATGGAGCGGTTGGATAAAATCTTCAGTTTTAAAAATATTTTAGGTCATGTTCCAATCAAAGGCCCACCAAATAAACTCGTCTGGATAACCTAACATATGGCCCATGGTTTAGGGATCCGGGCCCTTTATCTAATGATCCCCAGCTTCGGAGATTTCCCGATAATATCCTATATTTGTAGTTCCTTACCCTTGGAACACTGTCATGCAAAAAGTACATCAAAAAGTCCAAATGGAAGGCCAATGGATGGACGGATGGAATAATACGAATGGAAGGGTTTTGGGCCATCCATCATCTTCCAGTAGGATCATGAAATCAACGATCAGGATCAAAGATCTGTTGCTCCACTTGTACGGACTGTAGTGCATCCCTTCTATTCAGCGGGGTTTCAGGACTACGATTCGTCCGTTTGCCAGATGTGCATGGCATGGGGTCGCGGATTGGGTGGTAAGCCCTACACCACGTAGCCACGTGGTGAAGGAACTCTGTGGGGGCCACCATGATGTATGTGCTTTATCCAGGCTGTTCATCTGTTTTTGCTGCTCATTTCAAGGCATTAGATCAAAATTATGCATATCCAAAGCTCATGTGGATCACATCAGAAGAAACAGTAGGGATTGAATGCCTGCCGTTGAGAATTTCTCAGGGGCCGCAGAAGTTTTGGCTCAAGCTGATATTGGTGTTTTCCCTTCATCCAGGTCTGTGTGACCTTATGAACAGTTGGATGACAAATAAACATCACTAGGACCTAGGAAGGTTTCAACCGTGGATGTCATTATCCCCACAGCTTCCAATGGTGTGGTCCGCTCGAGCTTTGGATATGCTTCAATTTTTGGGCTCATGAACTAAATAAGTTGTAAAAACAGATGGACGGTGTGGATAAAACATGTACATTACTATGGGCCCTATAGAGTGCTTACACCGCATAGCCTAGGGCACCACGAAATCGGCGTCCATGCTGGCGATCATCAGAAGGTCGCGCATGCAAATAGGTAGAGAATTTGAGACCGTCTATCCTTTGTGGGTCAAAGTCCCAAGCTTGCCAGATAATCATAACAATGGATTGGTGACATTGGACGTGGTTTGGCTGGTTACCTGAACACCAGCCAGCTACGTGCTGTCAAAGCTTTGTGGAACCCACCATGATGTATATGTTTTATCCATGCCGTCCATTAATTTGCGAGCCATTTTACCGCATGAGCCAAAAAATGAGATAAATCCAAAGCTCAAGTGAACCACATTCGAATCAAGCATAAGTGAAGATCTACCCTTAAGCTTCTTCTCAACAAATTCTAGTTAATGATTGCTTGAGTTTATATATTAATTATTGGTGTGTGTATGTGTAACATGTTCAATGAAATGTCTCTATTATTGGTTGGTTCATAACATGCTCGATGAAATGCTTGAATGGTATGCGTTTATAATATTGGAACGCGTCTATGCTTGCGAATGTATGTGACTCTTTGTGTCATCCAGGTTGTGTCATCTAGGTCCTTTGGATCGGTCGGGCTAGGTGCTCAGGTATGTTTATAATTATGTAATCGATCATCTAAATTATCTTTATAATAAATTAAGTGTCGCTTTGGATTAAGCTTTGACAACTGTTTGACTAGTGTACTGCACATCCCTAGGTTGGCCGTCACAGACTTATTCGATTGACCAAGCAGGATACGGTCGACCGATAGTGGCCATGTTGATTTGTCGTTATCCACTTGGGTCCACCAAACAAGTCTCATTTAGAGTTAATCATTATCGTACTTGATTATTGAATCACATTCTATGGAATTTGGAATATCATTGTTCACATTGTGAATAGTCTACTTAAAATCGTACTGCGACTTGATCCACTAAGTCTCATGAGCCAGGCATGGTGGTATGAGACACTGTGTCTGAGTTGTCGGCCTACGTTGGGGTGGTGCCTTGTCGTAGTGACCAGTGAGCATTGACAGGGGTGACATACCGTTGTTCGATTGACCATTGTAACAAATGTGACCCTAGCCAATGTTAGCGTGCCTATGCACCGTTCGAATGACCCGGGCGTGCATTGGTTTAACCCCGAGTGACATGCCTGCACCTTTGAATTAATTAATTGTATTTGATGTTTGGGTGATGAGACCTCCCGCTTTGATTTGGGCATGGCTGACGGGTCACGGTCGGATCAGACTTTAATGGTAGGATAACTCAACCTTGGATTGAGGGGTTGCTGGCGATGATTGGCAATGCACCGTAGGGAGCCGGATGGTCCCAGTTAGACTTTGTGATACAACAATAGTATTTTGGCTTCTCCAATGTGCTGATTGAGAATGAATCTAATAAAACCCAACCTAATCATTCATACATGTCATGGATCCCCTAGGCAATTGTCTGACTGTTAAAGGCCAGGATGCCGAAAGACGATCTAATTCATTTACATTTGGAGGTTCTGGGGGTGCTTGGTTGCTTGATGTGACGCTAGTGCCACCTTGTGTTCCTCATGTGATATCCGGAACATGCATTATGTATGAAATCATAACATCCATACATTAAATCAACTAGTCTAGGATAATGTATAATTTATGTGTGGTCATTACCTAAACTTGATTGATTTGATAACAAGCTTAACATTAATACAATTATATGAACCTGTTTATAATTTAAATATCTCGAGTATAATCTTGGAGTTATTTCTTCATTATGTTGGGTTTTTTATGTTTTCTGTTTGACATATGCAGTGTAACGCCCCAAGATTTTTTACTCTCGTGGATATTGCTATAAGCCGAGTTCCCGGGTGTTTTTTGGAATGCGTCAAGGATAAATTCTTCTATATTTCATTAATTATTCATTTATTTTATATTTTGTGGCATTTAAGCACAGTGACGGAAGATAAAAAAATCTTATTCCATTAATTTCTACACTAAGTTATCAACAAATGTCATTAAAATATATTAAATAAAATATTTAATCATTGTATTTACCATGAAAGACTTATTACAATTTTGAAATAAAGCAGTAAATTAAAATCTCCATGACACTGCTCCGGCTACATCATCCGTCATCTTTTGCCATGAACCTTCGAACACCTCGCTTTAGTGCTTGATTTGCTTACTAGGTCTTCACTTGGATTATCTGAGATGTGGTTGGATAGCGTTAAACGCTATCATAGTGGGAAATATCCCTCTAAGACAATCATGATAATAATAATACAGAGATAACGTAAGCATGATAATTATAATCGATCAAAACATCCAAGAGAAACCTTATTAATACAATACATAATATGCATGCTCTGGCTAAGGCACCCTGGCTAGAAATCATAATACATGAAGTGGGAGACTCCCTGTTACGACTTCACGCTAGCCACTAGTCACTAGAGGTACCTGGGACGTACAAGCCCATAGTTTTGCCCGACCACGTGAGAAACGGGACACTCATAACCCAAATCTACACACAACAGTGACGAGAGAAGTAGGACACTCTAGTCTATTCTCAATTTCGTACACTCACATGGAACCAAGTGGATGCATGAAATTAGTTTCACCTTTATTTAAGTATTTTCACATCCAGCAATATTAAAAGAACTTAATGGTCACTATGGGGAGTTGTAAACAACCCAGCATAAGCCGACAGCACAGAATTAGTGTCCGTAGCACCAACCCCAGCTCATGAGATAACATATACGATTAATGTCCACTCTTTGTCCCACTTATAGTCCAATTAAGTCCCATGAATAGCCATTAATTTCTAACATGACCAACCAAATGAAACATACATATATGACACATGGATCCATTCTAACATCACGTGAGCACAAGGATCCCTTGGCAATACTCTACGTATAAACATAGTTATGCGAAGATCATCTTTCCAACATGAACACCTCTCACGGGCCCATCTCTCTACAACAATTGATCTCATCAATATGGGGACAAAGGTGTACAAAAGCGTAATATTCACATGATAACCATCATCCATATGATGTATACATCATTATAACCATCTTAATCATACATAAATATAAATAAAAGAAATCAATACATGATTCTCACAATAATACAGAAAAATACACATGTTTTCTCATATATACATCTAAACATGAAATCATAACATCACATAATATCATTTCAACATAAATCTAACATTAATCATGGTCTAATATGAATCATATATTCAAGCTTAAGATACTCAATTAATAATAAATAAAATTTAAGAAATTATACTTTTATCCATGTTGGCTTAAAGGGAAAGTCCTCACATTTATCTAATAGAAATTATAGGTTGAAGAACAAGGGAGGACCGTTGTCTACATTACCCTTGATGACACACTCGAGTTATGATGGGGATCCACTATTATGGATGGGGAAGGAAGAAGAAGAAGTAGGAAGGGCTTGGCATCCTCTCTCTCTCTTCTCTCTTTCTCTCTCACACCTCTCGTTCTCTAACACATAGAGATTAGGTTTGGGAGAAGGGCTTGTGAAATTGCGGTTTTACCGCTTATAGAGATACCCGGAGATATGTCTAAGGACCTAGGGGGGGGGGGGGGGGGGGGGGGGTGTGATTAGGACCTTATCAAATTCTTTTCGCCTACTAATATATTTTATCAAATAAACAAAGTAAGCAATAACGCTTAGGCTTCCAAGCCAAAGTGGGTCCAATCACAAGACTAGCATAAGGTTAAACAATAAGCAATCCTAGTCTAAAACATGCATAGGTAAATAAAAGATACAATTAATCAAGATCCTAACCTATACAACTTGTGTAGACTTATGAGAGTGGATCAATGAGCTTAAGTCTACACAACTAGTGAAGGTACATCTTGTGTGTGGATGAGCCTAATAAGTGCCTAGCATACATTCCTATCAAGCATTCATAATTAAACAATTAAACTAACAATGCTAAGATAAAAATGTGCTCAAGAACAATCACAAACACAAGGATGTATAGTGGTTCGACTACTTGTCTACTCCACTCCCGGTTCAAGTACTCAACCCCTTTGAGCACACCGGCATTCACTATCGGAGATTTTAAATGAGGTTCACCTCTCAAGCTTTACACGGAGGTTTTACTGGTTCACCTTTCAACTATAACCGGAGTTTTAGACATAGGCTAACTCTCAACCCAACGCACATTTGCTCCCGTGTCGGAGGCTCCCCCTTGGAGACTTAGTTTAGACCCGGCAAATGGGCCAAGGAACGGCTAACGTCCCTAGATCGAGCTTGACAAACAAACTCTAAATGGACTCTTAATAAAGACAACCTACTTGTCGGATGAGCCCCTTGTTAAGCGCCCACTACAAAAAATTCCATTTTTACCGACGAATGATTTCGTCGGTAATCAGTAAAATTTCGTCGGGAAATGTTTTTCCTGACGAAATTTTTCGCGACTAACATCGTCGCAGAAAGGCCGTCGGTAAAGGTTTTTACCGACGAAATAATTTTTTCGTAGGTAATAATTGAACCATTACCGACGAAATTATTCGTCGGCCAAACATATGAATTTTGTCGGGATTGAAAATGATACGTCGGTGAAAAAACTTTTACCGACGAAATAATGCGTAGGTAAAAACACGTTAAAACTTTTACCGACGAAATATTTCGTCGGTAAAAGAAAGGAAAAACTTTTTACCGACGAAATAATGCGTAGGTAAAAACATGATAAAACTTTTACCGACGGAATAATTCGTCGGTAAAAGCATCTCAGAGCTTTTTACCGACGAAATATTCCGTCGGTAAAAGTTTTTGCTTTCTTTTACCGACGAAATATTTCGTCGGTAAAAGTTTTTCCTTTCTCGGTTCCATTTGTTTTCAAAAATTCAGGAAAATTCCTGATATACACCTGTAAAAAAACCTATACATTTTGAATCCTACTCACATGCACAAACATACAAACAAACAAAAAGTACATCATCCATACACAAATAATCCATTCCACATCCACAAACAAACAATATTCATCCACACACAAATATATACAAGTTAAAAGTCGTATATTAAAAAAAAATAATCAGGAAGATGAAGGCGGAGGTGGGGGAGGTGGCGGGGCATCGGCGCTAAGGCGTGCAGTGAGAGCCTGAAACATCTCCTGCATCCGTCGCTCATGCTCCTGCCGCAACTCCTCGATCCTCCTCTCCTGCTCCTCCCGTCGCCTCTCCTCCTCCTCCCTCTGCCTCTCTAGCTGCTCCCGAATCCCATCGACGACGATCTGTAGCTGCTGAACCTCTCTCTCTGCGATGTCAGCTCGGCGTTGAGCGCTCTCACCAGCTACGGATCGACTGGAGCCAGCTCTAGTTTGTGCCATGAGCTTAGCACCATGGCCAAGCCCATGCACATATCCAGAACGGGTGCCAAGCACCTCGCTCAGGATTTCTGGCTCACTCCGCTGACTACCATCGGGAGTGGGCTGACTGCGTATGGTGTCCATCGCCGCCTGTAATGAAAAGATATGAAATTTCATAAAAAATGACATGAATGACATTATTATCAATCAATGCGCAATTAAATTTAACAAAGTAAAGATTTTTACCCAATACTCACTGGCTCTAGGATGAACCCAAGATCCCGTCGCCTACCGACAGTGAGTCCCTCTGTAGAGGTCTACTGGTCCAGGCTCCTGGCCGGTGACGGAATCCCGCTGCGCAATCGAAAGGAAAAAAAGACTTATAATAAATGCCAATCAAAATAATATATTAACTTAATAATCATCAATAATTTCTTACTATGTCGTAACGATGTCGTACAAATGACTTTGAACCAGCTACGTGGTTCACTTGTAACTTTTTCCTGTTCGCAGAATTTATTCTGCTCCTCTTCTGAACACATTATACAAAATACATTTCTATTAATTGCGAAATTAATTACGAATTTAATTGTTACCGTAAGATATCGTACATGTAAATATTACCTGAAAAGCCTCCGACGAAAATCTCTCGCAGAGTATCCGCCAGTCGTCTGTACTAACGTGTGGCGGTGCGGACTGTACGGCCTCATCGTGTGTCCTGCACCGCTTGTACCGCTGGTGCAACTCTCCGCGGTACTCCTTGAACCGCTCCCTAATCATGTCGTCGACGGCATGAGAAATGTAGGGAACATTCAAATTGAATTCAAATTTATCCTGCAGTTTCGTAAATAATAAATTAAGGGAATAAACTTATTAACAATAGGACTTAACCGTAAATGAACTTTCACAAAAGAAAATTTCAATTTACTAAACTTTACCTGAAGGCGCTGACGGATGAGCTGTCGCACATCATCTGTCACGTCAGTCCAACGGGGGGTGGTGGCGGGGATCAGAGATCGGCATAGGACACCGACCTCAGACGTAAACAATCTGGCACTGTCCCCAACAGGTCTAAGGCAGTCCTGTGGGAACTCTACTACCACCCTACCCTCACGCGTAAGTCGCTCTAAAACTAACCCACGCGTGGGTCCACGTCCTCGTCGGCTGGTAGAAGATGCTGCTGCGAAAAGATATATGTAAGTAACAATATAAACAAAAATCACTAAATAAATGTCTAGACTTACATGCAGTGCCCGGTGTATGCTGAACCGAAGGATCAGATGACTGTGATGCACCGTGCGACGTCGATGCTGTCTGCGTCGCATCACGGGTGGAAGGGGTAGATCCAGTGCGCGAACGACCTGATCTCCCACCTGGTGCCATGACTGAATATATCTGAAATACAAACTTATAAATTTAAACAATGTCAATGCAAGTTTATGAACATCATTGCAGAGTGAATTTGTGCTTATGCTTAGAGAAATGATAAAAATATGATTAGACCATTACACTGTAATGCAAGCAGGATATAATAAAACCGTAAACAGAATATAATAAAACCGTAAACAGAATATAAAAGTTGAAAAATCCATTACACATTGTCATTCTATATTAAATACATATATCTCATTGTAATACAAATCAACTTCGGATCAACTATCCGAAATACTCCCTGCGTAAGTTATCGTACGCTGCAGATGTATATTCGATGCTGTATGAAGCACTTGACATTGTTACAGCCAACATGCCAGTCATAATAGGAGAAATCTGATCTCTCGGGACTCCATTCAGATGTGCAAGTGATAATGTCGCATCTTCCATACGAAGTTTTCCGCGATTATATTCCTCAATCAGGTCCGAAATTTCTTTGAGATTGTATAATCTTTCATCCGAGTCATCGTCTTCCTTCCTACATATCTCGACCAGACCGGGTATCTCTCTGGCCATACCAGAAGAATATAGGGCCGGAAAGTCCATCCGCAACAGCTGATGAAGTATGCTGTGTGCTTTCGCTACGCTCCAATTTGTGGAGGACATGATCAGAAAGTGACTTAACTGTAAATGTAGATTATCAACAAGTCAATTCAGGAAAAAAATCATGACTTGTAAAACATATATACATGTAATAATCAAATTAATCGAATTGAAAAATTACATGTAAATCTTGTATACATTTAATAATGTCGTCTGAATCATTATCGCTTAGGACTCTTTCTTCTTCACCATCACTATCGCTGATCAGAATTTCCTCTTCATCGTCTGCAACATTGTCATCGATGAAAGCGCTATCATCTCTAACAATGTCATTTATGATTGAGGCATCAACATGATCAGGTGGCACATCATCTCTATTCAATTGCACCACATCAATATCAACATTTGGATCATTCCCTCTATCCCAAGATGGCATGTCTTCTTGGTATGCTTGTTCAACTGACGACGTTCTATTACTCCCTTCATCGTTATCTTCAACGTCTACTTCGGGAACGTCAAATATGTTCCTGGGCTTTATTTTCTGCACCACGTGCCAAGAGCCGCCTAACTTGGTGTCAGCGAGGTAGAATACTTGTTCGGCTTGGCCGGCTATGATAAATGGGTCATCTTTAAACCATTTCCGAGATAAATTTACGCTCGTGAAGTAATTATCAGTCTGTATTCCCAACTTTTTATTTTCAATGTCCCACCAATCGCATTTAAATAAGTACACCCGCTTTCTCATACAATAACTCAGCTCAATAATATCCGTCAAAACACCAGAAAAATCAATTTCGACCTCCTCATGTGTTCCCTTCACAACCACACCACTATTTTGTGTGGTCCTATATTTCTCACGCTCCTCAGTGTGGAAGCGAATCCCGTTTACAATACAACCTGTATATCTAGATACACGTCTATCAGGGCCACACGCCAGTGAGTAGAGCGCATCAGATGCATCCGCAGAGTTGCTAGCGCGCAACATCTTCATCTATCATCACGTACAGAATATAAATGTACGTTTAGGCATTTAAAATTACGTGTAAATATTGTGCAATACAACAATATTGTAAGTGTGGTGAGATAGAAGGTAAATTAAGCTTACACGTTTTGTAAACCATTCTGGAAACAAATCCTGATGCATTCGATCATAATTTGTAGGGTATTGGGACTTCATCTCCTCGATGTGTTCGCTATACACAATTGGTACGTTGTAAGCAAGAAATTTTGAGATTAAAACTGTCTGTAGATATACAATAATTATGTGCGAAGACTTACTCCAAGTACGACTCTATTTCTTCACAGTTATGCAACACATACGACCGCGCCTTCGCAAGATCCCGAGGGTCCATATCCTGAAACGTCGGCGATCCTAAAGGACGGACGTTATGTGCGAATACAGATATGAGTCCTTGTTCATGCTCCTACCCTGCATCGGCATTACGATCTTCTCGGTTGAATCTAGTCTCTATGCCACGAAGATACATGGAGCAAAATGTCAGGCACTCATTATCAATGTACGCCTCAGCAATGGATCCCTCTGGACGTGCCTTATTCCTCACATATTGTTTTAATGTGTGAAGGTATCTGTACACAAAATCAATATGTTTAAGACATGAAAACATGGATATACGTAGTTTATGGAATGAAAAAAAATTTATGATCATTGTTCTATCACCTTTCGATCGGATATATCCAACGATATTGTACTGGGCCTGCAAGCTTCGCTTCGTGCGGTAAGTGAATTGCTAGGTGTACCATGACATCGAAAAACGCAGGTGGAAAAATTCTTTCAAGTTTGCAAAGGATTACGACAATATCCTTCTCCAGTCGTTTAATAACCTCTACATTTAAAGATTTCGAACACAAATCCTTAAAGAATATCCCCAACTCAATCAGCGTAGCACTGACATCCTTGTTGAGGAATCCACGAATCGCAACCGGTAGTAGGCGTTGAAGAAGGACGTGACAGTCATGACTTTTCATTCCTGTTACCTTACAGTCCGTAATGTTGACGCGCCGAGAGATATTCGATGCATACCCGTCTGGAAATTTCACCTTGTTCAACCATTCACATACACGTTTTTTCTCTAGTTTTGTCAATGTGTAGCATGCTGCTGGTATATTATATGAATTTCCATGTGGTTGCAAGTGCAACTCTTTCCTTAAACCCATTGCTTGTAGATCCAATCGAGCCTTAAAACTGTCTTTTATTTTCTTCTCCATGTTCATCAATGTTCCAAAGACATTGTCACATATATTCTTCTCAATATGCATGACATCCAAGTTGTGTCGTAATTTCAGATGACTCCAATAAGGCAACTCAAAAAAAAAATGCTCTTCTTCCTCCAGTTGTACTCCAATACTGTACGTTTTCTCTTCTTCAAGTGCGGTGCCTTACCAAATCTAACTTCTTCAATGTTACTCAGCTGTTGTAACACATCTTCTGCAGATAGTTCTTTCGGTGGTGGCCTATGATCTTGTTTGCCATCAAAGATTACCGTCTTCCTGCGCCAATTATGATCCCTCGGAAGGAAGCGACGATGGCCCATATAACACGTTTTCTTACCATGCTTCAATGACAATGAACAAGTCTCAGTACTACATGTAGGACAAGCCAACTTTCCCTTCGTGCTCCACCCAGACAAATTTCCATATGCAGGGAAGTCATTTATTGTCCACAAAACCGCTGCGTGCAATCGAAACGTCTGTTCTGCAAAAGTGTCATATGTCTGGACACCTTGACTCCACAACTCGTTTAACTCATCTACTAACGGTCGGAGATACACATCAATGTCATTCCCCGGTGACTTGGGTCCAGGAATAAGCAACGACATCATAAAAAATGATTCCTTCATACACAACCAAGGAGGTAAATTGTAGGGCATAAGTATCACTGGCCACATACTGTACGAGCTACTCATATTACTAAATGGATTAAAACCATCACTTGCAAGACCTAGCCGAACATTGCGAGAATCCTCTGCAAACCAGTCATATTGCTTATCAAAATGTTGCCAGGCTTCAGAGTCAGCGGGATGCCTCAATGTATTATCATCATGAAGGCGTTTCTCCTTATGCCACCTCATATCTTCAGCCGTCTTGCTTGACGTAAACAATCTTTGTAATCTGGGTTTCAATGGAAAGTACCTTAACACCTTTTGTGGAATTTTCTTACGCTTAGCTTCGTCATATTTCCACCTAGACTCTCCACATTGTGGACACTCCTCAACATTTTCATGTTCTTTCCAATACAATACACAATCATTTATACATGCATGTATGAGGATGTAACCAAGGCCCAAGTCTCGCATTAACGATTTTGCCTCGTAATGAGACTTAGGCAATGTCTCACCTTCAGGTAATACTTCTTTCAACAAGCCAAGTAACATGTCGAACGATTTGTTACTCCAACGATTTATTGTCTTTAAATGAAGTAACCTTGTAAGGAAATTCAACTTGGAGAAGTTCCGACACCCCGGATAGAGTGGACGTTGCGCATCCCTCAACAACCTACTAAACTTTTCTGATTCGGCATCACCCATAGGAGGAATATCCTGGCTAGTACTTGTCGCTGCAAAATCAGTATCCGCAATTGTTCCCCTTAACACATCCCCAATGATATCTTGCATATTGTCAATATCTTCATCCTCGTCATTACACACAATTGGGTCAGCAAGGACTTCAGTGGCCTCAACTCTTTGGTGGAAGTCTTCACCATGATGAATCCACCAAGTGTAACCCTGGTCAATCCCAACTATGAACAAATCATCTTCCACTTTGTCCAATGTCTTGTGAATCATGTTCTTGCATTTTCGGCATGGACACCTAATTCTATTACCTGAATCTGCCCGATCTCTCGCAAATTCCATGAACTCCTTAACACCTTCTTTATACTCTGGGCCAAACCGATTCTTAGCTTGCATCCAACTCTTATCCATATCTACAATGCAAAGATTAGAGTCAGGTTTAGTTTAAGTGACATGAGTTTAGGATTAGGTTTAGTCATAGGTTGAGATTTTCGGGTTCGGGATTGGATTTCGGGTTAGGTTTTCATATTTGGGTCTAGGTTTATGTTAGGTGAATGGATTCAGGAATAGGTGTAGGTTTAGTTTAAGTGATTTGAATATAGGATTAGGCTTAGGTATAGGTTGAGATTTTTGGGTTCGGGATCGGGTTTCGGGTTAGGTTTTCGTGTTTGGGTTAAAGTTTAGGTTAGGCGAATGGATTTAGGAATAGGTGTAGGTTTAGTTTAAGTGATTTGAATATAGGATTAGGCTTAGGTATAGGTTGAGATTTTCGGGTTCGGGATCGGGTTTCGGGTTAGGTTTTCGTGTTTGGGTTAAAGTTTAGGTTAGGCGAATGGATTTAGGAATAGGTGTAGGTTTAGTTTAGGTAATTTGAGTTTAGGATTAGGTTTAGGCATAGGTTGAGATAGTCGGGTACGGGATTGGATTTCGGGTTAGGTTTTCATGTTTGGGTCTAAGTTTAGGTTAGGTGAATGGATTTAGGAATAGGTGTAGGTTTAGTTTAGGAGATTTGAGTTTAGGATTAGGTTTAGGCATAGGTTGAGAATTTTGGGTACGGGATCGGGTTTAGGGTCGCATTTTCGTGTTTGGGTCTAAGTTTAGGTTAGGTGAATGGATTTAGGAATAGGTGTAGGTTTAGTATAGGAGATTTGAGTTTAGGATTAGGTTTAGGCATAGGTTGAGATTTTTGGGTACGGGATCGGGTTTAGGGTCGCATTTTCGTGTTTGGGTCTAAGTTTAGGTGAATGGATTTAGGAATAGGTGTAGGTTTAGTTTAGGAGATTTGAGTTTAGGATTAGGTTTAGGCATATGTTGAGATTTTTGGGTACGGGATCGGGTTTAGGGTCGCATTTTCGTGTTTGGGTCTAAGTTTAGGTTAGGTGAATGGATTTAGGAATAGGTGTAGGTTTAGTTTATGAGATTTGAGTTTAGGATTAGGTTTAGGCATAGGTTGAGATTTTTGGGTACGGGATCGGGTTTAGGGTCGCATTTTCGTGTTTGGGTCTAAGTTTAGGTTAGGTGAATGGATTTAGGAATAGGTGTAGGTTTAGTTTAGGAGATTTGAGTTTAGGATTAGGTTTAGGCATAGGTTGAGATTTTTGGGTACGGGATCGGGTTTAGGGTCGCATTTTCGTGTTTGGGTCTAAGTTTAGGTTAGGTGAATGGATTTAGGAATAGGTGTAGGTTTAGTTTAGGAGATTTGAGTTTAGGATTAGGTTTAGGCATAGGTTGAGATTTTTGGGTACGGGATCGGGTTTAGGGTCGCATTTTCGTGTTTGGGTCTAAGTTTAGGTTAGGTGAATGGATTTAGGAATAGGTGTAGGTTTAGTTTAGGAGATTTGAGTTTAGGATTAGGTTTAGGCTTAGGTTGAGATTTTTGGGTACGGGATCGGGTTTAGGGTCGCATTTTCGTGTTTGGGTCTAAGTTTAGGTTAGGTGAATGGATTTAGGAATAGGTGTAGGTTTAGTTTAGGAGATTTGAGTTTAGGATTAGGTTTAGGGCATAGGTTTGGATTTGCGGGTTCAGGATCGGGTTTAGGGTCGCATTTTCGTGTTTGGGTCAAGGTTCAGGTTAGGTGAATGGATTTAGGAATAGGTGTAGGTTTAGTTTAGGAGATTTGAGTTTAGGATTAGGTTTAGGGCATAGGTTTGGATTTGCGGGTTCGGGATCGGGTTTAGGGTCGCATTTTCGTGTTTGGGTCAAGGTTCAGGTTAGGTGAATGGATTTAGGAATAGGTGTAGGTTTAGGTTAGATGACATGAGTTTAGGATTAGGTTTAGGGCATAGGTTTGGATTTGCGGGTTCGGGATCGGGTTTCGGGTTTGGTTCTCGTGTTTGGGTCTAGGTTTAGGTTAGGTGAATGGATTTAAGAATAGGTGTAGGTTTAGGTTAGGTGACATGAGATTAGGTTTAGGGCATAGGTTTGGATTTGCGGGTTCGGGATCGGGTTTAGGGACGCATTTTCGTAGCTTATAGGGCCCCGGTTTAGAGTTAGATGAATTGAGTTTAGGTTTCGGTTTAGGTATAGCTTATAGGTTTTAGTTTTAGGTTTATGGTTTCAGGTTTTAGTTATAGGAAATGGACAGCTTCATCATGGTCATAACAGCGGTTCCCACCTTCCAGGGACCCCCGCTCAACAACCGGATAGCTCCGACGCACATCCGGGTCTGCTCCATTAATTTCGAGCTAATACATAAACACGGGCCTGTCCAAATGGCCAGGCCACCCATATTGCTGTCCATAGGAAATGGACAGCTTCATCATCATGGTCATAACAGCGGTTCCCACCTTCCAGGGACCCCCGCTCAACACCCGGATAGCTCCGACGCACATCCGGGTCTGCTCCATTAATTTCGAGCTAATACAGAAACACGGGCCTGTCCAAATGGCCAGGCCACCCATATTGCTGTCCATATGAAATGGACAGCTTCATCATCATGGTCATAACAGCGGTTCCCACCTTCCAGGGACCCCCGCTCAACACCCGGATAGCTCCGACGCACATCCGGGTCTGCTCCATTAATTTCGAGCTAATACATAAACACGGGCCTGTCCAAATGGCCAGGCCACCCATATTGCTGTCCATAGGAAATGGACAGCTTCATCATCATGGTCATAACAGCGGTTCCCACCTTCCAGGGACCCCCGCTCAACACCCGGATAGCTCCGACGCACATCCGGGTCTGCTCCATTAATTTCGAGCTAATACATAAACACGGGCCTGTCCAAATGGCCAGGCCACCCATATTGCTGTCCATATGAAATGGACAGCTTCATCATCATGGTCATAACAGCGGTTCCCACCTTCCAGGGACCCCCGCTCAACACCCGGATAGCTCCGACGCACATCCGGGTCTGCTCCATTAATTTCGAGCTAATACATAAACACGGGCCTGTCCAAATGGCCAGGCCACCCATATTGCTGTCCATAGGAAATGGACAGCTTCATCATCATGGTCATAACAGCGGTTCCCACCTTCCAGGGACCCCCGCTCAACACCCGGATAGCTCCGACGCACATCCGGGTCTGCTCCATTAATTTCGAGCTAATACATAAACACGGGTCTGTCCAAATGGCCAGGCCACCCATATTGCTGTCCATAGGAAATGGACAGCTTCATCATCATGGTCATAACAGCGGTTCCCACCTTCCAGGGACCCCCGCTCAACACCCGGATAGCTCCGACGCACATCCGGGTCTGCTCCATTAATTTCGAGCTAATACAGAAACACGGGCCTGTCCAAATGGCCAGGCCACCCATATTGCTGTCCATAGGAAATGGACAGCTTCATCATCATGGTCATAACAGCGGTTCCCACCTTCCAGGGACCCCCGCTCAACACCCGGATAGCTCCGACGCACATCCGGGTCTGCTCCATTAATTTCGAGCTAATACATAAACACGGGCCTGTCCAAATGGCCAGGCCACCCATATTGCTGTCCATAGGAAATGGACAGCTTCATCATCATGGTCATAACAGCGGTTCCCACCTTCCAGGGACCCCCGCTCAACACCCGAATAGCTCCGACGCACATCCGGGTCTGCTCCATTAATTTCGAGCTAATACATAAACATGGGCCTGTCCAAATGGCCAGGCCACCCATATTGCTGTCCATAGGAAATGGACAGCTTCATCATCATGGTCATAACAGCGGTTCCCACCTTCTAGGGACCCCCGCTCAACACCCGAATAGCTCCGACGCACATCCGGGTCTGCTCCATTAATTTCGAGCTAATACATAAACACGGGCCTGTCCAAATGGCCAGGCCACCCATATTGCTGTCCATAGGAAATGGACAGCTTCATCATCATGGTCATAACAGCGGTTCCCACCTTCCAGGGACCCCCGCACAACACCTGGATAGCTCCGACGCACATCCGGGTCTGCTCCATTAATTTCGAGCTAATACATAAACACGGGCCTGTCCAAATGGCCAGGCCACCCATATTGCTGTCCATAGGAAATGGACAGCTTCATCATCATGGTCTAAACCGCGGTTCCCACCTTCCAGGGACCCCCGCTCAACATCAACATCAATCAACTACTCTTAATCACAAGTATCATGTTCGTCATCTAATTTGCCACTAAATGATAATATAATAAAATCAGTCGCCCATCCAAGGATGGATAGATTGAAATGCTATCATTATTTCCATTTAAATGCCCAAGCCTAAATTTCGACAGCATCTCCCCCTATCTCTCCAGATATATTTATCTTACATTTAATTTCCATGTCAACTATCCACACATTGTGTGGATTAAATTGACAATGGAATTAAACATAAGAAACATATCCAGAGAGAATAGGAGAGTTACCGCACGAAACTAATGACAGAGCATGTAAATGACAAACAACGATAACATTCCAATCTATCCAACCTTGGACTGTCCAACAAGACAATTTGGCAGATTTCTATACCTCCAAAACACACTTTATCTATGCTCGGCAATATAGA
This sequence comes from Liriodendron chinense, assembly GCA_003013855.2. Classification (NCBI taxonomy): domain Eukaryota; kingdom Viridiplantae; phylum Streptophyta; class Magnoliopsida; order Magnoliales; family Magnoliaceae; genus Liriodendron; species Liriodendron chinense. The sequence goes on along the minus strand of ML058452.1, from coordinate 1,827,765 downwards.
AATCTCCAAATGGGCTAACTGATTCTATTATACTACCATTTGTGGACAAAAAATAACTATTAATAATAAGCCAAATACATCCACAACATACATCCACATAAATCAACCACGGGTAGCTCCAACGCACATCCCGGATTTGCTCCATCAATTCCAGATACACAAGCACATAAAATGACAGAATCATCAACACCATGAATCAAGTCTAATCAAATATATACCTAATGACTGCTACTTTCTCAACAAATAAGTATGTATGGGTCCCACCATGGGAATCGGATTGCGTGTAGAGTAACTCTGCACGCTCTTATCATGTAGAGTAAATTCAGTTGGGCCCACCTAGAATGTATGTGATTTATCTATTCCGTCCTTATGTTTTTTCAGCTCATTTTAGTGGTTGAGCCCAAAATTTAAGCATATCCAAATCTCAAGTGGACCATGCCATGGGAAATCGTGGGAATAATGATTTCCACCATTCCCAGGACCTACAGTGATCATTATTTGTCATCCAACCTGTTCATAAGATCACATGGATATGGATGAAGGGAAAACACAAATATCAGCTTGATCCAAAACTTCTGTGTCCTCTAAGAATTTTTCAATGATAGACATTCAGTTCACACTTGTGCTGTGGTCCACTTTAGATTTTGATATGCTTCATTTTTTGGCACCAGCGGTTCCCATCTTCGGGGGCCCCACAGCCAGTGGACAGCGAGGGTGGGCCCCACAGGCACTGGACAGCGACGTGGGCCCCACAGGCAGTGGACAGCGACCGTGGGCCCCACAGCCAGTGGACAGCGACATGGGCCCCACAGCCAGTGGACAGCAACGGTGGGCCCCACAATTACGTATTTCATTTTTTTTTAATTTGTAAAACAAAATTTTGGATTTTAAATTTTTAAATCCCTAATTAGGGATTTTAATTTTGAAATCCCTAATTAGGGAATTTTAATTTCGAAATCCCTAATTAGGGATTTAATAAATCAGTGGGCCCCACCAAATTGTAGACAGCTAAGGTGGACCCCACATGCAATGCACTATGGAAAGCGACGGTGGGACCCACATGCAAATAGAAAGCGACGGTGGGACCCACCAACATGCATTGGACGGACAGCGATGGTGGGACCCACATGCATTGGATTTTGGGAGTGGGCCCCACAATCAACAACGAGGAGAGAGGGAGCGAGGGGAAATGGAGCAAGAAGAAAGGGGGAGAGGCTTACCGGAGGAGGCGGCGGCGCACGGAGGTCGGTGGAGGCGAGGGGCGACCGGCGACACTGGTCGGCTGGGGGGGGGGGGGGGTGGTCGGCTGAGGCGGTGGGCCGCCGGGTGACGTCGACGGCCGGCGGTCGGAGATGAGGGAGAGCCGAGATGGGTGGGCCGGCCGGAAGAGCGCGCGAGAGAGAGGAGAGAGAACAGAGCGAGAGTGAGAGAGAGGAGAGAAATGAGGGAGGCCGATCGGGTAAGTGAAATAAAAGACTTTTACCGACGAAAATTTTCGTCGGTATAAGCATAGTTTTCGTCGGTAAAAGTCCTCTTTTTCACTTGGGCGGGAAACATCAATATTATTACCGACGAACATTTTCGTCGGTAAAAATGACTTTTACCGACGAAAAATTTCGTCGGCAAAAGTCATCTTCCTTACCTTACGCAGATACCACACATTATTACCGACAGGCAATAATCGTCGCCAAAAAAAGACTTATACCGACGAAAATGTTCGTCGGTAAAAGCTAAATTTCTTACTTTTTTCTTTAGCGACGGGTAATTTCGTCGGTAATAAACTTTTTACCGACGAAATCATGATTTCGTCGGTAAAAGGGTGTGCTGGTATGTATTTTACCGACGAATACCTCATTTCGTCGGGGAAATGGCTTTTTACTGACGAAAACAATTTCGTCGGTAATACTTTCGTCGGTAAAACACCGTTTTCTTGTAGTGGCCGGTTTGGGTTGCTTGATCTCCGCTCTCCCATGCTTCAATCAGCTTCCCTTGCTCCCATGATCGTGTTGCCGTTGCGTCGTCAATGCCTCAGCCATACTTGATCATACACCTTGCATGTGATGTCTTTGAGATGCCCAAGGTGCTAGGAGGATAGGTTTGAAAACTCTACAACTAATGGGAATGGGTTGCCTAGAGTCTCTTTCCTACAACGATCCCATCTTAGAGTTTTGGACAAGGATTTGCTAATCAAGAAGCTTCCAAACTCTAGAGATCAAGAGGGGATGAAGGTCATCTTCTTCATGAGCTTGGAATGCTCTAATCTTGTGTTAAAGCACAAGGAAGATGCCTTGCATAGGTTGGGAATGAGCCTCAAATGGTCTCCAACAATGGTGGCTTCACTCCTCTCGAAATTCCCTTCCTAATGCCCAAAAACCGAGCTCTATATATAAGAAAGGAGAGCTCCAACGGTCATAAAACGGGCAGAAAACGGCTCTGGCCGACCTGTCCCGACCGGTCGGATCCCCTTGCTAAAGGCATTCAAAAATCATACAGGCCGACCGGTCAAGACCGGTCGGCTCACCTTGATGGACAGGCTATTGAATCCAGGCCGACCGGTCTTGACCGGTCGGCTATACTTGCTGGAATACATAGTGAAAACAGGCCGACCGGTCTTGACCGGTCGGCAGAGCTTGCTGGAGACAATGTTTCTTCTGGCCGACCGGTCTTGACCGGTCGGCTGCCCAGCCATTCATTACAACAAGGGTCTGGCAGCTAGGCCGACCGGTCTTGACCGGTCGGACCAGTCCAGCCGACCGGTCGGACATGCCTGGGATCAGCTCGGTTTGTTTGCTGACCCAACTCTATCACAACCCAAGGTTTTAGCTAAGGTTTAGGTGATGTTTTGGGACACCTAGGGCCAATCTATGATGACTAAAAGATCTCTTATATGGTCAAGGTCATCAAGGAACCACGGGGTTGGGTTTTGGTCAAGGTTAAGGCACCAAGGCATCACTTTTACCTGAATCTTCTTCCTTGATGCAGCCGGTCCGTCTTGAGTCTTCGGTCTTTGTCTTTATTGGGCTCAACCGACACTAGACTCATTGACGTAAGTGATTGACAAACAAGGTGCACTTGTCTGCCACGGAAAAGTGCACTAACAGCTTGTACGTGTGATATAGGAAGAGAATTATGAGAGGGGATATGTGCACTTACACACCTCCTAATCTCATTGGGATTTGCTAAAAAATGATTAAAGGGTTGATCTTTGAGGAATTCTAATCCATTCACTACATTAAGCATGAAGAGTAAAGTCGAAATATATAATTTTCATGGTGATCTGAAATCTAGATTAGCCGATCTTAAAAAATGACCCAACAAGTGCTAAAATAGGGTTGATCTCAATTAATGGTCTATGTTTGATGATCAAGGCCTAAATTTGGAGAAAATATGTAGTCATGATAGATAAATGATTGGACAAAATTTGGTGGTTGATTGATGGTGGGAAATGCCTAGATCTGAAGTTCTAACTTTTGACGAAAAATGAAAGAGCTGGCTTTGTGGTTCAACGATGTAGGATTATAGATTGGGTTCGAAATTTTGTGTAAACTCGTAGTCATATGAGGACAATGGGTGGTCCGAATTTGAGAAGCGATTGACAGTGGAAAGTGAGTTAATTGAAAGGTCCAGATTTGAGGAGAGTTGGTAATTCGTTATTTCTTAAAACTAGATAACTCGACTCTTAAGAAAGAAGTTTATCAAGGTGGGTACACAAATCAAACTATTGGTCCATGATAAGGACGATCCGGCTTGTGATCGATAGCGGGACGTTTTTGGTCTTTCTGGTCCCTACTCTTGTCGACTTGATGGGTTTCTACTACTCTTCCCACCTCTCTCTTCTGTTTCTTGGGTCTGAAGTTTACCCGGGATGCTGCCTCCTCTACCAGATGCGCTTTTGTTGCCAATTCACGAAAGGAGTTGAAGGTATTACCTGACAATCCATACGAGATCATCGGGTCTAAAGCCCTTAGACACATCTTCATCTGCTGGCCTTCACCGGGTAGTTCACGACATTGAACTGTTGTGGTTCCCTATCGGTCAATAAACTTCTCGACTGGTTCACCTTTTCTCTATCTGACCAATGTTAGGTCTGTTAATGAGATCTCCCTCTCTGTTGCAAAGAATTTCGAGATGAAGGTGTCCTGCATTTGCTCCCATGTTCTTATAGAGCCGGCTGGTAATGACATGTACCATTGAAAGGCTTTCCTTGTTAGGGTAGATCCGAATAGCCGCATGCAATACTGCGGGACTTCAGACCAATTTCCTAACATAGTCAAGAAGTGGGTGATGTGCTCTTCCGGCGATCCTCTGCTGTCAAACTTTTCAAAGTCTGGGCATCTGAAATTGGTCGGGAATGGTACCTCTTCTACCTCTAGTGGATACGGGACCCAATATTTATAGTTGCCTCTCCTCTCTCTCTTTTTCTTGCTACATCATGTGAACTATCGTCTGGGATAACTCTTCTCGTGACATGTGCAATGTAGAAAGTGGCGCACGTTCTATTGGTGCAGCCTTGAGTTGGATGGGCAATTCAGGCTCAGCCGGACCTTCTACAGCCCCTTGGGATTCCTTTGTCGACTGACGGGTGGGCGGCGCGATACTTCTGGTGGCATTCTGCGTTATCAGGGTGGTCAAGGCTTCTTTAATAGCCCTCATCCGATCGTTTGTCTCGCGATTAGCCTCGACCAATCTATCGATCTGATCTTAGAATGGAGGTAATTCTTCTGCTTCATAAGGTCCTTCTTTTTCTTCTTCGGCCACTTGGACCATCATCACTTGTGCCAACGGGATTTTCTGAGCCGGCCTCTGTCTTGGTTCAAAGACTGTCATGGTCTTGGATTTCTTTACGTGCGCTGGCCTAGTAGGTTTCTGCGAGGCGTGAGCGGTCTTGAACAACAGCGGGAACTACTCGACTGTCATCGCAGGCACTGCGAGCTTGGCTGAGATGACCTGACTGTTGATAGGGGTCTTCTGCCCCTGCTTCAGCTGCCACTGTCTCCTAAGGCGAGGTCTTGCAACATTCGCCTTCCTATATGCTGCTAAGATGGCTGCTTTCTTCTGTTCTTTCTTCTGCCTTCGGGTTTCAACCAACTTCCATTCTGAGCTTGGGTTGGTTGTTGCAGCTGCGATGAAACGAGGGAAGCTAAAGCCTCCAGCGACAAGGAAGGTGCACGAACTCGTCATTGAGCATGCCATTTCTTCTGTCTGCTTTAGTATTTCGCTAATTCTGCGGTGTCAGAAAATCATTAAAATAGTTTATAAATGCGGCTAGGAGCATGAACCCATCGATCGCGGTGCATAAACTAATAGAAATAAGTAAGAAGAAGACAAATACGTGTAGTTGTGGAAGTTCGTGGGTTTGAAAACCTTTAATTTACCGTCTATTTCCTTAAAGATGAAGGGAAGAACGTTCCCGTTGAGAGTCGCCAGTTTGGCGCCCGAGGGCGCTGAAACATTATGCCTCGCGATAGATCTCCTACGTACACATTCACGTTTGCGAATGATCAATCTTAGAGCGTTTCTATACTCAGAGCTAACTAGAGATTCTGGTATAGTTCAAGTTCCCCAGCAGAGTCGCCTGTTTGTTAGAACTAGAAAATGAATGTGTTGACATTTTCTGTTAATGTATTGTTGCTCTGGGGTTCTGAGTAATGGAAACATTCATAGACAATCACAAGCATTCACAAAAGGTACACAAGAAGAGATATCGCAAGGCGAATTTTATTCCAAAGATTCTGAGATCTTGTACATTCCAGGTCGTGATCTGGCACAAGCCCGTAATTACATCGAATGATCGACGACCCTTGATTAAAAGGCAGAAGACTAGTCAACAGGGACTGTGGTCTTAGAGTTTGTGGTCGTAGAGACCTGTATTTGTTTTGTTATGGATTGAGCCATCTTTGTATTAGTCAGATGTCTGTCCCATGTTTTGACCTGAGATCCGGGCTGAGACTATCAGGGTTTATGACCGAGAAGGACAACTCTGGGTCCGCGCCTGTCATGTATAGACAGGTGACCTCGGGAAGTCCATTCTACAGCTGTGTATACCTGAGTAGCCAACCGACGGATGCCGTTCGAATGGGTAGGGCATTGACTGTTGTGTTATGGCAGTTCATAGCAATTGCTTTGTAGTGAATTGAAACTCTTTGATATGGTTTATTGTGATAACCATAATCCCATTTGTCTAGCTTTCAACCTCTAATTGGGTCATATCTTTCAGTAAATATAAATGATGCTATATTTGCATAGTTCTGGATGCTGGCGACTTCCCTCGAGAAGTTATTCCGTTCATCACGTTGAATCGGGTCAAACCTCAAAGGTATGTAATTTTGCTCATTTAGAGATCCTGGAATGACCGTTTGACCATTCCATTACGTCCGGAACACTCGAAATACCCAAAATAGGCTCAAATGGATCTTGAAAACACTTAAAATTGAGTCTGGTGCACCCGTAAACATGTTCTGCAATTAGCTGATTTTTGGGTGCGTGGGCTCCAACGCACCTTTAAATTAAGTGCCTATTTTTATGAATTTTCGGATGCGTGGAGTATTTTTCAGGTGCGTGGGACCAAATATGCAAATCTGAATTTCGTCGAATTTATGGACGCGTGGGACCCGAATTTATGGGTGCATGGGCCATTTTTGGATGCGTGGGAGTCTGATGCACTTGTCTGATTCATATCGAATTAATGGGCGCGTGGGACGTAAATTTACGGGCACGTGGACCATTTTTGGGGTGCGTGGGACACGAATTCACTTGTCCGAATTACGTCGAATTTATGGACGTGTGGGACGATTTTCGGGTGCGTGGAACCAAAGTTATGGGTGCGTGCCCGCACTTGTGATTTTTTAGAATTCAGACCTGCGGTGGTCTTGGTCGGAGTGATCTTCCGGTGGAAGATGTCGGCGATCGGAAAGGTATTCTGGCGACCGGGAAGGGTTTCCAGTGATCGAAAAAGTATTCCGGCAAGGGTTTTCCGGCGGGAATCTCAAATACCCAGAGGATAGTAGCTCTCTCTCTCTCTCTCTCTCTCTCTCTCTCTCTTTCAGAACGTAGAAATGAATAGTCAGACGGGGTATTTATACTCGAAAATACCGGATCTCGGCCAATGAGCGGCTGCCACGTGCCACGCACCCTTAAAATACCTCCTACGCACCCCGAAATCGATGTGCGGAGGTCCAACGCACCCAAAAAGACATTTTGAAATTTACTGAATTTATGGGTGCGTGGGACCCTGATTTTACCGGTGCGTGGGACCTCCTGCACCCTGAAATGATAATTCTGAAATGTCTTGAATTTATGGGTGCGTGGACCCATTTTTGGGGTGTGTGGAACGCAATGCACCCTTTAAATCGGTTTCTGATCTTTGACGAATTTTCGGGTGCGTGGGCACCTGAAATTATGGGTGCGTGGGACTCCATGCACCTAGAAATGAGTTTCTTGATTTTGTTGACTTTTCGGGTGCGTGGGCGCCGAAATTTATGGGTGCGTGGGAGTCCGGTTTTATGGATGTGTTGACGGACTTTTGCACTCCTCCACTTGGGTTTTGAATTTTGATGGGTTTGTGGGACCCGTTTGATCGTGAGATCACATGCGCTGTTCATCATAAATCATAATGAAGTTATGGGTTTGATTCTGGGCGGTTCCGATCGTAGTAATTTGCGGGGCCCGCTAAATATTTCAGCCAAAATTGGCTAAGGAAATTTTTGTAAATCTCCGTTTTGCGTGCACCGGAAGGCGTTTTGTGGTATTCTTTTGGAGGTGCATGACCATTTTACTTATTTTGAGGACCCTACATTTTGGGACCCAACAGCCATAAAAGAAAATTGCTGGAGAACTACTATGGAAGAAGAAATTCATGCCATAAAAAAAGAATCATACTTGGGAGCTAACTATGCTTCCTCAAGGCCAAAGAATTATTGGCATCAAATGGGTGTACAAGATCAAGCTTACGGCCGATGGAGAGATTGTTTGCTATAAAGCAAGGCTTGTAGCTAAAGCTACAAAAAAAAATACGGCGTGGGTTATTGTAGACACCCCACCTTCGGCTACACTATTGGTAGAGATAGCTGGTTGAATGGAGGACCATACCCCCAAATCCCAAGTCCAAACTCATCCAAACTCACCCTTGTAAGCCCCATTCCATAGCCCAGTTCAAGCCTGAACCCAGTCAACCCAGTCCTAAACATCAGCCTGAAAAACCCCCCATAAGAAAAGCCAGTCAAAAAATCCTAAAAAGGTCAAATTCACTGAGTCAACCTGCTGAGTCAACCCGCTGAGTTAACCCGCTGAGTCAACCCGGCGAGTCAACCCGTCGAGTCAAAACACCGAGTTAACCCGTCGAGTCAACCCGTCGAGTCAAACCACCGAGTCGACTCACTGAGTCGACCAGCGAGTCAAACAGCAGCCCCGAGGGAGCGACCGTACTCGCTGGAAACCGAGGAGCGGCCGTACGGGCGGCCCATAGCAGGTCGCCCGGAAAAAATTACGAGAGTGCCACTCTCCGCTGCTATAAATACCCCCCTCCCCTTCTCATTTCAACAATCCACTTCCCTCTCTTCAGCCCGAGTGCGATTCGAATCCTCTTTAGCCCGTTCCTCCACCAAGGAGAGCCCGAGTGAGGAGAGCCTAGCCCTGGTCCAGCCCAGCCTGACCACTGGTCCAAGCCTCCCAAGCCATCCAAGTCTTGATCCATCCACTCGAAGCCAATCCTTGCGACACCTCCGTCCACCCGGCTACTCTTTTCCAGCATCATCTCATTTGCATCTAGCATAAGTGCAACATTTACTTTTCTTCCAACCCCCCTGCTTCACTACAAGCACCTTGATTATTCAAGCACACTGCATATGTCTTTATATTAAGCACCTGTCAGTTCGAGCGTATGCTCTGGGCTTGCCCGTTGTTGGAACCTGCCCATCAGAAACTCTTACTGTTCAGACCTGCATTCACGTACATATCACTATAGACACTTTGAATATTCAAGCACACAGCATGCATCATCTCGCATAAAGCACCTGTCAGTTCGAGCGTACGCTCTGGGCTTGCCCGTTGTTGGAACCTGCCCATCAGAAACTCTTACTGTTCAGACCCGCATTCATGCATCATGTCATCCATGAGAATATACGAGGATTAAACTAGACTTTCACGTATCCGATCGATTCTGTGAAGTAGAGACCGTACTTCGGTACGGGCAGTGTGTGGGGTGCTTAACCTCTTCCCACCCTGTAACCGTGATCCCTTACCTTGAATCTCTGACCGCAGATCAACAGGAGTCATTTTAGAGGAAGGAATCTTCGGATTCCCTTCTCTAACGTTTCTACGGGGTCTAGCCGACTGTAGATTCGAAGTAACTGGCTAGTGGCGACTCTGGTCTTATATAAACTCATTTAAACATATCCAGCTTAACACGACTACCAAACGAAGCCCTCGAGAACGAGGCAAGCCAGTGGCACAAACGGCGATTTCGCACGCACGCACCTCTTCTTCTTCTTCTTCCGAAAGGAAAGGAAGAACGACATCGTGTGGGAGCGCGGAAAAATCGGCGCGGGTCCACAGAATGGCGACTCTGCTGGGGATAAGCTAGTCCCACTAGTCGTGATTCGACTTGAAAAACAGAATCCTTCATATACTTGAAAGTCATTAATCCTCATACAATCTCATCTGCATAGCATTCTACCCAAAACTAAAAAAAAAAAAAGAAAAGAAAATCCCAAAAAGAGTAGAGTATAGTCCTCACCATTGCGCCTCCTCGGGCTCAACGTACGCGGAGACAACTTCCCTTCCGCAGCATAATCCGCACTCGGGCTCAACAAGCCATGTCCGACCACGAAGAAGAAACTCATCTCCTCCCCGCTCTTGAGATGACCGAAGCGCAACCTCCAGCGCAACAGCCCATTGATAATACGCCAATCATACAGGAATTGGCACAAGGAGTGAGAGCAATGCAAGAAATGCTCTTGCAATTCATGCAAGCACAAGCCACCGCAGCAGCCAACAATCAAGTTGGCCCAGTTCAGCTGTCTCAGCAACCATGCCAGGTCCTTCCGGCCTCCAGTTCAAATCAAGCGCAACCATCGGAGTCTGCCCAAGACTACCAACAACAGCCATCTCAGCCCTTCGCTATGGGGCATCCTTCTCAATATCTTCCTGCGACGACAAGGCCATCTCAGAGCACTTCCGTTGCAGGAACATCCAGTCAGCTTCCAGTCAATCTTGCTAACAACAATCTCAGTAGATCTCAGCATGTCCCCGTCGATGGGACACCTTTTCAATTTCAGCACATCCCCGCCGATGGGATTTCAATTCAATTTCCAGCAACAGGGACAGCACTGGCGAATGCCCACAACGGGGGTCAGTGTCAGGCCCACATCAATCAGCGGACAGTGGCGAATACCCAACAAGGGGGTCACTTCCCAACATCTCAGCCTCCTGCAAACAGGAGCACTTTTCAATTCCAACACATCCCCGCCGATGGGATTCCAGTTAATTTCCAGCAATCTTCAATTCAGCAAAATCCAGTTAATTTTCAGCAATCTTCAATTCAGCAAAATCCAGTCAATTTCCAGCAAGTTCCAGTTCAACCTTCAGTACAATCTCTAGTTCAGTCACAATCCTTTCAAGCACAAGTTCATCGGAATCCAGTTCAGTCATCAAACCAATTTCAGCAACCCGTGGTTGCTTTTCAGCAAGCCCATAGGGTCGAAGACATCGACCACTATGCCGAAGAAGAACGTGCCTTACTCCAGGAGGCACCAGTCGTTCGAACAGATCACTCAGGACTGGACGAGTTGCGGGAGCAGTTCCAGATCTTGCAAAATCAGCTTCAGCGACAACAAGGAATTGATCTACCTTCGACCAAGTTCAGAGACTTGTGTCCTTTCCCAGATGCTCAAGTACCTCAAAACTTTGAGGTTCCAAAATTCAAAAGATACGATGGCAGCGGTTGTCCCACAGCACATCTCAAGGCCTTCTGTGGAGAGCTGAGTGCAATCTCAGGAAATGAAGGGGCCCTCATTCGCTTGTTCCAAAAATCTCTGAAGGGCGATGCCCTAGATTGGTACACTTCATTGGACTGCCACCGCATCAGGACATGGGAACAGCTTTCCCAGGCTTTCGTCGACAGATTTGCATACAATCTCAACATGGCACCCAGAAGAGCCGATCTCGCAGCTCTCAGGCAAAGGAGTGATGAAACACTATCAGCTTATGTGGGACGTTGGCGAGCTATGGCAGCTCGAATGCGAACGCCTATCGACGACGAAGAACAAATCTCCATGATTGTTCATTCAACATATCCAGGCATATCCGGGTATCTCATCTCGCATCCATATGCGAATTTCTCACAATTGATCCGTGCTGGAGAGCAAGTCGAAGCAGGAATCCGGGCCGGGACAATCTCCCCATGGCCTCATCAGGCCACTCCAGTCAAGAGGAACAGAGTGGAAGGAAGACCTATCGGGCATGGGAATGGAAACCGCAGTGGTTCTCCTCCCCGCCCAACAGAGGTAAACAACATCAATACCACTGCTCAAGGAAATCAACATGCTCCCCCACAGGGACGTCAACAGTATCAGCAGAATCAAGTTCAGCATCAGCCTCAGCGGTGTCAGCTACAACCAAATCCTCAGCCACAACCACCTCGACAACAGCAGCAGTTCAGAGGAAACGGCCAATACTCATACCAGAACAGGCAGAATTACAGGGAGTCCAGGAAGTTCACTCCACTCAGTCAACCACTTAGTCAAATCATGACTACACTGGTACAAAAGCAGTTACTCACTCTGATGACACCTAGGCCTCCTTCTCATCCTCTGCCTCCAAACTACCGAGAAAACGAGTACTGTGCCTATCATCAAGGACGTGGCCACGCCACTGAACGATGCTATACTTTGAAGAATGCCATACAAGACCTGATTGATGACCGCAAGATCGTCATCTCGGTCCCTAGAACTTCTCCAGCAGCTTCCACCAACATCCTTCAGAATCCTCTGCCTCAGCATCCAACGGACCCCAGTTCGTCTCGTGGCCCTGCAGTCAATAGTATAGAAGAAGGGGACCATCTCGATCGCTTCTTCTCCCCCATCCAATCCATTCATGCCTACACCTATGGGCCGACAAATCCTCCTCCAATCTTGCAAGGGGCAGGTCCCTTTCTTCCTTCAGTCCCGAGCCAGTAGTACTCGAAGGAGCACCTCCATATGATATACCAGTTGTTCAAGGGGCACCTTACAACCATTCAAGCTGGGAACCAGTCGTCCTGGAAGAAGCACAATCATACATCGAGCCCACATACGAACCTGTCATCTTGCAAGGGGCAACTCCAGAACAATCCAATCCGCAATGGAAGGATTATACTCATCAACAGCAAGAGCCTGTTGTCTTGGAAGGAGCTCCTCCAATTGAGCCAGTCGTATTGCAAGGGGCAAATCCCGGAGGCGTGTCAATCATACTACGACAGCTGGGACGAACAGAGAAACCTCCTGCCATATCAAGAGGACCAGTATTCATTCCATGGGAGCCTCCTGCTCCAGGAACAGTCAAGCCAGGACCACGACCTTATGTGATCTATGAAGACAAGCCTCGATATTACTCCTTCAGCACAGGCAACAATGTAGTTCTCAAGGCAAAAGCTCCATACGAGGAAGATCTGGTACCCACACCAGCACCGTTGCAAGAACCGGTGGTCCTAGAAGGCAAAAGGGAGGAAAACTACAAAGAGGTTCCATGGTACTATCCAGAATGTGCGGAAGTGGGGAACATGAATCCCAATGGGCGTTGCATCCGAAGAGATAATCAGAACAGAGGAGATCCCAAAGGCGCTCTTTCAAGTCTCGGTAACAAAAATGAAGCCGCATACGATGTGGCAACTCAGCTCAAGTCAATCCCTGCTCAAATCTCAGTATGGGAGCTACTCTGCACATCTCGCATACACCGAGAAATGTTTGCCAAGACGTTGAACGATGCTCACGTCTCCTCTGATACGGCACCAGAGATGATAGCATTGATGATTGGACAACTCCTGGCTCCACGTGCCATCACCTTCACTGATAATGAGTTACCACCAGAAGGGCGCGATCATGGGCAATCCCTCAACATAGCCTTACGATATAAGGACTTCTGCGTCCCATTGGTCCTTGTCGATAATGGCTCGAGCTTAAACGTCTGCCCGCTCAAGACGGTGGAACGTCTGGGAATCAGTCCTTCTTCATTCCGACCCAGCACCATATGTGTCAGAGCATTCGACAACACCCGCCGATCAGTGGAAGGGGAGGTCGACATAGAGGTACAGATAGGTCCAGAAATCTCTACCATCACATTCCAAATCCTGGATATATCAGCCTCTTTCAACATGCTGCTCGGACGACCTTGGCTGCACAAGGTTGGAGCTGCGCCATCAACCCTGCATCAACGAGTGAAGTACATCTGTGGAAATCAAGTGATCTCTATCCATGCAGAGAAGGAGCTCATCATTCCTTCCAATGCTGCTGCCACTGAACCAGACGTCCCGGTCATCGATATCCAGCACTCTGAGGAAGACATCCCGTTTCATAGTTTCGAATTCGAGACTGTGAACTCTATCGCCAATCCAGAACCGATAAGGGTGGACCGTGTCTTTTCACCGGCAGAGCGTTTGAGTCTCAAATACCGAATGAAGAATCATTTCAAGTCTAGAAAGGTACCGCTGATATATAACCAACGCAAATGGGGACTCGGATACAAGACAACCTTCATGGACAAAAGAAGGAAGAAATTTCGATGCTCACCTATCCAATTCGTCAAGCCAGGAGAACCTTGCAAAGATCCAGGAAGGAATCAACCGACTACACTACACAAAGGCCTCCCGATGAGCCTAGTTTGGGCCACGTGGCCCCCCATTCGATGGGATCAGATTCTCGAACCATCTAAGCCTCCAGAAGAAGAAGAAAAGGATGAAGACGAAGAAGGAAGTGAAATACAGCAGCTTCAGGACCAGGTTACTCTGACACCTGCTCCCAACCAGGGGCACAACTTGCCCACTTCTCTCAACCAGGGGCACAACCTGCCCACTTCAATCAGCCAGGGGCACAACCTGCCCACTTCAATCAGCAAGGGGCACAACTCGCCCATCTCAGCACCAATTAGCAAGGGGCAAGACTTGCCCATCTCTGCAAAGTCAACATCATCAATCATCAGCCAGGGGCAGAAGCAGCCCATCCATTGGACCAAGAAAGGGAAATGGCCAGCCCTAGATTGGTCTGATGTCCAGATTCCAAACTTATGTCTAGCCGTGGAACCAGACGAACTGCAATGCGAGGTAAGTGACCCGGGAGAGACTGAGTATGACTCAGATCTCGAACCCGACCAGCAAGAAATCATGGTCATTGGGCCAGACTGTGATTCTTCGCCCGAATCATCAACCCCCACCTTTTCAGGGGAGGAAGTGTGGGGTCCTGAATGGTCATCCGTTCCCCTAACTTTTGAATCAGCCAACGAGCCGTCTGAGGGCTCTGGCTTCCAAAAAAAATGCCTGTTTAAGCAGTGACCGGAACTTTGGAACAAGTTGGCTCAATCATGGTCTGCAATGCCCGCTTGTTCAAGGTCCCGTGAATTTCGAAAATCCAAAAAAATAAAAAAATTTCAAAAGCCAAAAACATCCAGTATTCCAATTTCAGAAAAATCTCAAAAACCAAAAAATATTTCTTTTCCTGCATTCAATAGTGTGCCAAGTTCGTCTAAAGAGTCGCATGAGTTTGAAGTCGAATCATATGATTTCGACATCGAATTAGACTTCGAGCTCATGGGTCTGGACGAAGCCCGGGATGAGGAAGATGATGATCCAGCTCCCGAACTTGAGGATCTCCTTAAAAAGTTTGAATCTAAAGCCAATGTTGTAGCCGATGATTTCGAGATAGTAAACTTGGGGACACCTGAGATCCCTAGGGAAGTACGCATTGGAAAATCGTTGCCACCTGAGATGAAACAGAAAATGATAGAGTTCCTAGCTCCAAGATTGTCCAACTTCGCATTCTCATATGAAGACATGCCGGGGCTCGATGAAGAGCTCGTTGTACACCATCTGCCAACCAAGGCAGATATGAAGCCAGTGAAGCAGAAACTTCGAAGAATGAAGCCAGAATGGGTTCTGAAAGTCCGAGATGAAGTCATCAAGCAATACAATGCAGGATTCTTAGTAGTCTCCAACTACCCTGAATGGCTCGCCAACATCGTACCAGTACCAAAAAAGGACGGCAAGGTTCGAATGTGCATCGACTTCCGAGATCTCAACAAAGCCAGTCCTAAAGATGACTTCCCTTTGCCACATATCGACACTCTGGTCGACAACACTGCTGGATACAAGATCTTCTCATTCATGGACGGGTTCTCAGGTTACAATCAGATCAAGATGGCTGTCGAAGATCGCGAGAAGACATCATTCATCACTCCCTGGGGAACCTTCTGTTACAGGGTAATGCCGTTCGGTCTGAAGAACGCAGGAACAACATATCAGCGAGCAATGACAGCACTATTCCACGACATGATGAACAAAGAGCTCGAAGTATATGTGGACGACATGATCGTCAAATCCCGCACAATTGAAGGACACTTTGAAGATCTGAAGAAGTTATTCAACAGATTAGAAAAGTACAAGCTCCGTCTCAACCCTCAGAAATGTGTCTTCGGTGCAATGGGAGGTAAGCTCCTCGGCTTTATGGTAAGCGAGGATGGCATTAGGGTCGACGAGACCAAAACCAGAGCAATCATTGAGATGCCCCCTCCTAAAACAGAGAAGGAAATTCGTGGCTTCCTCGGCAGAATTCAATACATCAGCCGCTTCATCGCACAGCTCACACCTATTTGTGAGCCCATTTTCAAGCTCCTTCAGAAGAATGTTCCAAAAGAATGGAATGATGATTGCCAAGTTGCCTTCGATCGCATCAAGAGATATCTCATGAATCCTCCAGTCCTAGTGCCACCCACTCCTGGACGACCACTATTGTTATACATCTCGGTAGCAGCAGAAGCCATAGGCTGTGTCCTCGGCCAGCACGACGAGACCGGGAAGAAGGAACAAGCAATATATTATTTGAGCCAAAAGTTCACTGACTACGAGACCAGGTATTCCCCGATCGAGAAGACTTGCCTCGCCCTAGTCTGGGCAACTCAGCGACTCCGTCAATACATGATTGCATTCCCTATTCTCCTCCTCGCTCGCATGGATCCACTCAAGTACCTGTTCGAGAAACCGGCACTCACTGGAAGGATAGCTAAATGGCAGCTACTCCTGTCTGAGTTCGACATCACCTATGTCACTCAGAAGGCAATCAAGGGACAAGCCCTAGCCGATCATCTTGCCGCCCACTCCCTCCTGGACTATCAGCCGCTCAAGACGTTCTTTCCTGACGAAGATCTCTTGCTTGTCGAAAGTGAAGGAGAAAGGTGAGTGGACGTTATTCTTCGACGGCGCAGTAAATTCCAAAGGAAGTGGTATTGGAGCAATCCTCTACTCTCCAGATGACGTCCCTATTCCTATCTCAAGGCGCATCGCATTCGAGTGCACCAACAACATGGCAGAGTACGAAGCATGCATCGCTGGCTTAAGGGAAGCCATAATCTTGGGCGTCAAGAAGCTACGAGTATTTGGAGACTCACAGCTTATCATCAATCAGACCAATGGCGAATGAAAAACTAAGGACGAGAAGTTGATACCATATCATGTGTATCTTGACAATCTGATCGAGGAATTCAAGGAAATCACCTTCTCATACATACCTAGAGCCAAGAACCAGTTTGCCGATGCTCTCGCCACACTTGCATCAATGCTCGAGATACCAAAAGGAGCTTCAGAATGGGAGCTCACAGTTGAAGTTCAAGAAGAACCTGCCTTTTGCCTGCAAATAGAAGAAGCCGAAGCTGTCCCTGACAAACCCTGGTATGCCGACATCAAGCAATATCTCGAAACCCAGGAGTATCCAGAGTCAGCAACAATAACAGATCGCCGAACCATTCAGCGTTTGGCCGGCCAGTTCACCATCAGTGGCGAAGTTCTTTACAAGCGATCCTATAATCACATCCTCCTTCGATGCGTCGATGAAACAGAAGCTGCAAAGATCATGAAAGAAATACACGAAGGAATCTGTGGCCCACACATGAACGGGCACATGATGGCAAAGAAGATTCTACGACTCGGCTACTATTGGCTCACCATAGAGACAGACTGTTGCCAGCACGTCAGAAAATGCTTTAAGTGTCAGGAGCATGCAAATCAAATCCATGCCCCATCATCAGAGTTATACAACCTGACCACCCCCTGGCCCTTCTCCATGTGGGGGCTCGACATCATCGGCAAGATCAGTCCCAAAGCATCAAACGGTCATGAGTACATACTTGTGGCAGTCGACTACTTCACCAAGTGGGTAGAGGCAGCCTCCTACACCACGATTGCAGCATCTCAGGTGATCAAATTCATGAAGAACAACATCATATGCCGGTATGGAATCCCCAATGCCATCATCACAAATAATGGAACCCCGTTCGTCAACAAGAAGATGGATGACTTCCTCAGCAAATTCAAGATCCAACGTCATCGATCAAGCCCCTACCGTCCCCAGATGAATGGTGGGGTAGAAGCCGCAAACAAGACAATCGTCAGGATACTCGAGAAGATGGTCGTGACCTATCGAGATTGGTCAGATATGCTCCCATATGCACTTTGGGCCTATCGAACGTCTGTACGATCTGCTACGGGCGTTACTCCTTTCGAGCTTACCTATGGAATGGAGGCAGTTTTGCCAGTCGAGGTGGAAATACCATCACTACGGGTGTTATTAGAAAGCGGAATTGAAGAAGGAGAATGGCAACGGGCCAGGTTCGATCAGTTGCAGCTAGCAGACGAAAAGCGCATGCGTGCACTAAGTCATTCACAGTGCTATCAAAAAAGGATCGCTCGGGCTTACAACAAAAGAGTTCGAAAAAGAAGTTTCAAGGTAGGCGACATGGTTATGAAGAAGATTCTACCGTCGCACCTTCCGGACCCCAGAGGAAAGTTCAAACCCTCGTGGGACGGGCCACTGATAGTCAGAGAAGTACTTCCCGGAGGCGCCCTCAGACTCACCAGCATGAGAGGGGTGGATCTTCCTGAGCCAACCAATGCCGACAACGTGAAGATCTTTCACGGGTAAGTTATTCTGACCTTATCAAGAGTTACTTTAATAGAGCTGAAGTCAAGAGGTCGAAGCTAAGACCTCTGAGAAATCGTTTCCGTCCACCAACAAGTGTTTCAAATAAGGGGATTCAAAAAGAGAAAAATACAAAAAAAAGGGATTAAAAAAGAAAAGGCAAAAAAAAAGAGAAAAAGAATACAGAAGAAAAAAAAAAGAGAAAGAAAAAGGGAAGCCAAAGCAAGGCACCCAAGAGAAAAAAAAAATCAGTCCAAGAAGAAACACATCCATCCATCCATCCATCCACCTCAGAAGGGTCTTTAGCAAAGACCGACAGCTCTATTATCGTAACTCAGGATAAGGGCTGAAAGACTGCCATCGGCCGGCAACGAAGGATTCCCGACCTCTAGCCGCCGCGGTTATCCAGAGATCCAGAAAGAAAAAAAAACAAAAAAAAGAGAAAAAGAAAATGTGTGCCTAAACAAAGAGGGCGGAGTGAAAACCCGAAAGGGCGCTCCGAGTAAAAACAGTGGGCATACAGCGGACTTGGTGAAAACCTGAAAGGGCGCCAAGGGTAAAAACAGCATAGCTGCCAAGGGGCAGGCAAGATCAAACACCCGGGACGTGGTGAAAACCCGAAAGGGCGCCACGGGCAAAAATGACGGGAAAAGGCCGGCTGTAGTGAAAACTCGAAAGAGCGCTGCAGGCAAAAATGGCTTGAATGAAAAAAAAAAGTGCAGGTACCAAGAAAGCAGACAGTCCAGATCGGTTCAAGCAGTTACAGTTCAAGAACAAGAAGTGCAGTCAGGAGCGAAGAGCTTTACAAACTCTGACAATCTCAAGAAGCAACAGTTTCCATTGCCTACACCTCTGAGGGAACCAAAGGAGCACAAAAGTCAAATCTCGAGACATCGGTCAAGGCATTGGCCGAGCCCTAGTTCTGATTCCTATATCCTGACACAAAATCCAGACACACCCACAAGACAACTCATGGCACAGTAGATTTTCAAACAGTTTTCTCTTTTTTAATTAAATGCATCATATTTCTTTTACACATATCATATCATCTTTTACAAAAAATACAAAAAAAATGCATCATCATCAATCATATATGCAAAAAAGAATGTGCAGGTGGCCAACATAATCAATCTCTACCCTCCTCCTCGGCCACATCAGGTGAGTCCTCTGACTCATAAAAAGATAGTCTCGCTCTCAACCTGCTCACCTCCATACGCAGGTAATGCGCCTCATCGCGCTCAAGGGTACGGATCGCTATCCCCTCGTCAGACAACCTCTGATCGGCAGCCAATCTCCTCGACATCATCTCACAATGATACCGAAGTGCAGAGATCTCAGACAGCAGATGGCCATGAGTGGCCAAAAGGAAGCCAGGATCGATAAACGGGCGCTCCTCAAAGGGTTCATATGAACCAGATGAAGAGCCTGCATCTTCAAGGATATCCTGCTCATCCTCATCAGCAGTCTGGTGCCAGCAAGGGATACGTCGGTACAAAGACTGCTCAGCAACCCAGTACTGATATGGGGCGGTCGCCATCGAAAAAGTCCGCAGCTCAAAACCCAGCAAATCAGCAGTCAGGTAACTCGCCCAAGAACAATCAATCCTGGTCCTGAAGTCAGAAGATCTATAGGGAAGTACTCGACGCCCGATACCCGTGAAAGCGAAAGGAGGAACATCCTGCTCATACCCAAACTGCCGCAGGAACCGGATGGGATGGTAAGAAAAGTAGGATCGAAAGCCTACCAACATCAGAGGATGGCGGTGTGCATCGCAAAGCACTGGAGGAAGTGAAAGCCAAGATGACTCCCAACGAACGTTCCAGTCACGAAGTTCAGCAAACATCCTGCGATACAAGGGCTCGCTCATCCCAGCTGTATGAGGAAGAAACTCCATAATGTGTCGCATAAGGTCTGGGCGACAAGTGTCAGGAAAAGGTACAGGAACAGTCAGCGAAAGACGCTCCCATAGCCAGACCTGATCACAAAAAAGGAAAAGAAGTTCAGCTAAAGCAAAGCAATCCCTAACAAAGCAAGAAGAAAAAGGGTGCAGAAAAGATACCTGAAGAAAGGCACAACAGCCGCGAAGAACACGAGTGCGGCCCAGGGCGCAGTCAGTCAGCCCATTAAACAGTTCGGCCAAGATAAGAGAAATGATCCCCTGCTGTCGGATAGCTCGACTCATCACCTCAAAAAGCAAAGGAGTCTGGGATCTGCGCCATCCTGAGAACAGCACCTCAGCTATCAAGCAGAACATCAGTGCGTTCCGAGCAAAGGTAGAACCGGCCACACCCCAAGGACCCGAAAAAAGATCATACAGTAAGTCCAAGGAGAACACTACAGCATCCTGGCCGGCAGCTGCAGGATGAACAAGATAAGAAATCCCGAACCAGTTCTGCGGTGTAGCAGTCTTCGGCGAGAAATACTGAGCATAATCCAAGGGAAGGCCTGTCAAGCGAGCAAGCTCCTCCAAAGAAGGTCCCATCTCCATATCGTTGAACGCGAACAAGTTCAACGAAGGGACCCAGTCAATCAAGGCAGCTCCAAGCATCCTCCAATCAATATCAACTCTGGCCATATGGATCAGACTGCCGAAGCCATAGGACTCCAAATCTCGAATCTCATAAGCTGACAAACTGTCAAGCCAAGCAAGCAGTCGTGGCGAGCAGGAAGAACGAGGAAGCATCTGACAAGTCCTCACTGGTACCCCCTCCAGCACAAAAGGCCCAGAAATCAACGATGACTCATCAAGGATCGGAAGGTCAACGGGCGAAGAAGAAGGAAAAGCTGGAACCTCTGCAGACTCGACAGCCCCTGACCTGTCCCCAGTAACGGCTATGTCTGATATAGTCGCATCACTGTCCGAAACTGTCATAACCTCAGCCGCATGGGAAGACTCGCCCACCTCATGAACGGAGTGCGCAAATGATCGATGACCAAGAGAAGGACAATGCTCCCCATCAAAAAGACTATCAATAAAAATCACACCGCACATCGTGACATCCTGGCTAATCCGACCGTCAAAGAATACATCTGAACCATCAAAAAGGGTCCCGGCAGCCCCGATCGAAGAATCAACGGTCAGATCTGGACCTGCGGCCCCCTTCAACAGGAAATCATGAATCCAATCATCATCCTGGCCGATCAAAGGGATCATCGAGGCATCCACACCGTCCATCATCAGGGGGACATCATCAATGATCACATGAAGTCCACCCAAAGAAGCATACCGCACATCCTGGCCCTCATCCAGAGCATCCAAACCGTCAAAGGTACCATCTGAACCATCCATCCCATCCAAGCATGAGATCAGCCCATCTATGTCCATCATGGTCCCATCACCACCATCCATCACATCATCCATGTGGCCCACATTCAAGGGAAGCATAGCCTCACCCATGTCCCATCTCATCATCCTATCCATACCATCCATTTCTCCCACAATCAAAGGCCTATCCAAATCTGGAATTACAGCCATTTCACCATTAATAGAGCCATTCAAAGCTCTCCCAACAACCACCCCTAATTCATCATCAATACCCCTATTCAATGCTCCATCCCCACCATCAATCAAAGGCACCTCACCATCTTTAAAGCCTTCATCAATTGCTGCAACATGGGACCCACCAATCTCTCCCACAATGGCCCCCAAGCCATCATCAATGGCTGCCCAAGAGAGGATCAACAAAGAAAAAGACAAAAAGAGAAGGAAAGAAGGGACAAAAGGAATATTCATGGCTGCAATCGAACCCGGACGTGCAGGGAATGAGGAAACAAAGACAATGGACAACAGAGAATGTCCGAACCAGAGCCAGCCCAGGCCGCTCAAGAGGCTAACCTTGGGCGGCCTGCCCTGGGCCGCCCGTACGGACGTGGTTCCTCTCTCTCCGCGGGATTGGCTCCAGGGTTCTTGGTAGGTGAGGCTGACAGTCCACATCAGCAGATGGCACTCCGTGGGCCGCCCAAGGCTCCGGTTCACTCCAGATTTCGATTGAGGCTGATCAAGATCATATAAAAGGTGCCCCACCAGTCCAATTATGAAGTAATGCGACCAGAACATGGCTGATCAAGTCAAAGAGAAGGAAAGGTGATCAAGTGGGGGCCACAAGCAATCCAAGTCATTCAAAGACTAGATCACCATGATCTAAACCATTGAAGAACCTGCATGAGCCATCAAACAACAAGATCAAAGGGCTGATCATCAAAAGAAGGGCCAGAATCCAAGATCTAATCATCAAGTGGGCCCATAAAGCCAAATCAAGCGATCTGAGACGTTCAAGCCGTCATCCACACCATGAGAAACCTTCTCAGCCTCACAAATCATCAAAAGAGGTGCCCAAAGTAAAGCTAAGGTCTCAAGTGGGCCCACAGGGCCGAATCTATCAATTTGAACCATTCAAGGGCTAAATCATCAGGATCCAAACCATTGGAAAGCTTACACAAGTCATGGAACAACAAGATCAAAGGGCTGATCATCAAAAGAAGGGCCAGAATCCAAGATCTAATCATCTAGTGAGCCCACAAAGCCAAAACAAGCAATCTGGACCATTCAAGTCATCATCCATGCAGCTAAGAAGTCTCAAATCATGAAGGAACAAGTCAAAAGTCAAAGCGTCCAGACATCATCAAAGAATTTGAGACAAGTCGAAGATTATATATTCATTCAAAAGAGCTTAAAAGAAGATAAAAGCAAAAGTACAAGGCCATACAAAGCAGAGCACCCAAGCAGGCTACAAGTCGCCAACATAATCATCATCGTCCCTCCTCGTGTCCCGCTCCCGACGATAAAGATCCATCAAAGGAGCAGTCACCGAACCTCCAGCATACCTGCGACGGCCACCTGGAACATAAAGCGAAGGAAGCAGAGGCCCCTGGCCGAACAGCAGATACCACTCATCATAATCACGATCCGGGATCGTGAAACGGAATTCGGGCTGGCCCACGAGAGCCTCAACTCTCTCATCAACCGACATCCGAGCAGCTGGAGGAGGTGCAGAACAAGGGACCCGAGCCACCCCAGTGACTTGCCGAAGCAACCTCTCCCCCAAGTACCACTGGAAAGACTCAGCGTCAGAAAGCATGATACGGAGACATGAAGCATCGTATGCCTCCACGCGCTGGGGGGTATAATAGAGAGGGAAACTGGCATACGGCATCCGAGCAAGCTGCAGCAAATGAAGTCACCACGATCAATTACAATACAACACGAGGGGAAAGACAAGCAAGATACTTACGTCCTCGACAGTCAGCCCGTCTATGTCAGCACGCCAATTATCCCCAGGAATTCGGGAGTTCCGCTGACGGTTTTGTTGGTGCCAGTACATGTGGCGATACTGAGAGGGCTCAACATCATCCCGCATCCTCGGCGCGAGATGGGGAAAATGGTCATAAAAGCAGGTCTGGACGAAAGCACATCTAATGATCAGAGAGGGAAAGAAGGTAAATGACTCCAAGGAAGGTGAAAGAAGAAATACCTCAACAACAGGCCAAAAACCTGTGAAGGACCGGCTATGCCGACAGGTCTTGTCCAGACCTTGAAAGATACGGGTCAAGATAGCCCCATTCCAGTTATAGGGGTGATGAAGATCCTCGACTAAATGAAGAAATTTGGGGTCAACTCTCTCATTCGCATGGCAGAAAAGAAAGGATCCAAAAGCATAAGTAATCATGGCCCGCGCTTTGTGGAGGGCCTCTCGCTCGGTGGTGGGGATGACGGAGGCAAAACTGTTGTAGAACCATCGCATCTTCACTTGATGGCCTTGGAATTCACCCTCGGGTGGGACGTCACCGACAAGCCGTAGCCAGTCGATGGAAGTGAGAGAAGCTAGAGAGCTGACTTGAGGAACAATTGTCCCATGAAACGGGAAGCCTATCTGCATGTAAATGTCCAAGGGGGTTATTCCCCATTCTCCACAAGGGAGCTGAAAGGTGTGGGTCTCATCCCGCCACCTCTCGCAAAGGGCCGCGAGCATCATGCGGTTAGCATCGTTATTGTGGAAACGTAGGGTGAGGAGGCCAGTAAAAGGAGTACCATCCAGTACTCGTTCAAGCAAAGGCTGTGGATCCTTCATCCAGTCGTCCCACCAATCCCTGGTACCTCGACCTTTGATAGCGGGAAGAGGTTGATGCTCCATAGCTAAGGAACACATGTGGTCCCCTCGGCGGACAATGAAGGCAGGATCATCTTCATCAATCACTCGGTGACCTCTGGTACCATCCGCCATTGAATCCTACAAGCTTGGCAAGGTAAGTCCCTATCCCTTACCCGTTAAAATCAAAATTGTCATCCAAGAAACCCATGGGATTGGACTCACATTCAAATGCAAAATCTAAAGTCCAAATCCATGTGTCACTTAGGATATGTGTTGGACCCATTGGAAAAAGTAAGGCCCACCTTAAAGAAGGTGGCATGGCATGCCTTAGGCAAGAAAGGTCTATCATCCAAGGACACATTTTGGACAACACATGCACTCAAGTGCCATGAGATCAACAAAGGATGAGAATCCTACTTCACATGAGAAATCCCTCTTCAAAGTCCATATGTGGCCAAGGATTGATCCACTTTTATGCCAAGGTCATGATTATCACTTAAGATGTTTCCATTTTTTTTACGCATGTGCATAGACAAGTGGGGAATAGAAAGGAAGTGGGCCCCCAAGAGCAACCCAAATGCCTCATCTCAATGGATTGGAGAGAGCACATCGCCCACTTTGAAGAACATGAGGACCCATTCATGGGTTAACCATGGGCAACCTTATGTGCCTCATCTTGATGAAAGTTTTTGACCATGAGAATACAACATGGCGGTCCACCCACGAACATATGGAATCAAAGAGGCCAATGGTAAAAATTTTGATGCACATAGCCCACATGAGGAGTCAAAGTTGGAAATGCCCATGTAAAGGCAAGTTTGGGCAACTTATGTGCACCAATTTCTTTACCAAAAAGGGAGACCATTTAAGCACAAGAGGGCATGGCTTGATAAGTCACCCAACCATCATGAAAATGGATAAGAATGGTACACATAGCCCACTTGAAGATCAAAATCCAAAATGTCCCAAGGCATGGGACAAAAATGGGCAACTTATGGGTATCATTCTTTCCCACAAATTCAAAGAAAAACCACTCATATTTAAAATGATGGTGGAATGACCCACCAAGCCCCAAAGAAAGGATCAAGGAGCTATGGTTGTATGGATAGTTCACTTGAGGATCATCCATCCGAGATTGATAACATTAAAGGGAAACTCTTGAGAACCACATTCCTACCACAAGGGAAAACCATTTGAAACTTAGTGAGAGTGTTGGAACAACTCACTCATGGGACTTGTAGATGGTCAAGTAACTCAAGTCCTCCATCCATCAAAAGAAAAGAACATGAAAAGAAAAAGCCTACATGGACAAAGTGTAGTGGTGCACACATTGGTCCAAAGGAATCCAAATTTCAATGAGGACCCAAAAGCCCATCCACATGAAAAACTCCAAGGAGCCCACCACACTTTGTACAAGGATGTACATCATAATCAAGAGATGGTGGAAGACTTGGGTCATTTGTCCATAAAGGCCCAACTAGGAAATCTAGCCCACTTGAGATCCAAATGAAGAATGGGCTAGTCATCTTGGTCCATACACATGTGAAGAAAGATGGGGTCACCCAAAGTGAGCCCCATGAGCCCAAAACTTGAGATGGGCCTTACCATGCCCATGGGTCCAAGTCTTGGAAAGAAGATGGAAAAGAAAAAGAAAGCTCCAAAAGAAATGATAAGAACAAGAAAGCATGAGGAAGCCCAAAATGAAGCATTGGGCCCATCAAATACACCAAGGGCCATGACTTCACTTTGAGCCCATTTGATACATATGAAGAGAGGCCCAACTCCCATGAAAAAGATAGAGTATTTTGCCATGCACACTTGATGACATGGCAAAATCACCCTTTACATGCACATGAAGGGAGTGTGAAAAGAAGAAAAAAAAATGATGAAGTGGAGAGCTTGCAATGTCCTTCTCCATGCACCACCTTTGAAAAAGACTTGAGATCTAGAAAAAGGTCAAGAATACTTGGGCCCACCTTCACACCTCTTGGAATAGCTACATGAAGAAAAGAAAGGAACCATGAGAAGAGATAATGAAGAAAGAAAAGGACAAGAAAGGAAAAGGGAGTGGTCCATACCTTTACCACTCACCAAATAGGGACCACCTTGCTGTCTCAAAACTTCTCTAAGGCCCACCACTTGAAAAGGGCAAAGGACCACCAAAGAAGAGAGAGAAAACTTGAAAAAGAGAGAGTATGAGAGAGAGAAGAGAGAGATTGCACGTTGAAGGGGGCTAGGGTGCCCCATGTTATAGAGAAAATGGGAGGGCACCCTTTTACCCAACCCACTGAAGAGACCAGAAGGCAGAGACCGTCCGGGCGGCCCATGGGAGGCCGTCCTAGCCCCTACCTACATGAAACGACCTCCCTCTCCCTCTCCTTGGGAAGAACTCCTCCTTGGGAAGGGTGGTTGCAAGTGAATCTTGTACCTCCATGTAAGAATGAAGTGATGGAAGAGAATGGTGAGAAAAAGGAAGAAATCTCACCAAAATCTCACCTCATGAGAAATGGGTGAGAAATTGGGTTGATGATGTGGAAAAGTTCTATGAAATTCTCAAAGAAAAAGATTGACTTGGTCAAACAATGATCTCAACCATCCAAGGATATGACCTGATGATCCGAACCATTCCAAGAAGAATTCCCATAGTCTCTAACCTGGATTGCTACTCGCTTGTACATATCATGGTCCGAAGACCTTAAACTACGTCGGGATCGACATCCTGAGAGATTTTCAATAAAAGCCGGTATCGGTCTTGATCGCTCGAATTAAGATCCGACGACGCCAAGTACTTTCAAAAAAACAAAAAACAAAAAAAATGTCTTTCCTGTTTTGTGCAGTACTGGTCCGAAGACCTTAAACTACGTCGGGATCAAGATTCCGAGGGATTTTTAATAAAAACCGACATCAGTTTGGATCGAATCAAGACCGGACGATCTCGGATATTTTCAGAAAACCAGAAAAATATATACATCACCTGTACATATTTTGGTCCGAAGACCTTAAACTACGTCAGGATCAAGATCCCGAGGGGTTGTCAATAAAACCGGCATCGGTCTTCTTCAAGATCTGGTGGCTCCGGACTTTTTCTAAAAAAACAAAAAAATATATTTATGCATTTCCAGCACTTGCATGTACATATTTTGGTCCGAAGACCTTAAACTACGTCGGGATCAACATCCCGAGGGATTTTAATAAAAACCAGCATCGATCCCAGTCTTTAAGACCAACATCGGATGATCTGGATCATTTCAAAAAATAAAAAATATATCACCAGCCCCTCTTTAAAGTTTTTGGGTCCGAAGACCTTAAACTGCGTCGGGATCAATATCCCGAGGGATTTTCAATAAAAGCCGGTATCGGTCTTGATCAAGATCCGCTGACACCGGACATTTTTCAAAAACAAAAAAAAAATGTGTTTGCCCCTTTTGTACAGTTTTTGGTCCGAAGACCTTAAACTAAGTCGGGAACAAAATCCTGAGAGATTTCCAATAAAAACCAGTGTCAATCCTGACCGTTCAAAATTGAGATTTTATGACCTGGAACAGTTTTCGAAAAATCACAAAAAAGAATGTATTTTCAGCATGTACATATTTATGGTCCGAAGACCTTAAACTACACTGGGATTAATTTCTCGGGGGACCTTTTCTCGCTTTCAACTAAAAAACCGGCATCGGCCTCTACCGTTGGGATCAAGGTTCGATAACCCGGATCATTTCCAAAAATACCAAAAAGATTTCAAGCTTTCCATAAAGCCAGTGTCATCTCGACCATTCGAGCTGAAATCTGGAACTTTTTCCAAAAACACAAAAAAGGAAAAATGATTCACCAAAAATTTCAACTGCACAAATTCATCTCCAGTGGTCCGAAGACCTTAAACTACACTGGGATTAACTTCTCGGGGGCTTTCTTTCCTAACCTGTTCCAGGCATGGCTGACACTTGATCGTACGGGTGCCTGGAATCTTTTAAACAGGTAAGGGTTGAGGCGGGCAGAACTCCGCAATCCTGTTCGTGTTGAACGCACCGTGATAGACAACCTTGATTTGGAAGTCGCTGTTGAAGCTGACGGATGTTCCCTGTTCCTAGAACTCATGAAGGGGATTAAGGCTGTTGGGAGGTGAAGCTCACCCTCACGGAATTGTGAGCAACATAAGACCCCAAACTGGATTGATTAAAGGAAATGTGAGGATGTGGCTCATTTTGTGGCCGAAGGAGTCCGTCGGACGATACGTGGTCTATGTGCATTGCACATGAGGAACAGGCAACTTTGTGGGTGTGTTGACTGAAAACCCTCAAAATCCCCTCATCTGAAGATGTAAAACTACGGCACTTAACTGTGTGAGACTCGTCTTGCTCGCTGACGTAAAATGGATCGGGTGCCTTACCAGCAGTAGAAGCTGGAAGTGGATGAAAATTCCACACTTTTCCCTGCATTTCAGAAAAATCACAAAGTACAAAAACATTGCAAAATCACCTCTTCAAAAATCACAAAAATATTTCCCTTTCTTTCAGTCAAAATATTGTCAAAAATCACAAAAATATTTCCCTTCTTTCAAGTCAAAATATTTTCAAAAGTCACAAAAATATTTCCTTTGCTTTCAAATCAAAATATTCTCAAAAATCACAAAAAATATTTCCCTTGCTTTCAATCAAATTATTCTCAAAAATCACAAAAATATTTCTCTTGCTTTCATCAAAAATATTTTCGAAAATCACAAAAAATATTTCCTCTGTTTTCAATAAACTGATCTCTACCCTGACCGCTCAGGTAAAGATTCGGATCCAAATATCTGCAAAAATCACAAAAATTGTCAGTATCCCCAGCACTACAATTCAGGAGTCTTGAACTCCGCTCACTTCACAGTATGGGATGACGGATCCAATCGCCCGCAAATTGGAATCTTGACCAAAACGGGCAGCCAAACGCCATCTCAATCACACGTATGCCCAGAAGAACATCTTGAAGTCGAATAATATTCTCGTACATTCTCATTAGCAAAGAAACAGCATCTTGGGACGATGGACCTGGTCGACCACGGGTCAGGATCTTGACCAACCCGCTGTCCAAACATCCGCATTAAAAAGAAAATCCCCAGGGAGCACAACCCTGCAAGCAATAAGCTCAAAATTCTCGGCATCTCCAGCAAAAGCAAAATCATCAAACTGAAAGAGAATGAGCCAAAGCCATGCATTCATCATGCATCTCCATGCATCAGCATCCATCTCATCAATCATCACGTTTACCTGCTTTCAAAATAAAAGTCAGTTAGCCAAAGGCCCCACAGGCATCCCTAGTGGAGGCACGTGCAAACCAGATTTTCATTTCAAAAAGACAAAAAATATTTCCATTTGCAAATAAAAACCCCACGGAGTATCACTCCCCAGAGTGGGTGCCTTTTCAAAAATCCAAAAATATTTTCCAGTAGAGCGTTCTGCCTCCAAAACACCAGGAGATCTTCCATATCTCTGGGTAGGAGCCGACGCAAAAATCAAATAAGATCCGATGTCTCGCTGTTTCCCCGGAGATCATCGGATCCAATGCACTCAAAGTACGGTCGAACTGAACTCCAGTGTCAGTGCGGTCGTACCACATGCCAAGATACAAAAAGATGAAAGCCAAAAGGTTCGGTCACAGAAACCATTTGAACAGGTGGAAACGATGAATTGTAACCCAAGTATCAAAATCAGCTGATTGGGTGGAAAGAGTTCACCCGCACATACCTAGGCGTGGATGCCTGAAGTACCTTGACTGAGTCCAAGTCGGCGTAGTAGAATGCCGTAAGACTATCTGACGTAGGGCGTCTAACCACTTTGACAGTCAAGCGAAACAAGTACTCCTGGAGTGATCTGGGAAAACATCAAACATCACACAATCAATCACAGGGTCAGTAACCTCGTAAGACTACGGACGCAGAGGCTCTGCTGTACCTTTCCGATGTTAGTACTGATCGGGAATGGAAGGGTTGCGATTGGGTACCCAGGTTGCAGCAAACTGCAGGGACAATCGCAACGTTTTCTCCAAACTCTTGCGGTATGTGCGAGTTATCAATTTCCAGACAATTAACTGACTCAGATACAAAGGATAACAAAGATTCCAGACCACAATCAAGGAAAGAATGAATTGCAAACCAAGCATCGAAACTAGCAGATCGGGTGGAAAAAGCCCACCCGCACATACCTAGGCGTGGATGCCTGAAGTACCTTGACTGAGTCCAAGTTGGCGTAGTAGAATCCCGTAAGACTATCTGACGCAGGGCGTCTAACCACTTTGACAGTCAAGCGAAACAAGTACTCCTGGAGTGATCTGGGAAAACATCAAACATCACACAATCAGTCTCAGGGTCAGCATCCTCGTAAGATTGTCGACGCAGAGGCTCTGCTGTACCTTTTCGATGTTAGTACCGATCAGGAATGGAAGGGTTGCGATTGGGTACCCAGGTTGCAGCGCATGCAGGGACAATCGCAACGTTTTCTCCAAACTCCCGCGGTATGTGCGAGTGAACGATTTCCGAAAGATCAACTGGCACAGATGCAAAGGCAAGCAATGATTTCAGACCATGATCCATGAATGACCGGGTCAGAAGTGGGGTGTCCACTCGCTTTGGCATTCGGTTGCACGCAACCTCTGCCAAAGAGGGGCATCTGTAGACACCCCACCTTCGGCTACACTGTTGGTAGAGATAGCTGGATGAATGGAGGACCATACCCCCAAATTCCAAGTCCAAACTCAGCCAAACTCACCCTTGTAAGCCCCATTCCATAGCCCAGTTCAAGCCTGAACCCAGTCAACCCAGTCCTAAACATCAGCCTGAAAAACCCCCCATAAGAAAAGCCAGTCAAAAAATCCTAAAAAGGTCAAATTCACTGAGTCAACCTGCTGAGTCAACCCGCTGAGTTAACCCGCTGAGTCAACCCGGCGAGTCAACCCGTCGAGTCAAAACACCGAGTTAACCCGTCGAGTCAACCCGTCGAGTCAAACCACCGAGTCGACTCACTGAGTCGACCAGCGAGTCAAACAGCAGCCCCGAGGGAGCGACCGTACTCGCTGGAAACCGAGGAGCGGCCGTACGGGCGGCCCATAGCAGGTCGCCCGGAAAAAATTACGAGAGTGCCACTCTCCGCTGCTATAAATACCCCCCTCCCCTTCTCATTTCAACAATCCACTTCCCTCTCTTCAGCCCGAGTGTGATTCGAATCCTCTTTAGCCCGTTCCTCCACCAAGGAGAGCCCGAGTGAGGAGAGCCTAGCCCTGGTCCAGCCCAGCCTGACCACTGGTCCAAGCCTCCCAAGCCATCCAAGTCTTGATCCATCCACTCGAAGCCAATCCTTGCGACACCTCCGTCCACCCGGCTACTCTTTTCCAGCATCATCTCATTTGCATCTAGCATAAGTGCAACATTTGCTTTTCTTCCAACCCCCCTGCTTCACTACAAGCACCTTGATTATTCAAGCACACTGCATATGTCTTTATATTAAGCACCTGTCAGTTCGAGCGTATGCTCTGGGCTTGCCCGTTGTTGGAACCTGCCCATCAGAAACTCTTACTGTTCAGACCTGCATTCACGTACATATCACTATAGACACTTTGAATATTCAAGCACACAGCATGCATCATCTCGCATAAAGCACCTGTCAGTTCGAGCGTACGCTCTGGGCTTGCCCGTTGTTGGAACCTGCCCATCAGAAACTCTTACTGTTCAGACCCGCATTCATGCATCATGTCATCCATGAGAATATACGAGGATTAAATTAGACTTTCACGTATCCGATCGATTCTGTGAAGTAGAGACCGTACTTCGGTACGGGCAGTGTGTGGGGTGCTTAACCTCTTCCCACCCTGTAACCGTGATCCCTTACCTTGAATCTCTGACCGCAGATCAACAGGAGTCATTTTAGAGGAAGGAATCTTCGGATTCCCTTCTCTAACGTTTCTACGGGGTCTAGCCGACTGTAGATTCGAAGTAACTGGCTAGTGGCGACTCTGGTCTTATATAAACTCATTTAAACATATCCAGCTTAACACGACTACCAAACGAAGCCCTCGAGAACGAGGCAAGCCAGTGGCACAAACGGCAATTTCGCACGCACGCACCTCTTCTTCTTCTTCTTCCGAAAGGAAAGGAAGAACGACGTCGTGTGGGAGCGCGGAAAATCGGCGAGGGTCCACAGTTATGAAGAAGTTTTTGCTCAAGTTGCTCAACTTGACACTGTAAGGATGATAATCTCTCTTGCTGCCCATCACGGTTGGAAAATTTATCAAATGGATGTGAAGTCCACACTCCTGAATGGAATACTTAAAGAATAGGTTTATGTTAACCAGCCTAAAGGCTTTATTATAAAGGTGAATAGCAAAGGTATATCGTCTGAAGAAAGCCTTGTACGGGTTAAAGCAAGCCCCACGTGCTTAGAATGCACGTATTGACAGCTATCTTTAAGAAAACGGCTTCACCAAATGTCCATATGAGCATGCGGTCTATATTAAGAAGAATGGTCATGGAGATATGCTCATAGCATGCCTATATGTTGATGACTTGTTGTTTACAAGGAACAGCCAGCAGATGTTTCATGTATTCAAGCATGCTATGTTCAGGGAATTTGAGATGATTGATGGTGGACTTATGTCCTTCTTCTTGGGCATCGAGGTGAAACAACAACCTTACGACATCTTTATATCACAAAAAAAGTATGCAAAAGAACTACTTGAAAAGTTCGGAATGATCGATTGTAATGCTGTAAATATGTGTATATCAAAGGGCTTGAAATTGACAAAAGAATGAGAAGGAAGAAGCATGAACTCGACTATATTCAAGAGTCTGACTGGAAGCCCCAAGTGCCTCACAATCACAAGGCTGGATATTGTCTATAGTGTTGGACTTCTTAGCAGTTACATGGAAGCACCAAAGGAATCTCATTGGGTCTAAGATATATTAAAGGAAGCATGGATTTTGGTCTTTTCTATTTATATGATGATAAAACAAAGCTGCATGGATTTTAGATAGTGATTTTTTTTTTGGGGGGGGGGGGGGGGGGGGGGGGGGTGACCAAGATGAAAGGAAAAGCACCATGGAATATGTTTTCTATCTCGAGTCGATGACATTTACATGGAATTCAAAGAAGTAAAGTGTTATTGTCTTATCCACATGTGAAGCTGAATATGTGGCAGTATCATTCACTATTAGTGAAACAATATGATTGAAGAATCTTCTAAAAGAATTAAAGCATCTGCAAGAAGAGTTCACAATTATATTTGTGGATAACAAGTCTGCTATAAAACTCCCCAAGAGTCCAGTACATCATGGAAGAATCAAACACATCGATATCAGGTACCATTTTCTAAGAGATCATGTGAAGCGAAAAATGGTGAAATTAGTATATTATCATACTACGGAACAAGTCGCGGACATTTTCACTAAGGCATTACCGACTAATGCATTCAAACGATTAAGAGAGAAACTTGGAATGAAGATGCTTTTGGTTTGAAGGGGAGTGTTGGAGGTTGCTTTTGGTTTAAAGGGGAGTGTTGGAGGTTTCATTAACATAAACATGGCCTTAGTGTCTTGGTACACATAAAAAAGTCATAGTTCAGAGAATGCTTAATTCCTTAGGTTCCCGACGAGTCTAGTAAATAGTATTATATTTAACTTTGATTTGAGTTAGTGAAAGTTCTTTAGTAATGCATTAAAAATCTTTGACAAGAGTGATTAAACTTGTGTAGAATATGTCATTGTACTTTTGTTACTTCTTCTATTAGCTTGCATTTCATATATATTGGACATTTTGTGTCTTGAAGTCTAGGTTAAATTCTTATTATCCTAGGTGACGATGTGGCTTGGACCATTACATACATCATCTTAGACAATTTCATTGGAGCATGAAAGGTCCCTTTTAGGAAGTCTACTAAGAGGGTGACCTTTTTCAAAGCACACACCTACACTTGGGTTTGGGGGCAATGCCCCCGAAGCATGAGCTAAGGATATTTGTTATGTGAAAGCTATAGAGTTTTCATTTTTGAGTGAATATATATATATATATATATATATATATATATATATATATATATATATATATATATATACTTTTCATGGGAACCAGTATTCAAAATATCAGTACCGCGTTACGTATCACATCCTTGGGATATAAATATATATTGGTTACGGCACGGGATATATCATTTGTATCGGGTAATTTATCGCACTTTTTTTAGAAACATAGACATTTGGAAATTGTTGAATTTTTCAATGAAACTTCAGATATTGTTAAAAAAAATACCTTAATACACACTTTTAAATCATATCATCTAAAAAAGAAGTGCATATAATAGGTTTCCTTTATATAGGGTCCTAAGCTATGCGTTGTCTAATTGAACTAATGCAACTATATTCAAATTGATTGCATAACATTTAGAGTGTATGTGATGATCATTTCATCAAACACTCCTAAATACTTCGAAATTAATCCTAATTGACAGTTGATTGAAGTAAAATTTTGAAAAAAAATATTTTAATAATTTTTAATTAAAAAATAATTTTTATTTTTTAAAGATTGACAAGGACTTAACAAATGAGTAAATCAGCCATCATACATGCTTGATTTCATGTTTGAAGTGTAACATTGCAAGCAATTTGGGAGAAATTGGGGAAATGTTGAATTTCCCTAATTTTCTCCAAATTGGACCACTACACTCAAATTTCGAAATTAGTGTCTATG
The DNA here is from genome assembly GCA_003013855.2 of Liriodendron chinense. Lineage (NCBI taxonomy): Eukaryota > Viridiplantae > Streptophyta > Magnoliopsida > Magnoliales > Magnoliaceae > Liriodendron > Liriodendron chinense. Next base: position 1,792,818 of record ML058452.1, on the reverse strand, counting down.
ATGATTATTTCATCAAATACTCCTAAATACTTTGAAATTAGTCTAGATTGAAAATTGGTTGAAGGAAAATATCGAAAAAAATATGAAAAACATGAAGAACCACTGGATATTGAAATCAAAGATACAACTCTAAAAATTTTCATACAAAACATGAAGAATCAATGGATTTGTAACAATTTAACATTAATTTAATATAACTTATAACAAAAAAAAAGAAGGATTAGAGTTTAAAAATTCTCCCCGAATCGAACATGTGGGATACAAGATATATCATAGGATATATCGGCCGATATCATATATATTTAAAACATTAATGAGAATTTCCCATGAGGTCGAGATGCATTGGCCCCATCGTGATGTGCGTCGGACATCAACACCGCCGTGCATTTGAGGGGTCCCCTTTAGGTTTAGGATTATCCCAAAAATTAGTCGTATATGGAACTCAAGTGGGCCATACCATTTAAAACCATGTGAAGACATACTTAAAAACATCTAAAAGCACTTGGTGGGGCCCACTTGAGTTTTGTATGCAACTGAAACTTGATTTGACCCCTCATCCAATTAGGACACACAAAATGTATACACTTGTGAACCGCATCTCAATGAGCCCAATAGACGATCATAAAGGTTTTAATAGGCGGATTACCCCTCTCAACTATTGTTTGTGGTGTGTGTTAGTGCACTTTTCTGTGACATACTAGTGCACCTTATTTGTTAATTACTTAGGTCAGTAAGTCTAGTGTCGGTTGAGCTTAATGAAGACGAAGAACGAAGACTCAATCGGACTTGCTGCATGAAGGAAGAAGAAATGCCTTGGTGAGCCTTAATCTTGAACCTAACCAAAACTATAACCTCTAGATGACCGTGACCATTAGGCATATCCTTAGTCATCTTAGATTGGCCTTAGGTGTCCCAAAAGATCACTTAAAAGATGATTAAGAGGTTGCATGATCTACTGCAAAACACCAATGATAAAACAACAGAAATCATGCCAAGAATCATCGGCAGATGGCCAATTTGGGACAACAATCAAATTGAAAATTATGTGTCATTGGGCCTTAATTTGATCGGTCATCCGATCGGTTGGCGACTGATCTAAATGAGACAGTAAGGTTTTTAGTCCCAGGCCTGTAATTCGACTGGTCGAGGACACCAGTCCTACCGGTTGTTAAGGGGTATGACCGGTCGGAATAGAGCTGTTTTTTGCTCGTTTTAGATCCGTTGTGAATTCTTTTATAAAAGGACATGGCTCGATTTTTGGGGTAAGCAGAGTGATTTTGAGAGGATTGAAGCCACCATTATTGGAGACCATTAGTGGCAAATCCTACCCCTAGTAAGGTATCTTCCTTGTGATTTAACATAAGAATTGAGCATTCCAAGCTCATGAAGAAGATAACCTTCACCCTCTTTTGATCTCTAGAGTTTAGATCAAACTTGATAGTTATATTTCTATCCAAAGCTCTATGATGAGATCCTTGTAGCTGAGATGCTCTAGGCAACCCATTCCCATTAGTTGTAGAGATCTCAAACCTACCCTCCTATCACCTTGGGCATATCAAAGGTATCATATGCAAGGTGATTGATCAAGTGTAGCTGAGGCATTGGCAGCACAACAACAACACGATCGTGAGAGTAAAGGGGAGCTAATTGAATCATGGGAGAGCAGAAATCAAGTAACCCGAAGCGACGCTGAGCAATTGGCTCATCCAACAAGTAAGGTTGTCAATTTGTTGAGAGTCCATCCACACTTTTTCCTGTGGGAATTGAGTGTAGAGTTTATTTGTCAAACTCGATCTAGGGTCGTTTGTCGATCCTTGGATTGTTAGTTGAGCCTAAAACTCTAGGGACGTTGGTCTTTCCTTAACACGTTAGTTGGGGCTAAAAATTAAGGGAATTTAATGCTCATTGACTCGTTTGTCGGGCCCAAACAAAGTCTCCAAGGGGGAGCCTCCGACACGGGAGTGAATGTGCGTCGGGTTAAGAGTTAGCCTTGTCCAAAACTCCGTTATGATTGAGAGGTGAACCGGTAAAACTTCTGTGTTAAGATTAAGAGGTGAACCTCATTTAAAACCTCCGTATAGTGAATGTCGGTGTACTCAATGGGGTTGAGTACTTGAACCGGGAATGGAGTAGACCCAAAGTCGAACCACTATACATACTTGTGTTTGTGATTGATTTGAGCACATTGTTATCTTAGCATTATATGTTTAATTGTTTAATTATGAATACTTGATAGGAATGTATGCTAGGCACTAGATAGTCACATTTACACACAAGATGTACTTTCACTAAGTAGTGTAAACTTGAGCTCATTGATCCATTCTCATAGTCTACATAGGGTGCATAGCTAGATTAAGATCTTGATTTGTTTAATCATTTGATTACTATACATGCTTAGACTATGTAGCTTATTGCTTAAACCATATGTTAGTCTTGTGATTGGACATACTTAGGCTTGGAAGCCGAAGTGTTAATTCTTTACTTAGTGTAAATTGTTAAATTACATAAGTAGGTAAAAAGATTTTAGAAAATCCTAATCACCCCCCTCTAGGACTTAGTCATAATACTATTTGCTCCCTAAGCTTCCACACTAATACGCCTTTAATCCAAAAGATGTAATTTCATTGATATATATATATATATATATATATATATATATATATATATATATATATATATATATATATATATATATATATATCTGACATCCACACCATGCATTTGGTGGGTCCCCTGTTGGTTATGGGATATCCCAAAATCAGCTGTATTCGAAACTCAAGTGGGCCATACCAACTGAAACAGTGTTAAATCATGCCTACAACATCTAAAAGTACTTGTTGGGGCCCACCTGAGTTTTTGACACGGTTAAAACTTTATGTAACCTCTTGTTTAAGTGGGACACACATAATGGATGGGCTGGATTTCTCAACCACATCTCAATCGACCCTATAAATGGTCATAAAGTTTTCAATGGGTGGATACCCACTCTTAATTGTTGTATATGGTGCATGTTGCCCTCCCAAGTCATGGATTGGCCTGAGTTTTATGCCCATGGCCCACCACGGAATGGTGCAACTGATTGATGGTGTGGATGCCCATCACACATCAGATGGGGTGTCCACACAACTCGCCCTTATATTTCTTTGTAATGACAACCTCTTTGATTGTCTTCTCCGTGAACATGGTCACTTCAGTTGCAAATCACAAATCATTATCCATCCTAGCTTTAGGGGTAAGTTTGGATGGTTTACAGATAATTTACAAGTGGTGCCTGGATAGAAAATTTCATGCACAGTCACTTATAGCATTTTAGTGCATTTGAAATCTTAAGAAAAAGGAAGTGATTTCACTTACCTATAACTCACATCTAAAACTCAGCTTTTAGACGGAACTTGTTTACAACTTAAAATTTTGTAAGCATCCAAATGAGTCCTTATTTCTTTTGCAGTTTAGCACAGTATACTGCAACCTCCAGAACTTGAGAGTTGAGGTCCAAAGTTGTCATTCCATGCATGCCATGCCTAGTTAACCTACCTGCTGCAGCGTGCTCTTACATCACTCACAACCTTGGGCGTCTTCTCTAGTCATCGCAGCATGCTTGTCATATCTTAAGATGGTCAAACCATGTGTTTTCCATTCCACGTGTAGGCGGTGTATGATTTTCAGTGATTCACACGAAAGTACAATTATCTACTAGTTTGAGCATGACAACTCTGACTTTTGATTAGCCCAAAAACTCAAGTCTCACATGGAAAATGCTTGACGTCGTATATTTCTAAGGATTGCTACTGAGGTGAGATATCTAGTTGTTGAAGGATCTAAATACTATTCAAGCTTTTCAATTCATCATCTAAAAAGATCCGAAAGTTACATTTTTATTATTACTTGGGGATTTACCTCAATGGGTCCATTGAAAAAAATATATATATTTTTTTTTCACTGGAACATTTGATCCATTCTTCATATCTCAACTATAATCTTATCTTCAAATCATCCTCTTCTATTGAAGAACATTTCTTACTTAGAAATTTCTTTCTTGATCATTTGTAGGTGGGGTGAGTCTAATACTGGACCACTTGTCGACTTGTACTAAAAATATCGGATTCGAGATCATGTAAGGTAACACTTCTCAGGTGGGCCACTACCCATCTGTTATGCTCCGGCCCACCGAAGGTGTGAAAATGGCATGATTTTTTGAAAACTTCTGCACCTTGGACCAATGGCCTACCAGAGTTGAATCAAGAAATTATGAGGCAGAAGATCGAAGCATTATTTCAAACAAGATTAATGGAAGCTTAGATTTCACACATGGCAAAAAATGGGGCCATTTCCACACCTTGGACTAATGGCCCACCAGAGTCAAATGGCTTGATTTTTTAGGCAGAAGATTTAAGCATCATTTCCAACACACTGTATTCCATATTGGCATGTGTGGCTTCGTGCGGATGGAAGTGTGTGAAATTACTTAAAATTAAATAAAATAGAACCATTTGTTTCTTGACCCTACAAAATAGGTAGGGTGTATAATCTAGTAGTACTAGACTCGCCGTAGACTTGTTATACTACATAAAATATGGGATTTGGGATCAGATTAGGTAGATGGTCCACATCGGGTTATATCTTTTATCTCTATCACAAGAAAACAACCTTATCATTGGTTAATTTAGGGCGGCTAATCTTCATATTTTCTTCTATAATATAGTTGATTAGGTCTTATATTGCATGGTCCCACAGAAACAAGCAATACCATAATTTTAATGGATGGGTGGCAACCTATATGCATTTTGTGACCATACATCATCATCAAGATGACATAACATTGATAGTGTCCTCATTCAAGAGTGTGGGTGGATCTTGTACTTGGAAGATTTTGTTTGCATCATCATCTGATTAGAATTCATGTGCATGGATTATGATATTGTAATTTGTCATCAACGATGCGATTACGGGATGCAAACGGCAAATTACGGATGGATTCGAAGAAATGCTGAAGAAAATTGATTGAGAGTGACTTGCCATTTAAATAGTTTTGATATGTGGATGTTGAATGCTAAACATGACTCATATGAATCTGCATAATTACATCAGTGAGATTCAGGTGAGCCATGTGTGGGCCTCAAGGCATTAAATAATTTCATGCATGTGTGGTGCAAGTGCTTGGATGGTCGTTGAAGTTCCGTTTGCCAACTATAACTATCTTTGATCAGAGAGAGAGAGAGAGAGAGAGAGAGAGAGAATTTTGCTTCACTAGAAAAAAACTACTTTTATCTAGAGGAGTTATTTGATACTCTGGCTACATACGGTTAGGGCTGTCAACGGATCGTATTTGGAGCGATCAGGGCTGATCCGAATTCGACTCAGTTTGTAATATGGATGATTCGACTCTGACCCGAAATCCGATGGATCTCTAAATATTTGATCCGAAACCCGACCCAATTGAGATTTAGCCGATCTGACTCCGATCCAACCTGATCCGAATACATGTGGATACCATTCAATAGGTTGGATGGTAAATATTGTGGTCCACTTAAGATAAAATACATGTGGTTTTTTATTATATGTATTTATATATAATATATATAATATTATTTAATTCATTTTAAATTCGGATCGGATCTTAAACGGAGCGGATCCAAGGTAATCTACATTCGACCCAAAATTTTAACGGATCTGATTAACAAGATCCGGATCCAACCCATTGATCTGGATCGTTGATCCGAATTCGATAAAATCAGAGCAGATCTCGAGTGGATCCGGACGAAGATCCGGTCCATTGACAGCCCTACATACGGTCGATGGGCAGGCATTCTAAAATTGTACCGGTGACATAAATTAACTCAAAATAATATTGTGTGGGGATTAAATTCCACCTGTTTGGAGGCCATAAAAGTTTTGGATCAGGATAATATTTGTGTTTTCCCTTCATCCATGTGTGACCTTATGAACAAGTTAGGATCACAAATAAACATTACTGTAGACCCTAGGAAGGTTTCAACGGTGGAAGTCATTATCCCCATTGTATTTGTGGTGTGGTCCAGTTCAGCTTTTGATATGCTTCAATTTTAGGTTCATACCCTAAAATGAGCTGGAAAAATGGATGGACAGCACGGATAAAACACATACATCATGGTAGGCCCCACAGAGTCCTCACACCACGTAGCTACGTGGTGCTGCGTTCACCACGCAATCCGCATCCATTTCTGAGTGCCCGCGCTTCAAGCATCACACCCTACCAGAGCATCAAATTACTCCTATTGGAAACTATTGGAGATTAAAGGATGCTTCTTGCAAGCATTCCACACGTTCCAATGTGGCACGGACGTGTAAGATGGGGAGTTTTCATAGGGTGGGCCCACGTGGAATGTGCCCTTTGCAAAAGTTGGGTGATTCCACTCTTCAGTGGAAGATGGACGAGACGGACTATTAATAAGGCATTACCAACGGTCCACATTCAATGTAAAAGTGTGGGCCATCCATTGAGTATGCCATCCTGCTGATTCTTTGGGTAGAGAACATCAACTAGAAATAAAAGGGCCCCACGTACTTGTATAAGTTAATATCTATTTTAGATTGGATTTGGACTACAGGTGTATGTTGAGTGGCAATTAATGAAGAATGGAAGGCCAATCACATCAAGGGCTGTTAACAGGGCCGGTGGCCCACCGGATTTTGATTCCCAGCCCATATTATTAGGCTTGGACCTTAAATATATGAGTTGGAACCATTGGGCCTGCCCATCAAGCCCAAGGGCTTATTTATACCTTATGGGTGGGCCTGGTCCTCAATTAGAAGGCCTAATAATTACATGGCTCAGATGGACATGACACTACAACAATTTTGGCTTTTACCAAGGAAACGTTTCCTGGGTAAAAGTTACAATTCCCTGGGTAAAAGTCATTACCGACCAAACTATTCATCGCTGGTTTCGTCGAGTTATCACCCTCGAAAAACATGAGTTTTACCAACGAAAATTTTCGTTGGTAAGTCTAGAATTTCGTGCATGCAAGTTTAATTCATCGGTAATCATGAACGTTTTTTGCAAGGAATAAGACTATTACCGAGGAAAATGTTTCTTGGTAAATGTAATAGGAATCGCCAAGTATCCGCTTTCCTTGGAAAAGATGGTAGAATTATCGACGAAACCAGAATTAGCGACGAAATAGTTCCTTGGAAAAGGTAGAATTAATCCAATTACCAACAACTAGTACCTCGGAAAAATTACCTAATTACCTGTTTATACATGCAGCTCACACCCACCTAAAAGCATTCAATCATATACCAATCAAAATGTCGATCCCACAAGTACATACAACAAATACAAAAAAAAAAAAATCCATCAGCACAAACATCCCCGCTATCACCAACAATCTGCAAAATAAAACAAGATACAATATTAGTAATTAATACCATTTACAATGATAACCTGAATTGAAGATATTAAAAAAAGTTGCCTTTAAATTGCTACCATTATCGATAACCACAATATATATACAAGTCAAAATGAGCACAACCATCCATAAAACATTCCCACAATCATGTATCAAATTGATGTCCTGAGCAGAGAGGTGATCAATCATTAATAAAATATATAGATATGTATATCTAAGCATTTGTTTATAAACATAGGACCATTGATTATTTTTCTTTTTTTACCACAACATTAGTCCTGGACAGTCGAGAAATAACCACAATCCTCCACACCCGATGTCCTCCATAACTACAAACCTCCTCAACCACAATCCTCCACACCCACAATCCCCCACAAGTACCAACAATCCACAATCACATTCTCCGCAAGTACCAAAGAGTTCCCTTGTTTGCCCATTGCCTTGCAGACTCCAAGATTTTTTGTTTGTTTAGTATCATTAAAAGCTAAAAGAGGAGGTTTGATAGAATATTTATCTACGATTTTGACATGAAACCTGGAAGGTTTTGCGCTGCATTTTCTAGTCTTAAGTTTTGATCATCAAAATTGCAAATGTTTCCAATCCAACATAATTACCTTGGCCCGTCTAATGAGTATAATAGCCTGATTTTTTTGTATTCTTCCTACTGTTAGTTAAAGAAAGAGGAATGTTCAAGTGATGCCTAGGTGTAGTTCAACTTCAAGTTCACCTTAGTGCTCGGGCTCAAGTGAAGTTTTGAGTATTTGCATCATCCCTAAAAGTTCTACTAGAAAAGAGAAAAATAGGTATGAGAAGATAACAAACCTCTTGAACCATGCCCTCAATTAGAAGGCCTAATAATTACATGGCTCAGATGGACATGAATTTGATGAAATTTAAAATCAGACCGTTGAAAGGGAGCTCAAACCTGGGTGGGTGAAAACCTATTCCACCCAATTGCCATCATGATCATCGACCATTAGGAACCTGACCATCCAGCCTATTAGATTGTAAACTAGTTATCCTTTCTTCTTCTTCTCCTTCTTCTTTCATAGAATATCACATGCTTCCCAAGCAATGCAAGTGACAAACTAATCTTTTATCAACTGATTTAATTCAAGGAAAGAACTCCAAAGCATGATTCTAAAACTGGGTGACTCGACAACTTGGCCCAATCTTTTATTATTTAGTTTTTCAGTCTCTGACAGCAGAATTTCATCAGAAAAAGAAAGAAGAAACAAATGCAAGATAAGGGCCCAATCTCCATAGAGAATCTCTACAAACACCCTCCTTCACAAGCAGTGCTGGCAATGGGTTGGGTCGGCCTGTGGGTCAACAGTCTGGACCAGCCTCTGAGGCAGGCTCAGTCCAAGCTCAGGTTTTATATTAGTGTTATCTGGTATTGTACTGCTCACCATCTATGTGGCCCAATATCAACCGGTATCACTTTGTATCAGGTTGTTTTGGGCTGATGCAGGCCTACCGTTCACGGGAGATACCAGTAGGTACCAATTTCGGACGATACTTCAAACCTTAGTCCAAGCTAAATAAGTAGCAGGTTGGGATTAGGTTAGAAAATTTGGCTCATTTATGCAAATAGGATGGGCTTGGATTGGACCCTACCTGACCTGACCAGCCCATATAGATTATCAATGGGCTGGGTCAAATGAGCCAACCTAACCTAGCCCAAAAGTCGAAACAGGGAGAAAATACATAGTTTTTTTATGCTTGGATAACTTGTTAAGTGTTTACAGATAAAGTGTGTATTCACACCAATCAGAACTTAAGAGTAGGAATTGCTTTAAAATTTTAAAAGCACATAAAACATAAAAATAAAAAAGCCTGGAAATATAAGTAACAATGAGAAGGGGAATGGTGAGATGTGGAAGCTGACACCACAAATGAAAGAAGAGAAATGAAGAGTACAAGTGGCTTTTCATACCTTTTTCTTGGATCATCTAGCAGCAGCAGCAGTAAGAGTCTTAACAGGATAAGGGTAGCTTCTTCCACCCTTTAACTCGGACGTTGACTTAGCTGTGACATTGGATCCAGAGTGATTGATGAGGACACAAGACTTTTCAAAGTCTATCAACAAAGAAAGCGCGCGCCACAAGTATCTTCCTTGTGGCTAGGCGACCACTGAGGAGCATTGAAGACCCTACACACATGATTTGGCATATAAAAAACCCCACATTGGGAAGACACGTGCATAGGATGAAGAAGACCCGATTCGAAGACTTGACTAACTTGTTGGACAGTTTTCACTGTCTTGGGCGCCCGACCACCTTGCGAACTGTTTTTTTTTTTTAAGTTCATTTTTACTAAGTTGAGAGTATTTTAATAATTTTCTTCTTAGTGATTATTTAAGAGGGCTAAGCCCTAAACTCGAATTTAGTTATTGATTAATGAAAAGAAAGCCTTTTGGTTGTCTTATCCCTCTCCTCTCTCTCTCTCTCTCTCTCTCTCTCTCTCTTATGGAATTTCATCTTCTTCCCAATCCCCTTCTTTTACCCCTCCAACATTCTTCCCAGGTAATTTTATTCTTTTCCCTTCCTTTAACCTAACTTTCTCCATTCTCTACAACCCTAAAATCTGAGATTTGGTTTCAAAACCCTAACTCCCAGATTTTGATCTTCTAATCCAAGAAATCTTTCGATTCCCCAAACTAGTGATCCCCAATGCTTGTTTGGATCTTAACCATACAAGATCGGGATGTTTAATCCCTCGCTGGATCCAACCCACGCAATACTTGAATCCCATACTTCATGGTTGTGATGATGGCCCACATTATTGCATGCCTCTTTATGATTTTCTTAATTTATGATGGTAAATGCTGAATTTTAGATTGTTATTGCTATTTATTTCCGCTGGATTTTATATGTTCATGAGCATGCATCATAAATAGGTCATCCTACATCAAATTTGGTACCAAAGTTGGTTATGTCTAGATCGAATTACGGAATTAGGGTTTTAATTTTAGGTTTGTTTTAGGAAATTTTCAGATTTAGAAAGTTTTCAATTTTAGAAAGTTTCCTAATTTGAAAAATTTTCAGATTTGATTCATCTTCTATTTGAATTTAATAATTGACAATTAATTGTAGTTTAAATTCAGCGCATTCATCTTGTGAGTCGTAAAACTGTAGGGGGCAAGTCGGGTAGAATTTGGTTCGATTCTTTAGTTGCATGCCCAGGAGAAGATGTAGAGGTTTCAGACTTCAACCAATCATGAATAATGAGCAATTATCTGAGCAACTTGCTCAATTGATACAAAAGATAGCCGCCTTAGAAACGAGTCAAAGGCGTGAATTCGCTCGCATTAATAACCAAATCGCCACCATCATAACTAAAGTCGAGCAATTAAAGGCATCACAAAGGGAGAACCCCATTGTTGGGGATGATGCACAATCCCAAGCAGGAGGAATCGTTGAAGAACAGCGCTCCCACACGTGGAGATAATTATGGTAGAGATCGTGGAGCAGGTCGTGGTGTTGTGCAGGAGGCACAAGCCACATATGATTACCCAGACCGCTACGATCCAGATGAGCATGCGATGAAGAATGTGAGAGTGGAAGCCCCAAGTTTTGATGGGTGTCTGGATCCCAAGACGTTCCTTGATTGGTTAACTAGTATGAATCACTACTTTAAGTGGTATGGATGTCAGAAAACCGACAAATGCAGTTTGCTAAGATGAAACTTGTGGGCCAGGCTAAATTATTTTGGACTAACACCGAGCATAGGATTGATAGAGTTGGAAGAGCCCCTGTCACACATTGGAATGTGATGATGAAGGAGAAATTGAAGGAGAAGTATCTCCCTCTCTCATACCAACAGAAGCTCCTTGACCAATGGTAATCATTGCGCCAAGGGTCAATGTCGGTCGCTGACTACATTACTAAATTCGAGGAGTATAGATGCGATGTGACATCCAAGAGGACCTTTTGATAACGCTTTCGTGTTTCAAGACGGGCCTTCAAACGGATCTTCAGCGTGAGCTTTTGACTCGGCCCATAACAGACTTGGAGGAAGTGCACCAAGTTGTGTAAGAGTTGGAACAATATCTGAGGGCTCCTATCATTCGACGCTTTGAGTCCCGAGACTCTAATGCTAGATCTGGATCCCAGGGAACTAAACCTAACATTAGTAGTCAACCAAGGGCACAGGCGACTATTCCGCCTAGGACCATGGATGATAAGGGAAAAAGTGTCCTGGTGCCGGCCCTAGTGGGGGTAGTCAAGTGAGGTGCTATGAGTGTGGGAATATTGGTCACATGTCTAATCAATGTCCCATGAAGAATTGTAGAAAAGCCTTAGTTATATGCGAGTCCCACAAGAGTGTAGATGACCAGGGTGATTATGAAGTAGAAGAATATCACCCTGAATGAGGTCTTACTGATGAAGATGAAGTGGGCGATGAAACAACGCTTGCAATAGTCAGGCGTGTGCTATCTCAGTCTAGGAGTAGTGTTGATTGGCGTTGAAACACTATCTTTTACACTCTTGCCAAGTGTGGAGAAAAGAATTGCAGGGTGATAGTGGACAGTGGAAGTCGTCAAAATGTGATTTTCGCTAACACCTTGGATCGATTGAAATTAAAATCCACACCTCATCCTGACCCGTACAAAGTCTCTTGGGTTGACAAGACCGACCTTCCTGTCACACATCAATGCTCAGTTCACATCGAGTTCGGGTCATACAAGGAGTCCCTGTGGTGCGATGTGATACCTATGGATGTTGGACATATTATCCTAGGTAGACCGTGGCTATTCGACAATGACGTCACAATCTTTGGCCGTTCATATGTGTGTACCTTCATGTATAACGGTAAGAAGATCAAACTTAATCCTATGCCACTAGAGGACACATCAGGAAAAAAGAAGGGTGAGAAGGAGAGTGAGCCTAAAGAAGTGATGAAATCCAAACCTAAGTCTCTTCATATAATCAATGCGAGAGAGTTTGAGAAAGAGAATAAGGAGGATTCCATGGTGTATGCCCTTGTGGCAAGAGAAATTACACCGGAGGTTCCATCAGAGTTACCCCATGAGGTAACATCGGTTTTGAAGAAATACAATGATGTATTCCCTGATAATTTATTGAATGAGTTGCCACCTATGCGGGACATCCAGCATGCCATTGATCTCGTCCCGGGGTCGACTTTACCAAACCTTCCTCACTACAAGATGAACACTGCTGAGCATGAAAAAACTGAAAAGACAGATTGATGAGCTTCTGCAAAAGGGTTTTATCCAGGAGAGCATGAGCCTGTGCGTCGTACCTGCATTGTTGACGCCAAAGAAAGACGGTACGTGGTGCATGTGTGTGAATAATCGTGCCATAAACAAAATTACCGTCAAGTACATGTTTCATATACCTAGATTTGATGATATGCTTGATATAATGGCCAGGTCCACCATTTTCTCCAAGATTGATCTCAAGAGTGGATATCACCAAATCCACATATGCGAAAAATGAAAAATTGAAAAATGGAGACCGCATTCAAAACGAAAAATGGGTTGTATGAGTGGATGGTCATGCCCTTCGGCTTGACTAATGCACCCAGTACTTTTATGCGGGTGATGACACAAGTCTTGAGACCGTTCATGGGTAAATTCCTAGTAGTTTACTTCGATGACATTCTTATTTATATTACTACTAAGGAATCACACCTTGAACATTTGAATTAGGTATGTAATGTCCTTAGGATTGAAAAGTTGTATGCTAATCCTAAGAAGTGCGCGTTCATGTCTAGCCAAGTCGTGTTTTTAGGATTTAACGTGTCATCTGAAGGAATGCGCGCAGACCTTGAAAGGGTCAGGGCTATAGTTGAGTGGCCAGAATCGAAGAACATTCATGAAGTGCGAAGCTTTCACGGCTTAGCAACTTTTTATCGTCGGTTCATTAGGGGGATTTAACACGATCATAGCTCCCATTAGTGAATGCATGAAAAAGGGAGAGTTTGTGTAGTCGAAAGTCACAATCAAGGCTTTTAAGGAAATCAAGGGTAAAATGGTAGAAGCTCCTATAATGCGTTTACCTAACTTTTCTAAAGTCTTTAAGGTGGCGTGTGATGCGTCAGATGTTGGTATAGGTGGAGTGTTGAGCCAGGAGGGTCATCTAGTAGCCTATTTCAGTGAGAAACTAAATGAGGCAAAATAGAAGTACCCTAATTATGACAAGAAGTTCTATGCAGTAGTGCAATTCCTAAGACATTGGGGTCACTATCTCCTATCACAAGAATTCGTCTTATTTTCTGACCATGAGGCCTTGAGATATTTACATTCTCAGAAGAAGCCCAACCCAAGGCATGCTAAATGGGTAGCGTTTCTTCAGGAATACTCATTTGTCATGAAACATAAGGTCGAGGTTGAAAACAAAATAGCAGATGCCCTTAGTAGAAGAGTGGCATTGCTCAACTCCTTGAGTGTAGAGGTAGTCGAATTTGAGCAACTAAAGGATAAGTATCCCACATGTCCTGATTTTGGAAATACTTATGCAACACTCTCTAGTGACCAGCGTAGCATGTGTGATTATGTTTTTAAAGATGGTTTCCTTTTCAAGGGAGACCGACTTTGTATTCCCTGTATGTCCCTTCGTGAATTCCTTGTCCGAAAGCTTCATTCAGGGGGATAGCTGGCCATTTTGGTCGAGATAAGACCATTGCCCTCTTAGAGGATTGTTTTATTGGCTAAGTCTTAAGCGAGACATAGCCAAAATTTTAGGGCAATGTCGTACGTGTCAATTGGCAAAACAACGAAAGAAAAATACTGGGCTATATACTCCATTGCCAGTGCCACATGCTCCATGGCAAGATGTTAGCATGGATTTCATGCTGGAACTTTCAAGACGATAAAAAAGCACGATTCCATCTTTGTTGTAGTGGATCGCTTCTCTAAAATGATGCATTTTCTCCCATGTTCGAAAACGTCGGATGTGTCTAATATTGCTCGTGTCTTTTTTGACGGTGTGGTGCGTCTCCATGGTTTGCCTAAAACTATAGTTTTTTACTGTGATGTCAGATTTACCAGTTACTTTTGGAAGACACCATGGCACATGATGGGTACTCGTTTACAATTTTCTACTGCATACCACCTTTAAACAGATGGACAAACTGAGGTGGTAAATTGAAGTCTTGGAAACTTATTACGTTGTGATGCAGGATAGCCCTAAATATGATGCATGCTCATGAACACAATTATTCAGCGGAAGTAAAAGCAATAATAATAATGAAATCTAGCATTAATCATCATAAACTAAGAAAAAACATAAAGGAAACATGCAATGGAGCGGGCCATCATCACAACCATGGAGTATGAGATTCAATTAGTGCATAGGTTGGATCCGGCGAGGGATGGAACCTCCCGATCTTGCATGGCTATACCCAATCAATCAATGATGATCACTAGTCCGAAGAATCAGGAGGTTTCTCAGATTAGGGATTTGAGAATTTGGGGTTTTAGGATTTAGCTTGATTCCCATGGTTTAGATCGTGGGGAAATAAACAAAACAGAAGTTTAGAAGGATAATAATAGAAGATAAAATACCTGGAAGAATTTGGAGAGGCACAAGAAGAAATCAAAAGAAGAAGATCAAAGAGAAGAAAAGAATCACCATGAGAGAGAGGAGGAAGGAAGAAGCTCAAAAGAGGCTTTCATTAACCAATATCAAAGTTCAAATTCGTACTTAGGGCCTAGCCGTCTTAAATAAACAATTAAAAGAAGTAAAATTACTAAACTACCCCTAAACTAAGCAAAAACGCGTAAATAAACAAAAGTGCGCTAAAGTTCGGGCGCTCGGTCGAGCGCCCGAAGACGTCCAAAAAAGTCCAGAGAGTTTCGGGCGCTCGAAAGGTTAAACTCGAGCGCCCGAAGTCTTCAGCTCTTCAGTCCTTTTCTTCATTCTTCCTACACACGTGTCCTCCCTGGATAGGGTCTTCTATGTGTCTGATCACGTGTGGAGGGTCTTCAGCTCCTCAATAGTCGCCTATCCACAAGGATGGTACTTGTGGGTGGCGCTTTCTTCGTTGGTGCACTTGAAATGGTCTTGTGTCCTCATCACGTTGTCTAGTGGGTAAGCATGTTAAGACTTGGGACTTAATTTTACCTATCGCTGAATTTACTTATAATGGGTCTGTCAATAGGTCGATAGGAATGAGTCCTTTTGAAATTGTCAGTGGATACGAACCTAGAATGCTCATAGATCTCTTACCCATGTCTGTCACCCAAAGATTTTTAGAGTCAGTCGAAGCATTCACATGATACATTCATGAATTGCATACATATATTAGACAACGGATTAATCAAAGCAATGATAGTTATAAATATTCAGCTGACTCTCATCGTAGATCACAAGACTTTCAGAAAGGAGACTGTAATGGTGAGGATAAGGTCAGAGCGGTTCTCACAGGGTACCACTACGAAATTACAAGTATGTGATACTGGACCATTCAAAATATTGCAAAGAATTGGGTCCAACGCGTATTGGATTGACCTTCCACTTAAAATGGGCATTAATCTAACGTTTAATGTAGAAGACATAGTCTGTTCCCCTAATCCTACCATTGATTCCTCTTCCCTTTCATGGCCATACTCTAAGTTTGCTTCACAATCGACTCCACTCCTTCCCCCACCTATTATTCGTAAGGAAGAAATTGAGGAAATTGTGGATGAAAAGATAGTTTCCACAAGGGACGAAGGTTTCCAAAGGTATCTTGTCAAATGGATGAATAAACCACCGTAAGAATCCACGTGGTTGACAGAAGCGAAATGACAAAACATTGATCCAAATTTGCTAGAGCACCACAAGAGCTTTAACTCGTCAGAGTCTAGTTTTTCTCACCCGAGGGGAGTTGATGAGGACACAAGACCTTTCAAAGTCTATCAATAAAGAAAGCGCGGGCCACAAGCATCTTTCTTATGGCTAGGCAACCACTGAGAAGCATTGAAGACCCTACACACGTGATTTGGCACATAGAAGACCCCACATTGGAAAGACATGTGCGTGGGATGAAGAAGACCCGATTTGAAGATTGAACTAGCTTGCTAGACAATTTTCACTGTCTTGGGCGCCCGACCACTGTTCATCGGGCGCTCGACCGAGTGCCCGAAATTCATTCATTTTATGATTTGGTCAGTGGAGGTTTTTGGACACCTTCGGGTGTCCGACCACCGTGCGAACTATTTTTTTTAACTCGTTTTTACTTAAGGGTATTTTAGTAATTTTCTTCTCTTAGTGAGTATTTAAAAGGGCTAAACCCTAAACTCGAATTTAGTTATTGATTAATGAAAAGAAAGCCTTTTGGTTGTCTCATCCCTCTCTCTCTCCTCTCTCTCTCTCTATGGAATTTCATCTTCTTCCCAATCTCCTTCTTCTTTCTTCTTCTTTTGCCCCTCCAACATTCTTCCCAAGTAATTCTATTCTTCTCCCTTCCTTCAACCTAACTTTCTCCATTCTCTACAACCCTAAAATTTAAGATTTGGTTTCAAAACCCTAACTCCCAGATTTTGATCTTCTAATTCGAGACATTTTTCGATTCCCCGGACTAGTGATCCCCAATGCTTGTTTGGATCTTAACCATGCAAGATCGGGAGGTTTCATCCCTTCCCGGATCCAACCCAAGCAATATTTGAATCCCATACTTCGTGGTTGTGATGGTGGCTCGCATTATTGCATGCCTCTTTATGATTTTCTTGATTTATGATGGTAGATTCTGAATTTTAGATTGTTATTGCTATTTATTTTCGCTGGATTTTATATGTTCATGAGCATGCATAATAAATAGGTCATCCTACATCAGTGATGTAGGTGAGACTCTAACCATGGGGCCCACTTTGATGCATGCGTTGTATGTCTACATCGTCCATCTGTTTTTCCAGATCATTTTATAGCATGGGCCCAAAAATGAAGCAAATCTAATCCTCAGGTGGACCACATTAAAAGAAATACTGGTCATTAAATGCCGAACATTGAAAACTTTCTAAAGTCCTCTGTAATGTTTACTTCCCATCCAACTTATTGATAAGGTCACATAGACAAGAATGAACGGAAAACACAAATATCAGCTTGATTTAAAACTTTTTTCACCCATAAAATTTTTTTAATGACCATTCACCAATGTTATTGTGGTATGGTCCACCTGAGATTTGGATATGCTTCATTATTTGCTCCTGCTATAAAATGATCTGGCAAAACAAATATCTAGCATAGATAAACAATGCAAACATTGAGTTGGGCCCATGATCAGGGTCCCACCTACATGGCTGGATTCGGGTTGTAGATAAGTTTGTGTCCCTGTCAACGACCTTGCTTTCCACATATTTACCACATCACACGCTGATTTTTCTTCTTTTTAGAAATGAGAGGTTTTAAAATGGGACTCTAAAGTAGGGCTGTGCATGGTTTAGTCGGTTCGGTTTTGAGGGGTGATACCCAACCGAACCGACTCAGTCAGTTTTGAATATTTAACAACCGAACCGAACTGATGAAGCCTCATTAATCGAACTGAACCGGATAAATTCTAGTTGGTTCGGTTTTATTGGTTTTTGATTTTGTCGGTTTCATGACAACATTTAAAAAATTAAGAAGATCCAAATCTCTGGTGGACCACACTAATGTAAAAACTAGTGAATGACCATTAAAACTTTTTATAATTATATAGGCTACAAAAGTGTTGGATCAAGCTGGAAGTAAAATTTGACTTTTCCCTTCATCTACGTCTGTTTGACTTTATCAATGGGTTGGATGGTAAATACACATTGCAAATCTTCTTCAAGTGGGCCCTAGGACATTTTTAATGGCGAGGGCACAATCAACACTGTTTCCTATGGTATGTCCACCAGAGATTTGGATTTAATTAAATTTTGGGAACACATCCTAAAATGTGCTAAGAAAACGAATGGATGGCATGGATTTATAAAATATTATCAAGGTAGGCCATATATATATATATATATATATATATATATATATATATATATATATATATATATATATATATGCAGTCGATCGAGCGCATACAAGGCATGTCTTATCTACCACTGTTGGATGACAAATTTTAAAAATATACTTTGCATGTGGCAGCACTTTAAATAAAGCTGAAACTGGTGAAACCGGCTAAAGCCTTTTCCATGGAGTTTCCACGCAGGAAGTAAGGTGGGCCCATTGTGATGTTGTTCATAAGAATCTGACTTGTCCATCTGTTTTGCGAGCTCATTTTAGGATATGTGACAAAAAATAGGTAGAACCCAAAACTCAAGTGAGCCACATGAGAGCAAACAGTTCAAATTGAACAACCATTGTTGGAACATCCATATACCCACAAATGTTTTATACCAGGCTAAGTTTTTAATGTTTTCAGTTTTTCTCAATGGAAATGACCTTATAAACGGTTTGGATGTCATATAAACATAAAGGTGGAACCTGGAAGGTTTCACTGGCAGGCATTTCTTTTCCGAGTTTTTCCTCTCATGCGGCCCACTTAGTTTTGGATCGCCTTATTTTTTTTCCATGTCCTAAAATGAGATTGGAAAACGGATGGATGGGGTGGATTTCTCACAAACATCACGGTGGGCCTCACTTCATTTGCCAGCACGAACTTTTTCCATAACCCTCTGGCTAGGGCTCTCAATGGGCCGGATCGGATCCAGTTGGATCCGGCTCCAAGTTCATATATCTATAGATGGTTTTGGATCGGATACGGATCCAACTCAGATCCAAAAGGTGATATCCATATCTGATCCATTTCCGATCCAAAATCCATATAACCATCGGATTCGGGTCGGATCTAGGTCCCAATCCACCCCCATTTAAAACCTAAAAAAAATATATGATATAAAATATATAATATAATATATTTAATTTAGTAGAAAAATGATGCAAATCCCACTATTTACCATGGTATGGTCGGCATGGCCTAAAATAATTTGTAAAACGGGTGGCTAACAAATACAATAAGGTGACAATGAGTCGGATCTTAATCGGATTCAGATCCAACTTGTATATGTTCCTGTGAATCCATATCCGGTCCGTTTAAGTAATCGGACCTATTTTAAGATCCAAATCTGGTCCATTTAAGTAATCGGACCTATTTTAAGATGTAAATCCGCATTATACAGATTCGGAGTGAATCAGATCTCGGATCTGACCCGCTCCATTGAGAGCCCTACCTCTGGCACGAAAACGGCATCCCTAACGCAGAATCGCCGATGGAAGTGGATTGCCTAATGTGCATACCACCTTGGTGGTGTGTTGAAGTCACCATGTTCTGTGGGCCCTACCATGATGTATGTGTTATATCGAAACTGTCCATCCATTTGGAGAGATCATTTTAGGGCATAGCCCCAAAAATTAGACAGATCCAAATTTCAAATGGGCCATACCACAGAAAGCATTGGGGATTTGAACGCTTACCATTGAAAACTTTTTGGAGATATAGAAGTTTTGTATCAAGCTGATTTTTTATTTTTTTTCACACCATTCAGATCTAGATGACCTTACCAACAACTTAGATTACAAATAAACATCATGGTGGGCCCTCGGAAGGTTTCAAAGTGGGCGTCACTGTCCTCACTACTTCCTATGGTGAGGTCCACTTGAGGATTGGATTGGCATAAGTTTAGGGCTAATGATCTAAAATGATCTCATAAAATGTATGGACGTTGTGGATATAACGCATACATTATGGTGGGGCCAACAGAATGGGTGATGTAAATGGACACGGATTAGCTACTGACAGGTTGAGTAGCCAGGCTTGCTACTGAAGTGACGTCACCATGTTTTGTGGGCCCATCATGATGTATTTATCATATCGACACCGTCCCATCCATTTTTTGTGGGCCCATCATGATGTATTTATTATATCGACACAGTGCATCCATTTGTAGAGATCAATTTAGCGCATGATCCAAAGAATAAGTCAGATTCAAAGCTGGAGTGACCCCACCACAGAAAACAGTGGAGATTGAATGCCTACCATTAAAAACTTATAGGGGCTGTAGAAGTTTTCGATCAAGCTGATCTTTGTGTTTTCCCTTCTTTCATGTCTGTGTTAACTTATAAATAGGTTGGATCTCAAATAAACATCGTGGTGGACCTAGGAAGGTTTCAACGGTAGGCGTCACTCTCCCCACAGTTTTCTGTGGTGGGGTCCACTCAAGCTTTGGATCTGCCTCATTCTTTGGATGATGCCTAAAATGATCTCTCCAAATGGATGGACAGTATACTACATGCATTATAGTGGGGCCCACAAAACATGGTGACGTCACTTCAGTAGCCGAGTCTGGCAACTCAACCTGTCAGTAGCTAATCCGCGTCCGATGTAAATGCACAGGAGCGGTGGATGTGACACAGAACCAAATCGGCTTCCTGATGGACGCGGATTGCAAAGGCTTTCGCAAGCAATCCGCGTCCCTTCTGGATATGGAGTGGATTAGGTGTTGCTCGGGTAACACCTAAGTGGGTGTTACCCTTACCATGTGGCCCTCTTTTATCACTTTTGTTTTTGTATATCCACGCTGTTCATCCGTTTTCCCATATTATTTTAGGAAGTTATCTTAAAAATTAAGCAGATCCACATCTCAGGTGGACCACATAACCGAAATTTCAGATCCATACAAATGTTCCAATGGTGGGTATCATTGTTCCACTGCTGTATGTGGTGTGGTTCATTTGAACTTGGATCTGCCTCAATTTTTGGGCTCATGCCCTACAATGATCTCTAAAAATGGATATACAGTGTGGATATAACACATACATCATGTTGGCCCCCCAGAACTTGGTGACCGCAACACAACACCAAGCTCGTGTGCACTGCATGCAATCCGCTTCCATCCTCGTCCGTAGTAGCAGGGACGCAAATTTCTTGCCAAAGACTTTGCACAAAAAGTTTTGGGTAAGCGATGTGGGTCCATCCTGAAGTTTGTGAAAAATCCACCCCGTTTATCCGTTTTTCAAGAACGTTTTTGAGCATGCGACCAAAACTGAGATAGATCCAAAACTCAAGTGAGCCACACGAGAGAAAAATTTGGGCGGACCCCACATCACTTACAGCATGGACCCCACATCACTTACAGCGTGGAACTTCGTGCGAACGACTTTAGTCGGAAATCGGCGGTTTCCTTCTTTATATCAACGAAAGCATCTGTACGGTAAATTTTGCAAACCTGTGTTCCAATGGTGATAGATAAGACACGCCTCAACCTCACAATAGCCTTTTAAGTAACCGGCATTCTCGGTTTTTAATATAAAAAACTGACCTCGCCTGAAATAAAATGAAAAACTCACAGAAACGTTCTGTCCTACTTGATTCATTTTATCAGTTTAGTCGGTTTTTTTAACAGCCTTTCAGGGAATGAGCCAAAATGGGAGCATAATCAAAGCTCAAGTGGATTACACCACAGGAAACAGTAGGTTGCAGAAGTTTTGAATCAAGCTGATTTTTGTGTTTTCCCATCATCCGTGTCTGTGATACTTTAGGTTGGTTGATAAATAGAAATCACTGTGGGCCCTAGAAAGGTTTCCAAAGTGGACGTCATTATCCCCATTGTTTCCTGTGTGGTGTGGTCCACTTGAGTTTTGGATATGGTTCAATGGGCTTATTCCCTAAAATGTGCTGATAAAATGAATGGACAGTGTGGATAAGACACATACACCACAGTGGGCCTCAAAGAGCTTACTCAGTATGCTATCCGTGTCTGGCTACCAAAATCCACATAGGCCCACCGTGACGAAAAACTTGTGCACCAGCTCGTGTGAGACCAAAATAAGGCCCCAGAAGCCTCCCTGGGAAGCATGCAGATTGCCTGGAGACCCAGTGATCCGACTCTGTGATGGCCCACTGTGACTTTTATTTATTTATTATTATTAATCTGCATCGTCCGTCCCCTTTGCCAGATCATTGTGGGGCATAAGCCCAAAAATGAGGCAGATCATGGTAAAGAATGGCGATAATGACACCCACTGCTGAAACCTTCCTAAGGCCCACCACATGTTCATTTGCCATCCAACATGATCATGAAGTCACATGAACATGGATGGAGGGAAAACACAAATATCAGCTTGATCCAGAACTACTGTAGCCCACAAGAAGTTTTCAACATTAGGCATTCAATCCCGACTTTTTCCAGTGGTGTGGTTGGTTCACACGAGCTTTGGATCTGCCTCGTTTTTGGGCCCATGTCCTTAAATGATCTGTAAAAAAGGATGGACGGCACATATAAAACACATACATCAAAAGGTGGTACACAAAGGGGATAGGTCTCCAAGCAATCCAGGTCCCCAAAGGATGAGGACGCCCACCATTGCCCGCCCTGATGTTTATATGCCATCAACCGGTGAATAATGCGAGTCCCACCCGGATGATGGGAAAAGCCAATATCAGCCTGATTCAACACTTCGGTGAGCCCAAAGAACATTTCAATGGTAACTCCATTCCAGTCCCCACTTTTTCATGGGGTATGGCCCACTTGAGTTTTGGATTGGCTTATTCTCACTTCCCAAGGAACATTTGTGCGAAAGATTTATTTCACAGCGAAGGAGACTCAGATTGTGTATAGTTAGGAAGCCCTACACTAGAAAGTAGCAGTTGTGCACATTGGTAAATTGAGGCATGTGGCATATATGGAGCAATTGAAGATTTAGATGATAGCACATGTGGCACATTTGCGGACTACAGACCTGAACCTGCGGTTAGAGTTAGACTCGCCAGATTCTTAGTCCCGAGTCACACTGACCCAAATCATTTTGTCAACTGATATCTTTCATTAGTAGGAAGAGATTCAAAGAATCAGTGACTTGACAGTAGTGATATAGGCAAGTAGGCTGGCTTGAATGGATAGAAGCTGGAATCAGTTCATGAACCAACTTTAACCAAGTCAGACTCTGGTTCTTCCTTTCTTCTTTTGCACTGATAATGGTAAATTTATTTTTATTATTATTAGAAGAAAATACAAATACAAGCTTATAAGGTCCAAACATCTTCATTAAAAAGAGAATCTCTACAAACTCCCTACCACGCATGCACATCAAAGCCGTTCACCTCCCTACATATTCATCAAAGACGCAAACAAGCTTCCAAAGAAGAAAGCTCCAAAGCTCTGAAGACAACTAAGGCTTTAGATTGTGTGCTATTTGAATCTTCGCAACTGGGCCTGACTCAATAAGCATGTCCAGAACGTGCCATTTTCATATCTAATGGCACTTCCAATTATTACATGCACTACCCTTGCGTAACATAACCTCTTCTAATTATTCTCCCACCATTTATTTTATTCATTGTCTCAGCAGGACTACGACTGCATAGTTACATGTCAATGATCGGACAAAGACATTATTGACATGGTAACAATCGATGGAGACTACACGTCCAAAGTGGACACTTCTCCATCAACTGCCATGGTAGCATCTATGAAGGTGGGTCTAGTCGGCTCACTCACAACCTGACCTTTGCTCAGCAGCAGAACCACAACTTCGGACATGGTTGGCCTTGAAGTGACCGAGGATTGGGTGCACATGAGAGCTATCTCTATAACTTTCTTCATTTCATCTATTGTGTAGTCCTTTGGGTCCAAGTTCTCGTCAACCAACTCCATCTGTGCATCATTCTCATAAAGATTCCATGCCTGTCAAGCCCCCAAAATGATCTATTCATGTTAATCAAACAGAGCAATACCACTAAATAGTTTAAAGAATCTCAAGAATATTTTTTTTTCAAAGAAAGGTGTATTTATGTGTCACTAGAAGAGGTTGAAGCGAACATTAAAGAGTAGTCTAAACTGTCAATCTGATGAGCCTCACCGTGATAGGGGGTATGCTGGAAAATTTCCCAGACTCAAACATCATTACTCTATGATCATTGGGCTGTTTTCTTTGAAAGAAGCCATTTCTGTATTTTATCCTTGACTGTCGATTTGTAGGGAAATGATCAAAGGGTCAGGAATTTCCACTTTGGGAGATTTTTGGGGCATCCCTCACAGTTCAAAATCCGAAAACTTTGCTCAACTTGATATCCAGCCAGGTCAGTTGGACTTGAAAACTCAATCGAGTCTTCACTTGACAAAACTCGATATCTAATGATTAAGTAAATATATTTAATAATCATCTTAGATGGTGATGATGATATTTAATAGTCAATTGAGTGCTGGAAAACTCAGTTGAGTACTAGAAACTTCAAAACATCAGATTGCAACATGAAGCAAGGAGAACCCATTTAAAAGATACACATGAAGCAAGGAGAGGCCATTTAAAAGATACACATAAACAGATATCAGAAGCTCCCCTTGAAGGTAAGATATGTAATATGTATAGATATTAGAAGCTCCCCTTGAAGGTAAGATATGTAATATGTGTAGATATTAGAAACTCCCCTTGAAGGTAAGATATGTAATATGTACTTAGTCGCTTACTCAGGGGTATTTCTCTCCAATGTTTTAAATATTGACGATATCGGCCGATATATCCCATGATATACCTTGTGTCCCACTTGTGCGATACGAAACGCACAGGTACTGCCAATATCTCCCACATGTTCGATCCGGTGAGCATTTTCAATTTCCGATCCCTTTTTTTGTTGAAATTATGTTAAATCAATGTCAAATAGTTACAAATCCATTGGTTCTTTATGTTTTGTATGAAAAATCATGGAGTTGGAGCTTTGATTTCAATATCCATTGGTTCTTCATGTTCTCAATGTTCTTTTTGAAAATTTCCTTCAACCATCTGTCAATTGAGACTAATATCGAAGTATTTGATGAAATGATCATCACATACACTCTAATTTCAAATTTTGAGTGTAGATGGTCCGATTTGGGGAAAATTAGGAAAAAATCGAAATTTCCCCAATTTCTCCCAAATTGCTTGCAATGTTACATTCATGTATGAGGACTGATCTACTGAATTGTTAAGTCCTTGTCAATTTTCAGAAAATAAAAATAATTTTAATTAATAATTAATTAAAAAAATTATTAAAAAATTATTATTTTTTTCAAAATTTCTCTTCAACCTGCTATCAATTGAGACTAATTTCAAAGTATTTGGGAGTGTTTGATGAAATGATCATCACATACACTCTAGATGTTATGCATTCAATTTGAATATAATTACATTAGTTCAGTTAAACAGTGCATAGCTTAGGACCTTATATAAAGGAAACCTATTATGTGTACTTCTTTTTTAGATGTTATGATTTAAAAGTGTGTATTAAGGTCTTTTTTAACAAGCCCTGATTTTTCATTGAAAAATCCAACCATTTTTCCAATGTTTCCCAAAACGTGCGATAAATTACCCGATATAAATGATATATCCCATGCGATAACCAATACGTATCTATATCCCAAGGACGCGATACGTAACGCGACACCGATATTTCGAACACTATTTCTGTCAAGGGTATTTGTTTACTATGTGCACAGGCTGTCTTTGAAAATTGAACGAGTTTTGTCCCTCCATTTCACTAAATTTTCCTGGTCTCAAAACTCTTCCCGTTGATCTTAGAATCATGATCTCAACTTGCAATTTTGGAGGGTGAATAATGGCTGCAGGCAGTTTTTTGGGTAAAGATTTCCAATCATTACATGTATCCCGGAGATTCTTGAACTGAAAATCTGCATTTTCAGTATGCAGAAAATTGTAGAAGAAAGAAGCTAGAGAAAGTCGATCCAACCTTCATTTTTTTTTTTTTCTCTAATCCAACTAATGTTGCACATATCCCTGCATTCCGCTACTCGCACAAGCATAGAATTTGGTACCTCTACAGCTCCAACTTCATTACGATACAGATGGCATGTGTATCATGACACGAACCATTCATTCATCACTTGGCTCCATAAATGGGCCATAGACCGAAAGTTACAATACCAAGGATATTCCTAACCATGCTGAATTGATGTACAAAAAATTGCTAAAATTCAGTTTTGTTTTCTTTTTTTTCTTTTTTCTTTTTAAATGATTAGGATTGTCCAATCACCATCATTATTTTGGTTTATGTCCCTTTATGATTTTCCCCAATGATGACTAAGCTCTTCAGAATCAGACAATGAGACACATGCCAAGCGTATAGTGTAGAAAGTGGAGACACCAAAATTTCTTGCTTCCGAGGGCAGTGGATCTCCCTCGAATGAAAGCTATACTAACTATTGTTATTTCATGTAAGTAGACTATAAAATCTAAACAAAATAGAGAATACACTCAAACTATGTAAATAATAGCAGAAAATGAATCATGGACAGATATAAGGGTGTGTAAATATTGCATTAATTCATGACATCTACACACATGCAAAGCCTGGATAAAGGAGGGTTGGTGACCACGACTGAAGTTTCAAAGATATATGGTTTCATTTGCATTACACCAGTGTACTTCCATAGAAGGATAATGTGGTTAGCCAGACTGTAGAGAAGGTAATTGTGGCAAAACACAAGAAGTAATGAGTTTAGAAAAACTTGCCCATTCAAGTAGGTATTGTTTTTCCGGTTCACGCGCTGGGTCATTACTTTTTTCGCCACTAATGATTTCCAAGACGACCACACCATAGCTGTATGTGTCGACCTTCTCAGTTAACTGTCCATGGATTGCATACTCAGGTGCTGTGTACCCCCTGCCCAATGAGATTGTATTAGCATTTGACACAGTTCCATTGGGGTAGTACCAAGTTTAGAGTACTGAGTTTTTCAAATAATTCTGTAAGAGCTTTTGTGAAAAGAAGCTGAGTTTTTATATTTAACCAAGGAGCTTTGGGAAGCCCACACACATGTAGAAGGGAGTTCATGTACATGCCATGACATTTGCCAGCATGTCACATAGGTACAAGATCCAACCCATCCACCAGGGGAGTCTGTGTAGATGCCCTGGCCAAGGTGTTCCATAACGGTAACGGTGGCCATAACAGCCGTTACGGACCCCATATCGGCCAATACGGCCCTTTTTTATTTTTTGAAAAAATACTATTACAGGACCGTTACGGGGCCGTATCGGTCCGATACAGGCCAATACAGGGCCGTTACCGCCTATTTTTTCTGTAACGGCCGTTACGACCGTTTTGACCCAGTAACACGTAACGGTCATGACCGTTTCCATTACGTATCGGCCGATACAGCCGATACGTAACCGTTTTGGGATACCTTGGCCCTGGCCGAAGAATCATGTCGGTCCACTGATTAGGTGAGGGAAAGTTTAGAAAAAAAAAATTATACCACCAAAGAAAACTTGTCTGGAGTTTTCTAAGCTGTCCACTTGTTTCTATGATTAAATCCCACCTGATGAGTGGACTAGCCTGATTTCTAGACAATAATACATGGTTTGAACCATCTCATGGATGGCTTGGATCTTGCACCAGTCCACCATGCCAGCACATGTGTGGATGATATACCTTGTACTCACGTGTTGGGTTAGCAAACTTCATTAAATTAGCATTCATACTTCACAAAAAATGAGTAACTTTTCCTAGTACGAGTCCAAGCTCTGAGTTTTAAACAATGGCTTTCAAATTGTAGTTGGAGAAAACACTAAAATCTCCCCACTTTTGGCAAATCTACTCATCTGATATGAAGAATCCCATGAAGGGAATTTGCTTCTGCTTTTTTCCATGAATTGTCAGTTTTTAAAATGAAATGAGAGAAAAAAAAAAAAAAGTAGAAGTATTGGACAAATGGTCAAAGATGGAGAGATCATGAGAATTCACATGATTGCGGTTACTTCAACTTACAGGGTTCCTGCAAATCTGGTACTAAGATGACTCTTGTCCTCCGGAAGAAGCCTTGCCAGCCCAAAATCAGCAATTTTGGGCTGCAAATCATCATCAAGAAGTATATTACTGGACTTGATGTCTCGGTGTATGATACGGGAATGGAATTCATCATGTAGATATGCAATGCCACGAGCCATGCCAACGATTATGTCGAACCGCTGTTTCCAAGTAAGGGTTCCGCGTCTGTCACCTGTGAGACATGACAGTGGATTTTGATCAGGCTAAAGCAGAAAAAAGAGACAAACAATAATATACAATATATATTCTCCATTTAAGTTGGCATAATGAAGATTCTAATGCATTGGCATTGTTAAGCTATGATAAATTTAGGTTCGGTTGGAGCGCTTTAGTATGTAATGTTTACCAACTTCTTAATATAGCCCTACGATGTAAATGTTATTAGATTAGGAATTATATGATCCTAGAAGTAGGAGATGCATATTATGTGTGGTGTTTTCAGCTTGTACACGTGGGGCCATTGTTCAGTGATCCAGACCCTTGGTCTATTGGCCCTCACTGAAACTATATGTTGGAAGATCCTAGCCACCAGTGCTGGGCTTTCCTTTAAGTGCAATGTGGACTGTTGCTGCATTTCTCTTCTTAAACATTTATTTTCCAGCAATAAATTGAGAGAGGAGATTTTGGGGCATTGTCCAATCAATGGTGGTCCCCACAAATGAATGTCTGGATCATGGAACCATGGGCCTTAGTTGAACAAACTGAAAACCCAGGTATACTGTACATATCCTTTCCTGGAGACTCATATAGCTAAGTATGGATTAACCATTTCAAACACAGCCATATATAGATACCCCAGGAGGGAGAGCATATTAACACAGCCATTCCTTCTATTATTGTACAAATTATCATTTACGAATGTGAAATGATAGGTGGTATACAACAGGTCAAAAAATATTGGACAAGAAAAAACAGAACAATTATATCAAATACATTCTTTTGACAAATAGAAGACATGGATTATTTCGGCAGGTTGATGAAAGCATGTGAATGGTAAGTATCTAGAAAGCACACCATGAGGATAAAAGGATTACATCACTCCAAAATATAAACATACAACTAGAATAGTGGGGAATAAGTAGGAATAAGGATAAATATTCCTCAACTCATCTATATGCTATGGTACAACTAGTAATAGTTCCGCAGAACTTGAAATTTGAAATGCAGCATAAGACTGTAATTATGTGCTAGAAATATTCATTTAGGATGCATATGGATGCACAATTGAATCAGATGAGGAACATTCAGTTTAACATGAAGTAATAAATGCATCCAGGAATTCAAAATGAGGAAGTAGTCCTGATGATCATATCTACATTCCTTTTGTTAAAAAAAAAAATAAAATAAATAAATAAATAAAATAAAATAAAAAATAAAACCCACGTGCAAATTACACAGCGAATGGAGAATCTGATGTAAAAGTATGTGAAAATGTCATGCCCTATAATATGAATGCAAATATGATGGAATGCAAAATGGCCTGATACATTCCAACATTCTACTGAAAATTCAAGTAGAGATTCCTAGAAAAGAGACCTTCCCAACCCACCATGTTTTGTTCTTAGAATATAAAGAAGCCCTTTTTATGGGTTTCAAGTTTCAGCGAGATGAATTTCTACTTCAACATGTTTTGTTCTTTTGTGAAAGATTGCATTAGTGAAAGTCTTGTACAAAAGGGACTAGTCAAAGTCTAGAGACTGTTTTCTGATTTAATGGGTTGCCATTACCTAATAGTGATGTTTATTTTTGAAGAAACTAGGATGTTTTTATTACGATTTAAGAGAGAGATCAGTAGATGTTGAGCAAGCTAACACTAATTCACTCCAGTATAGAAATAAATGAACCAAATTCAACAGGAATCGCAAGTTGATCAATTAATGTTTGTAGCAAGGGTGGAAAGATGATGATACCGAATAAGAATTTATCCAAGCTGCTATTCGCCATGAATTCATAAACGAGAAGCAGTTCCGTGCCTCTGTTGCAACATCCTAGCAGGCGGATGAGATTCCGGTGATGAACATTGCTTATAAGCTTCGCTTCACTCTCAAAATCTGCCTTGGCATTACTGGATTGGCTTAATGCAAGTTTCTTCACAGCTACTATTTTCCCATTTTTCAGAACACCCTGACATATACAAAACAATAGATTATCTTGAAAGTATCCAAAAAGTTAAAGGCTGCTTTTGTATATACAAGTGAATTGTTACATTCAGTTCAATCACAAGGTAATGATTAGAATTAGTGATGTTTTTGTAGTGTTTAAAAATGAGGAAGTAGTGCTCTAATTGCAATTAGTTTCTTTCAACTCCAACTTGAAAGAAACGTAATTACATGTTGAAACCCAAATTCCTGATATGAATGCTAAGGAAATTTCAGTTTGGTTATTTCCACTATATTAGAGTAAACACAGAAATTCTACTCGAGTACATCCAAAAATACCCAATTTGCAGATCATCATCATCATCTAAGCCTTATCCCAACTAATTGGGGTCGGCTACATGAATCCTATTATGCCATTCTACTCTATCAAGGGTCATAATATTGTCCTATTGCAGATGAAGATTATATTTCAAGCAGCAGTAAATAACAATAAATAAATAAAACATCAGCTGGAAAATCTTACCTTGTATACATCTCCAAAGCCTCCTACTCCCAGTTTATTTTCGTTGCTGAAATTTTTGGTTGCAATTTTCAGATCTTTATAATGAAAATTTACCGGTCCACGCAGCTCGGTTGCCCCTAATATATCTCCTGCAAAACAAGTACGTTACAG
This sequence comes from Liriodendron chinense, assembly GCA_003013855.2. Taxonomy (NCBI): domain Eukaryota; kingdom Viridiplantae; phylum Streptophyta; class Magnoliopsida; order Magnoliales; family Magnoliaceae; genus Liriodendron; species Liriodendron chinense. Next base: position 1,761,913 of record ML058452.1, on the reverse strand, counting down.
AGTTATAGCTGGAAACCAAGGAGTCAGGAGAGAGCAGAATACTCAAAAAATTCCGTTCATCATATAACCTACTATTCCCACATCCTTTGCTAACACTTGGAGAATAGGTCCGAGTTAAATAGCAATGATTCAAAGCACTTCTTTTTACGCTATTTCAGAAATCCAAGAAATCGATTGTATGAATATGTAAAATACACGATTTCTAGCAGGAAAAGGACGGAAATGGATACTCAATTTAAAGTGAGTAAACAGAATTCCATACTCGATCTCATAAATAAAAATAGAATTCTATGGAAAGCCATATTCTTTGAAAGTGATATGCATGGCTTGGAGGGAGATCCAATCATATGAAGGAAGCTGGATTTGCATATGGGAGAGGAAAGTGAAAATTAGTAATAAAAATGATCAGGAATAAGGACATTGGAAAAGCATTGTCTAAAAACTCTATCTTTCCACCATGTATTCTAGAGGGGGTAGAGACAGAGAGTGTTGGGACACTAGAAGTGACATGAGCAGAGGATGAATCACTCACAAGGATGTCAAGATAGACTTGTCCGAAAGGCTAGGAAAATAGAATAAAAAACAAGGTGATCCAAATCAGCTTAAGGATAAACTAAATAGGAGATAAGATGATAGAGAGCTGATTGAGAAGGTCCTGCCACGTGCAATGGAAAACATGGAAAGAGCAAAATTTTGATTAGATTGAACGGGCTTGAAAGAAGGACGAGGGAAATAGTTAGAATGACTTGGGATCAAGGTGGTCATTAGCAATGTGAAGGCCTCTTCACTTACTGAGGAGAGGGCCTTCGATAAAGAAGACCAGTGAACCAAGATTCACAAAGCCAACCCCAAATAGCTCAGACAAGGCTACAGTTATGTGTATTCATATTTAATGATTTAAAATATATATTTTTTGGTGATAATGTTTATGGCAACTTGAGTACTGTGTTCCCAAAATGATGAAATCACATATAATATGAAATGGATAGAGCTAAAGCTGGTCATGTTATCTATAGTTCATGGAAAAAAAAAAAAAAAGACGACATTTCAAATGAAAGTGGAAGGTGCAATTTCTAAACGGGATCAGTACCTTTGGCAGAAGATTCTAGCTACAAAATTGCTGAACCTTCACCAAGAGTTGTCCTTCATGTGGTTAAACATGAGCAATAAGATTCTAATTTGGCCAAACTTTTCAGCTGAAACCATGTAGCTTGCTAGCTCTTTATTTTTTATTTTTTTTGAAAGGTAAGAGTAGTAGGGATTGAACCCTGGATCATTCACACACACAACGTTATCTCTACCAGCTCATCTAATGAGTGGGAGACAGAAATAATAACACTTTCTCTACCAGCTCATCTATCTAGCAAGAGTGGTTGTTGTTGCTGGCCCATATTGTCCAATCATGGATGAAATAATAACACGAATATTCCATTAATATGTCAAAAAATATTTGGGGTAGAGAAAAAAATGTGAAAGCATGTATTAAGGGTTTTGTTTTCTGTGCCACCCCAAATACCAAGCGCATTAAGGGCGCTCTGGAAACCCAACCAACAATAATTTGGCAGAAGACCTGCATAGAGAACCTCAATTCCTTAGCCGCTGGCATGATTGCAAGCATATTCATTGGAGTGATGAATATCTAAGGAACTATGAAAGTGACATTGAAAACGGCTATCCTAGGGGTCGTTTGGCAGCATGAATTTAGATTCTGACTTAAGAATTCCATATCCTCGATCTTCAATCCTTTCGAATCCAGAAATCATGTTTGGCAGCCTAAATTTTGATTTAAGGGGGCCTTAAAAGAGAGGAAGAGAGCAGTTATGACAGTTGAAGAGGATTGAAAATCTAGTATTTTGTGCCCCTCCTTTCTCTTGGATTTTAAAAGGGGCCCTTCAAGGATTTGAAATCCAGGATTTTGGAGGCGCCAAACATGATTTGGATTGAAAATTCTCGATTCCAATTCCTAATTGCTCAAAATCCATGCTGCCAAACAACCCCCAAGAATCAGGATTCAGTGGGGGTGTATTGACCCAAATATTTAAAAAATGTATGGACTTTGAACAACAACAATTCCCCTCACATCAGATCAAGAGACACATTGAGAAATAATGTAATGAGGAAGCAAAAATCAAATTGCGGTAATATTTCTTGGAGGCCCAACTTGAAAGTAACATAGTTACAATTTGGAGTCCATAACTTCAAAGCCACACAATGCATCCAAATAACTTGAAAGAACAATTTTGTTATTTAAACTTGATGAATAATCGTGATTGAATTCAATAGTCCACACAAACACACCCTAAAATGGAAATAACCAAAATTGTAATTTCCTTCCTTGGCATTCACATCGATGGTTTTGGCTCCATATTGCAATCACATAACTTGCAAGCCAGACATCCGAAAAGTATAATTCCACATTTTGAGTGCTACTTCCACCTTGTGAATACTAAGAAACATCATTAATTTTCCTTATTTGCTATTGACTAATATGAATGTTTACAGTTCATTTTGCATACGCATCCAAATGCAGCCTCAAGTTTTCTATAACAAGCATGTGAATTGTGTAAGTTCTCTAAAAGAAGCATGTGAATTGTGGAATAAAATTCATCACCATCCTTGACAGTGGGACATGCATACAATTTGTAGAAATGGGGCCACATTGTCCACTGATCCAGACCATTGGTCTGTTGGGCTCTGCTGTAGATAGACAAGAAAATCCTAGCCACTAATCTTAGCCTTAATTTTTCAGTTGAATGTGGACAGTTTCTGTGTCTCTCTTCTTAACCTTCGAAAATTCAAGGTTGGGAATGTTCTATCAAGGAGATTTCTGAGGCACAGTCCATCAGCAGTAGGGCCCAACAGACCAATGGTTTGGATCACTCAACCATGGGTCCGCTTGTACAGATTCTTTTCATACAATACCTTTCTGAGGCTTCTTAGCCTTTTTGGAATGTCGAAGCAATAGCAACAAAAGGAGAAGTGATAGGATAACAGCAGCTCCTCCCACAGCACCTCCTATTATGGCTTTCTTCCTCTTGCTTGATTTCCCTGCATGTTGCACATATTTATGTCATTATGTTACTAACATCACTAATTCGCACATGTGCCGATATGGTACATGCATACGAGCTCTGAGCTTTCCATCTAGTTGGAAACATTGCTTAGACAAAGACATCAGGCAGTTTCAGAAAATTTCACTAGTAAACTGGTGATTGAACCAATTTTTTTTTTTTTTTGGTCGTCAGCTTGTTTTGTAGGCTGTGGCCCACCTAAGGTGTGAGATTACCTGTTTTTGGGCCAAAGACCTAAACAGTGTAGTATTAGTGGTGTGTGCCCTGGAAGGCAATTTGATGATCTTTGTCATTGAATTGATGATCTTGACCACAGATCATGATGACTATGGGTCCTGTGTGTGCAAATTATTAATATTGTAATTAATGTGTGGGCATATTTTAATCATACATGTATATGGATTAAAGGAAAGTTTTCTCTATCCTTAGGGCATGTCTGGCGCATGGTATTAGAAGGGATGGAATGGTATTAGGTGGGATTAACATCATTTATTGCACAATGATTACATGTTTGGTAATACCATGGTATTTTCACAATCCAATCCAATGTTTGGGATCAAATTCCTACTATGGGAAAAACATTGGATTAAGAAAAATCCCGTTTGGTGGACCATGGAATTTTAATCAACGGACCAAATTCACAACGGATGTCAGTCACTCGTACATGTATATAACCATAGTGTCATGTACAAAGGGCTTATATGGATCAACGGCATGGATAAAACACATGCATCAATGTGGGGCCCACATGTGTGTGGGATTTTGAAATCCCATAGAAATCCTGCATGGGATCAAATGCAATTCCATTCCACCTAATCCCAAGCCTCCCATCCTCCCCAAACATCATATGGAATTTGCACGGAACCAAATGCAATTCCATCCCACCTAATTCCATCTAATACCATGTGCCAAACGCCCCCTTAGCAACTTGAGTTTGAACACAACAACCGCTGGTTAAGAGAGTTGTGTTTCATGTATCTCAATACTTTATTAGTCAATAACCACCTAGTAGGTTTTAGGACGAATCCATGGTTAGTCTTATGTGGTCATCATGTGTGAAGGAACCGATGACAAGTCGATATGGAAGGTCTCCACCATTGAGCTAAACGAATAGTTGTTATCTTTGCCCTGCCCCACACGGGAGTGTTAGTATTCATGGATATGGGATCTTGGTATTAGATTTGTTCGATACTTACATTGAGAGTTCACTACAAGTCTTTGGACCGAGAGATCCATCATGTTTGATCTAAATTAATTTATGTATGTACTAGCTCTAACGAATCCTTAAGACTTGAGGACACATGGGGAGTTCAAGTTCCTAGTATCATTTGCTTTGACGTTTATTGTAGCAATTTATATGTGGTATTGTTGGGTTTTATGTATTAAGATGTGTTGAGGTCCGTATAATCTAATAAAGAATCGACTAGTTACCTAGGGACATTCATGTGATTGTGATATGATAGATCAAAACATTCATTAAGTGGTTTTTCGTTGGACCCGACACTCAAAAAAGTTTTAAGCAGTTTTAGCAATTTTTTCAACCACTGATCTTTTATTTGAACTATTACAACATTTTTGTCGCACTTAATGATAATTTCGACAGCCAAGATCTTATAGTCCATCGTTTGGTTTACATGGGAATTGGATCAAAGATGGACAATAATGTTCGACGGGGCATTTAGTTAATTTAGTTACATGGTTAGGCAGGATTATAGAATTTAGATATAATAGGGCATGCCAAAGTTTTATACGATGGTGGAGTACCATAATGGTGTCTCTCCTTAAAACCCTAGCTCCTGATTATATCCTAAAAGGACTAAGGGCAGAGCCAGGATTTTCTATGGGGGGAGGGCATAAAATGATCTCTCCAAATGGTTGGATGGTGTGGATACAACACATACATCATGGTGGGGCCTATTGAACTTGGTGACATCACTTCAGTAATGTTCTCCCGTCAGTAGCTAATCTGAGTCCGAGATTTCTTGCGGACGGACATGGAATTACTGCTAACATGGTTCGCATTCCTGTGTTGGGAAGTTACGTGGGGCCCACCATAATGTTTTCGATCAATCCACACCGTCCATCCATTTTGCTTGCTAATTTTAGGACAGGAGACAAAAAATGAGAAGATCCAAAACTCACACTAGTGGGAAAAGTGGGAAAAGAAATGGCCACCCTAAATAAGCATACGGTGGAACATAGGACCTTCCGCTTTGATACCATGTCAAATCATCACTTTCTTTAAAAGCTCGAGCTGTTAGGGATGGCATATCAATGTATATCAAGGGACTTAACACTCCAACACTCTTACGGGTGACAACTCAAGGGCCACTCCACCCCCGACTAAGGGAGTCTTGGATAGGGGTATCAATGGGCCGGGCCTGGGGTAGGTCTCGGCCCTGATTTTACACTGTTTCAGGCCGGGCCTTAGGGCTGGTCCTATTCAAAATTTTGATTTTTCAGGCCCAGGCCCGGCCCATTGGTACCTCTAGTCTTGGATGTCCAAACCCCCCCTTGGTTGTCACCTTGTAGGAAGAGAGAAATGTGTGTGTGTGGGCGCGCGCGCGCGCGAGAGAGAGAGAGAGAGAGAGAGAGAGAGAGAGAGAGATTGCTTCTCCTCTCCTCCTCCGTGCATCCACGCCAGAGAGCTGGGCCAGGGCCTAAAATTTAGGCCCGTTTATCAAGTGGGTTCTGCTCAGGCAATGTCTAAGAGACTGCAACCCACTAGGGCTCCAGATGATTTTGTGCATGATGGAGCACATCTAATGAACTACCCACGTCCTGCAAAGCAAAAAAGTAGGTGGCAGGCCTTGGGACTGTATAGTTTGGCCCATCACGAGCCATGACCAGGATCACTACGTAGGCGGGGCTTGGAAGATGTGGGCCCAGCATTTTACAAAACTAATAGTCTTGCTAGATTGATTATTTATGGGGGTGAAGGACCCGTCTGGTCTCCGAGGCTTCCTGTTCCTAGGGCCCACTCATGATACTATCTAAGAAACTAGGCCCAGGCGGGTTGTAATTAGGTGGCCCGTCATGTCCTGTCAGGCTTTTATGCAGGCTAAGCCCAGATGCCAAGGTTGTAATTTTCAGCCCTTATGTATCCTCATGCCTAGGCCCCATGGCCTTTACAATAATCACGAATACACCATCTGGCCCACTTTAACCCTTTCTTATCATGGTTTTAAGACTTAGATGAGTTGGGTGCGACTTTTCCAAATCGACTAGGACATGATCCAACCCAAATTAGAAATAGGGGACGACTCAGCCCCACTCGGCTGATCTTGTGATCTACATGGTGAACCATGGTGTCATGAGTAGATACATGATGTTGGCTGAACTTGGAACCAAGCCAATCGTATCCTCTTGCACCTGGCACGTGACAAAAATGCGTAGCACTCAAGCCGTTTATCATGTGGATACAATCGTGTAGACGACTTTTTTTTTGTTTTTGTTTTTTTTTTGTTATTCATGCACCTCACCCACCCTATTAGCTGTGTATCGCACCCACACACCCACACGGTCAATCACACGATGCACCCACCCACCAGTGGGGTTAATGTGTCCCACACGGTGTGTCACACGATGCACCCACCCACCATCGTGTAGATGCCTTGTTTATGAATTAGGCTGATCGAATCATCAGGTGAGCCAAACGTGTATACTGAATGGGGAGTGTTGGTCAATAACTCTACTAGTGGCAATGGGACGGTTTTTTGCTGGGCCGGAAGAGGATCTGTCCAGCCCGACTTAAAGCCCACAGCACAAGCACAACATGGGCCTAGCACAGCAGGCCCGACCCGAGCCCCAAAAATTGGTTGGGCACGGACCCCTGGCGATAGTCTCACCCAAAAAATGAAGCATGAAAAGAATAACCGACGGTCTATATTCGATCTACACACGCATGGCCAACATCCAATGACCAGGGCCCACTCACCTGTCTTCAAGAAAGGCGAAATATCCACCGTTTGATTGAGGCTGAAAAACTCCTTGTCCGAGTACCTCAAAAAGCATCCAGCGTCCATGGCCCTCCCATTCCCATCCGGTGGACACCTCTGTATATTCGCATAAGCCACTCTCAAGCAATCCCCACATCCTGTCTCAGTCACCGTCTCTACGCACTGCGCCACCCCATACACCACAGCACCTCCTGCCCCTTCCCTCTTCGCTCCCCCAAAATACCCCTTTATCCTCGGCGTCGCCACCGAAAGATCCCTCAGCAGCTGATCAGCCGTCTGATTAAACCCTACCGCCTTTGATGCCGTCTCATTCCCACAGGACCCAAAATTCCCCAGAGCTGTCGTGTCACCATAGAAGTTATTGCTCTCGTACCTCAGAAAGCATCCGTCGTAGGTAATCCGGGCCCCGTTCGCCGCCGAGCAGTTCCGGATATGTGCTGCCGCAACGGTGAAGCAAGATAGGCAGTCGGCTGTGGAGAGATAGCCTCTGCACTGGAAGAGAACATAGAGTGGACTGGAGGCTCGGGCCCGATCCGCAGTAGCGAACCGGACAGTGGAGTTGATCTTAGACTGGATTTCGGCAAACGTGGCATTGATGTTATTGAAGAAGACGTCACGCCTTGTCACGTTGTATAGGCTGCAACCTTGGTCGAGGAATCGGGTCTGTGGATCGGACGCTGCCGGATTGGCGAAGAGGAGGAAGGAGATGGCCGAGAATGCCAGGAAGGAGGAGAGGCAGAAGAGGGAGAGAGGAGCTTTCGGTTTCATGGTTTGGAGTGTTTGGATGGATTGGAATTCAAGGAGGACGGTTTTTACCGTTGGGACTCGCTTCTGGAGTGATCGATGAAATGCTGCAAGGAACTGAACTATACCCACTTCCGAATTTATAGATGTTGCGGTGCGAGATTTGATACATTGGCGTAGTATGATCGTTCACACGCATTCACACTAGAGTGTACACATGAACTGCATGTAACTCAAAATGGACCGTTCAAATTATGGGGCCCAATGATAATAGATCATAAGAGAAAACACAAATTGTTTGAGCAATCCTAACCATGATTCGTGGACATTTGTATGTTGAATACAGATCGTAATTGATTATTTCTCATCTTCGCCGTCTAGTAGATATAAATTGCACATTAATTTTTGGTTACTAGATTTGCATGAAGTGGGCCCACAAATGGAACGGTTGACCTTGAGGGAAACCTATGTTAATGTTCAAAAGTTTCGAGTGTATGAAAAGGGTGTGGATTGCCAGTGGCCCCATCACAGAGATCTCTGTGCCCGGGGCTGTGTGGGCACACAGAGATGTCTGTGACAAATTCAAAAAAATTCTTTCACTCCCTGGCGTTTAATTCACACCGTGAGTTTTAGATCAGCCTAACTTTTTATAATCCTGCCCTATCATGATCTTTCAAGATATATGAACTGAGTGGGTTTGTGGAGCACATCCCCACACTGCCCGGGCAGAGATATGTCTCTGTGCCCAAGGCCGTACGCAACATGCTCCTGTGTGAAAATGAAGTATGATACTGACACTTTTTAAATTAATTTTAGAAAATAATTTTTAAATGTACACTTTTTTTCGTCATTTCCAGCCTGTAATTCCCTACAGTCATTCCAACTTTTCTACAAACTTAGATCCAAGCTTGTAAAATAATGTTTCGAAAATCACATGGTGTCTAAATGAAATAATTTCGAAGTTATTTAAAAGTTCATCAAATTATCTTTTCAACGAATATAAGATCACCTAAATTAATATGTAATGAGAGAGTTATGGCAATTTTTGTGGGATCGGTGATCTACGGTGAATATATGTGGTCCATAATAGTTGATGAATTTTGGGTCCACTTTTGAGCCATCAAATGGTGTAAAATCATTTAAAAGTTTATCAAATTATCTTATCAACAATTATAAGATCACCCAAATCTCATAAGACCCAATGATTATAGATCATAAGCAAAAACACAAATTATTTGAACAATCCCAACCATGATTCATGTGCATTTTTATGTTCAATGTAAATCGTTGATTATTTCTCATCGTGGCTGTCTAATAGATATAAATTGCACATTAATTTTTGGTTACTTGATTTGCATGAACTAGGCCCACAAATGGAACAAGTTACCTTAAGGGAAATGTATGTTATGTTCAAAGGTTTCGAGTGTATGAAAAGGGAGTGGATTGCCAGTGACCTCGGCACAGATATCTCCATGCTCGGGGTTGTGTGGGGTCTATAGAGATGTTCATGACAAATCTGCCCCGTCCATTTATTTTGAAAGACAACAATAGGACAGGAATTTAAAAGTTCAACAGATTCAAAATTTTATTAGGCCACACCAACAAAACAGTGAGAAAAACAATATCCACCACCGTTGAAACCTTCCTAGAGCTTACCATAATGTTCATTATGCCATCCAAACCGTTCATGGGATTACGACCACTTAGAAAAATTGTGGGAATAAATATCATCCTGACAAAAAAAAAAGTTCTTTCACTGCCGGGCGTTCAATTTCCACTGTTTCATGTGGTTTGGCCCACACCAAATTTAGATCAGCCTGACTTTTAAAATCCTACACTATTGTAGTCTTCTAAGATACATGGGTTAAGTGGGTTTGTCATGTACATCTCTATGGCCCCACACTGTCCAGGCATAGATATGCCTCTGTGCCCGGGGTCACATGCAAACACTCCCTATGAAAATTAAATATAATGTTGACACTTTTTAAATTAATTTTAGAAAAATATTTTTAAATGTACACTTTCTCCGTGGCTTCTAGCCTTTTAGTCACCATAGTCGTTTTAACTTTTCTACGGTCTTAGATAAGAGCTCATAAAATCTAATGTTTGGACAATCAGAAAAGGTCCAAATGAGATAATTTTAAAGTTTTTTTAAAGTTCATCAAATTATCTTTCTAATGAGTACTCGATCACCCAAATGGACATGTAATGAGGGAGTTATGACATTTTTTCGCAAGATCGATGACTCACACTGAATATCTACAATCCACTATCCTTAATGAACTTTGGGCCCACTTTTGCTCAATTAAATGGTGGCCATTTAAAAGTTCATCAAATTATCTTCTCAACGTGTATAAGATCACCCAAATCTTATGGGACCCAGTGATGATAGATCATAAGCCAAAACACAAATTGTTTGAACAAGCCGAACCACGTTTAAGTACATTTGTATGTTGAATATTGATCGTCCATTGTTTCTCATCTTGGCCGTCTAGTAAATATAAATTGCACAGTATTTCAGTGTAATTTTTGGTTACCTTATTTGCATGAACCGGGCCCACAAATGGAACGGTTTACTTTTAAAAGTTTTGAGTGTATCAAAAGGGAGTGGATAGCCAGTGTGGGGTCTGCAGAAATGTTCGTCACAAATCCTCTCTGTCCATCGATTTTAAAATACCACAATAGGACAGGATTCTAAAAATCTGACAGATCGGAAACTTAGGTGGGCCACACAAACAAAACAGTTCGAACAGCAACGGCTACCGTTGAAACCTTCCCAGAGCTGACCATTATGTTCATATGCCATCCAAACCATTGAATAGAATTACTACCACTCATATAATCTGTGGGAACCAATATCACCTAAAAAAAATAAAAAACTTTCACCGCCGCCAGGCATTCAATTCCCACTGTTTTCTGTTGGATGGCACACGTGAGTTTTGGATCTTTCTATTTTTAGAATCCTACCCAGGTCTTTCAACCAACGTGTAGGGACGGAGTGTGTTTGACACGTACATATCAATGGCTCCCATATGTCCCGGGCATTCTCCTTCCGCGCAATTTCCCTGCGAGGAATTTTCTCGGGTGCTATTTTGAGTTTTAGTGGTGTTGGGTTAATTACTTTAATTTTTTGAAAAATAATTTTTAATGTATACTTTTTCCGTGGCTTCTAGCCTTTCGTTTACCAGAGTCGTCGCAATTTTTTCTACAAACTTAGATTAGCGCTCATGAAATCAAAGTTTGGTAGGTTTGTTAATTACATCAGAGTACAGAGCTGTACACATCACAGATGTGCTACCATGGCACGTAGGTACAAGATCAAATTCATCTGTCAGTTAGTTCGACTATATTTTCTTCTCTAAAATTAATCTAAAAGATGGCCTAATATTGAAAACAGGTGGATGGATTAGAAAAATTCAGCCAAGTGTTTTAAAGCCCCATGTTTGCTTTGCAAATTGTGACCCACATAACAAGTGGATCAATCTATAACTCTTTAGCTTGGGCATCAATATAGTGTTGTAAGGCACACCATGCCGTCCATCCATCCCGCCGTATCATGTTAGGTTATGAGTATGACACCACAAATGAGGTAGATCCATAACTTAGGGCCTGTTTGTTTTCCATGAAACATGTAAATCCATGGTAAATGAGTAATTATTACTTTTTCACAATTTGTTTGAAAATGAGAGAGTACTTCCACCTCAAAAAGCACCCCCCAAAAGTGTTGACTTAAATTTGTGAGTCCCACCATAATATATGATATATCAGCACCATCCATATGTTTTATCGGCACATTTTGGGACATGAACCAAAAAAATGAGGTAGCGCTCAAATGGCCCGCATGTAAGGAAATAGTGGCCTTAATTTGTCCACCATTGAAAGTTGTTTCCTTCACTGGGGCCATATTGAGGTTTATTTGTCATCTAACCGGCTTATAGGGTCACACAAACATGGATAAGAGGAAAACATAAATATCAGATTGATCCAAAACTTTTATGGGCCCCTATAAGTTTTTAACGGTAGGCGTTCAATTCCCATTTTTTCCCATGGTGTGGTCCACTTGAGCTTTGGATCTGCCTCATTTTTTGGATGACGCCCTAAATTCAAATGGCATAATGAATGGGCGGTTTGTATAAGCCACATACATCACAGTGGCCCCACATTTATTTCACAAATTTCACGATTTTAGTGTTAAGAAAAAGTAAATATCATTGTCTACATTGGAAAATATATAGTAATTGCCTAGGTAAATAATTATTACTCATTTACAAGTTAATTATAGTTGAGCCAAAAAATCAAATAGGCCCTAACTGGACCATGCTATAGAAATCAGTGGGGATTCAACATTCACTATTAAAATCTTTGTGGAAAATTCTTTTCTTATATAGGTTCGCCAAACAGATACTTTTTCACATAAGAAATTTTCAAAAAATAATTTCACATTAAAGAAATCTTTCTTGAGAATCAATTTTGCATTTGCTGGGTACGAAACACGGTTGTAGGGAGAGGTTATGTTGGATTTAGAAAAAAAGAAAAGAAAAAAAAAAAAAGAAAAAGAGTAAACCATAGGAAATAAGAGAAAATTTTGTACCTGTGAAGAGTGATGATACTTAGAAACTATATACATGGATTACAAGTAATTCAAATTAAACTATCAGCTTATGATGCATGGAGGGACGTGGTGAAGTCGATCACTGTCTTCCTCATGGGATAACCACTCTGAATCCACAGAGCTCTCTAGAATCCTCAACAAAGCTTCCTCGAATCCATGAGATGAAGAACAACAAAGCTTCCTTGTAGAACAACAAAGTAATGAATAATAAAGAAGGCTAACCCTAACAACAAATTAAAGAGTGTTTAAATACTGAAAGCAAACCCTAAAACGTAATTGTTTATGGCATTCGATTGTTCTTGTAAAGCTCTTGAAATGCAGGAATTGTTAGGCAATCTTGTGTCGCATGCACATTGGCGGCACAAATACCACAAACGTTCTCAACATTCTCACTAGGTTTGATCGTTTCTACCTTATTCAATTCCATGGCCTCAACATTTCTAGTGAGATTAGTTACTCCCTGCATTAACATCATCTTCCTTCTTTAAGACATAAATTTCTCATTTTTTTGTAGGTTGGACTGACATGTGATTTGTTGTCTTAGATGTATCTCATTATTGTGCGTTCTCAACCAACATATCAAAGTAATCCCACGCTTCACAAGCTTCTTTATTCATGAATTTCCCATTACACATCATCTCTACGAATTAGCGCATGGGTGAAGTTAATCCATCATAGAAAAATATTATGACCTGCCAAGTTTCATAACCATGAAGTGGGCATGCATTTAAAAGGTCTTTAAACCTCTCATAACATTAGAAAAAGGTTTCATTCTTTTTTTTTTTTTACATAATTTATGATAGCCCGCCTCAGCATATTGGTTTTATGAATCGGGAAGAACTTTTTAAGGAACTCCCGGGTCATCTCGACTCATGTACCAATTGATCGTGGCCTCAGAGCGTGAAGCCATGATTTAACCCTCTTTTAAGGAAAATGAAAACAATTTTAGCCTTATAATGTTATCCGATACATTGTTAAAGTGTAGTAAGAAACTATCTCATCAAATTCTTTGAGATGTAAATATGGACTTTTGGAATTAAGTACATAGAATTTGAGAAAGAGTTGGATCACTCTCGGTCTGAAGTCCACATTCCCTGCGTTGTGATGGAAGATCATGTAAGAAGGGGTACTCGATCTAGCGGGTTGAAGATAATCACGTAGAGTTCTAGGATGAGGAGCATTACCCTACTCCATTCTCTCCAATTTTTGTTTGATTTTCATCCAGAGCACGTTGGTTTTATTGATTTTAGCTCTTAAATTTGGTTAATTCCTAGCCATACTTCTAAACAATTCAAAAGATCTCCGATGATTTTGAACATGGCGGTGGATGGACAACATGTCAACTAATCCTCATTTACTTAGCAATCTGAGAGTGTGATCACGAACCCGCTTGGGCATGAACCACTCAAACTATTCTAAGTCTAATCTACACATATTCTCTAAAATAAATAAGAATTCTAAAATAACTAAAGTAAGGAGAGTTAAAAGGATAATACCCGATTGAAGTTGTAGGTTAGATTTCCTACAAAAACAAACAATCCTAATTCTAAATTATTTTAGAAAAACACTATTACAAATAAAATCTCTGGCAATGGCGCCAAAAACTTGTTCACCAACCCCAAGTATAAGGCTGCGATGTAGTAATGATTCAGTTAAGACCGAGATCGTCCTCAGGGATTTAGATGTAAAGTACTCTTCTAGAATAATCTAAAATCAAACTTAGATTAAGAACTAGAACCAAAATTTCGAATTTAATGGAAGTGATTGTAAAAGCAGGATTAAAACTAGAATAATCAATAGAAGATAAAACACTAGAGTGTTAAGGATCCATTTGTAGCCATTCTCAATACTCAATTCACATAGATTCATTCTATAACTCAACTAGAATTAAAATTCTATCCTATCCAGCCGGATAATAAAGCGGTTAAGTCAATATTCAAACATCCAATTGAGATTAAGACTTTGAGTAAAACAAATCTCTCTTTAAGACCAAGTTCTAGATAGCAAGAAATTTAAAGCATCTAGCATGCCTGTAGTCTATGGTAGATTAATGAATTGTATAGATCAAGTGCTTGCAAAACATGTAAGTTAATTAATCTCAGCCCTTCCTAAGCATTCAAGGAGCTTAGAGTCATCAGTAGATCAAAGTAGAACTAGAAGTAGAACTTTATTCAAACTTAAATCAATCAAAATCTAACATTAAAGCACAAATTCGAATCTAGGGTAAATCAAAGCATAAAAAACAAACTACAAGCTTCCCCTCTTAGCCCTAGCTAAGAGGTTTAGTTCATCATAGACATGATTGAACTAGAAATCCTCAAAAACATAAAAAACAAAACTAGAAACTAAAGGAAGATAGAGAAATCTGAAGTAGAACGCCTCCACTGTCGAAACTCTTCACTTCTCTGTCCTAGATGCCTTTTAAAGCTTGAGAGACACCTCTTTATATATGAAAAAATTCGCCACCACATCTCAATTTGCGTAAGAATTTACACACTTATGTTAGTTGTCGGCTAGTCGACAGTGGGCGTCGGTCAATCGACAGGTTGGTTAGTTTGGCCAGCAACTGAAATTCGAAATCTCTGAACTCGATCGGCCGGTCGATAAGGTCCATCGGCAATTGATAATGCCCATCTTAAGTCTAGCAAGTTCATCCCAAAAATCCTAATTTTCTTTCTTTTTCCTTTTGGCCTAACTTAACTTGACTTCCAAGTGTCTTTAAATATGTGAAACTAAGCTTCATTCTCTCTATTCTCTCAAATGTCCTATAGTCATGAAAACATAGTTAAGTTAGAATTTTAAACGCATTGTTTCATGTAACTATAGCATGAAATTGGGGATAAATATACACAATTCTAGGCCTAACAAAGAGGAAAGCTTGCGGGATTCTGCAAAGCTTTTGATTACTGTCGGTTAAGTCAAGTTAGTAGCATCTGCCTCTACTTCTAACTATCCCTTCCTAACCTTCTCTACTGCTTACTCTTCTAGTCGAGATAGTTGTAAAAAAGGAGAAAAACGAAAAGCTTGCAGGATTTTACAGAGCTTCTGATTACTGACGGTTTAGTCAAGTCAGTAACAACTGCCTCTACTTTTGGACTTTCCTTCCTTCCCTTCTCTACTGCTTGCTCTCACCCTCTTTGAGTATGATATCTTTCTCTTTTCTTTTCTTTTTTACAAAAGGATGAAAAGAAGTAGTAAAGGCAAGAATGTAAATGGACCAGTACGAGACTGGAGTACAGGAATGTAAATGGACTAGTACGAGACTGGAGTGTCAGAATGTAAAGAAAAAACTGTAAATTATTCTAATAAGATATAAGTTAGGATGATAATGGAGGTTCAAATGAATCCCCTTTTAAAAATTATTCTAGTAAGATGTAAGCTAGGATGATACTGGAAATTCGAATGAATCCCCTTTTAATGTACAATCCAACATTTCAAATCGGCCTTTTGGCTATTAGCTATTTGTCCATTCCCCAGCAGAGTCGCCATTCTTTGCACGCTTGAGGGTGGATTTCTCCCTCCTCTTTAGAGACGCTCATGAGGAGCATCCAAATATATCTATTTGTTGGACGGTATAATTGTTGCAAATTATTACAAATCGTTTGGTGGTTACATGTGTCGAACGATGGATAATAAGATATGTATATGATGAAACTATAAGTTATTGCTGAGATTTCTGATGTGACAAGATCTAAGTACCCGGTAAGCTATAGAGCATACGTCCCTTGTAACCCTAAAATAATTATACGCACAACAACTATAGGCAGAAGCTTCAAAAGCCTAGATCCTATGTCTATCCAGATCTAGTTAAATTTGGGCTAAAACCTCTATACCTAACTGTGCAGAGGGGTTAAGAAGAGAAGATAATTATATTTATATCGTTCGTAATACCTCATGCAACATGCTCGTATCTGTATATTGATCAGAGTCGCCATTAACCAAAAAAGGGTTCCAAAATCCATGATTTGGCTAGAATCCGTGGAATTGTCTTGAAATCGGGAGATTCGAAGGACTTCCTAACTCGAGTGAGTCTTAGATAGGTTTGCGCCATGGATTCTGGGTAAGGGCAGCGATTACGGAAAAGGAAGAGGTTAGGCACCCTTTTATTACCCATGTTAATCATGGTCTCTACTTCGCCAAGCTACACGCTTTCAAGGAGATTCAAGGAACTTCCAGTAAGATACTAAAATTGCGTCACTTTGATTATACTTGTGTACGCGTATGCGTGCGGAAGCTTAGAGGAGCAACTAAAATTATGGCTAAGTCCTAGAGGGGGGTGATTATGATCTTTTAAAAATCTTTTTGCCTACTTAACATGTTTTATCAATTTAAACTAAGTAAGCAAGTAATAACACTTTGGCTTCCAAGCCTAAGTGAGTCCAATCACAAGACTAGCATATTGATAAGTTGTAAGCTACCTACTTTAAGCATGCATAGATTAACATATGATTAAACTAATCGAGTACCTAATCTATGCACTTAAGTAGATTATATGAGAATGGATCATATAATCTCAAGTCTACTCAAGTAAGTGAAAATACATTGTGTGTGTGGATGTGCCTATCAAGTGCCTAACATATATTGTAATTAAGTATTCATAATTAAATAATTAAACAAAATGTATAACAAGAAATGTGCTCAAATACAATCATAAATACAATAATGTACAATGGTTCAACTTTGGGTCTACTCCACTCCCGGTTCAAGTACTCAACCCCTTTGAGCACATCGGCATTCACTAGGGAGTTTAAATCAGGTTCCTCCCAACCTAGGTGTTTTAACTCGGATCCACCCAACCGGGGAGTTTATAGGTTCCTCCCAACCTACAAGTTTATCCCATTGAAGACTTATTTAGGCTCGATAAACGTGCGAAGGACCGACAAACGCCCTTAGACTTTAGGTCTGACAAACGTGCCAAGAAATGACGAACATCCCTAGACTTTTAGGCTCAACTAACAAGCTAAGGATCGATAAACGAACCTAGTTCTAGTTTGACAAAAAAACTCTACACTCAATTACCACAGGGAAAATAGTGGATGAACTCAACACAAATTGACAACCTTACTTGTCATATTTGAACCCCGTTGTAACGCCGCTTCGGGTTGCTTCTTCTTGCTCTCTTGTTCTTGAATCAGCTCTCCTTGTGCTCCCTTGATGTTCTTGCCGATGTTTTGCCAATGCTCCAGCTCCAACGATCAATCACCTTGCATTTACTCTTCTTGAAATGTCCAAGGTGGATATGAGGTAGGTTTGAGATACAACTAATGGAATGAGTTACCTAGAGAGTCTTACCTACAAGGATCTCACCATAGAGTTTTGGATATGAATTTCACTATCAAGATAAATCCAAACTCTAGAGATCAAAGAAGGACAAGTAAATCTTTAACATAAGTTTGGAATGCTCTAATCTTGTGATAAATCATAAGGAAGATATCTTACTAGGGTTAAAATTAGAGCTCCTAATGGTATGCAGTGGTGGTAGCTTCTAACTTCTCAAAATTCCTTTCTTATGCACAAAAATGAATGCCCCCACTTTTATAAAAATTTCACCAACGGTAAAAAAATTGACAGATTAGCGAGTCTCCGATTGATCAAAAATCTGTCCAGAGAATTTTCAGAGATCTTTGGATCAAATTTCAATTGATTGAAACATGGTCCGATTGATTGGAGGGACCACATCTGATTAATCGAAAGAATTATCCAATTGATCAAAAATCTATCTAGAGAGTTTTAGAATTTCCTTGAACCAAATTCTGATTGATCGGAACATTGTCTGATTGATCGAAGTCCCATCGGAACCGATGTCCGATTGATCGGAGATCCATCAGAAATTGTTGTTTGGGGTGGTTTCGATACAACAGTTTTCACCTCTTTTATTAGCCTAACTTATCATGTTTTCCTAAGTGTTCTAAGACTAATGATGATGACTAAAGGTTTTCTAAGTTGGTCCAAGTCATTTAAAAGGTTTAGGTTGTTTTGGTTAAAAGGGTTAGGGTCACCAAGGCATCCCTTTTACCTATTCTTCTTCTTTGATGCTTCTGGTCCACTTGAATATTCGGTCTTCAGCTTGTCAAGGCCTCAACCGACATTACAACATAAGGATCTACGTGATTGACAAATAAGGTGCACTAGTATGCCACAGAAAAGTGCACTAACAGATACTATGCTTTGAATACTGATTACGAAAAGTAAATAGAAATCGTAATGGAAATAATATAAAAAAAAGATTTTTCTGATTGAGACTCGAAAAAGAAAAAAAAAAAACACAGAGCCTTCGTTTACTCCTTTCGGTCATGTATTTTAATACAAAAGATCCTCAAGAGAGGCAACTATAGAGCATACTTTACATGATGTCAGAGTATAGCCTTCTACCTCGGGTGTTCATAACAGTGCCAAAGTGTAGAGCTGCAAGGCCAAAAAAGCAAGATGTAGAAAGTTCAGGAAATAACCCTACAGTTCTGCTGGACTATATTTCAATGCCATCGAAATTGAGAGTTCGATGCCATTGAAGTGCCATTGAAAATTACTTCGATGCCATCGAAATCCCATTGAACAAATGTAGAAAAAAACCGGTCTCTGGACTGTTTTCGATGCCATCGACCTGTTTTCAATGCTATCGAAGTTCTCATCGAAAGAAATGGTAATTGTACGATTTTTGTGAAAGTCGGTGGAATCTTTTAGATCTGTGAAACTTGATGGACTTTTCCTATTTAAAGGCTTTTCCCAACACATCTTAACAAATTCAAGGAGTAAGGAGAATTTAAAGTGGAGGCTTCTAAATGAATTTTTGAAGTTTCTAGTTCTAGTTTTATGTTTTTCTATATTTTTTTAGAGTCTCTTAGTTCAACCATCTTCATGGTTGGCTAAACCTCTTAGCTAGGGCTAAGCGGTAAAGCTTATAGTTGCTTATAATACTTAGATTTCATTTATTCAAGTGTTTAAGATTTTAATGATGAATTTGATAGTTTTTTGTTTGAATAAAGTTTATAATTTTAGTTTAATCTTTCATCTCTTGTGATTGTGATTACATGAGATAGTTTTTATTTTATTTTCTGAGATTGATCAAGTAGATTTTTAAGATTTTTTATTTTTAGAATTCATAGATTCATTATAATTATGGTGGATGCTTCATAATCCTACAAGTTAAGTACTTCATATTCTATTTAAAACCAACCTATTGAATTTTAGATTCTATATTAGTTTGTGAATTATGGTTTAAGTGAATTTATCTTCCAATTGGATAGAGATAGGACTTCGATTCTAATTAAGTTATCAACTTAGATTGATGAATTTGATATTGTAAATGATTATAAGTGGATCATTGGCACTCTAATGCTTTTATTCTCTGAATTTCCTTTTAAAGTTCCTATTTATGTTCTGAAATCACTCAACTTGTTATAAATCTGAATTTAGCTAATCTAGGTTAGTTTATGTTTGGAATTGTTACTTCACATTCCTGAGGACGATCTCGATCTCTAGCCCTACACTTGGGGTTGTGAATAGAGATAGCCACGACGGGCGTTTTATCCCGTAGGTAGGGCATCAATGAGCCTACTACACCGGTCGAACAAACCGAGGGGCATGAACTCTCTCAAACATAGCGGATGGGTCCACACCTCGCCCTGACAGAAGATTCAAACTCCTCTTCTTGATTGGTGTTGGTCACGATTTAAGAATCCGTTATAAATATTAAATAGATAATATGTTATAAATATTAAATAGATAATATGTTGGGGATCACATTGATTGTCATTCACAATACATTCACAAATATCCTTATCACATCAGCATGCAGAAGAGAGAAGAGAGCATGCTTAGTTAGAAAGCATTTATTATTATTATATGGGTTCTTATTACATTCCAGGTTATGATTTACCATAAACCCTTGATTACATCTCTTTTAGAGTACCTTTATTTTGAAGTAAACTATAATATAGCGGCAAAAAGGTGATAAGTAAATCTGTGGTGAAAAAACGATGAAACTTAATAAGATGCAAGAGATGCATGATATATAAGAATGCATGAACTTATGGTTGTTATTTAGCAGCCTTAGAATCGTCTTTGTGATCCATGCTTCGAGCTCTATAGCCTCCTCACATGGTGAGTTCCTAGGGTTAGGGCATTTATTAGTATTCTCCTTTTCCAGCATGATTCCATAGCTATTCAGGAGATTCAAGATAAATGGATGTACGCTTATCATTTATTAATCTCCTAGACAGGGAATATCTCATTGTATCTATTATTGGAGAAAGCATTATTCATGTATTAAGATAGTGTTAGAGTATCATATGGGATGTGTAAGGATGTCCACGAATCCATATTGGATTGGAGAAATGTGGGATTATTCACTTCTTCATGATTTGTTTAGATCACCATGGTAGCGGCCACCAAGCTAACTTTGATGCTTTGGCTATCTGACATGAAGAAGGAATAGATAATAAGCATTAAATGCCAACTTATAAGTAAATGGTGGGCTTTATAGAGGATGACACGACCACGCCAACGTGATGGATGGTGCTTTGGCTATAAATCTTAGCTCTAATGTTGGTAAAAACATCCTAAAAGTGGTTGGCACGACTTTTCCTCATCCATAGAGGGTTAACACAGCTTTTCCTCAGAGTAACAAGTTGATATGGCCACGCCTTCACCAAAGACAATGCATTTTTTTGGAATTGCACCTAAGAAAGCTACTATATCCTCAAAGCTCTCAAATGGGAGAAATTTATAACTAAGTTACCAAATGAGACTCCCATGGGGTATTTATAGGCTTTTTCTAGGGGCAATTGATGATGATGTGGAATCTAGAATGGGATAAGGGCCACACCAACATTCAATTTCACTCATCTAGATGCAATTTCGATGACATGGCAACCGCAAGGTTCAGACCGATCCATGTGGTAAGGGAGTGGCATGGACCTTACCTCGGGGCCGTACCACTGACATTTCGGGTCGTGCTATCGAGTTGTGTCGCCAATACTTAGGGCCATGACATCAAGTCGCATCTTCCATTTTTTACCTTATTCGTTAAGGCCTCGCCTCATCTTAACGGGTCGCACTAAGTCATAACTTTGCATTTTTTTTTTACTTTTTCCCACTCCAACAAATGGTCATCTTCAAACAGGTGTGAAGTTCTTTTTTATTATTTTTTAGTTTATTTTTCAAAATTATTCTTACAAGTTTGTTTCTTGGTGCGAACTAAGCTTCGTAACGAGACAATCATCTTCGTCACTTGGGGGGTGTTTGGCATCTCTACTCTAATTCAATAAAAGCTTTTTGAATAAGAGCTATTTCAATAAGCACTTTTTGTTCTAGCTCTTGTTTTAAATAAGCTCATTTGGTAAAATATATATAAAAAAAAACCTCTTATTTAAAATAAGTACATTTGGTAAAACTTTCAAATAAGAGCTTTTTTAAGGGTAGTTGATGTCATTTTTAAAGATTACAACAACTTAAATATAAGAGCACTCCAAATGGTTGTTTGGGTGGACCATCCATCATGTGGGGCCCAACATCAATGTTGATTGTCCTTTATGTGGGGCCCCTTAATGTTCATTACCCATCACCATCACGTGGACTCCACATTTGATGTGTCCATAGTGTGGGCCCTACCTTTGAAGTGTATTGTCCATCATGTGGGGCCTAGTTTTGATATACCATTCATTGTGTGAGGTGCACCTTCTATATGGATCATCCATCATACGACCCACTTTGGATATGGGTCCTCCATCATGAGAGACCTTGGATGTGGACCGTCTATTAGGTGGGGCCCACTTGATGTCAACTGTCCATTATGAGGGACCACACTTTTATGTGAGCCATCCATCATGTGAAGCTCACCCTGTCCATTATGTGGGCCCACCTTGATGTGGACCATCTTCATGTGGTGCCCCATCTTCATTACGGGCCGTTCATCATGTGAGCCCATCTTTGATATCAACTAACCATCATGTGAGCCCACCTTCAATGACCATCATCCATCATGTGGATCCCACCTTTGATGTGGATTGCCATTTAAGTGGGACCTACTTGATGTGCATGTTTCATCATGTTGGGCCACAATTTGATGTGGGCCATCTATCATGTGGGGCCTACCTTTGATGTGAACCTTTCATTATGTGGGCCCACCTTGATGTGGGGCCCCACTTCAATATGAGTCATTCATTATGAGGGGCCCATCTTTGATGTCCACCATCCATCATGTGGGTCCTACCTTTTTTATGGACCACTATCATGTGGGGCCCACATCAAGTAGGCAGTCCATCATGTGGGACCATTTGATGTCCACCATCCATCACGTAGGTCCCACCTTGGCTGTGGACTATCCATCATGTGCGGTCAAACCTTCATATGGGTCATTCATCATGTAGGCCCACCTTTAATGTCAATCATGTGGTCCCACATTCAATATCCACCATCCATCACTCGGATCCTACCTTCGATGTGGACCATCCATTATGTGGGTCTCACCTTTGTTGTGGACCATCTATCATGTGGGGCCCACTTGATGTGGATAGTCCATCATGTGGGACCCACCTTTGATGTACACCATCCATCATGTAGGTCCCACCTTTGCTATGGACCATCCATCATATGGGGTCCAACCTTCAATATGGGTCATTCATCATTTGGTCCCACATTTAATGTCAATCTTCCATCATGTGGTCCACATTCAATGCCACCATCCATCATGTGGGTCCCACCTTTGCTATGAACCGTCCATCATATGCGGCCCACTTGATGTGGATAGTTCATCAATCATGTGGGGCCACATTTTAATGTAGATCATCCATCATGTGAGACCCACCTTTGGTGTTCACCGTCAATCATGTGGGGCCCAACCTTCAATATGGGTTGTTCATCATGTGGGCCTACCTTTGATGTCAACCTTCCATCATATGATCCCACCTTCAATGTCCCCCCATCCATCATGTAGGGTCCCACCTTTGATGTGGGTGTTCATAATGCGGCGCCCACCTACCTTAGAGATGTTCTAAAGAAGAGAAGAGGGCAAGATGGTAATTACTTAAAAAGTCGAAGGACAAACTTGTCCAAAAATTAATTAAAAATGTCTATCCACTTAAGCTAAATAAGCTCTTAAAGAAAAAGTGTCCTCCCAGTTACTTATTATTTAAGAGCTTATTTGTTAGTTTCTAAAAAATTAAGCTCTAAAATGAAAGCTTTACCAAACGGTCTATTTTCATAATAAGAGCTTATTTTTTTAGAATAAGCAAATAAGCTCTTATTAATAGATTTGCTAAATGCCCCCTTGATAAAAATCCAACTTCATGGTGATACGGTCTATGTAGGGTGGATTTTTTACTATCTGCTTGTTGCTCGGTGTGAACTGAACTTTGTAACATCGAAGTTGGTGGGGTGACAGTCTATTTGAAAACTTCGCCGAAGGATGAAGAATGTAGTGTTGACTATCTGTTTATCACTTAGTGTGGAACACGCTTTCGAGTGGGATGGTCAACAGAATCATTTAACACATAGCAGGAAAGCTTGTAGTAATTCATTCAAAACTAAGCAATCTTCCTACCAATCTATTAGTGTGTTTGTGGACATAGGATGGAAGGATAGGTAATTTAATTGCTCTATGCTTTCTATAGCATAATTGGCTAGCACTTGAAGAGTTACACTAAACTAAGATAAATGTCTATAAAGGAAGAAGGATAAGCAGTGTTGTGTTGGAAGATTTATATTAGATTGAGTTGATGTGGGCTTAGAGCTCTTAGTTATATATATAGACATGGGAGAGGGTTGCTGATGTGTACCTTTGAATCAATCTCTACAATCTTAGCTTAATCAGGTAGTCATTTAATAGACATGGCCCATTACACTTTATCTTCATGATGGCTCTTTGCAATATTTACATGATCAAATAGTCTCTTACTCTCTTAGTTAAGTGTTGCCAATGATATTGTTTCTTATGTGCTGCTAGCTAGCTATGCAATCTTGTGCATTCTTTTAGCCATTTCCATGTACTATGGCCTTTCATATTCAGCCATGCGTCAGCATGACAGATGCAACTCTAATTTACTTGTTTCTACAGGTGTCTTTTAGTGATGGCCAACTTGACCTCTCACAATCCTCCTTCATCTAGTCATGTTGGTTGTCATCCTTCAACGGCCGTTGTCCATCGTCATCTATTGACACTAGGTTTTATCATTTTACCTATAGATTTCATTTCACTGCTTTAATGGTCATAAACATTTTCCTCATCTTAATTATAAAATATTATTGGCATAGTGATTTTTCATATAGGGTGTAAACACAAGGTGGCAGATCATCCACCATACATGTAACATGATGGACTTTGGTGACTGAATAGATTTTGCTGACGAAATTCACACGGAGACAAAAGGTGGCAGCTCATCCACCGTACACGTGGCAAAATGTATTTCAGTAAGAAAGTCAAGCTAACGGGTTGCATTTTCTCCGCTGGTCCACTTCCCATTTTCCTTTCATTTGTCCATTTGCTCGGTTCTTATCATCATGTGGGCCTACAGTTAACCACCAACCAACGAATTCCCATCCATTAACTCACTTGGGACCATTCTGTGGGCAAAAGTCTAACCGTCAGACACGACCGAGTCTCCGTCCGATCTCTCCAGTGTTCGCGACGGACGCGGCTTGCCTACTGACGAGTATACTCTGTGAGCCCCACCATGATGTGTGTGTTTTATCCACACCGTCCATCTAATGTTTCAGCTCATTTTAGGGCATTAGCAGAAAAAAAATGAGACGGATTAAAATCTCAGGTGAACCATGCCATAGGAAACAGTGGTGATTGAGGGCCTATCATTAAAAACTTCTTGGTACCACAAAATTTTGGATCAAGCTGACATTTTGTTTCCCCTTCATCAATAGGTTGGATGGAAAATAGACATTATAGTGGGCTCTAGGAAGTTTTTAATGGTACCCGTTCAATCACCACTGTTTTCTTGTGGTTTGGTCCACCTGAGATTTGGATCCTGTTCATTTTTGGGCTCGTGCCCTAAAATAACGATCCAAAATGGATGGACAGCGTGGATAAAACATACACATCATTATGGGGCCCACAGAGAGCGATGTAGCCAGTGTGAATAAGCAATCCGCGTCCATTAGCAACCAATGCGAAATTTCGAAAGGAGAAGGTGACTCGCGAGTTATGCTAGCACTCTCACTTTGGTATCCGCTCGACGACTTAGGGTCAAGTCGTTGCGAGAACGTTATGCGTCAAGTTGGCGAGCGAGGACGAAATGTGTAAACGTGGCGGACTTTCACCAGCTTCAGCCGGGGACGTCTCTTATGCGAAGAAACGTCAAGGCTACCGGACCGGATGCGGATTGCGCACTGACGCTGCCAATAGCGACCTAGCTACTGGACAGTGCGCTGTGGGGCCCACAATAATGGAACGGAGATCTTTGCACGACGTTCCGGGTCTAGGTGTTAATGCAGACTTTCACCAGATTTAAAATAGCACTGACTTTTTTGTAAAATGATGAAAATAGCCACTGCCCTCAATCTCAATAATTATAGCCCTCAATTCCTTTTTTTTATTTTCTTCGGACCGTTTTGCCCCTGACCATGTACGCCAACAAGTTTCTCAAAATTTAAATGGCCACTGTGTCTCATCGATCATCGGCGAGCCATGACTTACAGGTCGACGAGCCATGAGACTATCTCATCGAAGAGCCATGTGTATCATCAAAGTGTCATGTGTCTAATCGGAGAGCCATGTGTCTCATCAGAGTGCCATGAGACTGTCTCATGAGAGAGCCATGTATCTCATTAGAGTGTCATGTGTATTATCAGAGTGTCATGTGTCTCATTGGAGAGCCATGTGTATCATCGTAGTGCCATGTGTCTCATCGGAGGGCCATGTGTATCATCAAAGTGTCATGTGTCCTAATCGGAGAGCCATGTGTTTCGTCGGAGTGCCATGAGACTATCTCATGGGAGAGCCATGTGTCTCATCAGAGTACCATGTGTATTATTAGAATGCCATGTGTCTCATTAGAGCCCTACCTAGATCAGGGGCAAAATGGTCAGAAGAAAGGCCAGGGGCTACAATTACTGAGATTGAGGGCAAGGGACAATTTCGTCATTTCACAAATGGTCAGTGCTATTTTGATTGACAACCTGACTTTCACTAGAAACATCCAGTCCACCATGTTGGACGCGGATTGCGTATTGATGCTGCCAGTTGCTCTTAGACGGTGTTCTTTAGGCCCCATAGTGATGTGTTTGCTTTATCCACGCCGTCCATCCATTTTAGATTATTATTTGAGGGCATGATCCAAAACATTGTTAGTTCACTTTTCTATGGCATATTAGTGCACCTTATTTGTCAATTACGTAGGTCAATGAGTTTAGTGTCAGTTGAGCTTTAAGAAGAAAAAGACTGAATACTCAAGCGGACCTGCCGCATCAAGGAAGAAGAAACGGATAAAAGAAATGCCTTGGTGAACCTCGAACCTTGAACCAAAACCAAAACCCAAACCTCTAAATGACCTTGAGCTATTAGGCATACCTATAGTTATCTTAGATTGGCCTTAGGTGTCCCAAAAGACAACCCAAAGAATGGCCAAAGAGGTTGCCCTTACTGCTGTAAAATACAACTCCAACAGCCAGTAGAAAAAGTCTGCCGACCGGTGGTTAGACCCCAAAATGGGACAACAAGCATTACTCGATCTAAGGCCTAATTCAACCGGTCTGACGACTGGTCAGCTGGGCAGTCAGACCGGCCGTTCGACCGGTCGTGATCGACTAAGTTAGGACAGTAACTAAAAACACTGTCCAGGCTTAATTCGACTGGTCGGTCCTCTATATTTGATAGGTCATGGACCCCTGTCCGACCGATCTAGATAGGTCAACTACTAGCCGTTTTCTATCCATTGAAGCTTTGTCTATAAAACGGTTTAGCTCGATTTTGGGGGCAATGAGAGAATTTTAGTGGTTTAGAAGCCACCTTGATTGCTGCTACAATCCGAAGATTGCACACCCAAGTGCAGGTAGCGAAGAAGTAAAATACTCGGTAAGACCGAGGTCGATCCACAGGGATTGGGGTTAAGAACACTTAGATG
The DNA here is from genome assembly GCA_003013855.2 of Liriodendron chinense. Lineage (NCBI taxonomy): Eukaryota > Viridiplantae > Streptophyta > Magnoliopsida > Magnoliales > Magnoliaceae > Liriodendron > Liriodendron chinense. The sequence goes on along the minus strand of ML058452.1, from coordinate 1,734,459 downwards.
AATTAGTTTAGGTGAGTGACTGGTTTATCCACGAGAGTGGAGCAAGTTGTGTGTGGTGAAAGACAAAAATAAAAAAGGGGCTAAGGCATCAGGGATCCACCTTTGATTCATTCACAAGATTTGATTTATTGGTCCAACTATAACTCAACTGGAATTGAATAAAGATTCATTCCAATCAGAAGATGAAACAGTTAAACCATTTGCATATTTCATAAAAGATGGTGATCTGAACCGATTGATTTGAACATGAAGCACTCGTTAGTTGATCGCAGGGAATTCCAAGCATCCACTGTGCCAGTAGTCGACAATGGATCAAGGAATTGTACAGATCAACAACTTTGCCAACAAGTCAACCGATAAGATCACAATTCATACTATTAAATGCATACTTACAAGATAGGAGGCTTTGATTGATCGATCCAACCGTTAAGATCTTGTCTATCGATCGCAGGGAATCCAAAGCATCCAATGTGCCTGGAGTCTACAATGGATCAAGGGATTTTATAGATCGATGACTTTACCTGTACTAGCTCGATGACCGTAGGGAATCCAAAGCATCCAACGTGCCCGGAGTCGACGATGGATCAAGGGACTTTATCGATCATGAACTAGCTAATTGGTGTGCAAGGGATCCCAAGCATCCAACGTGCCCAGAGTCGACGATGATCAAGGGGCTTGCACAACAATAGCGTCTGCTGAGGTGGATAACCGAACCAATCAACCAAAGAGAACTCCAACATTTACACCACACAATGTTGAACCAAAATAACCATAGCTTGCAAATTTCTTCAAAGGCTTCACCCCTAGCCTTAGCTAGAGGCTTAGCCAACCATGCTACAATGGAAGACTAAATTCTCTACAAAAGAGAAAACTACTCTACACTACAAAAGAAAGAAAGAAAGAAAACTAAAGAGAAGAGAGGAGTTGTAGAGAATGGGATGATGAGGGATGAGATGAGATGATAAGGGAGCAACCCCTTTTATAAGATAAGGGAGAGTGAAATCACTTGGAACCTAAGTAAAGAGTTTCCTTAGAGTTTAAGTGTAGTGAGTTTTCTTAGAGTCTAAGTAGTGAGTTCCTTAGAGTCTAAGTATAGTGAGTTCCTTAAAGTCTAAGTATAGTGAATTCCTTAGATTCTAAGTATAGTGAGTTCCTTAGAGTCTAAGTATAGTGAGTTCCTTAGATTCTAAGTATAGAGAAGAGAGAGAGTGTGTGTTTTCTAGCCTCCACACATGTGGGAGTGGAGAAAGGTTTTCTTGCTTGCACATGTGGAGGAGAGAGACCTTGCTTGGTGGCTAACACAAGTGAGAGAGAGATGGGGCTGTCCTTTGTGCAGACGATGGCTGATGGAAGCTGAGTAGCTGTTGTCCACTGTGTGTATGGCTGGTGAAACTGCAGCTTGGGCGGTGGCCACTTGCTGGAGTTGCTGCACGTGTGAAGCTTGGACGTTGTGCATGGGGCCATCTTGATGGACGGCTGAGGAGCTGGAGTGGACTGCACGTGTGAGGGTGTTGGAGATGTAGCTGCTTGTTGATGCAAAAAGGGCTACTGATCTTGCTGGATGCCAGACACCATGGACGGTCAGCTGCTGCTGAGATCTGGATGAACGGCTGGTGAAGTGGCTTCAACTGCTGGACGTACTTGCAGTTGATGGAGCTGGAAATGGTGGGGTCCACTAGAACATGGGATGGACGGTGGAGATCATGCTGGACGATGATGGAGATGAAGGAAGGTTGGATGTGGACGGTGTGATGTTCAGCTCCGGTGGACGGTTGCAGATGAACAGTGCTGGAGATCTCCAGCTACTGGACGGTCTTGATGGTTTGGACGCTGGTGGAGTGAAGTTTGGGCGGCTGGTGGAGTTGTATCTCCATCATGCTGACCAGCTAATCGGATGGTTGAGACGTCCTCCACTTGTCACTTGATGCACGGCTAGTCCCACATGTAGACATCCAATCTTGATCGTCCAAACTTGCACAACCTGGATCTCCAAAATGAGTGGCGCTGTGATGCGGTCTTTCATGTCTACCATTAAAACAGTCCAGGGTTCGATCTCCATGGCTTGATTTGCTTCAAGATTACCAAGACGCCTGATCTTGCTTTCTTTTGGGCCTTTAAATGCCCTGATTGGATTGAATCTTGCGCAACCTCTCCTGATCACCTGAAGACAGAAAATTCACCTAATGAGGGATAATTAACTCGAAAAACAATGATAATGCCCTTAACAACTAGGGTTAATTATACAATATTAGGTACTTATCACACCCCCCAACCAGCATTTTGCTAGTCTCGAGCAAAACATGCGAAAATCATCAAAGGATTTTTCAAAATACTGCAATCAATTTTATCCTCGGCAGTTTTCATCAATCGAAATCATCTCAAGACTTCTCTTATTTCCTAATGAAAGAGAAGAAAAGGTTCAATGTATTTATGTGATCTTTCAAGTTATCTAAACAGTAGAGTTTCTAAGGCATATAGTTTTGAAAATATTTAAACTTAAATTCTAGTAACTTAGTAGACAACTTAATTGGGTTCAAAGCATTAATGATTCAATAGAAGCATTTTAAACATTGAGTTCCATGGTGCACGGTGAGGTCTAGCCTTAACACAACTAGGGGTTCAGTCTTCTACTTTCATGTTGACACTGATGATTGAAGAGAATGGTCAGATCAACCAAGTCACTGATTTCGAACCTTGCTACTATTTTTTTCAACATTTTCCAGCTTTTGATTTTTTTTTTCCAATCAATAACCGATAGCCGAAGACTCCAAAAGGCTTACTTCGTACTATGGTAATGTTTTGTAATGGTAACGATAATGGATGAAAATCCTTGCCCCAAATTACTATGAATATTACTTTTTTTTTCACCCTTTTTTTTTAAAACTTTTCTATGAACCAAGGATCTCCAGGCTTGGTTCCAATCACTCTCAACAACCATCAAGTCAACATTATAGTATCAAACTCAAATCCTGGCAATGCAAGCTAGATATGAACTTGTGAAAATTCATGACTCAATAAATGTTTATCATTTTCTAATGGAAAATTAATGGAACGAACTCAATTTTGAAATTTACTGAAGCAACTAAAGTCTAAGTTTTAACATTGTCATCACTAAATGCCTTTTCATTCTACTATTCAAATTATTTCCAAAATCACATAAATTCATAGGATTTTTTTTTTTAAGTAGCATAAGACTAGAAAATTTTAACAACATTCTCAATAAAATTCCGCAGGAATTCCCACCCCCAACCTAAATTCGACATTGTCCTCAATGTTGAAAAATATGCAATGTAACATAATATGAGAGCAATAACAAAAAGAGGAGTGAGTGAGAGAGTACCTGAGAGAATTATCAAAGAGCGTGTTTATTCATACCTATAAGCAAAGACAAGAAATCCTAATCTAAACTAATCTATCCTAAGAAAGCAGGGAAATGGATCTCCATCAGACTAGGAGATCAATCAAGGGAATAGACTGGAGCAGGATCTTCATGTATTTCAACAAATTTCGCATTAGGACCATCCACAATCCTGCTCGACAATGTACATGGGTGTTCTTAATCATTATGGGCCAATAGAAATTCTCACCACATGTACGAGAAAAGAAGACATCATCAAGAAGATATCTCCTTAATGCATTAACTGGGCAATGGTTTATCAAAAATGGATCTTCCCAGTAATGGTTCACTTCAGTCTGAAAAGACCAAAGCGATGGAGAGACTTCAAATGATTCTTCAAATGGTGGTGTCTTCTCCATACAATCAGAATCTCCCGGTGCTTCCACAATAGATGGTATTAAGTGAGAATCAGTGGGAAACATCTTTTCATGCACCGGGTCTTGTAAGGCGTTCACTATTTCTTGAATCATGGGATCATTCGAATTTTCAAAATGAGCCAAGCAATCTTCCAAAGAATTAGGACACTCAATGCAGGAAAACTCTTCATCAATAATGAAATTGGGCATGTCAACTTGGTGGATTGTATCAAAATCACTTTGTTGGGGAATTTTCATGGCATGATTATTAACTAGAGGCTCAGAAGAGATTAACCTTTGGGGAAACGAGACCACGGGCTCATAAGCACACTCTGAGTCTTCATCTTGTTGAACATCACCAATCATATTATCACCCTCAGATTTTTCAGATTCCTCAGGTTCGTCAACTTTCATTAGAATCTCTTCATTGTATCTAAAGGTAATAGTATCTCCGTCACGCTCAACAAGTATATCGGAAGAATTGAAATCAATCACCTCGACTTGTTCAATTAGGTTAAACGGAGGTTGGACTAGGGGAGTCCTTCCCTCCTCATTAGTGAGGTGTGATTCCATGTGCTCAGTCAATGTTTCCATCTCATTGATGATTTGCGAGGTGCTTTCCTTTTGCAACGTATTCTCAAGGGTCTTTTTCGGTGGAGACACATAAATAGGGGGCCCTTGGGGATACTTATCATTCATTGTTGGTCCGTCTCTCCAATTGGAATTTTGATAGTTTCGCCAATTAGGTTCGTTCGCCTTGTATGATGGCGCACTATATGGTTGTTGATATGCATAGCCATATAAACAATCACGCATCGACCTAACCGATGGATCATAATATACATCGTTCTCATTCCAATACTCACGCAACGTTTTAACCGGTGGAACATCGTATACGTTGTTCTCACTCTAATACTCACGGAGCGTTTTACTGGATGAAACTTTACGTGTATTGTTCTCATGTAGATAATCACGCATAGAGCGTTCCTTACCATTGTGCTTTGATTTCCTTTCATCTTCTAGAAGAATTTTAGCGTATTTCTGTGTCCACTCATCATATATGGGCATGATAACACTAATAAAAGAAAATCTAGAAAGAATAGTAAAAGAGAAAAAAAAAAGGAAGGATATTACCCGAGAAGAAGAATGTACAGCTATGGATAATCCCTAAAAATAAAACAAACAAGTTAGTAAACTATTGACAATATATATACATAAACCAATTTAAAAAAATATTCTTAAACCGATGCCAATCCCCGGCAGCGGCGCCAAAAACTTGCTACAATCCGAAGATTGCACACCCAAGTGCAGGTAGCGAAGTAGTAAAATACTCGGTAAGACCGAGGTCGATCCACAGGGATTGGGGTTAAGAAAACTTAGAGGAATTAGTTTAGGTGAGTGAGATGAAATCTGGTTTATACACGAGAGTGGAGCAAGTTGTGTGTGGTGAAAGACAAAAATAAAAAAGGGGCTAAGGCATCAGGGATCCACCTTTGATTCATTCACAAGATTTGATTTATTGGTCCAACTATAACTCAACTGGAATTGAATAAAGATTCATTCCAATCAGAAGATGAAACAGTTAAACCATTTGCATATTTCATAAAAGATGGTGATCTGAACCGATTGATTTGACCATGAAGCACTCGTTAGTTGATCGCAGGGAATTCCAAGCATCCACTGTGCCCGTAGTCGACAATGGATCAAGGAATTGTACAGATCAACAACTTTGCCAACAAGTCAACCGATAAGATCACAATTCATACGATCAAATGCATACTTACAAGATAGGAGGCTTTGATTGATCGATCCAACCGTTAAAATCTTGTCTATCGATCGTAGGGAATCCAAAGCATCCAATGTGCCTGGAGTCTACAATGGATCAAGGGATTTTACAGATCGATGACTTTACCTGCACTAGCTCGATGACCATAGGGAATCCAAAGCATCCAACGTGCCCGGAGTCGACGATGGATCAAGGGACTTTATCGATCATGAACTAGCTAATTGGTGTGCAAGGGATCCCAAGCATCCAACGTGCCCAGAGTCGACGATGGATCAAGGGGCTTGCACAACAATAGTGTCTGCCGAGGTGGATAACCAACCCAATCAACCAAAGAGAACTCCAACATTTACACCACACAATGTTGAACCAAAATAACCATAGCTTGCAAATTTCTTCAAAGGCTTCACCCCTAGCCTTAGCTAGAGGTTTAGCCAACCATGCTACAATGGAAGACTAAATTCTCTACAAAAGAGAAAACTACTCTACATTACAAAAGAAAGAAAGAAAGAAAACTAAAGAGAAGAGAGGAGTTGTAGAGAATGGGATGATGAGGGATGAGATGAGATGATAAGGGAGCAACCCCTTTTATAAGATAAGGGAGAGTGAAATCACTTGGAACCTAAGTAAAGAGTTTCCTTAGAGTCTAAGTGTAGTGAGTTTTCTTAGAGTCTAAGTAGTGAGTTCCTTAGAGTCTAAGTATAGTGAGTTCCTTAAATTCTAAGTATAGTGAATTCCTTAGATTCTAAGTATAGTGAGTTCCTTAGAGTCTAAGTATAGTGAGTTCCTTAGATTCTAAGTATAGAGAGACAGAGTGTGTGTTTTCTAGCCTCCACACATGTGGGAGTGGAGAAAGGTTTTCTTGCTTGCACATCTGGAGGAGAGATGCCTTGCTTGGTGGCTGACACAAGTGAGAGAGAGATGGGGCTGTCCTTTATGCAGACGATGGCTGATGGAAGCTGAGTAGCTGTTGTCCACTGTGTGTACGGCTGGTGAAACTGCAGCTTGGGCGGTGGCCACTTGCTGGAGTTGCTGCACGTGTGAAGCTTGGACATTGTGCATGGGGCCATCTTGATGGACGACTGAGGAGCTGGAGTGGACTGCACGTGTGAGGGTGTTGGAGATGTAGCTGCTTGTTGATGCAAAAAGGGCTGCTGATCTTGCTGGATGCCAGACACCATAGACGGTCAGCTGCTGCTGAGATCTAGATGAACGGCTGGTGAAGTGGCTTCAACTGCTGGACGTACTTGCAGTTGATGGAGCTGGAAATGGTGGGGTCCACTAGAACATGGGATGGACGGTGGAGATCACTGCTGGACGATGATGGAGATGAAGGAAGGCTGGATGTGGACGGTGTGATGTTCAGCTCTGGTGGACGGTTACAGATGAACGGTGCTGGAGATCTCCAGCTACTGGACGGTCTTGATGGTTTGGACGCTGGTGGAGTGAAGTTTGGGCAGCTGGTGGAGTTGGATCTCCATCATGCTAACCAGCTGATCGGATGGTTGAGACGTCCTCCACTTGTCACTTGATGCACGGCTAGTCCCACATGTAGACATCCAATCTTGATCGTCCAAACTTGCACAACCTGGATCTCCAAAATGAGTGGCGCTGTGATGCGGTCTTTCATGTCTACCATTAAAACAGTCCAGGGTTCGATCTCCATGGCTTGATTTGCTTCAAGATTACCAAGACGCCTGATCTTGCTTTCTTTTGGGCCTTTAAATGCCCTGATTGGATTGAATCTTGCGCAACCTCTCCTGATCACCTGAAGACAGAAAATTCACCTAATGAGGGATAATTAACTCGAAAAACAATGATAATGCCCTTAACAACTAGGGTTAATTATACAATATTAGGTACTTATCAATTGCCCATACCATTATGCTCTAATCCTAAGCATTCTAAGCCATATTCCTTGTGTTTGGTTACAAGATGGAGGATTCAGAGCTCATGTGAAGATGTACTTGCTCTTTTTTTTATCATTAGATGTTTTAGGCACCTCAACCATAGGTAGATCCTTTGTCTAAACCTTTCTAAAGATCCTATTAGGTGGAATTCCTCTAGGCAACCAACTTCTAATAGTTGTATAGAATTCTCACCATCTCCTGTTACCTTGGGCATCTCAAGAGCATCTTATGCGAGGTGATTGATCGGTGGAGCTGAAGCACTGGTAATACATCGAAAACATGATCGGGGAGTTGATTGAAGCATGGGAGAGTGGAGATCAAGAAATCCAAGAAGGCACTGAGCAAGGGGCTTAATCTGACAAGTAAGTTGTCCTAATAGAGAGTCCGGTTACACTCCTTCCTCGTGGAGGATTAAGTGTGAGAGCTTAGATTTGCAAACTCAAACAAGTCTCTAAGGGGAGTGTTTGTTCGCCTCAAGTGCAAGGCTTGCGATGTAGTAATACCTCGGTAAGACCGAGGTCGATCCGTAGGGAATTAGGTAAACCAATTCAAACCATTCTAGTAACTTCAATTTAAGCAATTTTAGAATTCAATTTTAAAAACTAATTAGCAAAACAGTAACTTTTAGAAAAATCTGATAATTAACGGAACTAAGGCCTTAAGGATCCACTTGTAGTAGTCCAATGTGAATTCATTCATCCAAGCATAAACACAACTAGATTCGAAGTTCTATCTCTCATCTAGTTGGAAGATAAGGTATTCAATCACACACAATCCCACTTAAGTCAGGAAATCAGATTCTAGTTCTAGTTAAACACATAGAACTTGAACTTGTAGCCTTCAAAGTAACAGTCATACCAAGAGATCATGGCATGCTCTAGGGTTACTACAATTCAATTCTAATCAATCCAAACATGGTAATCTTGGAGAATTGTAAGGAACTCATGTTCGAAGTACATGAACTCTCATAAAACTTCTAAAAATACCAACTTCATTTAAACTAGAACTTAAAAATCCAAACTTTAAATAAGAATACTTGAATTAAACGAATTAAACAATGAAACTAGCTACAAGCTTCACCTCTTAGCCTTAGCTAAGAGGTTCTAGCCGAGCATTGTCATACTACAACTAGAACCAAAAGAAAAACTACTTGAAAGCATAGGAAAACTATAAACACCTTATTTGGATGAGTTGCAAACGCTCCATGAAGATCCTCTCCACCTCCATTGACTTCCAAAGCCTTTTATGTTGCCTTACGAACAATGTAGAGGTGTCATTTTATAGCAAAATTTCGTCACTGACTTGGAATCTTCAAGAGTCAAAGAGTCCTTACGCAATTTGGACGCTGTCTAGCCGGTTGGAGCTTGCACAGCAACATCCCTTTTAAAATCATCAAACTGACCTATCTGCCGGTCGGCCGGCCAGTCGGACCACAAGTCGAGTAGTGCAAAAATATGTTCAGAGAATTTCTGGTTTCTGGAGGGTTTGGCCAACCCATCTGGTGCAATGGCCGGCCGGTCGGACACTCTATAAATTGTGAATTTTCACAATTCTTCTCCTCAATCTTTATTGCATCTTACCTCTGCGTCTTGTCCTTTCTTCCTCTGATCTTTAAGGCATATAAAGTGAATCTTTTAACATCATTATCTGAAGTCTCTTTCGCATTCTTACAAACACAAAAACATGTATTAAATTAGTCATTAAATATATAAATCATGCATAATGTATGATGAATTAGGGTTAGAATATGCACAATTCAGAGCTCAATAGGGAGCCTCCGGCAGGAGCGTACGATAGGTTCTAGGATTAGAAATGAAGGGTATGGAGGATCCTTGTCAAACTCCTGGGTTGGATAGAACCCGTAAACATCTTGGTTGAGAGATGAACAAGTGAAATCTCTGTCATAGGTTGGGAGGAACCTTCTCAAACTCCCCGGTAAGGTGGAACCGATTTGAAACACCTAGGTTGGGAGGAACCTGATTTAAACTCCCTAGTGAATGTTGGTGTGCTTAAGGGATGAGTACTTGAACCGAGAGTGGAGTAGACCCAAAGTCGAACAACTATACATGCTTGTGTTTTGTAATTGATTTGAGCACATTGTTATCTTAGCATTGAATTAATATTTAATTACTTTATTATAAATGTTTGATAGGAATATATGGTAGGCACTAGTTAGGCACATTCACACATAAAATGTACTTTCACTAAGTAGTGTAGACTCGAGCCTTATGATCCATTCTTTTATAGTCTACATAGGTTGCATAGATTAGGTTCTTGATTAGTTAAATCATTTGATTATCTATGCATACTTAGGCTAAGTTGTTTATATGCTTACCATATGCTAGCCTTGTGATTGGACCCACTTAAGCTTGGAAGCCAAGTGTTCTTGCTTAATTAGTTTAATTAGGCAAGAGGTTTTCAAAATGGATTTTTAAACGGTCCTAATCACCCCCTTCTAGGACTAATGACCGTGGACTCCCAGCAGATATGTTATTAATTTCATAATTAATATATGTTTTGCTTTAATATTTATATATTCATGTGGTAAAAGAGAGGGTTTACTTCATTTTCATTGGGAACTTGAGTTGTGGGTACAACAAGAACTTGCTGAGTTATGTTTCATGGATCTTGGTATCCTGTTAGTCCATGACTGCCTAGCAGGTTTTAGGACAAACCTTTGGTCATCTTGTGTGAAGGGACCGATAACGAGTAGGGATGGAAAGTATGAGAGAGATCTATCACGCATGATCTAGGTTGACTTCTGTGTATTGACTTTGACTAATGCTTAGACCTTAGGACATAAAGGGAGTTCCAATTCATAGTGTAATATAGGGACTGATAACGAGTAGGGATGGAAAGTATGAGAGAGATCTATCACACATGATCTAGATTGACTTCTGTGTACTGACTTTGACTAATGCTTAGACCTTAGGACATAAGAGTTGTTCCAATTCATAGTGTAATATACTTTGGCTCTTCTCTCGACGTCAATTCAATAGTTCATGTGTGGGTGTGGTTGGTTGCATGCATTAAAATACGGTTGAGGTCCATATGCTTTAACTAGGGATCCATTAGTTGCTTAGGAACACTTTTATCGCTTAGATCTTTTTTTTTTTTATAATTATTTTAGGATTTCTCTCTTTTCCTATAACCATTTTGTTTTAAATGTTTTAGTAAATTTTTTCAATTGTTAAATGCATTTTATGAATATATAATGTTTAAGATCTTACAATTCACTCATTAATTTGTATGGGTATTGGATCAATGGTGGATGACTATGGTTAATAGAGGGATTGCGTCAATTTTGGTACATGGATGGCAAGATCATAGAGTTTTGATGTAGTAAAGCATACAAAAGTCTGTAGGAGTGAGATGTACCGTAACTGGTGCATCCCTAAAACCCTAACTCCTGCTTATATAGACGTCGTTCCAAAGCGAGAGAGAGAGAGAGAGAGAGAGAGAGAGAGAGAGAGAGAGATCATCACGTCTCTCTCCCTTCGTCCTCATCATCCACACACCAGTGGGGTCCAATTATTAGACGACTCTCCTTGTGCACTCCTCTAGTCCTATTCTAGGGTACATGTGGTGGCTCTTTACTTCTCTTATATCTAGGATAGATTCGGAAGAGACCTCCTACTTTGGAGAATTGACATCAACACTTTCTACATCATGATTGTAAACAGAGAGAGAAGATGGAAATCTGGAAATCTCCTTTGGTTTTCTATATCTTCAGACAACCCCAAAGGATTAAATATATAGAGATGTACAGCCCTACAGAATCATCTATACAAGGTAAAATGATAAAGATAGAATCAATCGATACATGGAAACTAAATGATTTTGGCTATACAAGGTATGTGGCCTGTCTAACATCCCCCCTCAAACTGATGCTGGTCATCGACAAGTAAAAGTTTGCCGACAAGTAAAAGTTTGCCGACAAGAAATGAGTGACATGCAGAAGTGAGGGATTTCATAAAAATGTTAGCAATCTGATCATGGGAAGCAATATGTGGAAGAGAAATGAGCCCAAACTAAAACTTCTCTCGGATAAAGTGATAATCAACCTTAATATGCTTTTTCCTCTCATGAAAAATAGGGTTAGAAGCAATATGAATGGCATTGAGATTATCTACATAGAGTGGAGTAGGATTTTGTAGATAAATGCCCAAGCCAGAAAGAAGTCCATGTAACCAAACAAGCTCACTACAAGCAGCTGACATTGCTCGATACTCTGCTTCTTGCTTGATTTGGAAACAGTAGCCTGCTTCTTATACTTTCAAGAGATGAGAGAAGTGTTAAGAAAGACATAGTAGTCAGTGGTAGATCGTCTTGTGAGAACGCAACTATCCCAGTCAGCATTTGAATAAGTAGGAAGGTCCAGAGCTGTCGTTGAAGAGAAGAATAGGAATCGATCTAGAGTTCCATGTAGGTACCGTAGGATGCGCAACACCGCGGTCATATGAAGAGTCCGAGGAGCAAATACAAATTGGCTAACTACTTGGACAACGTAGGCAATATCAGGGCGAGTCATTGTTAAGTAAACCAGACTTCTAACCAAACGTCGGTACAATGTTGGCTGTTCAAGGAGAACACCATCGTCGCGGCCATATTGAATGTTAAGTTCTAAGGGAGTCTAAACTGTCTTCTGATCTGTCAATGAGGCTAAGGCGAGAAGATCCTTGATATATTTACGCTAGCTGACCAGGATCCCATGTTTAGAACATGAAAATTCAAGCCCAAGAAAGTATGTTAGATGGCCGAGGTCCTTCATCTTGAAGGATGATTGTAGAACTTCCTTTAGTGCTGAGATGCCAGTGGTATCGCTACCAGTCAGAAGTACGTCGTCAATATATACGAGAACGACAACAATTCCATGATCAGTGTTGCGCAAAAATAAGGACGGGTCATAACTACTTTGAGTAAAGCTAACACTTGTAACAACATCATGAAAACGTTAGAACCATGCCCGAGGTGCCTGCTTGAGGCTGTACAAAGCTTTCTTTAGGCGACATACCTTATCTACAGGAATCAAAGAGCCAGGAGGTAGTTTCAAATATACTGTTTCTTGGAGGTAGCCATGAAGAAAAGCATTTTTCACATCCATTTGAGCGAGTGGTCAAGAATGAATGGATGATATTGCTAGAAGAGTGCAAACAATTTTCATTTTAGCCATAGGAGCGAATGTCTCATTATAATCAATTTCATGCTCCTGTTTGTATCCCTGAGCGACAAGTCGAGCCTTATATCGATCCAATGATCCGTCGGACTTGAGCTTTACAGAATATATCCGTTTACTACCAATTAATTATTGGTTAGTGGGGCGAGTGATAATGTCCCACATATGGTTATCATCAAATGCCTGAAGTTCTTCTGCTATAGCCTTCTTCCAACAATTATTAGTGGCTACCTGAGAGTATGAAGTGGGAATGGACACAGTATCCAGAGTAGCATTCATGGCAAACATAAAGTATATCAAGCAATCGGGTGGCCGATGTACATGAGCGAAACAACGTATCAAGGTAGTTTCTGGATCGGCAATAGGTTTAGTAGGGGGTAATAGGCGGTTGATCTATACGTGGCCGTCTTGAGTAAACCTGCAGAGGATGAGGGTGGGTACTCGAAGTAGAAGGAATGTTAGGAAATGCGGTAAGTCCAGGAGACTTTGGTGTGTGCGGAAGAGGAATATATGAATGAAAAGTAATATGCTCAAGAAAAACAATATGTCAGGACACCCGAACACAACGTGAGACCGGATCATAGCATCTAAAACTCTTCTGAGTTTCTCCAAATCCTAAGTACATACATTTGACTATTTTGAGGAGAGTTTGTTAAATTCTCGTGATGCCAGATGAACATAACATACATAACCAAAAACACGAAATATAGAATATTGTAGGAAGTAAACTGTTAAGAACAAAGTAGGGAGATTTACTGTTCAGAACTTTTGTTGTCAGCCAGTTAATCAAGTAGATTGAATACATCATAGCTTCCGCCCAGAATGAACCAGGAACATTCATAGCTGTCATCAGGGTGTTTGCGGTTTCAACTATATGGCGATTCTTTTGTTCAGCCACCCCGTTCTGTTGTGGAGTATCAGAACAGGTTGTCTGATGAATAATTCCATGACCCTGAAGATATGTACAAAAATTAGTTAAGAGATACTCCCCCCCTGAGTTAGAGCAGAGAGTTTTAATTTTGACTCGAAATTAAGTGTCCACCATAGAGCGAAATATCAGAAATTGTTAAAAAAACTATAACTTAGAGTGCAGAAAGTAAATCCAAGTATAACATGTGAAATCATCAATGAATATAACATAATATCGTAATCCAGAAAGAGACATAATTGGTGAGGGACCCCAAACATCCGTATGCACTGGCTCAAACATAGATGATGATTTTGTAATGCTCCGAGGAAATGGAAAGCACTTACTTTTTGAAAGACAACATGAAGAACAAGAATAATCCAAAATATTTTTATTAACAGAAATGTTCCCTAACATGATAGAAGAAAACAACTGAAACAACCGATCGGAGTGTGGATGACCCAGGTGAAAGTGTCAGAGTTTCCACATTTTATTTGCCGAACAAATATCTGAGGAGGATGGGGAAAAGAAACATCGAGCTGGAATGACAGAAGGGTCGAAGTTCAGCACGTATAGACGATCGTGCCGCCTACCCTTCCCAAGTACCTTCCCTGTTGCCAGATCCTGCACAAAACAACAGTTTGGAAGAAATATGACTAAGCAGTTATTGGATGTAAGTTAACCAACAGAAATAAAATTGGAGGAGAGTTTAGGGACATGGAATACATCACGAAGTATGAACTAGCGAGGAGCAGAAGGAGAGAAAGTCAAAGAACCAACGGATTGAATGGGTAGTCTAGTGTCATTCGCAGTAGAAATAGCTTGATTGCCAGTGTAGGGACGAATGTTGCGAAAATGCGATACGTCACCAGTCATATGGTTGGAAGCACCAGAATCAAAGAACCATGTAGAAGATGAGGATATACCTGACATACCGACAGCAGATAGGGCCTGCACGATCTGCTGGAGCATCTCAAGAGTTAAAGTTGAAAAGGGACCTTCAGCAGAAACAGTAGCATCACTAACAGAAGGCTCAAAAGAAATAGCGTCAGAAGTAGCAAAAAGAGCACGACCACGACCATGACCACGACTACGACCACCACGTCCATGACTGAAGGAGGATGCATAAGCACGTAAACGATATTCCTGAATACCATGACCAGTCCATCGATAATAAGCACACCATTCTTTGCATTGAGCGATGACATATCCCACTTTGTTGCATCCACGACAAGTTAAAGGAGTTGAACCACAGTTTGGTGCAAAGGTGGACATGGCAAGTACTAGATCGAATGGTCCCGGAGTCATTGAACTAGGAGAGAGAACTTTTAGACGTTGTTCCTCAGCCAATAGATCACTAATAACCAAATTCAACAAAGGAGTTGGGCTACGGTTTAGAAGAGCAGCCTGACAGTGCTCGAATTTCGGACGCAGCTTCATAAGAAACTATCGAACTTGCGCACTATTGTGCATTGTCTGGAATATTTGAAAGTCATTAGGAAATTCTGGATTCATCATAGCCATCTCTGTCCAGATTGCAACAATCTTAGAGTAGAATGTTTGAATACTTTTGTCCCCCTGAGTAAGGGGAACCAAATCTTGTTCCAGACGGTATAATGGAGCTGCATTACTCTGCTGATAAATCGTCTGGAGATGCTACCACATTGCTTTAGCAGTGTGGTGTGGCGTGAGGCCGACAACAATTGACCGATCAACCGAATCGAGAATCCAAGTAATAATTCGTCCATTTTTATCTCCCACTCAGCCAATTTTTCAGCATCCGTAGAAGTGGGGATAGGAACTGATCCATCAATGAGTCCCCACAAACTACGGCCCTTGAGGAAGCTCTGAAAATGGATGGCCCATAAACCGTAGTTGGTATCATCAAAACCGCATCGTGGGGCATCCGTACGAGAGAGATATTTGTCCATAGATCTGAAGTGATGTAAAAAAATGGCAAAGAAGGATGTACCTTGCAGCAGGAAGGCAGCAATAGGGCAATAACAGGACAAGGCTGGTGTTGGGGTCCCAAAAGTGGGGATCCCCGAAACAACGATTCTGAATGCCCAAACCATCACTCGGTCGAATTTAGGGCCAGTGCATCAGAAATCGCGGCACGAATCGCGACACACACCAGACTTGACCAAAAGCAGAGAATTGGGCCAGTGGTGAACCCCACCGGTCATCACGATCAAAACTGTCAAAATTTGGGAGGATTACCTCAATTATGAAGAGATAGGAGCAGTGCATCAGCATTCATTGCGAGGCAGACCCCACAAATCCCCCAATTTGCAAAACCCAAGTTTGGGAGACACGTATACGTCCAGCGCATCCAGAAATTAATTTAAGGACGCACTACCCCCAGCGCATCACAAAAATCCTCCAGCGCATCATGTAATTTAGAAATTTTGTATTTCAGGACGCACTGCCTCCAGCGCGTCTATAAATTCACCCAGCGCATCGTGTAATTCAATCATTTTGAATTTCAGGACGCACTGCCTCCAGCGCGTCCGAAAATTCCTCCAGCGCATCCAAAAAATCAGCCAATTTTAGGACGCACTGACGGCTAGCGCGCCTTGAAAATCAGCTTCCGAACTCAGCCATTTTGAGACGCGCCGAGTGACTTTAATCGACGCGCTGACCCAATTTCTCGACGCGCTACACGTGTCGACCGCCTATTGGGCGACTTTGCCTATAAATACCCCCCCCCCACCGCCTCATTTGCACGATTCAGAGAGAAAGAAAGCCGATCCTCGTCGCCGGAAAACCTTTTTCCAATCACCGGAATCCCTCGCCGGAAATCGCTTCTCCGGTCACAACAGGTCTGCAGATGAAATAACTTACAAGTCACCCTTTTGGCGCGCTGGCCCCAGCGCATCGCAAAAGTGATGCAGCGCATCAGTAAAAAACCCTCAGCGGATCAAATAAATCAGTATATTAAGCTATTTTTTGGACGCACTGGCCCCAGCGCGTCGCAAAATAGGCCAGCGGATCAGAAAAATACAAGTTACCAATGTAAAGCTATTTTTTGGACGCACTGGCCCCAGCGCGTCGCAAAATAGGCCAGCGGATCAGAAAAATATAAGTTACCAAGGTAAAGCTATTTTTTGGACGCACTGGGCCCAGCGCGTCGCAAAATAGGCCAGCGGATCAAGAAAATCCATTTTTTGGACGCACTGGCCCCAGCGCATCAGTAAAATCAGGCCAGCGGATCGCAAAAATCAGCACCTTAAGCGTTCATCTCAGCACCCTTAAATCCTCATTTTATAACATTTTCGATCCCCGTTTGAGCCTATTTTGGGCATTTCGAGCATTCCGGACGCGATGGAGCAGTCAAATGACTCGTCCGGGCTGCCCAGGGAGCGGAATACAAGCCTTCGGAGTCCTATCCGATCCAACAAGCTAAACGGAGCAATTCTCCTGAAAAGAGGCCACCAGTGCCCAGAATCATACTGATGCATCACCATTACATATACTACCACAACATGACCCAGATTCAGGCCTGGACTAAGCAAATGGGACTATGGTTAACACGATAAACCATACCAGGAGAGTTCTAAACTATCACACACGATTTGTTAAGGACTGACACTTCGAGAACAGTCAATGCCCTACCCATCCAAACAGCATCTGCTGGTTGAGCTGCGTAGGTACACACAACTGTAGAATGGACTTCCCGAGGTCACCTGTCCCTACATTGATAGGCGCGGGCCCAGAGTCTTCCATCTCAGCCATAAACCCTGACAGTCTCAGCCCGGATCTCCAAAAAAAAATGGGACATAGACATTTGACTCGTACAAAGAAGGGTTAATCCTTAACAAAACATACAAATACAGGTCTCCGCGACCATACAAATACAGGTCTCCGTGACCATACAAATACAGGTCTCCGCGACCATACAAACACAGGTCCCCGCGACCATACAAACACAGGTCTCTACGACCACCAAAACACAGGTCTCCATGACCAATGAACTCTGAGACCATAGTCCCCGCTGACTAGTCTTTTGCCTTTTAATCAAGGGTCATCGATCATTCGATGTAATTAAGGGCTCGTGCCAGATCACGGCCTGGAATGTATAAGATCTCAGAATCTCTGGAATAAAATTCGCCTTGCGATATCTCTTCTCTTGCGTATTTTGTGAATGCTTGTGATTGTCTACGAATGTTTCTATATTCAGAACCCCAGAGCAACAAAACCCAACATTCCAGAGAATGTTCATTCTCTAGTTCTAACAAACTGGCGACTCTGCTGGGGATCGAACTATACCAGGATCTCTGGTTATATCTGAATATAGGAATACTCTAATATCAATTACTTACAAACACGAATCTACGCATAAGAAAGTTACCGTGAGGCGTAATGTTTCGGCGCCTCTCGGGCGTCAAACTGGCGACTCTCAACGGGAACGTTCTTCCCTTCATCTTTAAGGCAATAGACATTTAAAAGGTTTTCGAACCCCCAATTTCCACAACTACACGTATTTTTGTCTCCTTTTTGCTTATTTCGTCGGTTTATGCACTGCGATCGATGGGCTCATACTCCCGACCGCGCTTGTGAACTGTTCTAACGATTTTTATGACACAACAGAATTAGCAAGATACTAAAGACAGACAGAAGAAATGGCATGCTCAATGACCAGTTCGTGCACCTTCCTTACCACTGGAGGCTTCAGCTTCCCTCGCTTCATCCCAACCACGACGACTGCTTCTAGTTCAGGATGGCAGTTGGTCGAAACGCGCCGGCAGAAGAAAGAACAGAAGAAAGCAGCCAGCTTAACGGCATACAAGAAGGTGAATGTTGCAAGACCTCGCTCCGCAACCAAGAGACA
Source organism: Liriodendron chinense (assembly GCA_003013855.2). Taxonomy (NCBI): domain Eukaryota; kingdom Viridiplantae; phylum Streptophyta; class Magnoliopsida; order Magnoliales; family Magnoliaceae; genus Liriodendron; species Liriodendron chinense. Next base: position 1,716,099 of record ML058452.1, on the reverse strand, counting down.
ATGGCAACCAAAACAAGGGCAGAAGATCTCCACCAACTGTCAGGCCGCATCAACCACGTCCTCGGTGCCTGCGATGACGATGGAACAGTTTCCGCCATTGTCCAAGACCACCCCTGCCACACATAAATCCACCAAAACCGCGATTGCGAGGAGCTCCCGGCTCATGACAATTCCCAAGCCAGGACAGGGGCAGGTTCGGAAGGCCCGACCAGTGATGATCGCAATGGTTCAGGTAGCAGAGGCGGAAGAAGGATCATACGAAGCAGACGAACTGCCTACGGTCCAAGAACAGATCGACAGATTAGTTCAGGCTAATCGGGAAACGAATGAACGAATGAGGGTGATTCAGGAAGCATTGACCACTTTAATAGCTCAGAATGCTACTCGAAGCCTTGCACCGCCTACGCGCCTGTTAGCCGAAGAGTCTCAGGGGGCAGCAGAAGAGCCAGCTAGTGCCGAACCACTTACCCAGGCCAAGAGAGTTCCAGCGGAACGAATAATAGTCCCAACTACGCAAATGACGAGAGCGGAACTGTCACAAATGATTACAAATCTCATGCGACAAGAGAAGGAGAAGGAAAGAGGAACCGGGTATAAATATCAGGTCTCATACCCTCTGGAAATAGAAGAGATACCATTTCCGGCCAACTTCAGATGTCCGGATTTCGAAAAATTTGACGGTAGGGGGTCGCCAGAGGAACATATCACTCGCTTTCTCACAGCATTGGGAAACTGGTCGACCGTCCCGCAGTACTGTATGCGGCTATTCGGGTCGACACTGACAGGGAAGGCTTTTCAATGGTACATGTCGCTACTAGCCGGATCAGTGAAGTCATAGGAGCAGATGCGAGACAGTTTTTTCTCAAAATTCTTCTCTATAGAAAGGGAAACATCAGTAACAGATCTGGCCTTGATCAGACAGAGACAGGGCGAACCCGTGGAGAGATTCATGGACCGATGGGGGACAATAGCCGCTCAATGTCAAGAACTACCCAGCGAGAAAGAACAGATAAAGATGTGCATGCGAGCCCTGAACCCAATGATATCATACGGATTGTCAGGGAACAATTTTCACTCTTTCCGAGAATTGGCCACTAAAGCACACCTGGTAGAAGAAGCCGCAGCACGGGTGAACCTTAGGCCAGAAAGGCAGAAAAGAGGAGTAAGGATTGCCGAAACGCACAACATAAGCAAAGGTAAAAGTACGATAGATCGGAAACGGCCCGCCGTGGAGCCTAAGCCAGACACGAAAGCAACACCTATCCAAGACCGAGGCAAGAGGCCTTACGCTTTTCAGAGAATAACAATAGCCGAGAGAGAAAGAGCCAACGGCCCATACACCTTCGATATGGCCGATCTGATCCCCATCATGGAACAATTGGTAGAAGAAAAGGTAATCCGCCTACCAGAACCAATTCGGCCCCACGAGGTTGGGAAGGTAGATGATCCCCGGTATTGCAAATACCATCGGTGTCTGAGCCACAAGACAGAAGACTGTTTTAGTCTAAAAGGAAGGATACAGGGGTTGATCAACCAAGGGGTGATCAGTATGAAGGCACCAGAAATAACAACGAAGGAAACAGCGGGGGTAGTTTCAGCCTTCCCTTCAAACGAGAACACCCAATTATACATTCCATTCCCCAAACTTGAAGAACCCTGGACTTTGGTTAGCAGCCGTAAAAGACTCGAGAATCGAAGAAGACTCCTCAGCCGCAAGAAGAAAGGGACAAGAAAGAAGGACAGCCAAGGGAAGAGCCGACTTATAGAGGCTCAGGTACATTGCGCGATGGTGTCGTTTATAGAACAGCCATCAACAGAAGAGACATTGCAGGCAGATAAAGAAGAAGTCAATGCCGTCATCCTCCGATCCGGAAGGCAGATGCCGGAGCGCATTCGGCCAGAACCAGTCGATCCGATGCAAGAAGACGGAAACCCGGATATACCCTCAACAAGGCCCCAGGGGCAGAAGTTAAAAGAGAAAGCTGTCGAGGCCACGACCAGTCGGCCGGAGCCAAGACAAGGGGCAGCACCAGTAGTGTATGATGTCGTGTCACACCTACGAAGGGTCCTGGCTCGCCTGAGTATATATGACGCTCTGTGTCTCTCAAAGGCATACAGGGAAATGCTGATCAACGCACTGCTAGACAGTGAAGCCAGAGAGGTGATGATGGCAGAAATCGAAGCAGAAATGAGCGACCCAGATAAGTTTTGGGAAGGAAACGCACCAATTCAGCAAGCAATGCAGATAGGTCACCCCTCTGTAATCACATTCTCCGAAGAAGACCGCACAATTGAAGCAACAGACCACAACCGTCCGTTGATGGTCACAAGAATGATTAGAGACGCGGAAATTAAGCGATGTATGCTTGACGATGGATCCGCGGTGAACATCATGTCGTTGAAGACACTACAGAGATTGGGTTATAGACCGTCAGCCCTACGACCCAGCACTATGGTCATTCAAGGGTTCAATCAAGATAGCCAGTGTACTCTAGGGTCGATCACTGTGATGCTAGAGATTGAGAGGCTGAAGACGAAAGTAACATGCCAAGTAATCGACGCAGTAACAACATATAATCTTCTGCTAGGGAGGCCGTGGCTCCATCAGAATCGCGTCATTCCCTCAACTTATCATCAGTGCTTCAAATACAACAGAGAGGGAGTTCAGTACAGAGTGGCGGCAGACCAAAAGCCGTATACGATCGTAGAATCATTCTTGGCCGATGCCCAGTACTACGACTTGATCGACGAAGGGGAAGTCACAAAGAAGCCCGATGAAACGCAGAAAGAGCAGGGAGTGAAACCGAAAGTCAACAAGTTCGAACAGAGAGGCAAACCTCGGTCCATTACTCAGAAAGAAGCCGCAGGTCAGCCAGCTGAAGAACCTCAAAGAGCTACCAAGAAATTTTACATAATCCCGAAGCACTTGCGACAGCCCGGGCAGTCCGTCCTAGAGATGATATCGAATCAGCACATGAGTGTGCTCAAATCTAGCTTCAATATGCCAGTACCGAAAATAGGAAGGGTTAGACCTTTCCCAAGAGCTCCTAGCCAATTTGTGGTACCGCCGAATGCCAATACAAAGAAAGAAATCAAATTCTATTCAGTGTCAAGTGAACCTGCGCGGTCCAAGGACGAGGCTGAGAAACCACTCCGTTTACCTCAACCGATAGAAGAGGGAAGATACAGTGAAGCCAGCCGTAATATCATGAAGAATATGGGCTTCTGTTGCTCAAAATCAGCCTCGAATGGTAGGATGTTAGCGCCGTTCGAAGAAAACACCAAAGTTCACCGAGGAAGAGAAGGGTTAGGGGCAGAGGTGAAGATTAGACATGTCAACATGGTGACAATTAATCCCGCGGAAGAGGTACAGCCACAAGAGGTAGTTGACGTTATCCAACCCAGTGCCGCACCTGCACAGATAGAAGACGGGGGACAGCCCACGATAGATGAGCTTGAAGAAATAAACCTGGGAACCCCAGAAGACCCCAGAAATACATACTTGAGCAAAAATGTCCTAGGAGAAGAGAAAAAGAAATACATTCAACTGTTGAAAGAGAATCGGGATGTGTTCGCTTGGACGTACTCAGAAATGCCAGGGCTCAGTCCAACAATCGTGATGCACAAGTTGGGCATCTTGAAAGGGAAGAAAGCGGTCAAACAACCTCAACGACGATTCCACCCAGACATAGTGCCCAAAATCGAAGAAGAGGTCGAAAAGTTAATCCAAGCCGGGTTCATCCGAGAGGTCAAGTACCCACAATGGATCTCAAACATTGTGCCGGTCAAGAAAAAGAGCGGTCAAATCCGGATCTGCGTAGACTTCCGGAACCTCAACGAAGCATGCCCTAAGGATGATTTCCCACTGCCTATCCCAGAACTACTAATCGACAGCACGACAGGGTACGCAGTGATGTCCTTTATGGACGGTTACTCGGGGTATAACCAGATTCGTATGGCCCCAGAGGATGAGGAATCAACGGCATTCCGTACAACGTTGAGCATATACTGTTATCGCGTGATGCCGTTTGGGTTAAAAAACGCAGGGGCAACGTATCAGCGTGCAATGCAAGTGATCTTCCAGGACATGATGCATAAACATGTTGAATGCTATGTAGACGATCTGGTAGTGAGGTCGGCCGGGCATGAGCAGCATAGAGAGCATCTACGACAAGTGTTTCAAAGGCTGAGAAAGAAAAGCCTCCGCATGAATCCGTTAAAGTGCGCATTCGGGGTTTCCTCTGGCAAGTTTTTAGGATTTGTTATCAGACACTGAGGCATAGAAATTGATCCAACGAAGATTAAGGCGATCAGGGAAATGCCACCTCGAAGAGTCTCAAAGAGCTGAAAAGCTTCCAAGGCCGGGTCGCGTACCTAAGAAGGTTCATCTCGAATTTATCTGGTCGTTGTCAACCGTTCTCGCGCCTCAACAAGAAAGGAGTACGGTTTGAGTGGGATGACGCTTTCCAGAAAGCGTTCGACTCTCTGAAAGACTTGCTCGACAAATCTCCAGTCCTTGCGGCACCGATCAAAGGGGAGCCACTAATCCTCTACATTGCCGTCGGTGAAAATTCACTTGGAGCCCTCTTAGCCCAGAAGAACGAAGAAGGGAAGGAAAGTGCACTCTATTACCTTAGCCGCACACTGGTGAGAGCCGAGTTTAACTACTCAGCAATTGAAAAAATTTGTCTGGCATTGATCTTTGTCGTAAAAAAGCTCAGACATTATTGCCTCTCTCATCAAATAACGTTGATATCCAAAGCGGATCCCCTCAAGTTTCTCATGAACAGACCCATGTTGTCTGGGCGGCTGGCCAAATGGGCCCTACTCTTGTCGGAATTCGACTTGACATATGTGCCGGCTCGGGCCGTCAAAGGGCAAGCTATCGCGGACTTCCTTGCCGCGCATCCAGTACCAAGTGGTGAAGAAATAGAGTACGACCTCCCAGACGAGCAGGTCATGGCGACTAATGAAACACGCCATTGGGAGATGTATTTCGACGGCGCAGCCAGAGCGGTAGGATCAGGGGCAGGAATTATATTCATCAGTCCGCAAGGGGATCTGCTACCCTATTCATTCACGTTAGTCCCGGCATGCACCAACAACGAAGCAGAATACCAGGCTCTTATTATTGGGTTACAGTTGGCCCTGGAAATGCAAATGAAGGAAATGCGCATCTACGGTGACTCTAGGCTTGTCATCGGTCAACTAACGACAGAGTACGAAGTCCGCAAAACCCGAGTTATTGCCCTATTGCCACCAAGCGCAGTCCATGTTTGAGCAGTTTCGGAACAGCAGTATCTCACATATACCAAGGCAGGAGAATGTACGAGCTGATGCACTCGCCAGTTTAGCCGCTGCTTTAACTAACCCTGGAGGCAGCCCACTTCAGGTTACGATTGAAGAAAGAATAATCCTGCCAACGACTGCACTGCGCAACGGAGAATTGAGTACCAATCCCTTTTGCTGTTTTGAGGTCACAGCGGAAGATGATTGGAGAAAATCATTCATTGACTATCTGAAGTACATATTTCTACCAGAAGAGCCCAAGATGCGCACACAAATAAGAAGACGCGCCAACTCATTCATACTCCAAAATGACATACTTTATAAACGATCGTATGAGGGAATGCTGCTGCGGTGTCTAAACCAAGATGAGGCACGTAACACCTTGAAAGAAGCTCACGGAGGAGAATGCGGTGCTCACCAGGGAGGGAAGAACTTACACTACCGTGTACGACACATGGGTTACTACTGGCCGACAATGACGAAGGATGCGATAGAATACGTAAAGAAATGTCACCAGTGCCAGATCCATGCCGATATCATACATTCGCCACCAGAAGAGTTGCATCAGTCAGTGATGTCCTGGCCTTTTACAGCCTGGGGTATGGACGTGATCGGGCCGATCAGTCCACCATCCTCCCAGGGACATCAGTACATCCTCGCAGCAACCGACTATTTCTCCAAATGGGCCGAAGCAGTCGCCCTGAGAAACATGAAAGCCAAACATGTCGAAGGTTTCATCCGCCACGCCATATTATATCGACATGGTATCCCCGAGAGAATCACCACAGACAATGGGACGCCCTTCAAGAACGCTACTATTGATAAACTGTGCGCAAAATTCAAGATCAAGCATTGCTACTCATCGCCCTATTATCCTCCTGCGAATGGACTGGCCGAAGCATTCAACAAGACTATTGTGAAGATTCTGAAAAAGACAGTGGCGAAAAATAAGAAGGACTGGGACAGACGGTTGCCCGAAGCACTGTGGGCTTATCGAACTACGCACTGCACGGCCACCCGGGCTACGCCCTACTCACTGGTATACGGTACGGAAGCTGCAATCCCGATGGAAATACAAGTTGAATCGCTAAGGGTCGCTCTCCGACACTCCCTGACAACCGAGCATAATGCCAAGATCCGAATGGTCGAACTTGATAATCTAGATGAAAAAAGGCTCACCGCCCAACAAAGACTCGAAATGTATCAGAAGTAGATTCAGCCGCGTATGATAAGCGTGTCAGGGGCAGATCATTCAAGAAAGGTGATCTTGTGCTAATGATGAAGCGCCCGGCACCGCTCCAAGGATCAAAAAGCAAGTTCGACCCGAAGTGGGATCCCGTCTGCATCATCGACGAAGTGTATTCCAACGGAGCCTATCGGGTAATAGATTGCAAGGGACAGGGTGTCAGTTCGCTAGTGAATGGCCGATTCTTGAAGAGATATTACACCTGACATAAACTTATCATCGCAAGTTGCAAATACCCCAGTAGAGGGAATGTAATAGAATAGATGCCAAAAGAAAGGATGCCATGCAATCACTAAACTAAAATGCTAATCATCTGCTTTATGTTTACACAGGTATTGAAAGGGTCATCAAGGCTTGAGACACGGCAAGCAGGACACCATGCCTTTTCGAGATTATTAAAATCAAGATTAGCCCTAAGCCGAGGCCCGGCTACATCCTCGAGCACATGCGTAGGTTTAAGTCCTAACAGGGGGACGTTCCTTTCCAAATAGCATGATCTATTTTGCATTCAAACTCAAGAGGAACGACAAACAGGCTAAAAAGCACGATATGAACTCAGCACCACAATAGTATACATAATGATATAACACTCATTACAATGTGTTTTAAAAACTACAAAAGAATCATTATTATTGCAGCCTAACCATCTAAAGTTCTCAAACACTGCTCCAAAAGGTTAACTGCGGACCCCGCAATCGCCTTCTGTCTTGCCTCAGCCTCGGCCAAGACTTGGGCAGGGTCAGGAGTATCTTGAAGAGATCGCCGCAGCTTCGTAATTCGTGCCCTCACGATGTTACACTCCACCTTGCGTTGGTCCATGGAAGACTGCAGGCTTGCTTTCTGACCACCGAGTTTCAAAAGTTTGAAATGAACGACAGAATGTTCAGCACGTAATCGGGCCATCTCATCCTCAATTTTTGCGAGACGCCTGGTGGCCTCTTGGTGCTCGGTATCTACAGCCCGCCAATCCTTCTGTACTGTGGCCACACCCGCCTCGTGCGACTCTAGCTCCGGAAGAAGGGACCGCAACTGACTACGTTTTTCTTCAACAGAGGGGTCAGTCTTAAAGTGCCTCGCATCGTTCACTTGAGCCACACCATCTTTGAATTGTGACACATGGCTGACTATCGAAGAAATGTCGACTCCAAGCCACGTAGCAGTGAGTTCCAACGCCTGCAGTGCCTCATCCAAGATAGACCCTTCGTCTCCTTTCCTAAGCGAATCGACGATGTCGGACAGTAAGCTCTTCAGAAGGTTCGCCTTGGTCCTTGATAAGCCTCGGAGAGACGAGAGGAATGCCTCAGGCAAGGCTACAGGAGCCGGGACGCTGGCAGGGACAATGGCTGGTAAAAGAAACGGTAAACATTAGCACACTGGAGAGAGAAGAGAAGAGAGCAAACGATAAAAGAAAGTAGTATACCAGTAGGGATTTCATCACCCAGTGCACTAGTTGAGGCAACAGGTCTCGACGAGCTAGGGGCACATCCAATCGCGACTTCCGCTGCCGACTCAGGCATTTCAGGGGAAGAAAGAATAACGACCTCAGAGGCAGAGATAGCTTGGACTGGTTCGGTAGTCAAGGATACTTCGACAACAGGCTCTGGTACTCTAGCAGCATCTGTAGGCATGGTTCCTCGGGAAGGGAGTGGTGCCTCTTCCGCAGCAGCAACAGATCTCGCCTCAGGAGCGGGGCTAGGGTTCACTGCAGCCTCGATATTGACAGGATCAGCAAGAGGGGGATCTTCAGCTCGCAGCTCACCATCGATGTCCATGGGGACGGGTTCTATGTCTGCATCAGGAATAGATCTCTCATATACTGGCTCGCTACCTTCGCCTCCCTCCACCGGACGATCTCCGCTGAGGCTCGCCTGCGAGCTCATCTCCCCCTCTTCCCTTGGTCCGCTCACATCATCAGTCGGGACACTGCCGGCAGCCTGGGGGAGTTGGCTCCGCGCCTTCTCAGCCCTGTACAACTTCAGCAGGTCCTTTATCTTCTTTCCTCCGTCGGCAACAGAGACGCGATGAGCAGTCTTTATGCGAGGCCCAGAACGTTCAGGAGACGGTTCGAAATCACTATCCCCGGGAACAGAACGTCTGGACAGGCTCGTCCGACCTGCTGGGCTTTGGCCGCGACCCCCCTGACCACCGGACGGCAGAGTACCTGCGGTCGCGACAATATCTCCCTCGTCGCCACCCTCTCTGGTGACCTCCTCACCAATATCACCCCCTCTGTGATTGCCATCACTAGTGTCATCATCATTTTCGTCTCCTCCACCGTCATCAGCAGCATCTTCCTCGTCACCATCCTCATCACCGGCGGCTTCGCCATCATCGTCATCGCTAATGTCATAACGCTCCCTCTGCCCCTCTGCCATAGGACCGACGAGTGGGGAATCCGGGTTCCCTTGTAGCGTGATCCTCTGGCCGTAAGCGACCCACCCTTCGAGTGTGTGCTCGGGTTTCTCATGATCTATTATAACATTCAGGGAGGTCACGAACTTCTGCACGCCCGGAGTAGCCAATTGGCGGAGCGGCTCTGCCACATAACCTAAGCCGTCGGCAGGAGTAGGGTTGACAATCGGAGGGGAGACGAAGACAGGATCGGTTACGTGTCGGTTGTTGCGGATCAAGGAATATTGGTGAGCCCACCACCGCATCCATCCATATGTGGCGCCGGGGACATACTCTGTGCCCGGGACAATGAAAGAACAACCCGACTTGGTAAGCAGAAGCTGTTGCCATATCCACTTCCAATGGATCGGCCCTGTGCCGTATGCCCGTTGCTCTCTTGTCACCGATTCCAGCGACTCCGGTACCCCTTGATCATAACCGAACTGCCTGGCAAATCGGTTTGGGTAGTATGGCTCTCTTCAAAACTCAGCGCCCTCTCTTAAAGGCAGCGAGCTCGGGCGAATGGACACCAAGAACGAGCGGTGATAAGAACTGAGGCTCTCGTCATCATCGAGCAGGTCTGGATCCTCGCTGTTGGTCCCCGAGAAGAGGAAGAAGTCGACGTCATCATTGCGAGCTATCTTTGCCTCGATAGTCTCCAAGTTTCCGCTTATCATCTTCCGTTTCTGAAAAGCGTGTAGCGGAACAGATCTCCTCTGGATGAAGTCCTTGAGCTCCATACCATAGACCCATGGGAAATAGACCCCAAGCCATCCCGAGAAGAAATGCCACCCACAATAAGAAGAATTTAATCCAAAGGAAGCCGAACCCTTATTGCTGATGACGCCGCCAAAGGCCCGATATATGGAGCACAATACCACCGGGGCCAATGCGTAGCGATGGCCGTTAGCTAGACTCCCTGCAACAGCAAAGCAGGAGACCCTCACACTATCCGCCTGCTTGGAGCTCGGGAAGGCCACACAGCACAGCCAGTAGGCTAAAAACCCAGCGAGCTCGCAGGTGGGAGAGAGCTTGTTTGGCTGTGGGAACTTCTTTTTCATCTTGGCCTCCAGGATCAATCTGTCCTTGCGACCTTCATCGTACGGTCCGTAATTTAAGCTGAGACGGGAAGAAAACCATCAGTGGAAGAAAAGAATAAAGTAGGATGCGAACAGTACAGGACAGGAGAAGAAACTCACTTCAGACCGTGACTAAAATAAACCAGCCAGTCCTCAAAGGGCACCTTATCCTTGGAACCCAAAAATTGCGGAAGCTCCGCGAATAGTTCGTAGCAGGCTTCTGAATAAAAGCCTTCATCAGCACCCTTCTTCTTCTTGGACAGCTCCTCATCACTAGGAGTCCATTCATCGTAGATTCTGCCACGGATAGGGAGACCTGCTATCCGATACAGATCCCAGAGGGAGATACTCATTTCCCCGCAAGGTAGATGGAAGGAGTTGGTGATGGAACTCCAATGGTTCAGGAACCCCTTATAGATGCAAGGTTCTCGATGGAAGTAACTCGACGTCGCTTGGATGGCCCGGAGGAGACCTACTTGCTTCAAGGTCTCTTCGTGCAGCTCGACTATCCGATTGGCCCAAGCTTCATAACCGGGATGAGGGCTTAAATGTCCTCGGGTCCTGAAACCCCCGGTCGGCCAGATTTCTGCATCAGACAGAGGACGAAACCTTTGGCGCAGGGTCTCGTAGTAGTGTGTTGGGAATGGCAGATGAGGGTCGTGGTTTGGCTCCAGAAATATCATGTCCTTCTCCCCGAGGACAGACTGTAACGTGCCGTTCTTAGATATAGCACAGTTAATGAATGTCTCCGGAATGGACGTCCAGGAGTCGACGCTGTAGAAAGAATTCGCGCGACTTATATCAGAGGGCTCAATGCTTGGCAGAGAACGATATCTCTGGAAGCTTTTAGGAAAGCGGATGAATTACTTCGTGTAAGGGTTGCGAATCACGAGAGACGATATGGGCAGCTTCACAGAAGACCAGACAACCCTCATCCTATCGGACTTCGACCTAGTCTGGTTCTCTATATAGATCTGCTTGGCGCTCTTCCCAGTCGTCTTTGGACGACCTCGCTTAGCAGATTGAGCGGGCGCAATCGGGCTCGCTTCGCCCTCTTCAGACCCGGCAGCCTCATCAGTCCGGAAACCTTGTAAGGGAGCATACCACGCGTCCCATTCCTCCTGGGTACCCTCATCAGGAGGGGGCGGTAAGGCCTTATCACAAAGTATCTTCCGCTGGACATTATTCGAAAGGGTCAGAATACGTTCGCAAAAGTTAAATGTCTCAGGCAGGAGAAACCACTGCGGATTCTCAGCTGATGGTCTGGAAGCCTGCTTGAGGGCAGCATGTTTACGCTTGGATGGAGTTTGAGACGGACCCGAAGGACCGGCTTGCGAAGGATCGCTGGCCATTATAATCTGCAACGGCATGAAAAGGTTTAAATACAGAGCAAATGAAAATATCCTCATAAAGCTCAGTCAAACATTCACAAAATCCAAAGACATACGAAGCAACAAGTAGGCAAAGAACAGGCACCGATCCAGGCCACTACGCGACATCATTAACCAATAAAAAGAAATGAAATGACAGCATCCGCAACAACATCATCGCAAACACACAAATTTTCGAGAGGCAGAAGTAAAGCGGAAAAAGTATAATTAGCATTCATTAAACCACGAGGGCTATGCCAAAGCCCAAACCGTTAAATGTCAATTGTTTAAAAACGATAAAAAAAATCGACAGTCAATATAAAATGACCCAAAATTGTGGGGACCCCTCCCCGAAACCAGAAAATGAAGATTTCAGTCCTGCACCAGAGGAAGAACTCGAGCCCTCAGCTCATCGACCTTCTCCTGAATCCGGGCCTCCTTGAAGACCAAGTCCACCAGGATAGAGATGCATTGTTGCACAAGATCAAAGTTCAAGTGCTCAGCATCGGCGTAGTTCCTTATCGCAGACAAGTCAATCGCCAGGTCGTCGTGCTCCCGGATAGCCGCTCTGACCATTCTCCAAATACCGGCACGACGATCCGGGTACTCGGCCTCCGCCAAGGGGATAAGCCAAGCCAGGAACCTCCTGCTCTCCCTCTTCTCATCCTTTAGGAAGTGGAGACGCTTCGAGAGGGAAAGGAAGGAAGCAGCCAGAGAAGGCTCCGCCGCCTCCAGGACCGCCAATTCCTCCAGAAGGGAAGAATCGCCGATGAAACCAGATATAGCCTCCTTGCGTTCGTCGAAGATAGAAGCCATCGCCGAGATATTCTGAAGAGCTCGGAGAATGGGGCGGGATTCGACACCAAGATGAGTCAGGGCTTCGGCCACCTCATCGCATTGACCAGCAAGAGATGACCAAGCCTCGGGGTGGTCTAGATCGTTTAGGAGCCGCCCCATGCAGTCCCAGACTGCGCGAAGGAAAGCACGGGTTAGGACCATTGTCTGCTAAAAAAAAAAAGACGGATGAACCAGATAAGGCAGTCTGACAAAAGAAAAGCTCGCAAAGCCACTCGCATAAAGTCAGAAAAGCCGAGGAATGACATGCAAAGGTATGCTCGAAACATCATTTTAAATCACCTCTCGAATTGCCCGTTAAATTAAAGCAGCCAGGAAGTCTCCCAAGCGCGTGAGACCCTACGCCTCCCTAAGACAATTGGCACGCATACGCAAATACGAAGCAGAGGCATAGGGGTTCACACCCTTTGAAGACACGGCAGACCGCCGGCACGGAATTCGCAGAAACCACAGACTCCACCGAGGCCCGCGGGCTAGGTGTGCGAGGTTTCACATACCCTGGTGATGCTCAAAGCAAATCTAGTGAACAAGTCCCAAATATCGTGAGCAATGGTCAAATGAACCCGCAGATGAGTGTGTTAAGCCACGATAAGCACACTAAAATAGGACACTAGAATTGGACAACTTCTCAAAACTCAGAGATCAGTGCTCGTCGGCTTTGATACGCTCAACAATTGGGTCGATTAACCAAGTCTGGGAATATGTACGGGAGCTGGTTTGCGTAACAATCCAATAAATTTCACGAAGTCCCAAAATCGCACGCGCAGAGCCCAGCGCGTCGCGAAAATCATGCAAATTCACAAGTTCAAAAAAACATGATGCGCCGGGCCCAGCGCGTCCAGAAAATGCTAAGATTCCGCCAAGTCTGAATTTTCTTAAGCGCCACACCTTAGCGCGTCAATTAAATAAGCTATCCGAAGCACGCGGGTACGCGCTGGGGCTAGCGCATCAAAAAATGCAGAAGTGCGACCGCGCCGGACTCAGCGCGTCATGAAATGGGTTCCTACAACGCACGAGGACGCGCTGACCCTAGCGCGTCGATAAAATGGAAGATTTCAAGTTAAAACAACGCGCGGGGTCTAGCGCGTCCAGTTATCGTATGCGCTGCCCTATGGCGCGTTCAGAAAATCAGAAAGTCCAATTAGAGGCCGCGCTATGCGCAGCGCATCGACAAAATGCCGAAGTCCGAATAAATCGACGCGCTACCTAATATTTCGATGCGCTGGTGATAATAATTCGATGCGCTGGTGAAAAAATCGATGTGCTGTCCGAGAGCTCTGCTGGTCGAAGATGAGTAGTGAAATGACGAAATGACCTGGATTCCCCTATTTATAGTGGGACCCCGAAAATCCGATGCGTCGCAATGGATCGCCGTTCGTCCATCCCAACGCATCGGAGGGGCATCTGTTGGGGTCCCAAAAGTGGGGATCCCCGAAACGACGATTTTGAATGCCCAAACCATCACTCGGTCGAATTTAGGGCCAGTGCATCGGAAATCGCGGCACGAATCGCGACACACACCAGACTTGACCAAAAGCAGAGAATTGGGCCAGTGGTGAACCCCACCGGTCATCACGATCAAAACTGTCAAAATTTGGGAGGATTACCTCAATTATGAAGAGATAGGAGCAGTGCATCAGCATTCATCGCGAGGCGGACCCCACAAATCCCCCAATTTGCAAAACCCAAGTTTGGGAGACACGTATACGTCCAGCGCATCCGGAAATTAATTTAAGGACGCACTACCCCCAGCGCATCACAAAAATCCTCCAGCGCATCATGTAATTTAGGAATTTTGTATTTCAGGACGCACTGCCTCCAGCGCGTCTATAAATTCACTCAGCGCATCGTGTAATTCAATCATTTTGAATTTCAGGACGCACTGCCTCCAGCGCGTCCGAAAATTCGTCCAGCGCATCAAAAAAATCAGCCAATTTTAGGACGCACTGACGGCTAGCGCGCCCTGAAAATCAGCTTCTGAACTCAGCCATTTTGAGACGCGCCGAGTGACTTTAATCGACGCGCTGACCCAATTTCTCGACGCGCTACACGTGTCGACCGCCTATTGGGCGACTTTACCTATAAATACCCCCCCCCCCCCCCCCACCGCCTCATTTGCACGATTCAGAGAGAAAGAAAGCCGATCCTCGTCGCCGGAAAACCTTTTTCCGATCGCCGGAATCCCTCGCCGGAAATCGCTTCTCCGGTCACAACAGGTCTGCAGATGAAATAACTTACAAGTCACCCTTTTGACGCGCTGGCCCCAGCGCATCGCAAAAGTGATGCAGCGCATCAGTAAAAAACCCTCAGCGGATCAAATAAATCAGTATATTAAGCTATTTTTTAGACGCACTAGCCCCAGCGCATCGCAAAATAGGCCAGCGGATCAGAAAAATACAAGTTACCAATGTAAAGCTATTTTTTGGACGCACTGGCCCCAGCGCGTCGCAAAATAGACTAGCGGATCAGAAAAATACAAGTTACCAAGGTAAAGCTATTTTTTGGACGCACTGGCCCCAGCGTGTCGCAAAATAGGCCAGCGGATCAAGAAAATCCATTTTTTGGACGCACTGGCCCCAGCGCATCAGTAAAATCAGGCCAGCGGATCGCAAAAATCAGCACCTTAAGCGTTCATCTCAGCACCCTTAAATCCTCATTTTATAACATTTTCGATCCCCGTTTGAGCCTATTTTGGGCATTTCGAGCATTCCGGACGCGATGGAGCAGTCAAATGACTCGTCCGGGCTGCCCAGGGAGCGGAATACAAGCCTTCGGAGTCCTATCCGATCCAACAAGCTAAACGGAGCAATTCTCCTGAAAAGAGGCCACCAGTGCCCAGAATCATACTGATGCATCACCATTACATATACTACCACAACATGACCCGGATTCAGGCCCGGACTAAGCAAATGGGACTATGGTTAACACGATAAACCATACCAGGAGAGTTCTAAACTATCACACACGATTTGTTAAGGACTGACACTTCGAGAACAGTCAATGCCCTACCCATCCAAACAGCATCCGCTGGTTGAGCTGCGCAGGTACACACAACTATAGAATGGACTTCTCGAGGTCACCTGTCCCTATATTGACAGGCGCGGGCCCAGAGTCTTCCATCTCAGCCATAAACCCTGACAGTCTCAGCCCGGATCTCCAAAAAAAAATGGGACATAGACATTCGACTCGTACAAAGAAGGGTTAATCCTTAACAAAACATACAAATACAGGTCTCCGCGACCATACAAATACAGGTCTCCGTGACCATATAAATACAGGTCTCCGCGACCATACAAACACAGGTCCCCGCGACCATACAAACACAGGTCTCTACGACCACCAAAACACAGGTCTCCATGACCAATGAACTCTGAGACCATAGTCCCCGCTGACTAGTCTTTTGCCTTTTAATCAAGGGTCATCGATCATTCGATGTAATTAAGGGCTCATGCCAGATCATGGCCTGGAATGTATAAGATCTCAGAATCTCTGGAATAAAATTCGCCTTGCGATATCTCTTCTCTTGCGTATTTTGTGAATGCTTGTGATTGTCTACGAATGTTTCTATATTCAGAACCCCAGAGCAACAAAACCCAACATTCCAGAGAATGTTCATTCTCTAGTTCTAACAGCTGGTCGTGGCAAGTGTTGGACGCAGTAGGGGCTACACAACAAGATCTGGACGCAGCAGGGAGATGTGGGCACAGTAAGATCTGGACGTAGCAGGGAGATTTAGGCACAACAAGATCTGGATGCTGGACTGGTTGCAACAGGGGTGGACGTAGAGCTGGTCACAGCAGGGGTGGACTTAGAATTAGACGCCTCAGTGTTGGTTGCAGTAGGGCTGAATGCAGGGCTGCAGGGAGCAGGGGTGGACACAGGGGTAGCGGACAGGGCTGGGGGTGGTCGGAAATGGTAGGGGGTGGTGCGGGGTTGCTGGAGGAGGTCGGAAGTGGCAGGGGGTGGTGCGGCTGGGGTGGTGGTTGGTCGGAGATGGCAAGGGGTGGTGCGGGGTTGCTGGAGGAGATCAGAAGTGGCAGGGGGTGGTGCGACAGGGGTGGTAGTTGGTCGGAAATGGCAGGGGGTGGTGCGACAGGGCTAGGTTTGGTCGAAAATGGCAAGGGGGTGGTGCGGCAGGGCTGGGGAAGGTGCCAGATCTTCGTTGGTGGTGCTGCAGGACTGGAGAAGCCGGATCTGCTGAAAGTTGTATGAGGGACCGGATCTGGAGGTGCAATAGCTGACGGAATTGAGCAGAGGTCACCGGAGATTCAAGAAAGACACCAGGAACGGTATGTCTCTGATACTATGTAAACAGAGAGAGAAGATGGAAATCTGAAAATTTCTTCTAGTTTTCTATATCTTAAGACAACCCCAAAGGGTTGAATGTATAAAGATGTCCAGCCCTACAGAATCATCTGTACAAGGTAAAATAATAAAGATAGAATCAATCTATACATGAAAACTAAAAGATTTTGGCTATACAAGGCATGTGGCCTGTCTAACAGATTCTACAATTTAAATCAAATGATGATCTCTATTATTGATTTTATATTTTACGGCTTCGGATGTATTATATGTAGGATGCTAGGGAACATCTAGAAATTAGTTGTTGTTTTTTCAAAAGTTTAAGCTTTCGTGTTTTCATAAATTGTTGCAGGCATGAACCTGAATGGTCTCACAAGTGGCACATTTAGTATATTATGATTTATGTGCACAAAATATTGTGTTCTTGCATAATGAATTAGGATGATTTATCCTTATGCCTATTCCGCCTCTTTTTGTAGAGATATACTATCCTTGCTGATGTTCAAATTTTGGGGAGAGATTTTCCTTATAATCCTAGGTTCCTGCGCATAATGGCCTACTATGCTGTGGAAAAGCCAATTTTCCCGGGACAGCTTGTGCAAACACAACTTTGATTGAATCCGAAAGGCCCCTGTATCTTGTCAAGTTGGGAGCTTGAATTCCAGTACATTGTCCTAGATCCCATGCATTTAGTACAGAGGCATCACATAACAATCTGTCAGAAATTAGTACCGACGCAAACGCCCTGAAAAAAGGAACAGTTATCTTTTACTAGTCTTAAGATTTATACGATTATTTTGCAAATTAAAAACTCAAGAAAACTTGTGTGGATCAATTCAATAAGAAGGAAAAGACGGGAAAAGAAACTGATTTCCTTTGACATGTTTGGTTTGGAAAAAAATTTGTGGATTCCATGAAGTAATTATTTGCCTTTTCAAACTGCAATTCTTTAGCACAAAATACAAGATAATTATTGAATAAGAATCAGAGATTTCTGCTGGCGAAACAAACTTATCTCAAAAAATGAAATCCATTTCGCAATAGTATCAATAGAAATAATAATTATGATGCATTTCCATGTTTTTCTCCTTTCCTCATAAAAGGGCCAGTAAGGAAGAACGAATGGTATTAGAACTTTTCGTCCTGATCTTTTCAAATTTAACCATCATCCAAACAGCCAACAAAGATTTAGGGAGTTCTTGAGCCCAAGTCTCACTTACCCAGGTCAGCAAGATTACTACTTCCTTCCAAATAAAATAAATAAAATTTCACAGGACATGGGAAAGTCGACTGGCCTAGCCAAATCAATGGTGGCTAGTTGTCCCTACCCTAAAGACCTTCTATTTCATTTATGTGATCTTCTACATAATCTCGATCAAATGGAAGGCTGACACGTCAACGGGCTGAAAGTGGGGTGATCGACATGGTGGCATTGGACGTTGATGAACCAGTAGAGGCAGAAGTGTCTCTAAGGGCTCTATGTTGATTTCTAGCAGGAGCACCTATGAAGGCGGGTCTGGTCAGGTTAAGACCTGGACCGCCTTGGTTCAGCAGCAAAACCACGACCTGGGACATGGTTGGCCTTGAAGCAGGTGCCTGGGTGCACATGAGAGCTATCTCAATAACTTTTTTCACTTCATCTTCTCTGCATTCGTTCAGATCTAAGCTCTTGTCCATCAAATCCATCATCGAATCCTCCTCATAAAGCCTCCATGCCTGATAAAACCATGCAAGAAAGGCAAAACAAAAACAATCTTAGTTTGCATATGTACCAAACTGGACACGTGTTAAGTCATGTATATTTAGGCAATTATGTTTCTGTTTTTCCCTGTTTTGCCCCTAGCCCATGTGGAGCTGTTATGTGTATAAAGGGGCTTTCTTGTAATTTGGTAATCAATATGATAAAACTGTTTCCTTTCTTTGGGTTGTTGAGAAACCCTTCAATCTGGAATTTGTGGAGGACTTTGCTGTCTATCAACATGTTCCTGATCAGGGACATCCATTAGGTTTGGCCACCTAGACATGCCCTGGCTCAAAAATTAGGCTGGCCTACTCATCAAGAAAGCCGCATGTTCACATTGAATATGGAATTCTGATTAATTTCTTTCTACCGTCCATTTCGTTTGTAAGTTTTTGTCTGCAAACTAATGAGCAGTACAACCTATTTTTTGGAGAGAAATCTATGAAATGGGAACCCATCTGAGATGGTCAGGATCTTTCTCTTGTGTGCCATGTTGCCACTTGAGAGATTTCACTTGCTCATGCATGTTTGTATAATAAAACGCATAAGCAATCATGTGATCCATGCCTTTGATCAGGTGTTAGAGTGGGTAAATCTTTAAGCACATTTTACTTTCAATCATTATATTGTCTCATCAATAACTATATCCATTCTATTTCTTAGGAGCTGCTTCTTGCGTTCAATCTGTTGATCCAAGGGTAAGCCTGTTTTACACAGATCAAGGCAGATGAAGAATAAAATGTAAAATCATAAACGTCGTGGTTATCATCATCAAAGCCTTGTTCGAGCAATTTGGGGTCTGTAAAGAACAAAAATGTACAAGATTTTTGAAAATAATTACCCATTCGAGAAGATACTGAGTGATGGGTTCGATCTTTATGTCATTACTTCTCTGACCACTTATAATTTCCAGCACCACCACCCCAAAGCTGTATGTGTCAGCCTTCTTGGATAACTGCCCATGGACTGCATATTCAGGTGCCGTGTACCCCCTGTCCAATGAGATTACATGCAGCTCTCGAGATGAAATCTAAAATCAAAATACTGAAATCTCCATACTATTGGGTGAATGGACTCATCTAACCATGAATTATGTTAATTGACAAAAACTTCATTGTCAGTGAGGTGACAGAAGCTGCATGATTTTCTGTTTACTGGCTATCAGAGATCAACAGTCTTGATCGAACCAGATTGAGCTAGCCATTGGATCTTACGTGATGAGCATGCAGATGGGGCCACTTATGATGTGATCAAATTTTACTTGATATGGCTAGCATACTTTCCACTTTCATCACATAGTAAAATCCTAACATAGCAAGTGCAAACTTTCTGAAAGTGTTGAGACTGATGAATTTAGGGTTTCAAGAGGCCCTATATATTGAAGTTTGATCCCCAAGCCTCCCTTGTGTTTTGCACATCATTTTTATCTTGAGAATACCCAAAGGAGAGAAGATGTGGAGGAGCTAAGTTCATGAAGTCTTCAACAATGAAAATGATAGCAGGAGAATTAGGAACTCAATTCAGATTGTTAAATTCATGATATTGATGAATAGAGAGACTGGGCGTTCCACAAAGCTCAATTAGGAAGACATCCTATAACTTTTTCCATCAACTTGAAAAGGATTGCTTTTGTGCATTTATTTTTCAATTCTTTCAAGGAAAATGAGAAGAAAACAGATAAAGATATGGGCAATGGCAGAAACCAAGGCAATTTCACAGATTACTTTGGACTTACAGGGTTCCAGCAACTCTGGTGTTGAGATGGCTCCAGTTGTTTGGCAGAAGCCTTGCCAGCCCAAAATCTGCAATCCTAGGCTGGATTTCATCATCAAGAAGTATATTACTGGATTTTATGTCTCGGTGTATGATACAAACATGGAATTCCTCGTGCATATAGGCAAGGCCACGAGCCACGCCAATAATTATATTGAATCGCAGTTTCCAGTTCAGGGTTCCACGCCTACCTCCTGCAAGGAATAACCCCATAAATGTATCCGGTCCGAAGCATAGAAAATAAAAGGACACTTCACTGCTACATTCACAATGGGAAACCAATCTATATAACTTTCTTTGCTGTTTAGTTTGGTGCAATGAAGATTCAAATGCAGTGCTTTCAGGAAAAAGAAGAAGAAGAAGAAGAAGAAGAAGAAGAAGAAGAAGATAGCAAGACCTTGCCAAAGAACAGGAGATATGGCAATCATTATAGGTGGACTTGATTGCACCAAATATCATGAAAATTTCATGATATTTTGCACCAAATCAAAACTGATTTATCATGAAATACCATGAAATTTAATCGTAGCCAAACACACCCAGCAGCATGTTGTGTTTGATATTGGCCATAGGTGGGGTGTTCTGTCACGTAAGACGTTGTAATTTCTCTTTACTGCTATGGCACTGCTGTCACAGAGTAGGCATGTTGAATATTGCCATTTATAAGTTATAGCCATAGGATGCATTCATCAGCTTCAGAAAGAAAGAAGAGATAAAATGATGAACATGATTCGGTAAACATGATTCGGTGACGTATGCAAGGGGGGTGTATCCCTCATAACCGACATGTTTGAAAAATGCCCCTTGAAAGTCCTTTAATGGAGCATCTCAAAACAACCACATCACCTATACCAATAGATTGGAAAGGGATGGAGAGAAATGATTAGGGCTGCACATCGATTCGATCAATTCGATTTTGGATGAAATTGAAATTGAATTGATCTTAAATTTTCAAATTTGAAATTGAAATTGAATTGATCTTAATTTTGAAATTTCGAATTGAAATTGAATTGACCCAATTTTTTTTTAATTGAATTGAGATTGAATTGATGAATTTTTCGATTCAATTCGATTCGATTTTTCACACATTGCAATTTGAAAACTTATAGGTATTGTAGGTTTGGATTTTATAGTACTTCAAATAGTAATATTAGTAGAAATACTTCTGAAAACATATGCATAATAACTAGTCCATACATAGAAATTAGAAAGATCGTATTGATCCAAAGCTTTTGAGGCCCGAAAAAATGTTTATAATGGTTATTCATCACTCTTTCTCTTGGTATGGTCCACTTGAGATTTGATCTTCTTATAATTTTGGATCATGTCCTAAAATTAGACGTAAAATTAGATGGACATAATGGATATATATACAAAAAATACATCAAGGTAGGCCCCACATAGTAGGTGTAACACCCACTAAGTTGTTACCAACATAACACTTATTCACTCTTAGGCGAACTTCAAATTACGTAATAAGTTAGTACGTTTTTGTCATACTGAGTAAACTTAGTTGGGCCTACTTTGAATGCATTTGGTTTACCACACCATCCATTCGTTTTGCCTGCTCATTTTAGCCGTTGAGCCCAAAATTGAAGCATATCCGAAACTTGGGTGGACCATGCCACATGAAACAGTGGGAATAATGATTTCCACCGTTAAAACCTTCCTAGGGCCCACAGTGACATTTATTTATCATCCAACTTGTTCGTAAGATCAGGTAGACATGTATGAATGAAAAACACAAATATCAGCTTAATTTAAAACTTCCGCGTCCTACAATGATTTTTCAATGGTAGAGGTTCAATTCACATTGTTTCTTGTGGTGTGTGCCACTTGAGCTTTGTATACACTTCAATTTTGGGCTCGAGCCATAAAATTATCTTTTAAAGTGGATGAACGGAGTGGATAAAATGAATAAATTACCGTGGGCCCTATAGAGTTTACTCAATACGCCAAGCGCATTGAGTTACTAAGTACGCAATCCGATTCATCTTGGACTTTTGGGTGGGCGCGGATATGCAAAAGGGTGGTTTCAAAGCTCTGTGGGCCCCACCATGGTGTATGTGTTTTATATAGGCCCTCCATCCATTTTCCATCTGATTCTAAGACATTATCCCAAAAATGAAACATCCAAATCTCAAGTGGACCACACCACAAGAAAATAGTGGGGGATTAACACTTATTGTTGAAAACTTTTTGGGGCCTTAGAAGTTTGGTATCGAGATGATATTTGTTTTTTCCTTTCCTCAAGGTCTATATGACCTTATCAACAGGTTGGATGGCAAATAAACATTACAATGGGCCTTAGGAAGAATTTAATGGTGGACGTTCAATCCCTCTTATTTTGCTGTCGTATGGTAATCTGAGATATATATCTTTCTAATTTTTATAATTTTTCTTTAAATTCCGATATAAAAATGAATAGACGACATAAATAAAACACACTATGATGTATCTATTTCATCCATACAATCCATTATATATATATATATATATATATATATATATATATATATATATATATATAGGGAAATGGTACTATGAGGTCGACCTCATGGGAACTTCCCATGAGGTCGAGTTGTGTGGGCCCCACCATGATGTGTGTCGGACATCAACACCGTGCATTTGATGGGTCCCTTTTATGTTATGGGATACCCCCAAAAATCAGCCATACAGGGAACTCAGGTGGGCCATACCATCTAAAACCATGTGAAGACATGCCTAAAATAACTAAAATCACTTGGTCGGGCCCACCTGAGTTTTGGATGTGCCTGAAACCTGGTATGAACCCTCGTAGAAGTGGAACACACATAATGGATGGGCTGGATTTGTGAAGCACATCTCGGTGGGCCCAATCAATGATCATGAAGGTTTTAATGGGCGGCTAACCCCTCCCAACTGTTGTTTGTGGTGTGGCCCGTCTAAGTCATGGATTGATTTGAGTTTTTATCCTGTGGCCCACCATTGAATGGTGCATTTATCTGATGGAGTAGATGTTTGATACACATCACGGTGGGACCCACACAGCTCAACCTCATGGGAACTTACCATGAGGTCGACCTCATAGTACCATTTCCCTATATATATATATATATATATATATATATATATATATATATATATATATATATATATATGGGAAATGGTACTATGAGGTCGACCTCATGGGAAGTTCCCATGAGGTCGAGCTGTGTGGGCTCCACTGTGATGTGGATTGGGCATCAACACCGTGCATTTGATGGGTCCCCTTTAGGTGATGTGATATCCTAAAAATGAGCCATATACGGAACTCAGGTAGTCCATACCATCTAAAACCATGTGAAGATACGGCTAAAACGTCTAAAAACACTTGGTAGGGCCCACCTGAGTTTTGGATGCGGCTGAAACTTGGTCTAACCCCTCATCCAATTGGGACGCACACAATGGATGTGCTAGATTTGTCAACCACATCTCAGTGGGCCCAATAATCTATCATGAATGTTTTAATGGGTGAATAACCCCTCTCAATTGTTGTATATGGTGTGGCCCACCTAATTCATTAATTGACCTGATTTGTAAGCCCTTGGCCGACCATGCAATGGTGCATCTAACTGATGGGCCAGATGTCCTATCCACATCACAGTGGGGCCCACACAGCTCGACCTCATGGGAACTTCCCATGAGGTCGACCTCATAAAACCATTTCCCTATATATATATATATATATATATATATATATATATATATATATATATATATATATATATACAATTCAATTTGATCAATCGATTCAATTCGATACAGATCAATTCGATTTTCGATTCGATTCGATCAATCGGAACAAAAAATTGAAATTGAATTGAAATTGAATTTTTTTTTTTACATAAAAATTGAATTAAATTGATCTTAGAGAACGATTCGATTCGATTCAATCGATAAATTGATCATAAATTGAATTGTGTGCAGCCCTAGAAATGATTAACCCAACAAAGTCTGCTCGGAATCAAGAAGAGACCCTCTAGGCCTTCCATTGATTAGAATTGAGATGCGAGCTGCAGAGATGCTTCAATGCATTCAGTTTCTCGTCTTCAATTGCCCTTTCGAGAACTGCTAATGCTCCATTAATTAGAGCTGATGCATGAGCTGTCAAAATACCAATCATTCATTTTCTCGATTAATGACCAAAAAAGATTTGTCGCAAATGCCTCGTGAAGGATCCAACAATTGAATCTTTGAACCTTTTACAGATGTATGTATCAAGTTCGCAATCCCCATAAATGTCATGTATCATTGCCACCAAATCATCATTTAAGCCTTATCCTGACTAAATGGGGTCAGCTATTGTCATATATCAATATCAAATGCAATGTGACCGATCTCTACATCAGTTTATGGAGACAAGTAAGCTGCATGCGACTAGAAATAATGCTTATTGTTATGGGAGCATTTTGGAATGCCAAGGAATTCCCAGATGTTTTCTCTGGATGGAAGTACCTTGGGATTTGGTCTGACAAATGGTGCCTAAAAAATAAAACCACCACCACCACCACTAACAACATCATATAAGCCTTATCCCAACTATTAGAAATGAATTCCTTCAAATACCAACTAATGGACATTGGCTACACGGGTCCTGTACCAACATTCGACTCTATCAAGGATCACATCCTCAGTTAAAATCATAGGTCATCAGGCCTAAACCAAAACCATTTTTACAGAAGAGTTTGGAAGGAAAAATTGATCATGCTCATAATAAGAAACTCCTTTCATGCCAGAAAACAAACAGCTAAAAAAATAGAAATCTACAATTGCCCAATCAATGTTTTAATGAGGTTGGAAAAATAATAATACCAAATAGGAATTTGTCAAGGCTACTATTTGCCATGTATTCATAAACAAGCAGCAGTTCAGGGCCGTTACTGCAACATCCAAGAAAACGAACGAGATTCCGGTGATGAAGATTGCTTATAAGTCTCACTTCGCTCTCAAAATCTGCCTCTGCTCTGCCAGATTCGCGTATCATTAGTTTCTTGACAGCTACTGTTTCCCCATTCTTCATAACACCCTGTTATGGATGGAAGAACCTGGTTCTTTTCAGAGAAGATGGAATGAAGTTTTATACCTCTTTCATGAGGGAAAAGAAATTGCTATTCTACCTCCTCCATGTCTTACATCCAACCATTGTAACACATGGAACCATCAAATAGAAGAACCTTACCTTGTATACATCTCCAAAGCCCCCTTGTCCCAGTTTATTTCCTTCACTGAAATTTTCAGTCACAGATTTGAGATCTCTGTAATGGAAATTCACCGCAGCACGCAGTTCTGTTGCCCCTAGTATTCTTCCTACAAAACCATGGGTGTAGGAGTTTGTGCTTACATTTCGCTTGTTGAAGAAAACTTTGAAATTTGATGCAGTCAGAATGAGAAATGAAGTGATGAACAATAGCAAATCAAATGTATTATAGAGGCCGAGTGTGTATCTATGAAAATTCTGTTCATTGTTTGTGGCATTTAATTTGATGATGATGACACTAAATCATTCGAAACAACCGTTTGAACCATTTCGGGTATGTAAGAATGGGGATATTGATGCATCCCCGCGAATAGTACTGTTAGAGATAGGATCAGGAAAGGGAGGTTATCTTTCCAAGTTTTGGGAGTTGCCTTGTTTTGGTTGGACTCTTTGGGACTTCCCATGCGCTGTAGATTTCTTCAAGATTGAAACAGTAAATGAGAATTGGCTCAAGGAGTCGACAAGGGAGAGAAGAAGAGGTAAAGAGAAGTGATGCAAATGCAGCTCATTTCTTACTATTTCGAGTGTTATCAGTCCTTTAACAACGTCGAAGCATTGCGAACAGGACGATGATTATCAGGATAAAGGCAGCTGCTCCAACGCTACCTCCAGTTTCAGCTGCTTTATTGCTGGAGTTTCTTGAAATCGTTCCACCTCAGCCATTAAAATCAATCAAGACATGCACATACAGGTAAAAAGAGAGAATAAATGGGATGGTTTGTGAAATTTCCCCTGCATTTGTTTTCCCTTCAAATCAACCAAGACATTTTGGACAGCGATTGTGCATAAGATGGTCCATCACCCAAAGATCATTGGCGAACAATATTAGGTTCTTCAGAAAAATTGCCTCTTTTCAGGAAAGGCGCAAGATCTGTCATCTGATCATCATCAAAGAACGCTGTGTCTGAATACCTCAGAAAACACCCACTGTCCACAGACCGCCCATCAGCACTTGGTATACACTTCTCTATATTCCCATATGCCCCCTTTAGGCATTCCACACACCCATTCTCGCCCACTGCCAACAAGCACTGGGCCACACCATATACACTTCTACCACCCACCGTCTCCCTCTTCACAGCGGCAGAAAACCCGTCTATCCTCGGTGTCACCCTGCATAGATCCCTCAACACCTCCCTGGCTGTCTCAGCGAAACCACCACCATCATCCATGCGATTCCCACAGTACCCGATTTTCCAGGGCAGTGTATACTGCTGCGTGTACTGGTCGAAGTATACCGCGCTGTCGCTGTCGTAACGGAGGAAGCAACCATCATAGATGGCGACGGCTCCGGTGTTGTTTAAGCAGCGGGTTCGGAGCTCGGAGGTGGCGGTGGAGAAGCAGGAGAGGCAGTCAGAGGTAGAGAGGTAGTGCCGGCACTGGGTGACGGCTTGAACCATTTCGACGGTGTGGGCGCGCTGAGCCATGGCAAAGTGGGAAGAATTGAGTTGGGAACGCAGCTCGGCGAAGACGGAATTGAGGTTGGAAGAGAAGATGGAGGGGTCGGTTGCATTGTTCGAGCCGCAGATCGCCATTAAGAGGTTGGTTTGGGGATCGGAAGATGTGGGATTTGAGAAGAGAAGGAGAGAAATTGCGAAGGAGAAGAGACGAGAGTTTGTGATTTGCATGGTCTTGAGATGAATTTCAGACGAATTGTGATTTCTAGCGATTCTGTTTTTATTTTTCTGTTCTTTCTATTCTTATGTTTAGGAAGAAAGCACAAACGAAGAGCGATGGAGTATGGAAGAGTCAACATATAAAAACGGTAAAAACATAAAGAGATATAACGCGGGAGCTTTCTGTGCTCACGCGATCCTTGGGAGGCGCGGTTTGGGTGGATCCCTGACTGTGGGGCCCAATTTGATATATGTTCCTTAATCCACACCATCCATCCATTTTGAAAGCTCAAATTAAGACATGATTCCAAAAATGAAGCGGATTAAAATCTTAGGTGGACCATAGCACAGAAACAGTTATCATTAAATCGTCACTATTAAAAACTTCACGGGTCCAAATGAAACTTTTATTTTACATCCAACCTGATGATAAGGTTACTAAGAGTTGGATGAAGAGACCACACAAATATCAGCTTGATCCAAAACTTTTGTATCTCAGAAAATTTTTTAATGGTCGATTACCACTATTTCCCATATTATGGTTCACTTGAGATTTGGATGTACTTCATTATTAATATTATTCTCTAAAATGAGTTTTCAAAATGGATGGACGGTGTGGATTTAAGAAAAATACATAATAGTGGCACCCATATAAGGGATCCACTGACCTCTCTGCATCCGGGATTCACCAAGCCGCCTTCCCCCTTGGGGCACTTGTACAGTACAGAAAATCCAATGGCTTGTTTGGTCGCCACCTTTTTTCCATCGTTTTTACTAAGGGCGGCTCACATCCAACGGGTGGGCCTTATGTGGCCATAAGTTGCAGTCCACCCAGTGGATAACTTTCAACCTATCACGTGTCTTCAACATCCATCCCGTCCAATATGTTGACCCCAACATGAGGATCAATTTCTGCAAAATTCAGCCCCATACTTAATAGGTGGGCCACACCATAGAAAATAATGTATACTCGCCTATAAAGAACGAAATAACATTGTGGCCTTTCTGATGACCTAAGGTGGCCTTCATGGTGGGCCCAACTTATTGGACAGGCTGGATGTTGCACACCCATGACATGTTGGAAGATATTCACCACAATGGTGTACTTGATATACCTACACCGTACATCCATTTTATAAGATAATTTTACGGTATAATTCAAAACATGAGTAATATACAAATCTCAAGTGGACCACACCACAAAAGCCAGTGGGGACGATGATTCTCACCATTAAAATATTCCCAGGGCCACCATGATGTTTATTTTCCATCCAAAACTATTCATGAGATCACACGGACCTGGATGAAGGGTAAAAACAAAGATTGATCCAAAACTTCTGTGACTACCAAGAAGGGATGAATGGTAGACATTCAATCTCCCACTACATTCTGCAATGTGGTCCAGTTGATCTTTGGATCGGTCTAATTTGTGGTTCAACCTTTATAAGGATGTCGTAAAATGGACAGACGGTTTGGATATAACGAGAACCTCATGGTGGAGCCCACAGAACTTGGTGACGTCAATACACCAGGGAGCTGGCTGGTGTGCGGTACACCTGCCAATCCGCTTCCGCCCTGTTGTCTGTTGATGGTTCCGGGCGTCAAAAGTCGCTGGTGTGCGGCCTGTTTTCGTGACTCAACGTGGCACATGTGCATGATGATCCTAACCCAACATCACGTGTACTTAGCCACCCTAGCCAGTTTTGTTAATTCCGACTATCTAAACCGTCTTAAAAAAATGGACCCTTCCTTTACGGGGGGTTTGCAGATTTTTTATTTTTTTTATTTTTAATTTAATTTTATTTATTTATTTATTATTATTATTATTTTTACCTTTTATCGTTGATTTCCATGGCACCAAGTAAAGGGCTACGAAACACACTGATTTTTTTTTTTATCATGGATGTCGTGATGGGTACCACTCATGGCTCAGTGGTAGATGGTGCCTTTCAGCACTGCTGTCATGAGTTCGACTTGAGCTTACTCAGCCTTGACTGGCAATAGGGAAGTTTCAGGAGTAGGCATTTAATCTAGATTGGAACAGCCGGGTTTTTGGGCCAGAGATTTTTTTTCATTGTGGGCCTCACCATATGAATGCACCAAATCACTCGTACGTTTTACGTTGGCGAGTTACAACTCATCCCTCGAGAGCGGATTACCTGTGACCCTTGGCACAGAGTGGCTGTGTGGGGTTCATAGAGATGTCCGTGAGAAATCCACTCCGTCCATCTGTTTTTAAAGACCATAATAGTATATTATTATAAAAATAAGACTGATCCAAAACTCATGTGGGCCATAACACACTAAACAGTGTGGATTGAACGCCTAGAGATGACAGGAGCTTTTTGCAATGACGATATTTGTTCTTACAGTTTATCTGAGTGCTAATAATTCTATGAACGGTCTGGATGATATATAAACATCATGGTCAGATCCAGGAAGGTTTCAACCGTGGACGTTGTTGTTCCCATTGATTGATTGGTGTGTCCTACCTAAGTTTTTGGATATGTCTGATTTTCAGAATACTGTCTTATTGTAGTCTTTAAAAACAGATGGATGGAGTGGATTTCTCACAGACATTTCTGTGGACCCCACACAGCCACGGTCACAGAGATATTGCTGTCCTCGGGGTCACACGCAATTCTTTGGTAGACTAGGACCAACCGCAGGCATGCACACCCCCACTTTGAACGTTCCACACCAGACCTCATTTCAAAACGTCCAGATCATGGACCCGGAATTGGATCATTCAATCCACATGTAGCCTGAAAACATACGTCATCCACTAAGGGCTAACTAGATGTACGGTTACAAGTGAAAAAAATTATCACCATTAGATTTGTAAGTGCTGCTTGGATTGGGGGCATACGGCTGGCCTAGATATTTGAGTAACCAAGTTTTGCAACACCCGATTATTATAATTGGTCGGAATTGTTGTCATTGTGTTTGGATCAAACGGTCAGATCATTGACCTAGACCAACCATCCTGTGCGTCCATCCTTGATTGCCTACCCCTTTTAACAATTACTTGAATGAATGATCATCAATGGAAAGGGAAAAGGATGGTCCATATTGATCATATTGTGGGTTCCACCGTTGATTGCCCATCAATGTAAGCCGCTTTCGTCAGATGATCTTAACCATCGATTCAAAGATTAGGAAAATGGACGGCTCATATATAATCTAAACATTGATTTAGAACATGGGTCTCACCCTTAATTGCCCATCACTACAGCAAAATTCACTTTTATTGGATGATCTGCCCATCCATCCAACGGTTAGGGAAATAGACGAACCATATTGATCATAGTAGAAATGGTTTGATCATTCATCTAGATCATCCATCAGTGGGTCCCACCATTGATTGTTCATCACTATTGGAAAAATCTTACTTTTTTTAACTTGATCATCCATCCAATGCTCAAGAAAATTGAATGTCTGTATTGATCATGCTGCAAATGGTTTGATAGTTACTCTAGACCATACATCATTTGTGTCTCACCCTTGATTGCCCACCTCTCCCCAGAGTTCATATTGCTAAATAATTAATCCTGATTGCCCTTTCAATATCCAGGGAAATGGATGGTTCATATTGTTCATTCTAGAAATGTTCAATAGTAAACTAAATCACATGTCATGTGGTCTCACCCTTGATTTCCCACCCCTCAAAAAATCACTTGGGTCAGAGATGATCTTATTCTTCCAATCAACCACTAAGTAATGGATGGTCCCCATTAAACATGCTACAAATGATATGATTATTGATTTAGACCATTCATCATGTGCCCAACTTCAATTGCCCATCTTTGGTAGAAAAACACTTTGTCCCGGTGATCCTAACCTCTAAATGCCTGAGGATATGGAAGATCCATAATGATGAAAGTATAAATAGTTTAATCATTGATATAAACCATATGGTCCCACCTTTCGACAGCCCCATGCCCATCAAAATCACTAATCTTAGTTGTCCAATCAATAGTTAAGAAAATAGGTAGCCATATCACAAATACTATGGTCACTGATTTAGACTCGCTGTTATTGTTGATCGAGTGCCTTTAATCATAGTATAGAGAAGGCTTTTGTTGGTTCGACCAGTGCCTCTATCATTTCTTGAATTCATCCTTGTTGCAAGCGGTGATGTTTTGCTCATTTTCGATTCGACCGAGATTTGTCATCGAGTTCTATCAATCCAACTGTGGAAACATGTAAGTTTGTTTAAGTATGGAATTTGTTTCCTAATCTTGTGCAGGAGTATACAAGTACCTTCGTAATTGCGATTATGGTAATAAAAGGAGAGACTATAATGACCATTCAAGGGTTTTGAGGAAAAGCTAAGGTTTCTACTGTAAGTTGTTTCGTCTCTTGTAACTTTCTTTTGGTTATAGTGGATTGATTGTTTCTTTAATTTGTGCCGTGGTTTTTTTCCCACAATGATTTTTCACGTAAAATATCGTGTGTTTTCTATGTCTATTTACATTTTTCGTTATCTATTGCTTGTTTGATTTGATCTGAGGTTACTTCTTCTCCCAGCAAGTGGTATTAGAGCATCATCGATGAAACTACCACGGGCCTATAGACAAAGTTTGATAGCATCTACATGATGAAGTCTCTCACCAATCGTTTATATCTGAAGAGACAGTTTTACACTCTAAAGATGACGAAAGGGTCAGATCTCTCTAAGCATATTAATGTCTTTAACAAGTAAGTTTGTATGTTGACAAGCTTAGATGTGAAGATTGATGAAGAAGACAGCCCTTATTTTGTTGACATCTCTCTCGAAGTCTGATGAGTGTCTGGTTGATACTCTTTGCTATGGTAGGGATACCTTAGATGTCAAGAATGTTATCTCAGCCTTCAGTCGAAGCAGTTGAGAAAGAAGAGCGGAGGCAAAGGTTCTGAGAAGCAATTGAGAAAGAAGAGCGGAGGCGAATGTACTTCTACGGCTGCATTGTTTTCTGATGGAAGACCGTCTGAGTGAAAGAAAGGGAAGTAGTGATCTACATGCAAGTCGAAAGGTAAAGGCGAGTTGAATTGCTAAAATTGTTAGAGGATGAGACATATGAAGGACTGTCAAAATTTCGAAACTCGGAAGGAGGAGATATTAGATGATTAGTAGAAAGAAGCCAATTTAGCTAAAATTTGGCAAATGATCAAATTTTTGTAACGTGTTGTCAGTATCTAAGACTAGTTACTTCTGTCATGAGTGGATTTTAGATACGAGGCATCATACCATGTGTCCTTATCAGAGTTAGTTTACTACATATAACGAGTATGATGGTGGCTTGGTTCTTATGGACAATAATCATCCATATAAGATTATCGAAATTAGTTCAAATCGCATCAAGATGTTTGATGGGGTGGAGCATACTTTGACTGATGTGATGCGGATTTCAAATCTGAAAAAGAATCTTATCTCTCTAGAGCTTTACATGCACTTGGGTGCAAGTTCCCCAGTTATGAAGGTGTCCCAAAGGTTTCAAAAGGGGCACTCATAGTTATAAAGACAGAGAGGAGCAAAAATCTTTACAAGTTGATCGAAAATACTATATCGGGTGGAGCTTTAGCGTATGTAGCGGAGTCCACATTGGCACGTTTGTGGTAGGCGTGCTTAGGCCATATAAACAAGCGAGGTATGAAGGTACTTCTCGATCGTCATTTAATTCCTAATTATTAAAGTTTTGATTTAGATATAAGCAAGCATTGCATATATGGAAAACAATCAATGTTATCCTTTAAAAGAAACATGTTAGTATGTGCATTCGAATGTATAGGGGGCGTCGCCTATTATTTCTGGAGAGGGGTCATCATACTTTGTTATATTCATTAACGATTTCTTTAAAAAGATTTGTGTTTACTTTCTGAAGCATAAATCTATTTTTTCTCCACTTTCAAAACTTAGAAGGTAATGGTTAAAAATCAAATAAGGCAAAAGGTAAAAATTCTGATGACAGATAACAGTGGTGAATTTACTTAAGAGGAAGTTAATCAATACTATAAGAGTGAGGGGATAGTGAGGTACAACACAGTGAAGCATATACCAAAGTATAATTTCATGGTTAAATGTATGAACCAAAATCTTTTGGAAAGAACCCGAAGTACATATGCTGAGTAATTATAGGTTGGACAAGTAGCTTTGAGTTGAAGTCATCTCTACAGCTTGCTATTTGGTAAATCAATCTCCCTCTATAGCTATTGATTGTAAAATTTCAAAAGAAGTATGAAGTGATCAGGTAATTGATTACTCAGGATTTCAGATATTTGGTTGTGATGCTTACTCTCATATACCATTAGTTAAGAGAGATAAGCTAGACCAAAAGGCTAAGAAGTGTACTTTTGTCGGCTATGATGATGGGTGAAAGGTTACATATTGTATGACCGGATTTCACGAAAAATCATATTTAGCTGGGACGTCAAGTTAAATTAAGGTTATTTGTTTCAGAAGGATAAGCACAAGGAAGTGGAAAAATCTGTTATTGATATTGAAAGAGACAAGGGTGAATCGCTTGAAAAACCGAAGCTGTAACGCCCTAAAACTCAACGCCCGAATATACCGCCCAAGCACGAATTTTCGAGCACTACTAAGGTAATAAATATAAGAATACAAATAATAGTAGCATTTTTTTTATAACTAAACCATATCCATACTCTTATTCCAACTTACATCATAAAATAAATTATAAATGCTCATAATTCATAAACATGACACTGATATACTCATCTACAATTCTATTAACTTAAAACTAAATAGAATATCTAAAAATAAATAAAAGCGTCTGCATTAGAGTTGGCGTTCTCCTCCTCCTGGATTTTCGCTATGTCCTCAACTTGTGCCTTGTCCTCGAAAGATTCCATGTCACCTCTTGAACCTACAGTTCCCTAAGAAGGGTGAGCAAAACAATGCCCCAGCGATGAGGAGTACTTACTCCACTCCATAATATATGAATCACGCATCCAAGTAAACAGATAAACAGAATCAAAACATAACTATTCAGTTTGTAAGTTGTAGAATGCCATGCTCACACTTTTCCACCCCACAACGACACATTCATTAACACTAAACACACACCCCATAATGACTTCCCATGCAGCACGCATAAATCAACCATATACGTGGCCTTTAATACAAGGTCTTTAGTCAGGTTTCACACAAGTAAATCAACCATACGAGACTACGCCTGAAAAATAGTATCACAACCAATCACAACCAGACAGGTGAGGTACATTCCGATCCTGACACAGTACGCCCGATCCTGACACTGGTCGCATTCCTGACGAGACGCAATTGCTCCGATCCTGACACGGTACGACCGATCCTAACACGGGTCGCATTCTCAATGAGAAAACAATTGCCTCGATCCTGACACGGGTACGATCTGATCCCAACACGGGACGCATTCTCGACGGAAAAGCATACCACACTTGACGATTTCCCATATTCCAATCTATCCATACATAGTTGTCCCATAACCACACTTAACCACACCAATATACACCGACCATGCTTAACCACACTTGGATAGTCATGGCTAGGAACCATTTACATACCCCTA
The DNA here is from genome assembly GCA_003013855.2 of Liriodendron chinense. Classification (NCBI taxonomy): domain Eukaryota; kingdom Viridiplantae; phylum Streptophyta; class Magnoliopsida; order Magnoliales; family Magnoliaceae; genus Liriodendron; species Liriodendron chinense. The sequence continues at coordinate 1,681,606 of ML058452.1, read as the reverse complement.
CTCTTATTTAATTCCGTGGACTTAACCTCACCATAAACCGCTCTATGCATGGGTCCATCATATATAATCATATAAACATGAACATGTGATAATGAGAATTTATTGCATCTTAATACAATTTAATGAATCATACAACATAACTATTTAAGAAACAAATCAAGTGCATATATATCAAGATGATAAGAATGCATCCACATTATGAAATAAAGCATTTTGAGGGGTTTAAGAACTTTAAACTAAATTATAACCATACATTCAAAGAAAATGGACAGGTGTTGTCCCCACAATTTCGCTTAATTTGACTGTTTGGGAGATTTGATGTGTACCAAATTTATTTTACAGTTTTAAGACTTGCTGGTCTAAGCATTGGACGGCTTAGATTGGGTAAAATATTCCCCAATGGGACCTAAAAGTTGGAGTCCAATCAGATTCAGATTCTGTTATTTTTCAGGGTGTTAGTCCCATTATTTCAAGTGGTGTGGCCAACTTGGAACCCCGTTCTAGCCCATATATTTTATGGTGAATCCCACACAACCCAACAAACAGTGTGGACGAGGTGGATTTATCCAAAAGTTTACATGTGGGGCCCATAAGTGCCTGTTGTCCCCACTTTAAAATCTGCTCACCTTCAGATTTATATTGTATTACATTGTCCACTATTTGAGACGGTGTGGCCCACTCGGTTATTGAAATCCTCTGAAATTTAATTTACAGCCTCCTGACATAGTAATGTAACAAATGAGTGGTATAGATTTGACAGAAAGCTTAGAGTGAGGCCCACGGATTACCCGCTGTCCATGAGAGATAAATTCAGAATTTTCTGCACAATTGCAGAAAATTCAGCAAGATAGTCCAATTTGTAGAAGTTGGTGTGGTCCGCTCGGATCTCGGATTAAGCTGAAATTTGGTGGACTATCAGAACACATGATGAAGTAAACTATGGTCGGAGTAGATATAGAAAAATACATCAAGTGGGGTCCACATGTGGACCCCCAACTGCTGCCCGTCCGCCCCTTGCGTCAGCAGTCATGACACTACTGGACTGGCAGCGTCCTTGGGGTGCTAACTAGTCCAGCAGCCCATTATTTTATTCATTTTTTTTTTATATATGTATCCACACAAGGTGAGTTCCACTAGGTTGAGATCCAATCCATCCACTGAATTATTCGGGCCTTTAGTCCACCAAATAAATTTGATTTTGTATAGATAAAAAATTATAAAACAAAGAAAGCGGTTTTATTTCCTTTTTAATGGTTGGGTCAATTTCTCCCACCTTGGCCCACTTAATTATCATATTCCTTTTAAATCTGGGCCCGCGAGCAAACGTAAAGTATAATACATGATGAATGGCATAGATTTAATCAAAGTAACGTAATTGATCTACTAAACAAAATATAAATGCGCAAATTCAAACAATGATGTGGAGTGAGTATCTCCATAGACTCACCAATTGTCAATTCGATCCGAGATTTTAAAGATAAAAATAACAAAGAAAACCAATCTTCGGCCTACTACAAAATACTACCTCCTTCCTCCCAATCAATGGTCATATGATGATGATGATGATGGATGGATGGTGATGATGGATGGTAGGGATTTGAAGCTGTTGATGATGGATGTGATGGGATGGCTATGATTTGGTCGTAAACGTAAAAGTGGTAGAATAGGACTCTCTTACGAGAGTTTAAATTAAGTCCATTAACTTATAACATAAATATTTGTGGTGGAATTAGAAGTAATATTCTGCTGGTCCACCTAGTGATCCCCTCTTGGATCCAAGACATCCATCATACAGAGGATTAACACAACAAGTAGTGGGTAAACTCTCGGGTTAAAGGGTCGATGGATGGATACATTATGATCTATGTAAGAGTTAGCGTAAATGAACGCTCTAGAATGCATATGTAACATCTTAAAATCGGGTCCACCTTTCACAAATCTGAGACCATTATGACATTGGCCTTGAAAAACTGACAAAGTGGTATGAATTTGGGAGAATTTGGTAGTGTCCACACCTACGATCTAATAAGGACACAAATGATTGTCTAAATGGTGGTAAACACCACAACTTAAGGTGGTTAGTTTCTAAGGATAAGCTTGACCACATTGAGGTGAGATTAAATCATGACCGTTGAGTGTTGTGCGAAGTGGTCCGCACCATTGGTTAGAATGTCCGTTGGGTCGATGAATCTCTTACTGATTTAAGAGTAATTAATTAAAAATGTGATGGATGGTGAACACACTTCGGTTCAAGATTCTAAAAACATGGGGACGTGGGCCATCTTAGAAAACCTAAAATACACAAAATCTAGACACACACCGACATCCCTACATAAAGATGGACGGTCCATAACGAAGATAGAAATCTCTGTACCAAACTCCGTAACCATATCCTAAAATTTAGATTTTGAATTGGTACGTCGCATCGAGTGTGACTTCTGTACTTCTCGGTCTACATGGATATATCGAGGGCCCTACGATGGAATCTTATCCAATAGGTCACCTAAGCATATGAAAAAGGTCGTCCATGAGTGATTTCACCTTGATTAGTGGTACACATGGCCTTACACAGTAAATCTTCGATTAAACGGTCTCGGAAGATTATCTAGTGATGAAATTTCACATGGACTGCTAAAATGCTATAACAAAGGTGTGGAGAAAATCCCACAGCTAACTGACACACCAATTGAAATAAATCACGAGGGTTCACTTTCACCACTGGTTTGGTGTTAGGACAAGTTTTAATGGCTTGATCGAAGCCCGATGAGAATTTCAACGGTCACCAAGGTTCTTCTAAGAATACTCTATCATTCCAACGGAACAAAACTCGGTTTGATTAGTTCAATGGGCCATGGTGATCAAAATGAGGATGAATGGTCCCAATAGAAAGATTTATGATTAGATCTGGATCGACCAGACTATATTATTAGATTCTACATGATTTAATATATAATTCTATGGCTCAGATCAATTCCACAGATATTATAAATAATTTAAAATGAATTACTAAAGTTCATGTGCATAGAATATGGTTTATAATTCCACTTTTCTACCTAATTATTCCATGAGAAACGTACATCAAACATGTTATCAACTTACACACATTAAATTATTATTATTTTAATTTTATAAATTCTAATCCAGATTTTTAAATTAAATAATAAATCATAAAAAATAACAGATATTACATAAACTGCAGGTAGAGGTACAGGAAGAGGTGGAGCAGTGACCTATCAGGAGAAATCCATAAAAGGGATTGCGGGTTACCATTGAGATACAGGAACAACTTAAACATTGAATTTGTTCTTATTACAGATGAGGAGGATTCGTCTACTTTTCAGTAAGCACTAAAAGACAGAGATGCAGAGAAGTAGATAATAACGATGCATGATGAGATGGACTCTCTATACAAAATTCAAACATGAGATCTGATAAGTGCTTAATTTTGTATAATTAACCCTAGTTACTAAAAGATTATTGTTGATTTTTCGGTTAATTATCCCTCAATAGATGGATTTTCATTGTGTAGGAGATTAGGAGAGGTTGAAAATGATCCAAGCCAGCTCAAAAGTGGTCAAGATCAAACATGACAACAATATTGTGGCAAATCGAGCCGTAAGATCGAAAACTGGACCATTCTCTATAGTAGAGATGAAAATACGAAGCTTAAAAAATGTCATCAAGGCCACGCAGTTTGGAAATTCAAGCTGTGCATATTTGGATGGTCGTGATTAGGCATTGCATCACGTGTGGATGGTCATGATTGAGACATTCACATGGTGGACTAGTCATGCGCCCAAGAGGAAATCTCCACCAATTAAGGAGGAGCTTCCCTTATTCTAATGTGAGTAAAGCCATGGAGGGAGCTTTCCATCCAATAGAGGAAGCCTCATCTCCAAATCCAACAGCTGCTCATCAGTAATCCAGCAATTGGACCCATTCATCCAACGGCCAGATCAGGTACAGCAGCTGGAAATCCCAGCTGCCCAACAATTGGATGAGCATCTATCGTCCGGGTTAGAGGTGGCAATGGGTCGGGTTAGGTTGGGTTCAGGTTGGGTCAAGTTTGTGTCGGGTCATTTCCATCTCAACCATATCCGACCAAAATTGATTTCGGGTTAGATTTTCCCAACCCTTACCCAACCCAAATTAAAACAGGTCGGGTCTGGTTGACCCGCATTTTAATGATCAACTAACTAATTTATAAATTAAACTAAAATCATATCTTATTTTAAGCCCCAATTTAAATCAAAATACTAAGAATTCTCAAGAAAGACTCACATAATAGAGGAATTTTATTAAATCAATTCACAACTAGACTTAAATCTTCAGCTACCAATGCCTGCCCAACATTGCTCATGAATCTGAAATGAATAGTCGGGGATTTGACTTCACTTCAAACTACACTCAGTGAGTTTTGTTGAATCAACTCAACACAAGTTACAACTAGTTTTAACCAAATTGAACTTCAAGAGTAAGGATATATGATCATGATCATTCCTAAATAGCTGAACTAAATTAGACATTCCTCAGATCATGAAAAGCTTCTATAAACTAATATGAACTAGGCATAGAATGAGTTCAACTCGGTTTACTACTTGGTAGCAAACCGAGTCGATCATAGATGTAACAGAAAGATGAAATGGATGATTATCTTACCTATACCTCATCAACAAGAACTCTATGAATGCATCCCAGCAATGACCTCAGTAACAACAACACCGCCGGAGAAGAAGACCTGGCCTCCAATGGTGAAACACCAACCGTCAGTTTTCCTTCAATCCGACAACTATGGATAGAGTAGAATCATTTCGAGGAGCTTAGGAAATTCTAAGATTTCAGCTCCAACCTCTTCTAACGGACATGTTTATATGGTTATCATGAGATTTTAGGTTTCTAGATGCAAGAAGGGAGAAAAATGAAAGAAAAATCTTATTTATATGATGACATTCTTAACCCTAATATGGTGAATATTACTGGATGGTTAGGATAGCTTGCAACTAAGGGTTATGAATGGCTCAAATTTTCTCGAATGCATTATCACGGATCGAGGTTAATGGGGAAAGAAACGGAGGTGAGAGAGAAAGAAAACAGAATATTTCCATTTTCAGATCCGCCATCCACACAATGCAACTTATATGCGAAATAATGGTTATACACATGAGTGTTCACACCTGATATCAATTTGGTTCTAGTTAAAAATGATACTAGAAATTGATAGATGGTTTGGATCAAGCCAAGGTGGGCCACATTAGACTCAGTGGTCAGGTTTTGAAGGGTCTGAAAACACAAAATCAGTTACCCACTGCCATCTTTGAATTCTAACTGTGTACACCATACAATAATACCTTCAATGAAACAGTTGGAGTTTGTTATACTCTCATGTTCAAACCATATGAACGGATTGGATCAGCCAGACTGTTGTTCGAAAGTGGGCCGCACGATCTTGAAAACGGACAACGATTGTTTGAGATGTTTCAATGAAAATGGAGGGAGAGAAGATTTTCTCTCAGTTTTGGTTTTGATCGGGTCAACAGATGTTGACTGATCCAACCAATTCGATGTACAACATGTGCACCAATTGTTGGTGCACACTCACCAACAAAAATGGGGCCCACTTTCATCAGAAGTGAAATCCACTCCGTCCATCATCCAGCAGGATATGTGAGGAAAAAAACTATATACTATTTAACTAATAAGAAAATCAATATATAATAGTCTACTTAACCCCTATATGATTCGGGTTGGGTTGGGTTGGGTCGGGTCGGGTCGGGTCACCTTTAACCCTAACCCGACTCATAAAAATTCGGGTCAGGTCGGGTCAACCAAAAAATTAAATTAGGGTCAAATTTTCCAAACCTAAACTGGAAAAAATCGAGTCGGGTGGGGTCTGGTTGAATTTTTCCAAGTCTAATCCAAGTACAACAGCCTCTTCAATCCAACGTCAAGCATGCATCACACGTGCAGCTAAAGTCCTCACACGTCAACTAACTAACTAGGCTGTTCGTTCTCAGCTTCCATTGTCCACACGGACCAGCAATGGGAAAACCTCTTCTCACACGTGTAGAGGAATCATTCTTCGTCCAACCAGTTTTACAAGTCAGCAAGGTGGATCCCACCTTTCACATGTGCAGGAGAGGCCGGGACTCTACACCCACACGTGCAATTGCAACAAGATAAAGGATGTTCCCACTTCTTCAAATCTTCAACCGTCCATCACCTCAAGCCACCCGCAACGCCAGCCCTCCATCTGATGTCCAGATGAACATAACGTCTTCCACATCCATTCTAGCAGCAGCGTGCCTATCCAGCCATCCGCCCAGAGTTCAGTCAGCCTCCATCCAGTGTGTGCAAGCAACCACCTCTACCCTCCAGCAGGTGGCCTTCAAACCCACCTCATGTGCGTCTAAGACCAGCAGCCTGGTGGAGTTTATCTTCAACAGGAGGCCCTTCAAATCTTTCACACGAGCAAAAGCAACAAGTTATGGGCATCCTTACCATCTCACCAGTAGTAGGGTGGACCCCACCTTCCACGTGCCGCAAGAGTAAGTCACCTCTCCAACAACCATTCTCGTGTAATCAGTAAAGGGTGGTCATCTTCCACTCTCATCTTGAGCAAAGTAAGAAGCTCTCCCCTCTCTCACACATGGAATGCAAGAAAATCTCCAGGCTCTTCCTCCCCCTCTCTCAAGTATGTACAAGCAAGGACGAAGAGAAAGAAAGCCCACACATGTCAAACAATCTAAGGCTCCCTCCTCTCTCACTTGTGTGCTCACACTTGTGTAAGAGAGGATATACTTTCCTCCCTCTTTCAATTGTGTAAGCTCTCCCTCTCTCTCTCCCTTCACCTATAAAAGAGGCTTCACTCCTCATTTTGATCATCTCTCATTCTTCTCTTCTCTCCTCTCTTCTTTCTTTCTTTCTTTCTTTCTTTTATGAAGTTTTTTTTCTTCTTCAGTCTTCCATTTCTAGAATGGTTGGTTAAACTTCTAGCTAAGGCTATAGGTGAAGCCTTTGGTGAGATTTACAAAATTTGGTTTTCTTGGTTCAACAATGATGATGCTTGAATGTTGGAGTCTTCTTATTTGATTGGCTTGGTTATCTACTACAGCGGAAGCTATTGTTGTGCACAGCCACTTGATCCATCCTAGACTCCGGGCATGATGGATGCTTGAAATTCCTTGCACAACAATTAAGTAGTTTATGATCGATAAAGTTGTTTGATCCATTGTCAACTCTGGGCACGATGAATGCTTAAGATTTCTACGCTCATCAAGCTAGTGCGGTAAGTTTATTGAGCCAGTGCAGGTAAAGTCATCGATCTGTAAAATTCCTTGATCCACTATAGACTCTGGGAACAGTATGCTTTGAATTCCATGCAATCGATGGACGAAATCTTAATGGTTGGATCAATCAATCACAGCCTTCTATCTTGTAAATATGCATTTGATCTTATGAATTTGTGATCTTAACAATTAACTTTTTGACAAAGTTGTTTATCTATATAATTCCTTGATCCATTATCGACTCCAAGCAGAGTGGATGCTTGAAATTTCCTGTGATCAACTAACGAGTGCTTCATGGTTAGATCGATTGGTTATGATCACCATCTTTTGTGAAATATGCAAGTGGTTTTACTATTTCATCTTTCGATTGGAGCAGATCTTTATTCAAATCCAATTGAGTAATAGCCGAACTAAAGAATCAAACGTTATGGATTAACCAAAGGTGGATATCCCCAATGCCTTAGCTCTTTTCCATTATTTTTTTCAAACACACACACACAAATTGCTCCACACTTGTAGATAAAATCAGTTTTCGTCTCTCTAACCTAAACTAATTCCACTAAGTGTTCTTAACCCAAAATCCATGCGGTTCAACATTGGTCTCACTGAGTATTTACTACTTCGCTACCTGCACTGAGGTGTGCAATCTTCGGATTGTAGCAGGAGCTGGTGGAGCCGTCTGTTGGGCAGAAAGCAATCGGTTGCAAGTAGATTTATCAAAAGAAATTGGATAGGTACAAGGTCAGATTGGTAGCGAAGGGTTATGCTTATAGGGAGGGTGTAGAGTTTAGTGAAATATTTGCACCAGTGGTAAAGCAAGTATCTATCAGATTTATATTGTCTCTAGTTGTCTAATACAATCTGGAACTGGAACAGTTAGATGTGAAGTCTGTGTTTCTATATGGGGAACCAGAAGAACAGATCTATATAAAGCAACCTAAAGGGTTCGAGGTGCAGAGAAAGGAGAATTCAGTTAGGAGGTTAAAGAGGTTATTGTACGGCCTAAAACAGTTGCCTAGGCAGTGGTATAAGAAATTTAATTCTTTCATGTTGAGCTAGCGGTTTATCAGAAGTGAATTCAATCATTGTGTTTATTTTAGAGTACTGAGTGACAAGAAATTCATTATTATGGTGTTATATGTTTATAATATTCTTATTGTCAGTTATAACATGTTTAAAATCAACATATTGAAGGTTTAATTATCCAGGACAATTGAGTTGAAAGTTCTGGTGGCTATAAAAACGATTCTTGACATCAATCTACACAGAAATTGAAAAATGAGTAGGCTATGGTTGTCTCAGGAAGAATATCTTAAGAAGGTCTTAGTCAAGTTTGAACTAGAAAAGGCAAAATCGGTTAACACTCCCCATACTGCTCACTTTTAGCTTTCTTTGGAGTTATGTCCTACGTTAAATGAAGAAAAACAGTATATGTTTTGTGTACATGCCCTACTTGAGCATGGTTGACAGTCTTATGTATGTCATGGTCTGTACTAAATTAATTTTTCACATGTGGTTAGTATTGTGAGCAGATATATGTCAAACCCTGACAAAGACCTTTGGGAAGCAATGAAATGGTTACCTTAGTGTTGGAACTAGAAAATGAACCGCGAGGAACATTTTCCGAAATGTGGTGTTTCGTTGCTCTGGGGTGCTGAGTAATAGGAAACATTCATAAACAATCACAAGCATTCACAAAAATAGGTACACAAGAAGAGATATCGCAAGGCGAATTTTACTCCAGAGATCCTGAGATCTTGTACATTCCAGGCCGTAGTCTGGCACGGGCCCTTAATTTACATCGAATGATCGATGACCCTTGATTAGAAGGCAAAAGACTAGTCTACAGGGACCATGGTCTTAGAGCTTGTGGTCGTAGAGACCTTTATTTGTCTCGCTAAGTACTGGACCACCTTTGTATTAGTCGGATGTCTATGTCCCATATTTTGGTCGGAGGCCCGGGCTGAGACTGTCAGGGTTTATTACTGAGATGGACGACTCTGGGCCCGCGCCTGTCAATGTAGGGACAGGTGACCTCGGGAAGTCCATTCTGTAGTTGTGTACCTGCACAGCCCAACTGCGGATACCGTTTGGATGGGTAGGGCATCGACCATGGTGTCGTGGCAGTCGAGAGCAATTGATTTGTGGGGAATTGACTCTTTCGGCATGGTTTATTGTGGCAACCATGTCCCTGCTTGTCTAGCTTTTGACACAAATCGGATCATGCCTTTACAGTAAACATAAATAATGGCATATCTGCATGGCTCTGGATGCTGCCGTCGCCACGTTGTTGCCAGCCGAGCCTGCCACTGCAATTCCTCCTGTTGCTGGGCCAGCGCCTGATGCCAATATTCCCGAGGTCGTGGTGATATCTTCCCCGAAATTGCCTGAACCATTGACTGGGGGAACAACGGAGCTGGCCCTGGCGTCACCTGTGCCTACCACTTCATCCAGGGCCCTTGCCGTTGGCATTCCTGATGTTGCTGGTATATCATTTGCTTCTACCGTCTTGACTGCTTCCTTTCTGACGATGATTTTCCTGTATTAACGTTTACCAATCTCTATGCCAACAGCTGCTTCTGTTGATGCCTCAGCGCCTACGGCGTTGCCAGAGTCATTCGTCTCATCCCTTTGGGGCCTATCGAGGACCAAGGCAAACCTCCTCAAGGGCCTTCTGTCTGACATCGCCGACTCTTTAAGACATGAGGAGGAATGACCTATCTTAGACGAGGCGTTGCAGGCATTAGGGCTTAACGCTGCCTGGCTTGGGATTGACTTGTCCTCTGTAATCAGTCAAGTGACTCTGTTTAAGGAACGGGTGGCCTGAGAACGTGAGGCGAAAAGTCTCCAAGTTGACCCTTCCACTGAGGAAAAGCGTGGTCACTTGCGGTCCCTTCTCCCGAAACTGGAATTACACGAGGCAGGGGTGGCCGTGGCGAAGAAGGACTGGCAGATTGTTGATGATGGGTGTCAAGAGGCCACCGCTCGTTTGGCAGAGATAGACAACAAGGTGGCTCGACTGCAAGCCGAACGCTCGATCGTCCACCTTAAACTATCCAAACTTAGCGGTCAAAGGACTCGTTTGCAGTCTTCCCTTGATCAGCAGGAGGCGGAGCGCGACGTCGTGAAAGCCCAAGTTGCGGAATTGGAGCAGTCTCTCAGGGACATTCCTGACCCTGCTCTAGTTCTAGTTGAAGTCGAGACGGCACGGAAGGCGGTCGAGGAGTCTGCAGCAAACTTGTTAGACCAATGTTTGAAAACTTTAAACAGTTGAGCTGTAATAACCTCCATTCGTAATTAATAATTTTTAGAACACGTTGTAACAAATACTGTGTCAATATGTATACTATTGCAGTTTTAGGTTCATGTTGTATTGCTAAGTTATTTGCAAATTTTGAGCTTTGAATGCGAATTGATTGAGTCATTTGGGAAGAGCGTCCCCCTGTTAGGACCCAAACCTATGCTTGTACGAACAGGAGTGTGATCGAGCCTCTATTAAGGGCTTACCCCCTTTCTTGATGGCCTTGAAGAGCGGGGTGTCATTCCCGACGTATCCTGAACCTTGACGACTTTCTGATACCTGTGGAAGAAAAGGTAGATAATTAGTACTTCGCTCCGAACCCTATACGGTATCATTTCTCTTGGTATTTCCTTCATCACATCATCCCTCTAATGGGGCGTTTACAAAATATAATGATAGACTTTCATTAAGTATAATATCTTTTCAAGAACCGACCATTCACCAGCGTACTGACGCCCTGTCCTTTGTAATCTATTACTCGATAGGCTCCATTGGAGTACACCTCATCGATAATGCACACTGGATCCCACTTTGGGTCGAATTTACTCCTTGGGCCTTGTGCTGGTGCCGGACGTTTCATCATTAGCACCAGATCGCCTCTTTTAAATGACCTTCCCCGGACTCGTTTATCGTATGAAGCTGAGATTTGTTTTTGATACATTTCAAGTCTTTGTTGAGCGGCGAGTCTCTTTTCATCCAGATTGTTAAGCTCGATCATTCTGATCTTATCATTGTACTCGGTCGTCAAGGAGTGTCGGAGCGCGACCCGTAGTGACTCCACTTGCATTTCCATCGGGATCACGGCTTCCGTGCTATACACCAACGAGTAGGGTGTGGCTCGAGTAGCTGTGCGGTACGTGGTCCTGTATGCCCATAGTGCCTCGGGTAATCGTCTGTCCCAGTCCTTCTTATCTTCTGCCACCGTCTTCTTCAGGATTTTCACGATAGTCTTGTTAAACGCCTCGGCCAACCCGTTCGCGGGAGGGTAGTAAGGTGACGAATAGCAATGCTTAATCTTGAACTTTGCGCATAGCCTGTTAATAGTGACATTTTTGAAGGGTGTCCCGTTGTCGGTGGTGATTCTTTTAGGGATACCGTGTCGGTATAATATGGAATGACGGATGAAACTTTCGACGTGTCTGGCTTTCACGTTTCTTAAGGGAATGGCTTCAGCCCATTTAGAGAAATAATCAGTAGCATCAAGAATGTACTGGTGCCCCTGAGAGGATGGCGGGTTGATCGGCCCTATCACGTCCATGCTCCAGGCGGTGAAAGGCCAAGATATTACTGATTGATGTAACTCTTCTGGTGGTGAGTGTATTATATCTGCATGTATCTGGCATTGACGACACTTCCTGACGTAGTCTATCGCGTCTTTCGTCATTGTGGGCCAATAGTACCCCATATGTCAGACACGATGATGTAAGTTCCTGCCCCCTTGGTGAGCACCGCACTCCCCTCCGTGAGCTTCTTTTAGCATGGCGTATGCTTCATCCTGGTCCAGGCAGCGTAGCAACACTCCCTCATACGAGCGCTTGTAAAGGGTGCCACTCTGTATTATAAATGAACCGCCGCGTCTCCTGACCTGAGTGCGCATCTTGGGCTCTTCCGGTAAAAATCTGTATTTCAAGTAGTCGACGAATGGCCTTTTCCAGTCATTTTCTTTTGTGATCTCGAAGCAACAGATGGGATTCATGCTCGATTCGTCGCTGCGCGATAGGGTAGTTGGTAAGATCCTCCTTTCTTCGATTGTTACTTGAAGTGGGCTGCCTCTGGGATTAGCCAGAGCAGCGGCCAAGCTGGCCAACGCGTCGGCCTGTATGTTCTCTTGCCTTGGTATATGTGAAATGCTGCCATTGCGAAACTGGTCGAACAACGACTGCGCTTGGTGGCAAAAGGGCGATAACTCGGGCTTGCGGACCTCATATTCCGTCGTTAGCTGTCTGATGACTAACCTGGAGTCACCGTAGATCTGTATTGCCTTGATACGCATCTCGAGGGCGAGCCGTAGCCCGATAATGAGGGCTTGGTATTCTGCTTCGTTGTTGGTACAGGTTGGCACGATAGTGAACGAATAGGGCAGCAGATCTCCCTGCGGGCTAATAAATATAACTCCTGCTCCTGCCCCTGTGGACCTAGAGGCTCCATCGAAGTACATTTGCCAGAGTCGCTGTTCTCCAATCATCATGACCTGGTCGTCAGGGAGATCGCATTCCATTTCTTCATTGCTTGGGACGGGGTGCGCAGCGAGAAAATCCGCAATCGCTTGCCCTTTAACGGCTCGGGCCGGGACGTAAGTGATATCGAATTCCGAAAGGAGAAGGGCCCATTTTACTAAGCGCTCGGACAACATAGGCCGATTCATGAGAAATTTGATCGGGTCAGCCTTGGATATCAACGTTATTTGATGTGAGAGGCAGTAATGCCTAAGTTTCTTCACGGCGAAAATGAGGGCCAGACATATCTTCTCGATCGCTGAGTAGTTAAACTTGGCCCCTACTGACGTGCGACTTAAATAATACAGTGCGTTCTCCTTGCCTCCTTTGTTCTTCTGTGCCAGGAGCGCCCCTAGCAAGTTATCACCCACTGCGATATACAGAATCAGCGGTTTGCCCTTAATTGGGGCGGCGAGGACTGGCGAATTCCCGAGCATCCCTTTTAATGAATCGAAAGCTTTCTGACAGGCGGCGTCCCATTCGAACTTGACATTTTTCTTGTTGAGTCGAGAGAACGGCTGACAACAACCAGCTAGGTTCGAAATGAATCTTCTCAGGTATGCTAAGCGGCCCTGGAAGCTTTTCAGCTGCTTTAGGTTCTTCGGAGGTGGCATTTCTATGATGGCCTTAATTTTTGAGGGATCGATTTCTATGCCCCTGTGTCTGACCACGAAACCCAAGAATTTTTCGGATGTAACTCCGAACGTGCATTTTAGTGGATTTATGCGAAGACTCTTCTTACGTAACCGTTGGAACACTTGCCTTAGGTGCTCCCTGTGCTGCTCATGATCGGTCGACCTGAAGACCAAATCATCTACATAGCATTCAACATGTTTATGTATCATGTCCTGGAATATGACGTGCATTGCAAGCTGGTAGGTTGCCCCTGCGTTCTTTAATCCAAAGGGCATTACGCGGTAGCAGTAGATGCCGAGAGTTGTGCGGAAAGTCGTGGCTTCTTCGTCTTCTGGGGCCATGCGAATTTGATTGTATCCCGAATACCCGTCCATGAAAGACATCACTGCATACCCCGTCGTGCTGTCAATCAACAGCTCAGGAATTGGGAGGGAAAAATCTTCTTTAGGGCAGGCTTCATTTAGGTTTCGAAAATCAACACATATTCGGATTTGTTCGCTCTTCTTCTTGACCGGCACGATGTTTGAGATCCACCGGGGGTACTTCACCTCTCGAACGAACCCGGCCTGAATTAGTCTTTTGACTTCTTCCTCAATCTTTGGTATAATGTCCGGATGAAATCGTCGTTGCGGTTGTTTCACTGGCTTCTTTTCCTTCATGATACTTAGCTTGTGCATGGCGATTGTTGGGCTGAGCCCGGGCATTTCTGAATATGTCCAGGCAAAGATATCTTTATTCTCCTTTAACAGCTGCAGGTATCTCTCCTTCTCACCTTCTGGGACGTTTCTGCTCAAGTATGTATTCCTGGGTTCTTCGGGGGTGCCCAGGTTTATCTCCTCGAGTTCGTCGATCGTCGGTTGTCCACCATCTTCTAGTTGCACGGGTGCGACACTTGGCTGGACTACATCGATAGGCTCCTGCGACTGGGTTTCTTCTGCCGGGCCGATGGTTACCATGTTTACACTTGTCCTAGCCCCTAGGCCCTCTTCATTTTGGTAGACTCGCTTATGTTCTTCAAATGGATCCAGTAACCTCTTCTCTGTGTCTATGCTTTGGTCGGAGAATCCCATATTCTTCATGATCTTTCGGCTGGCTCTGCTATATCTCTTCTCTTCTATTGGTCGAGGCTGGGCGAGCCCCCTTCCTTCCCCTCTTTCTTTTGATGGTGCTGGCCGGCTTGGCCCTGAGTGAAACTTAATGTCTTTCTGGGTGACGTCTCTTGACGGCACGATGAACTGGCTTGGAGATTTTGGAAAGGGTTTGGTTTTTCCTATCTTGGGTACCGGTACGTTGAAGCTGGACTTGAGCACGCTCATGTCTTGCTCTGAGATCAGTTTTAACACAGACTGCCCTGGCTGACGCAGATGTTGCGGTATCACATAAAACTTCTTCGTGATTGGCCGAGAGTGACTTTCTAGCGGATGTCGGGATCTCCCCTGGGTGGCAGTTTGAGGCTCACTTCCCTGCACGAAGTTCTCTATTCGAGTTTTTACCCTTTGCCCCTTCTTCGATACCTCGGTCCTTTCGCTGGTTTCATTGCCGTCGGCCGAGTTGTAGTACTTTACATTGGCTAAAAATGACTCGGCTATTGTGTATGGCTTTGGATCCGCCGTCACCCTGTATTGGACTCCGTCTCTGCTATATTTAAAACACTGGTGATATGTCGAGGGGATTATGCGATTTTGATGGAGCCAAGGCCTTCCTAGAAGGAGGTTGTACGTTGTCACTGCATCGATCACCTGACATGTCACTTTCGTCGTCAGTCCTTCGATCTCTAACATTACCGTAATTGATCCGAACGTACGCTGACTGTCTTGATTGAAACCTTGAATCATCATAACACTGGGGCGTAATGCCGATTGCCTGTAACCTAGCCTCTGCAATGTTTTCAAGGGCATGATATTTACAGCCGACCCATCGTCCAGCATACATCTCTTGACCTCGGTATCCCTGATTATTCCTGTGACCATTAGCGGGCGGTTGTGGTCTATTGATTCTATCGTGCGGTCTTCTTCTAAGAAAGTGATGGTCGAAGGGTGATTGACAGGCATGAATTGTGACACCGGCATATACCCTTCCTAAAATTTATCTGAATTTTCCATTTCTTCTTCTATCTCTATTATCGTGACCTCCCTGACTTCATTGTCAAGTAAGGCGTTGATTAACATTTCCCTGTATAATTTTGAGAGACATAGAGCATCGTATATGCTCAGGCGGGCGGGAACCTTTCGTAGGTACGACACAATGTCGTATGCCACTGGCTTAGGGTTTGGCTGACTGGTCGTAGCTTCGATGACCTTTTCTTTTGACTTTTGTATGCGAGGTCTTTCCTGTGATCTGTCAGGGGTACCGTCTTCTGTCATCGGGTTGTCTGGTCTTGGGAGAGTACGGTCAGGCATTTTCCTTCCTGACCGTAGGATGACTGCGTCAACTTCCCTCTCCACTACTTGTGGTGTTTCTTCAGGTGATGCCTGTTCGGCGAACGACACCATTCCGCAGCGGGCCATGCTCGTCATGAGTCGTCCTTGCCCCTGTGACCCCTCTCCTCTGCCTCTTCCTCTGTTCTTCTTTCGCTTCACGAGTCTTTGTCTGTTCTCAAGTCTTTTCTTGTTACTGACTGGAGTCCATGGTTCCTTCGGCTTAGGGAATGGGGTTGATCGGCCGGTTTCACCTTCTATCGGGACTGTTGAAATTGCCCCGACTGCCTCCTTCACTGTCTCAGGCACCTTCATGCTGATGACCCCTTGATTGATCAATCGCTGTATTCTTCCCTTTAAGGAGAAGTAATCTTCTGTCTGATGGCTGATGCACTGGTGATATTTGCAGTATTTAGGGTCGTTCGTTCGTCCGAACTCGTGCGGACGAATTGGCTCTGGTAGGCGTATCAAGCCCTCTTCAATCAACTGTTCCATGATCGGAACTAAATCGGCCATGTCGAATGTGTATGGGCCGTTCACCTTTTCTCTTTCGGCTATAGATACACGTTTAGGTACATAGGGCTTTTTACCTTTATCTTGTATATCTGCCGCCTTCATCTCTGTCCCATGATTGGTAGCGGGACGCTTTCGGTCTTTCGGGTCCCTACTCCTATCGACCTGGTGGGTCTCCACCACTCTTCCTGTCTCTCTTTTTTGTCTCTCGGGCCTGAAGCTTACTCGAGATGCTGCTTCCTCTAACAAGTGTGCTTTCGTTGCTAGTTCGCGAAAGGAGTTGAAGGTGTGCCTGATAAGCCATACGAGATCATCGGGTCTAGGGCCCTTAGACACATCTTCATCTGCTCGCCTTAGCTGGGTAATTCTCGACATTGAGCTGCTGTGGTTCCCCATCGGTCGATGAACTTCTCAACCGGCTCACCATTTCTCTGTCTGACCATTGCAAGATCTGTTAACGAGATCTCTCTCTCTATTGCGAAGAATTTTGAGATGAAGGCATCTTGCATTTGCTCCCACATCTTCACAGAGCCGGCTGGTAGTGACATATACCATTGGAAGGCTTTCCCTGTTAGGGTAGACCCAAATAGCCGCATGCAATACTGCGGGACTACAGACCAGTTTTCCAATGTGGTCAGGAAATGGGTGATGTGCTCCTCTGGCGACCCTCTGCCGTCGAACTTTTTGAAGTCCGGGCATCTAAAGTTGGCCGAAAATGGGACCTCCTCTACTTCTGGCGGGTACGGGACCCGATATTTGTAGCTACCTTTCCTCTCTTTCTCCTTTTCTTGTTGCATCATATGGGCTATTGTTTGGGATAACTCTTCTCGGGATACGTGAGATGTGGAAAGCAGCGCGCGTCCTACTGGCATGACTCTGGGTTGGATGGGTGGCTCAAGATCAACCGGCTCTTCTGCTGCACCTTGAGATTCCTCTGCCGACTGACGGGTGAGTGGTGCGGTACTTCTGGTGCATTCTGCGCTATCAGAGTAGTCAAGGCCTCCTGGATAGCCTTCATTGGCTCATTTGTCTGGCGGTTAGCCTCCACCAACCTATCGATCTGATCTTGTAACGCGGGTAACTCTTCTGTCTCATAAGGTTCTTCCTCTGCCTCCACGGCCACTTGGACCATTACTACTTGCGCCAACTGGTTTTTTCGAACCGGTCCTTGTCTTGGTACGAGGATCGTCGCGAGCTTGGGCTTTTCATTCACGAGCCCGGTGGTCCTTTGTGGGGTACGAGAGGTTTTGGGCAATGGCGGGAACTGCTCAACCGTTATTGTGGGCATTGCGGGCTCTGCCGGCGCAACCCTCCTGCCGGTAAGGGTCTTTTGCCCCTGCTTTGGCTGCCATTGTCTCTTGGTTGCAGGGCGAGGTCTTGCGACATCCACCTTCTCATATAGTGCTAAGCTGGCTACTTTCTTCTGCTCTTTCTTTTGTCGGCGCGTTTCGACCAACTGCCATCCTGAATTAGAAGCAGTTGTCGTGGTCGGGATGAAGCGAGGGAAGCTGAAGCCTCCGGTGGCAAGGAAGGTGCACAAACTGTTCATTGAGCATGCCATTTCTTTTGTCTGTCCTAGTATCTTGCTAATTTTGTTATGCCATAAAAACCATTAGAACAGTTCACAAGTGCGGTCGGGAGTATGAGCCCATCGATCGCAGTGCATAAACCGACAGAAATAAGCAAGACGGAGACAAATACGTGTAGTTGTGGAAATTTGTGGGTTCGAAAACCTTTTAAATGTCTATTGCCTTAGAGATGAAGGGAAGAACGTTCCCGTTGAGAGTCGCCAGTTTGACGCCCGAGGAGTGCCGAAACATTACGCCTCGCGGTAACTTCCTTATGCGTAGATTTGTGTTTGTAAGTAATTGATCTTAGAGTGTTCCTATGTTCAGATATAACCAGAGATTCTGATATAGTTGATATCCCCAGCAGAGTCGCCAGTTTGTTGGAACTAGAAAATGAACCGCGGGGAACATTTTTCGAAATGTGGTGTTTCGTTGCTCTGGGGTGCTGAGTAATAGGAAACATTCATAGACAATCACAAGCATTCACAAAAATAGGTACACAAGGAGAGATATCGCAAGGCGAATTTTATTCCAGAGATCCTAAGATCTTGTACATTCTAGGCCGTAGTCTGGCACGGGCCCTTAATTTACATCGAATGATCGATGAACCTTGATTAGAAGGCAAAAGACTAGTCTACAGGGACTATGGTCTTAGAGCTTGTGGTCGTAGAGACCTTTATTTGTCTCGCTAAGTACTGGACCACCTTTGTATTAGTCGGATGTCTATGTCCCATATTTTGGTCGGAGGCCCGGGCTGAGACTGTCAGGGTTTATTACTGAGATGGACGACTCTGGGCCCGCGCCTGTCAATGTAGGGACAGGTGACCTCGGGAAGTCCATTCTGCAGTTGTGTACCTACGCATCCCAACTGCGGATACCGTTTGGATGGGTAGAGCATCGAACATGGTGTCGTGGCAGTCGAGAGAAATTGATTTGTGGGGAATTGACTCTTTCGGCATGGTTTATTGTGGCAACCATGTCCCTGCTTGTCTAGCTTTTGACACAAATCGGATCATGCCTTTACAGTAAACATAAATAATGGCATATTTGCATGGCTCTGGATGCTGGCGGCTCCTTCCCGGGAAGTCACTTCGCTCATCGCGCCGAATTGGGTCAAGTCTTGAAGACGCTCGATTCTACTCATTTAGAGTTTCTGAAACGTTCGTTCGACCATTCCATTGCGTCCGGAATGCTCAAAATACCCAAGATAGGCTCAAGCGGACCTTGAAAACACTTAAAATTGAGCCTGGTGCGCTTGCAAACATATTCTGCAATTGGCTGATTTTTTGGGTGCGTGAGACTTAATTTATGGGTGCGTGGGGCTCCACGCATCTATCAATTCAATGTCGATTTCACCATGAATTTAAGGGTGCGTAGGACTATATTCAGGATGCGTGGGTCCAGTTTTACACAATTTTGATTCTTGCTGAATTTACGTTCGCGTGGGGTCGGATTGACGGACGCGTGGGGTACTTTTAGATGCGTGGGGTCCTTTTACAGGTGCGTGGGGTCCTTTCACAGGTGCGTTACCAAATACACGAGATTTAGACCTGTAGTGATGTATCTGTGATCGGAAAGGGGTTCCCGATGATCGAAAAAGGGTTCCGGCGAGGATTCTGGCGAGGTTTTTTGGGTTTCCGGCAGCGGCAGCTCTCTCTCTCTTTTCTTGTGTGTGTAATGAGTGGGATGAGGGGGTATTTATAGGTGTGATCGGCCAATGAGAAGCTGCCACGTGTCACGCATCTGTCAAAATGTCCCCAACGCACCTGTTTATTGATGTGCGAATGCCTGAAAACATACTGGATCTTTCGGGTGCGTGGGGCTTAATTACCGGGCGCGTGGGGCTCCACGCACCTGGAACCCTGATTTTTAATCATCAATGGATTGTAAGGGTGCGTCGACCATTTTTCAAGGTGCGTTGGGTACCCGCGTGCCTTCGTAAATGGCGGACCATCGAGCTGCTTTTTAAGGGTGCGTTGGGTGCGTGGGGTGTCCAAATTTTCAGGGTGCGTGGACACGTAAATGTGGGCTCCATTAATTGGGTTTTGACTTTTGGAGGATTTGTAAAGCCCGTTTCGTTACGCAACCACTCGCACTATTCATCATAAATAGTAATGAAGTTGCGGGTCCATTTCCGGGCTGTTCCGAACACGGTGATCGGCGGGGCCTACTAGAGGATTTGGCTAAGTTAAGGAAATCCAGTATACTTCCGTTTTGCGTGCACCGGAAGGCGTTTTGTGTGATTCCTTCAGAGGTATGTGGTTATTTTGCTCATTTTAAAAGTTCCCACTATTTGGGACCCAACACTTAGTATATACGATGTACAACGGACTAATTTTTTATTTATGAAAATTCTGAGAAGAAATCCGTAGGCTATGTGGATGTGGATTATGCAGGGAATGTGGATAATAAAAGGTCGACTTCCGGTAATTCATTTGTGTTAGTGGGTAAGCTATTAGTTGAATGTCGAAGCTTTAGTCTGTGGTTGCACTTTCCACAGCTGAAGCTGAATACATGGCAATGACAGAAGCATTCAAGGAAGTTGTTTGGTTGAAATGGATGATGAATGAGTCAGGGATTTAGCAGGGAGTTGTGCCTGTACATTATGATAGTAAGAACGCAATCAATTTGGTAAAGAACTTGGTGTATTACTCGTGGACTAAATATATTGATGTTCGTTACCACTTTATCCAATAGATTGTAAAGGAGATGTCACTCTTAAGAAGATTCAAACTAACAAGAATCTGACGGACATGCTTACGAAGATTGTTCCTGTAGAGAAGTTCAATTTTTGCTCGACTTCTTAGAGGTTGACAAAGAAGAAATGAAGATGGAGTGTGCACAAAGAAATGTCATTATTTTGAAGATGATTAGAAATGGTGAGCTTTGAGCAGTGAAGCTGGAAGATTAAAGTCACGATGGAGATTATTAATTGAGTGCCGTTAATTATAGTGCAAAGAAGGCCTCTGTTGGTTCAACTGGTGACTTTGTCGGTATGACTGAAAAATGGGTGTGTTCTTGGATTCAATACTATTCCATGCTGTAATGTTTTGCTCATTTTCGATTCGATCGAGATTTGTCATCTGGTCCTGTCGGTCCGACCGATGAAAACACATAAATTTATTTAAGTGCAGTATTTATTTCTTAATCTTGTACGAGAGTATATAAAGTAGCTTTGTAATTATGATAAGGGTAATGAGAGGAGAGCCTAACATGAATATACAAGGATTTTGAAAGAAAGCTAAGGTTTTTACTTTAAGTTGTTCCATCTCTTGTAACCTTCTTCTGATTATAGTGGATTGATCGTCGCTTTGTGTCGTGGTTTTTTCCCACAAGGGTTTTCCATGTAAAATCTCATGTGTTCTTTGTGTTTGTTTGGATTTTTCATTATCTATTGCTTCTTTAATTCAATCTGAGGTTGCTTATGCTCCCAACAGTTATGTAGGTCCTAATTTTACTAATTCCTCTCCAAACATAATTTGGGTAAGCAAGAAAATCTTAATCTTTTTTTTTCCACTATTATTTTCCAATTTTGTACCATCGTCACTCCCTTCTAGTACTAAATTATTTAGGTATGCTAATGTTATGCTAATGTTCAACAACACCAAACACAGAAATTACACCTCAAGTTGTGGAATGCCCCTAATGTGGTTCTACCCCATCATCTCCCTCGTATTTGTTAATCATCTCTTTGGAAGACCAATTGTTGTGATTGACATGTATTGATGTCTTAAGTGCTTTGTGGATCAATGTGAGTCTTGATATATATAACATGTTCCCATGTGTTGTAGTTAGATATATGTATTGTGTTTTAGTTATTTAAGCCATTCATAAGAATGACTGAACAATGGATTCAGGATTGGAATATTTCAACTATTTCATTATTTAATTGTTTTCTTTTAAATACACATTGCCTTGTTTTATGAGCCATTGGTCTTTAGATCTTCAATCTTGAAGATTTTCAAAGGTAGTCATCTATAAGCATTGTTGGATGTAAGCTCGGTTGGATGTAAGCATTGTGTCGACACAGGTTCTCTAGGTCATGGTGTTGGATAAGCAATCCAAGGCATGTTGTCTTAGACTAGCTATTCTATTGCTTATTTGTCGAACACTTAATAATAAGGAGTAAAGATAAACTATAACATATGCAGAGAGCTTAATAAAAATTGTGGCATATCTAGCATTTAAAGTGCATGTCGACAATATTACATGTGGCATATGTTGGGCGGTTGAAGATTGATAGTGGCATAATGTTATCTTAATTGTTAATTATAATAACCATGGATCATGTGCGGACATGCTATTAATTTTCTAATTAATATATGTTTTATTTTAATCGTTCATATATATGAGAGGGTTTACTTTGTTGTCAATGAGAATTTGAGTTTGGGCATAACAACAACTCCCAAAGGAGTTATGTTCATGGATCTTGGTACCTTGTTAGTCCATGACTACTCAACAAGTTTTAAGACAAGCTTGTGCTTATCCTGTGTAAGGGGATCAATGACGAGTAGGGATGGAAAGCACGAACGAGAGAGATCCATCATGAAATTACGCAGTGGATGGTTTAACACGACAGCCTATGCTATATGTGCAGAAGCTTGGAGCTTATAAAACTATGGCTAAGTCCTGGGGGGGGGGGGGGGGGGGGGGGGGGGGGGGTGAATAGGACCATTTAAAAATTTCTTTTAAAAATCTCTTGTTTAATTAAACTAATTAACAATAATAAACTAATTAAACAAAAACACTTAGCTTTTTAAGCTTAGTGGGTCCAATCACAAAGGGTAGACAAGATTAAACATTTAAGCAAACTATCCTAAGCACATATATTAGAAAGGTGCAACATGTTGTGCTTCTAATCAATGTGCAATTATCTAGACTACAATAGATATAACTATCTACGTAACTAGTCTAGATGGCTAAGTAGACAATATGAGATTCATCATGCTAAGCAAATGCCAACAAGCCTAGTGAACATACATCTTGTGTATGAATGTGCCTATATCAAACATAGCATACATTCCAATTAAGCATTTATAATAAAATAATTAACATATAATGCATAAGTGGAAATGTGCTCAAATCAATCCCAAACACAAGCATGTATAGTGGTTCGACTACTTGTTTAGTCCACTCCCGGTTCACGTACTCATCCCTTGAGCACACCAGAATTCAATAAGGGAGTTTAAATCAAGTTCCTCCTAACCTAGGTATTTTAAATCGGTTCCACCCTACCGGGGAGTTTGACAAGGTTACTCCCAACCTATTATAGAGATTTTACTGGTTCATCTCTCAACCAGGATATTTATGGGTTCCATCAAGGATACTCCTAACCCTTCAATTCTAATCCTAGAACCTAGGGTACATTCTCGCCAGAAGCTCCCCTTAGAGACTTGATCGAGTTTGAATACTAAACTCTCACACTTAATCCTCTACGAGGAAGGAGTGCAACTTGATTCTTAATATGACACTTACTTGTTGGATGAGCCCCTTATTCAGCGCCTCTTGGGTTGCTTAATCTCCGCTCTCCTGTGCTTCAATCAGCTCTCTGATGCTTCCCCAATCTTATTGCCGATGGTTTGCCAAGGCTTCAGCTCCAATGATCAATCACCTTACATTTGATCTTCATGAGATGACCAAGGTGATGAGAGGTGGTAAGAATTCTCTACAACTAGTAGGAATGTGTTGTCTAGAGAAATTTCACCTATTTGGATCTTTATAGGGGTTTAGACAAATGATTTAGCTATGGTCAAGGTGCCTAAACATCTTTGGATCAAGAGAGAGTAAGTCCATCTTCATATGAACTTTGAATGTTCCATCTTGTGATCAAACATAAGGAAGATGGCTTAGAATGCTTAAGATTAGAGCCTAATGGTATGGGTAAAAATGATGACTTCTAATACACTAAATTCTCTCTAAAAATTTAAAAAATCGGGCCGCAAATATATAAAACAAATGCTCCAACTAATAGAAAATGGCAGACAACGGTTACCTGTCGACCGGTCATCCTACCGGTCTGAGGGGTCCACGATCGATTGGTCGGTAAGGGTCGACCGGTCTGAAATTAAGCCTGGGACTGAAAAATGTTGTTGTCCCATTTTTGGCCTTTACCAACCGGTCGGTCAGACCAGTCGACCGGTCTGAAAATATCCAGGGACACTTTGAATTAATCAATTGTTCTTATCCCATTTTGGGGCCTCTGACGACCGATCGACCAAGGGCCAAGACCGGTCAACAGGCCATATTTTTTTGCTGTTTGTGAGCTGTGTTTTACAGCAGTACATGCAACCTCTTGAGCCATACTTTTGAGTAATCTATTGGGACACTTAAGGCCAATGTAAGATGACTAAAGGTCTACCTATTAGGTCAAGTCATTTAGAGATTTGGATTTTGGTTTAGTTTCAAGGCTCAAAGCTTAATGTCACGCCCCGAAATTCGTGACTCGAGTACAATAACCCAAGCTCGAGTTCCAGGGTGTGAATTGAAAATTCCAGCATAGATTCCTTGAAATTCCATCCCACACATTATATATCTAAAATAAATTCCCAAATATAAAATTTCTTTTCCACTAATATCTTATTACATTGAATTTTACAAGATAAAATAAATTAAATACAATTGGCGTTTGAGTAACACGGGACCATCTGAATACTCTGCTCTGTCTACGTCCTTTCCTTCCTGAAAACCTGCAAGAACTGTGGTGATTTTGGTGAGCTAAAAGCCCAGTGAGGTCATTTCCATCACAGGTAATATTCCAGTTAATAAGAGATAGGATGCGAATCATCAATGGATAGAATTGTGTGCAACATACGAGGATAATGTTATGATTGATACACTTTATGGTTTATTATCAATAGAACATGATTATCATGATGTCATGTATGTCATGATACGTGTGAGAGCAATAAACGTCTGGGAACTCGCTGCCACTGAACATTAGGAACCTGTCGCAAATCAACTATGCTCACCTAACCGGTACAGTGAGGCGGCAAATCAACCATGCACGCCAGTGGGCAAATCAACCATGCACCACTGATCCAACCGAGCAAATCAATCATGCTCAATAAGTGAAACGACCAGAACTCGCTGCCACTGAACATTAGAAACATGTCGCAAATCAACCATGCTCACCTAACCGGTACAGCGAGGTGGCAAATCAACCATGCACGCCAGGAGTCAAATCAACCATGCTCCTGTTTTGTCGCAGTGTATAAATGTATGTATATGTCATGAGTTATAGAAGCACTAATCAAACATGCAATGCATATCGAATTCAAGTCCAATCACGCCATGTATGTTATCTTCGTTCAAATAATTTATTATCTAAATATTTGTCATAAATTAATAAAGTTGAGAAAGATGTACATCGTTTAAGGTTTGTATCAACACCTAAGATATGTTTATCTAGGCTTATACCTTGGCAATTCGGGAAGACAATTTCTAGAGAAAAGCATTCAACCTATGTAAAACCTCTACATAGAGTTATGTGGAGAAGTAGAGAAAAATATACAAGAAGGCAAGGAATCTGGACGCGGAATTTGAGAATACGAACAAGTAGTGAATCCTATACTTAGGATAAAAAAAATAAGGACTGAAAAGTAAATTGATATAGGAAAACTTAAACCTTAGATCGAAGAACAACTAGAAACAATAATTTGAGAAGATTAACAGGAAATTCCATATGAAGAATCACTCACTGTATGATGAACTACAGGCTCCACACATGCCCAAACTTGAATATGAGTTGGCCCAGCGAGTCGCCTAGCGAGTCGACTCGGTTTGAAAGTCTATAGAAGAAACTCCTTCTTCATTCCTCTTTCTTTCTCCTTTTTCTTCCTCCTTTCTTCTTCTCTTTTTCTTCTATTCTTCTCCCTTGCTGACTGGGGTGCTGTCCCCACAGCAATAGCAGTAACAGCAACGGCGTGGAAGCCGCTTTCTCTCTCATGCACGTTTTCTCTCTCCCTCTCTCTCCCTTTCTCTCTCTCTTTCTTTCTTTCTTTCTTTCTTCTTCCTTCTTCTTCTTTCTCTCTCTTTCTTTCTTTCTTTCTTCTTTCTCTCTTGCTTTGATTGGGACGCTGTCCCCACAGCTACAGCAGCCCCACACGCTACCTCCCTCTCTCTCTCTCGTCACTTCTCTCTCTCTCTCTCTCTCTCTCTCTCTCTCTCTCTCTCTCTCTCGTTTCTCTCTCTCTCTTTCTTCTCTCTCTCTCTAACAGCTCCCTTCTCTCTCTCTAGAGTTTTTGGAATCAGGAAAACAAGCCTGAGGGGTTTTATTATAGCCTACCGAGGTTGGGTAGCTTGTGCGTAGGGAAGAGTTTCAGTTTGAGTTGGAGTAGAAAACAACCGAGTTTCGAAGATTCTTTGCATAAGTGACCCGTTGGAAACCTAGGTGGGGTCCACACGAAGATTTGGAAGAGGTCTGACCCATCCATGCATAGTAGATCTGTAGATCTTGGCGTTTCTTGAATCTTAGGGTCGAGTTTGGAAGGCTGTAGTGGACCGCACGATCGACCGAAAACGATGAGGTCACCTACCTCCTAAGACCGTGCAAGGAGCACTCCAGATGGACGGATTTGATCAACAGATGGGGTCCACAGTGATGGATGGTGTGGGCCACAATCGGCGACAGCGGAACGCTGCCGCTGAAACAGCGTCCGAAGCGGGCGTTTCGTCCGCAACGCGTGAGAAACTCGGTCAACGCGCGTTGACCGCGTGGCCGGCCGTTGCACTGTACATGTGGGTCCCACCTTGATGTATTTGATGAATCCCCTCCGACCATCGGTTAGGCCACTCAATTTGAGGTGTGCCACAAAAAACATGAAGCAGATCCGAGTTTAGATGGCCCACATATGGCCCGTTTTCTGATTAGGACATTTGTAGAGTGATCGGAGGGTTGAAATTTGACATGTATGGTTGGATCGTGTCCTAGAACTAATATATAGAGTTTTGCACGAGAATGAGCGTCCAAAATCATGATACTTGAAATGGTTTTATAACTTAAGTTTAACTAATGGCATTTTCGAAACTTTTGTGGATTTATGAGTTTTGCAAAATCTGACACTTACATGCTATTCTAGGGTTCCTGTTGAGCAATTTTAATGAAGGGGCCATACTATAATTTCTTACGGATTATTTAATACTAATTTATCAACATTAAAGTTATTTAATTTCTTAAATAATTAACTAATTTATGATTTAGATTATTCTAAAATCCTAGGGTGTTACAACCACACCCGAGCAGGTTCATAGGGCCAAGAAATCACGGGTTTAAGGATATGCCTGTGATGAACACGATGTACGGGTCTTATTCATGGACAAACATGTGTACAGGGAAATGTACGGCGGTTTACATTGATTGCGTAATTCGAAATCGAAGTGGACGGTTAGATCTTCTAGTCTAGTAGCGACAGATCATTCTAACTGTCGGTCTGTCGAAAAACTAAGTACACTAAGTTTTTCAGAGGCCTGACAAGTTGTCTGGACACGTATAAAATGTATACATGTGTGTATGCGTGTGAACAATACAGCTTAGAATATAATTTCTCACATGTGAACACGCACTCGTGTACTTACTCGTGCACCCAAATTCTTAGGGTATTACACTTAAGGCTCATCAAGGCATCTCATTTACCTATTTCTTCTTCCTTGATGTAGCAAGTCCGTTTAAGTCTTCGGTCTTCATCTTCTTTATGCTCAATCAATACCTACATTTACTGACCTACATAATTGACAAATAAGGTGCACTAGTATGCTACAAAAAGTGTACTAACACATCATGCCTAGTCTAAATCAACTAGTGTATGTACTGGCTTTGACTAATGCTTAGACCTAATAACATATGGAATGTCCAGTTCTTAGTGTAACATGCTTTGGCCCTTCTCACAAGGTCATTTTACTGGTTCATATGTTCGTGTGGTTGAATTCATGCATTGGGATACAATTGAGGTCCATATGCTCTAACCATGGATCCACTAGTTGTCTAGAATATTTCTATGGCTTGTATCTTTTTTTAGGACTAACTTCTATCTTTTCCTATAATCATTTGGTTTTAAATGTTTTCGATTGTTGATTTTTTGTTTTTGTTTTAACTGTTAAAAGGTTTATATTGCACTTTTTAGACATTTGATGGTTGATATCTTACTGTTCACCCATTAATTTGCATAGGTATTAAGACCAAGCGTGGATGGCCATGGTTAATAGAAGGATTGGGTCAAATTTGGTACATGGATAAGCAGATCACAGACTTTTGTTGTAGTAAAGAGTACAAAAGTTTATAGGAGAGAGAGAGAGAGAGAGAGAGAGAGAGAGAGAGAGAATGGATATCCCAAACCCCTTTGGGTGTGATCAATTGAGAGAGATAAAAAGAGAGAGGAGAGATAATCACATCTCTCCATTCCTCCTCATCATCCACACACTCACACCTGTGGGTTCCAATAATTAGACCACTCTCCTTGTGCACTCCTCTAGTCCTATTCTAAAGGTGTGGTGGCTCTTTGCTTTTCCATATAAGATGGATTAGGAAGAGACCTACATTGGAGGATCGCCATTAACACCTTTTACATTAAGATTCTATAGTTTAAATCAAGCAATGATCTCTACGATTGGTTTTATATATTTTAAGGTTTTGAATGTATTCTATACGGGATCTTAGGTCACATATAGAAATTAGTTACTTTTTTTTCAAAAGTTTAATGTTTTGTGTTTGGTAAAATCCTACCAGGCATGAACTTGAGCTGTCACATGTAGCACATTTATTATATTTTGATTTATGTGCACAAAACATTAATATCTTACGTACATAATAAACTAGGATATGCTATCCTTATTCTTATTCCACCTCTTTTCACAAATATATATCCTTGCTGATAGTCAAATTTTGGGGATAGATTGTCCATGTATTCTTAGGTTCCCATGCATAAATGGGCTTGTATGATGTGGAAAAGCCAATTTTCCCAAACTTGTGCAAACACTACTTTGCTTGAATCCAAATTAAGGCCCCTGTATCTTGTCAAGTGAAGGAGTTTGGATTCCGGTACATATACCAGATCCCTTGCCTTTAGTACGGAGGAATCACAAGACAATTTGTTAGAAATTAATACTACAGCAAACGCCCTGAAAAGGGAACAATTATCCTTTACACATGTTAAGATCTACAGGACTATCGTGGGTTTTAAAAACTCAAGAATACTTGTGGATCAATTTAATCAGTAGGAAAAGAAAGTGATCTCCTTTCACATGATGTTTCACACATAGGGAAGAGTGTGAAGTAACAAGAAGAAGATCACCATCTTTTTTAAGTAGGCAAAACCTTGAATTCACAAGATAAAAAGGAAATTCAAAATTATAGTATTCAATAATCCATTTGGAATGTTTAATCACACCACTAATATGAAAGACTCAAACCCTAATATTAGAAGTCCCAACTCCACTAGAATAAAAATTACTCGAAATAATAAATTTTGCTAAAAATAAAAATGTATTAATTAATCTTACTAGAGGATTCCTAGAATGATTAAGAGAAATTTCTAAAAAAGATAGAAATGCTACAACTCTAAAAATAAAGAGATACGGAATTTTTTTTTTTAATACTAAAAATAGTAAAAAAAATTAAAATTGTAATTTTAAACTGGAATGATGCGTTTTCTCTTGAAACAGATGGATGCCTCCCACTTTATGGGTTAATTAAACCCAGATGGCCAGCCATATAAAGATCGATAGGTTTTAGGTTCCATGACAATACCTGATCAAAAGTTACAGCTAATTTAGGGGCCCAGACTTTGAACTACAATTTCTTCTTACTCGGATTAAATTTTTTCAATCTGGACACACCTAGGCCCAGTTACATCATGCCTTACGTAGGATTGGGCCCAAATCTAATTTGAGCTTCTTTTAGACCAGTTTTTCCAAGAATACATTTACGGCCGCTCTACATCACTTAGCCGTGACCTCAAATCTAGTGATGTAAGTGGGACCTTGACCATAGGGCCCACCATGATGTATGCATTGTATATCTACATTGTCTATCCATTTTTCCAAGATCATTTTATAGCATGGACCCAAAAATGAAACATATCCAAATCTTAGGTGGACCACACTAAAAGAAACGGTGGTCACTGAACGCCCACTGTTGAGAAATTTATGGGGTCTGCCGTAATGTTTCTTTCCCATCCAACCTTTTGATAAGGCTACAAGGACCAGGATGAAGGGAAAACACAAATATCAGCTTAATCTGAAGCCTTTGTGGCCCACAAAAATTTATAATTGTCATTCACCACTGAGATTTGGATATGCTTCATTTTTGGGCCCATGCTAAAAAATTATTTGGCAAAACATATAGATGCCATAGATATATAATGCATACATCAAGGTGGGCCCATGGTTAGGGTCACACCCACATGGCTCGATCCGGGTCATAGCTACGTCACGTCCCTTTCAATTCGCTCCAATTTCCACATATTTACCTCTTTCGTCGCTGCTTTTTTTTTTTTTTTTTCCTCTCTTTTCTTTTCTTTTCTTCTTCTTTTTTTTTCCCGGAAATGAGAGATTTTGAAATGAGACGTGCAGGGTTCCTCCATTTCTTGTCTTTTCTTCTTCTTTCTTTTTCCCGGAAATGAGAGGTTTTGAAATGAGACGTGCAGGTTCCTCTACTAAATGAGCCCAGGTTACAAAGGATGCGGATTGCATACTAAAGTAAACTCCGTGGGGCCAATGGTGATGTATGTGCTTTACCCATGTCTCCCTCCATTTTTCCAGCTCATTTTAGGGCATGAGCCAAAATTGAAGCATATCCAGAGCTCAAGTGAAATTGAACGCCAACTGTAGAAAACTTTTTGTGGCCACTGAAGTTTTGGATCAAGATGATTTTTGTGTTTTCCCATCATCCATGTCCATGTAACCTTAGGTTCGATGACAAATAAACATCACCGTGAGCCCTAAAAAGGTTTCAACAGTGGATTATTGTCCCCACTGTTTCCTTTGGTGTGGTCAACTTGAGCTTTGGATGTGCTTCAATGGGCTTATGCCCTAAATGAGCTGATAAAATGGCTGGATGGGGTGGATAAGACACATACATCAAGTGGGCCTTGGAGAGTTTACTCAGTACTCTATAGCGGACTGAGTTACTCAGTAGGCAATCTTTGTTTGGCTACAAAATCTCCATAGGCCCACCGTGAGGAAAAGCTGATGCAGCAGCTTGTGCGAGACCAAAATAAGGCCCCACAAGCCTCCCTGGGAAGGACGCAGATTGCCTAGAGACCCATTGATCTGACTCTGTGGGGCCCACTGTGAAGTATTGTTTTATGTGTCATCCATCTGTTTTGCCAGATCATTGTAGGGCATAAACCCAAAAAAAGGCAGATCCAAAGATCAAGTGGACCACACCATAGGAAAGAGTGGGGATAATAGCACCCACCATTGAAACCTTCCTAGGGCTTACCACATGTTCATTTGCCATCCAACAGGTTAATAAGGTCACATGGACGTAGATGAAGGAAAAACACAAATATCAACTTGATTGAAAACTCCTACAGCCACCAAGAAGTTTTCAATGTTAGGCATTCAATGCCCATTTTTTCTTTTAGTGTGGTCTACTTGAGGTTTGGATCTGCGTCATTTTTTGGCTCATGCCCCAAAATGAATGGGCAAAAAGGATGGACAACATGTATAAAACACATACATCACGATGGGCTGCACAGAGTCAGATAACCAAGGATAGGTCTCCAAGCAATCCACAGCCCCACAGGATGAGGACACCCACCATTGCCCACCCTCATGTTTATATGCCATCAACCGGTGAATAATGTGAGTCCCAACCAGTTGATGGGAAAAGCTGAATATCAGCCTGATTCAATGATTCAGTGAGCCCAAAGAGCATTTCAGTCGTAGCTGCATCTCAGTCCCCACTTTTTCATGGGTATGGCCCACCATGTGTTTCGGAATATTACCCTTGTTCTCACTTCCTGAGGGCCATGTGTGTGAAAGATTTCCTATGCGAAGGACACTCAACGTATGTAGTGTGTTGACGTAGGGAGGGCTTAACAAGGCCGATCACCGTCTGCCTTATTGGAGGTAAAGAAGAGAAAACATGAAATAATTTCTAGAAAATTCATAATAATTAATTAAATGTCAAATAACATGATTACAATGCTTTACATAAACTAAACCCTAGAAAAAATTATTAAAGTCCAACTCAAACTAAAACACCTAGAAAACCCGACTTATTATAAACAGTAAACTACTATTTATAGAAGTCTCTCATTCCTACTAGAACTTGTGGTTTTCGGCCAAAAATAGAAAGTTTTCAGACCAGCCAAGTCACATGATTCTACACATCACGACTTTAAAACCCTACGGATTAAGAGACATTAAAAAAAAAAGTACTATAAATAGTAAAATCAAAATAAAACTAGGCTAATGACCAACAATCAGGTCAAATCTTGCAATTCCGGCATGTGCAACCCAGCTTAGCGGGTTGGCTGGCTTTACTAGCCCGAGCTACCTCAAAATCATATATTATATGTCCATAAACTCATTCCGGATTGTGAGATACGACCATTTTACGATCCCGATAGTCTGGATCACTTACGACCCTGACCGGTCTTCTTTTGGCCCATCTGAGCCATGAAATAGTTGGCGACCCGCTCTACATCAGTAGCAAGCACAATACTAGAAGGTAGCAGTTGTGCACATTGGCACATTGGTGCATGTGGCATATATGGAGCAATTGAAAATTAGATGATAACACATGTGAGGCCCTTTGAACATGTCGGGTGCAAGAAGAAATGTTGGCACATGTGGGGCACAAGCAAAAATGGATGGTGGCACGCAGGGGACACTTTGCATCCAAACAGTTAGGCATCCTTGCTTATCCAAATGCAGGCACACGTGTGCCAGATTTTGAGTATTTCCATCAGGTGGGCTAGATCTTCTGATCTAAAATTCAGGCCATTTTACCACTTCTAGCAGGCCACAACATCCAAAAGAAATGGACAGCTAAAAAAGACTGTTTAACCGTTTGTTGCCTTTGTGCACAGCTGAGGAGCTGCTTCCTGATCTTTGAGGTAAAAGATGTTAGCTTTTCCAACCAAATGGAAAGTTGAGATTTGGCACGCATGTGCATGGATAGGACTCCCATGAACGTATGGAATTAGCAAACCTTTGTTATTTGAGAACAACTTCCAAGAGACATGGCTGATGCAATCAGTGGATCCATTAGGCCCAGCTTGCACTTCATGGGCCGTATTGCAAAAAAAAAGAAGAAGTATCAATTGAAGATTTTATCCATCTAACAAATAACTCATGACACGGTCAATAATGTTTTATTATTCAGGAAAATAGATCTACCCAATGACTCAACAATCTGAACCATTCATCTTAAGGGAAAAATCATGGGTTGCTTATGGTTCTAAAGAAGCAGTTTGATCAGATGGTTCTAATCCACAATCAGTGTTGGCCTTGTATATGAAAGGTAAAAAAAAGGCTAAGATCTTGACGCATTAGATCATCATATCAGTGTAAAGTTTATGTGCCGGGACAAACAAGGCAAAAGTCCCAAATGGATGAGATCATCCTCACAATTTTTACTAAGAGTGGCATGGTTGTAAAAAGTAGGTTTCTTTTGACACACTTCACTCCAGCACTTAGTACTACACCCCAATATTAGTCTACCATAAACTCTTTAACCGTACATCATCCAAATCGATGATCCTCTTTAGTAAAGTATCATTGCAGAGCTTACCACACCACACCCTTTTTTCTTTTTTTTTTTGGTTAGCTAGTACACATATCCCACTATTAGTACACACATCCACACTGTTCGTCACATTTCAATGTTAGCCACCCCCATGTTGGGAATTGATAGCAGGACTTCAGTGTGTTGAAATGAGGTCATCTTCACTCAGTCTGCCACTGTCCCAAAGGTGTGGGTGTTTACCACACCACGTGCTTGGCAAACATTGCTCGTCCGAAAAATGACTGTAACTACCATATTATCCAATGCAATATACGGATAGGATAGTTATGCTGCTGCACAAACAGGGCTGAAAACTACCAGATTCTTAGTCCCGAGTCACACTGACCCAACTCATCTTGTTAACTGATATCTTTCATTAAAGGGAAGAGCTTCAAAGACTCAGTGACTTGACAGTAGGCTAACTTGAACGGATAGAAGTTGGAATCAGGTCATGAACTAGCTTTACTAAGTCAACTCGGGTTCTTCCTTTCTTCTTTTTGTACAGGCAATGATAAATTTAATTTTGTTATTATTAAAAGAACAAGAAGGAGAAGAGAGAGAGAGAGAGAGAGAGAGAGAGAGAGTGATGTAGGACGCACTCATTATGATGCATGCTCATGAACACATATAATCCAACGGAAATAAACAGCAAAAATAATCTAAAAGTCCAGCATCTATCATCATAAACTAAAAGAATCACAAAAGAGACATGCGATGGAGCGGGCCATCATCACAACCACGAAGTATAAAGTTCACTTATTGCATGAATTGGATCCAGCGAGGGATGAAACCTCTCGATCTTGCATGGTTAAGATCCAAACAAGCAATGGGGATCACTAGTCCAGGAAATTGAAGAATTTCTTGGATTAGATGATCAAAATCTGAGAATTAGGATTTTGAAACCTAATGTCCAGATTTAGGGTTGTAGAGAATGGGGAAAATTAGATTAATAGAAAAGGGGAAGGATAGAATTACTTGAGAGGAATGTTGGAGGGGCAAAAGAAGAAGAGAGAAGAAGATTGGGGAAGAAAGAGATGGAGATCTATAAAAGAGAGAGAGAGGGGGGGGGGGGGGGGGGGGGGGGGGGAATAAGGCATCAAAAGGCTTTCTTTTCACTTAATAATTAAGTATTTTCATATTTAGGGCTTAACCCACTTAAATAAGCACTAAAAGATAAGAAAAGACTAAAATACACTTAATACTTTAAATTAAAATAAACTATAAAAAAAATAGTTCATGCGATGGTCGGGCACCCGGTGACCAGCTGGTCGGATGCCTGGTGGAAGTTAAAAATGTCCAGCTAGTAAACTTGTAGATCAGATGAATTTCGGGCACCCAGTGACATTTTGGTCGAACAGTACCCAACAGCCTAGAAACGTCGGGATTGCCGACGGCCTAGAAGCGTTCGGAATCTGAAATTTTTGTTTTTCTGCCGACAGTCCAGGAGCATCGGGAAAGCTGTTGGGACTTTGGCTTTTCTGTTTTTCTGCAATATTTTTCTTGTTTCTCTTACACATGTGTTCCTATAGTGGGGCCCTCTCAAATGTCCCAAACCACATGTGTAAAGTCTTCAATGCTCCTTCAATGGTCGCCAAGCCACAAGGAAGATACTTGTGATGTGCACTTTCTTCGTTGATAAACTTTAAAGGGTTTTGTGTCCTCATCAACTCCCCTCGGGTGAGAAAAACTCGACTCCGACGAGTTAAAACTCTTGTGACGCTCTAATAAATCCAAAGCGATGTTTTGCAGCTCCACTTCAATCAACCATATAGATTCGGATGATGGTTTATTCTTCCATTTAACAAGATACCTTTGGAAACCTCTGTCTCTCGTGGAAACTATCTCTTCATCCACAATTTCCTCAATTTCTTATTTTTGAATAATAGGTGGGGGAAGGGGTCGAGTTGGTTGTGAAGAAAACTTAGAGTATGGCCATGAAAGGGAAGATGGATCAATGGTAGGGTTAGAGGATCAGATTAGATCTTTTACATTAAACGTTGGATTAATGCCCATTTCAGGTGGAAAGTCAATCTGATACGCGTTAGACCCAATTCTTTGCAATATTTTGAATGGTCAAGCACTACGCGCTTGTAATTTCTTAGCGGTACTCTGTGAGAACCGCTCTGGCTTTATCATCACCATTACATAGTCTCTTTCCTGAAAATCTTGTGAGTACGATGAGAGTCAGCTGAGTATTTATAACTATCATTGCTTTTATTAATTCGCTGTCTAATATGCGTATGCAATTCATAAATGTGTCATGCAAATGCATCGGCCGACTTTGAAGATCTTTGGGTGATAGACATGACTAAAAGATCTATGGGCATTCTAGGTTTGTAACCAATGGCAATTTCAAAAGGACTCATTCCTGTCGACCTATTGACAGACCCATTATAAGCAAATTCAGCGATAGGTAGAATTAAGTCCTAAGTCTTAGTATGCTCACCCACTAAACAACGTAATAGGTTTCCAAGACTTCGATTTACCACCTCTGTTTGTCCATCTATTTGAGGGTGGTATGCAGTCGAAAATTGTAAATGAGTACCCATCATGTGCCATAGTGTCTTCCAAAAGTAATTGGTAAATCTGACATCACGGTCAGACACTATGGTCTTAGGCAACCCATGGAGACACACCACACCATCAAAGAAGACATGAGCAATATGAGACCCATCCAACGTTTTCGAACATGGGAGAAAATGCACCATTTTGGAGAAGCGATCCACAATAATAAAGATGAAATCATGCTTTTTGATCATCTTGGGAAGTCCTAGCACGAAATCCATACTAATGTCTTGCCATGGAGCATGTGGCACTGGCAATGGCATGTATAGCCCATTATTTTGCTTTCGTTGTTTTGTCAGTTAACACATACGACATTGCCCTAAAATTTTGGCTACGTCTCATTTGAGACTTCGCCAATAAAAATGATCCTTAACGAAGGCAATGGTCTTGTCTTGACCAAATGGCCAGCTATTCCTCCTGAATGAAGCTTCCAGATGAGGAATTTACGAAGGGACATACGAGGGATACAAAGTCGATCTTCTTTGAAAAGGAAACCATCTTTAAAGATATAATTACCCATGCTACGCTGGTCACTAGAAAGTGACGTATAAGTACTTCTAAAATTAGGACATATGGGATACTCATCCTTCAGCTGCTCAAACTCGACTATTTCTACACTCAAAGAGTTGAGCAACACCACTCTTCTGCTAAGGGCATCTGCTGGTTTGTTTTCGATTCCGGCCTTATGTTTCAGGATGAAAAAATATTCCTGAAAAAACGCTACCCACTTAACATGCTGTAGACACCCCACCTTCGGCTACACTGTTGGTAGAGATAGCTGGATGAATGGAGGACCACACCCCTAAATCCCATGTCCAAACTCAGCCAAACTCACCCTTGTAAGCCCTAATCCATAGCCCAACTCAAGCCTGAACCCAGTCAACTCGCCCCTAAACATCAGCCTGAAAAACCCCCCATAAGAAAAACCAGTCAAAAAATCCCAAAAAAAAGTCAAACTCATTGAGTCAACCCGTCGAGTCAAACCGCCGAGTCAAATCACCGAGTCAACCCACCGAGTCAAATCACTGAGTCAACCCACTGAGTCAACCCACCGAGTCAACTCACCGAGTCCAAGCAGCAGCCCCGAAGCAGGACCGTACTGTTCGCGGGATCCCGAGAACGACCGTACGGGCAGCCCCCTGAGGGCCGCCCAAGTTTATTTACGCAAACTGCCACTGCCCACTGCTATAAATACCCCTAGCCCCTTCCCATTTCAACAGCCAATCCCTCCGAAGCCATCCAGCCCGAGTGCAATTCGTCCCTCCACCCTTTAGCCCATTTTTCCACCAAGGAGAGCCCGAGTGAAGAGAGCCTAGCCTTGGTCCAACCTAGCCTGACCACTGGTCCAAGTCTCCCAAGCCATCCAAGTCTTGATCCAGCCACTTGAAGCAAAACCTTGTAACACCTCCGTCCATCTAGCTACTCTTTTTCCAGCATCATCTCATTCGCATCTAGCATAAGTGCAACATTTACTTTTCTTCCAACCCCTCTGCTTCACTATAAGCACCTTGATTATTCAAACACAATGCATGCATTCTGCATAAAGCACCTGTCAGTTCGAGCGTATGCTCTGGGCTTGCCTGTTAGTGGAACCTGCCCATCAGAAACTCTTACTGTTCAGACCTGCATTCATGCATCATGTCATCTATGAGAATGTACGAGGATTAAAACAGACTTTCAAGTGTTAGTTCGATTCTGTGAAGTAGAGACCGTACTCCGGTACGGGCAGTGTGTGGGGTGCTTAACCTCTTCCCACCTTGTAACCGTGATCCCTTACCTCGAATCTCTGGCCGCAGATCAAAAGGAGTCATTTTAGAGGAAGAAATCTTCGGATTCCCTTCTCTAACGTTTTTACGGGGTCTAGCCGACTGTAGATTCAAAGTAACTGGCTAGTGGCGACTCTGGTCTTATATAAACTCATCTAAACACATCCAGCTTAACACGACAACCAAACAAAGCCCTCGAGAACGAGGCGAGCCAGTGGCACAAACGGCGATTCGCGCGCACGCACCCCCTTCTTCTTTTTTCCGAAAGGAAAGGGAGAACGTTCGTGGGAGCGCGGAAACGGCGAGGGTCCACACATGCCTTGGGTTGAGCTTCTTTTGAGAATGTAAATATCTCAAGGCCTTAAGGTTTGAAAACAAGACGAATTCTTGCGGCAGGAGATAATGACGTCAATGTCTTAGGGATTGCACTACCGCATAAAATTCTTTGTCATAAGTGGAGTACTTCTATTTTACCTCATTTAGTTTCTCACTGAAATAGGATACTGGATAGCTCTCTTGGCTTAATACTCTACCTATACCAATACCTGATGCATCACACGCCACCTTAAATACTTTAGAAAAGTCAGGTAGACGCATGACATGAGCTTCTACCATTTTGCCCTTAATTTCCTTAAAAGTCTTGACTGCGGCTTTCGACCACATGAACTCTCCCTTTTTCATGCATTTAATAATGGGAGCTATGATCGTATTAAATCCCCTAATGAACCAACGATAAAAAGTTGCTAAGCCGTGAAAGCTTCGCACGTCATGAATGTTCTTCGGTTCTGGCCACTTAACTATAGCCCTGACCTTTTCAGGGTCTGCACGCATTCCTTTTGATGACACGATAAATCCCAAGAACACGACTTGATTAGACATGAACACGCACTTCTAAGATTAACGTATAACTTTTCAGTCCTAAGGACGCTACAAACCTGCTTCAGATGTTTAAGGTGTGACTCCTTAATGGTACTATAAATAAGAATGTCATCGAAGTAAACCACTAAGAATTTTTCCATGAACGACTTCAAGACTTGTGTCATCACCCACATAAAAGTACTGGGTACATTAGTCAAGTCGAAAGGCATGACCATCCACTCATACAACCCATCTTTCGTTTTGAATACTATCTTCCATTCGTCTCCTAGGCGTATGCAGATTTGGTGATATCACTCTTGATATCTATTTTAGAGAAAATGGTGGACTTGGCCATCATGTCAATCATATCATCAAGTCTAGGTATAGGAAACCTGTGCTTGACGGTAATTTTGTTTATGGTATGGCTATCCACACACATGTGCCACGTGCCATCTTTCTTTGGCGTCAACAATGCGGGCATGCCACACGGGCTCATACTCTCCTGGATGAAACTCTTTTGTAAAAGCTCATCAACTTGCCTCTTCAATTCTACATGCTCTGCAGGGTTCATCCTGTAGTGAGGAATGTTCGGTAGAGTTGACCCCAGGACGAGATCAATGGTATGCTGGATGTCCCGCATAGGTGGCAACTCATTCGGTAAATCATCAAGGAACACGTCGTTGTATTCCTTCAAAACCGATGTTACCTCATAGGGTAACTCTGATGGAACCTCAGGTATAATCTCTCTTGCCACAAGGGCATACACCATGGAATCCTCGTTAGTCTCTTTCTCAAATTCTCTTGCATTAATTATGTGAAGAGACTTAGGTTTGGATTTCCTTACTTCCTTAGGCTCATTCGCCTTCTCATCCTTCTTCTTCCCTGATGTGCTTTCAGGTGGCATAGGATTAAGTTTGATCTTCTTACTATTATGTATGAAGGTACACACATTCGAACGGCCAAAGATTGTGACGTCATTATCGAATAGTCACAGTCTACCTAAGATAATATGTCCAACATCCATAAGTATCACATCACACCACATGGATTCCTTGTACGACCCAAACTCAATGGGAACTAAACACTGATGGGTGATAGGAAGGGAGGTCTTATTAACCCAAGAGACTTTGTACGGATTAGGAAGAGGTGTGGATTTTAACTTCAAACAGTTTAAGGTATTAGCGAAAATCACATTTTGATAACTTCCACTATCCACTATCACCTTGCAATTCTTCTCTCCACACTTGGCGAGAGTATAGAAGATAGTGTTTCGTTACCAATCAACACTACTCCTAGACTAAGCTAGCACACGCCTGACAATTGCAAGCGTTGCTTCATCGACCATTTCGTCTTTATCACTAAGACCTCCTTCGGGGTGATACTCTTCTACTTCAGAATCACCCTAGTCATCTACACACCGTTGTGGGGCTCGCCTACAACTAAGGTTTTTCCACGGTTCTTCGTGGAACACTGATTGGACATGTAACCTATATTCCTATAATTGTAGCACCTCACTTAGCTACCCCCACTAGGACCAGTACTAAGGACACCTTTGCCCTTGTCATCCCTAGGCCTAGGCGGAGCAGTCGTTTGTGCCTTAGTTTGACTACCAATGTTAGGCCTAGTTCCCTGGGAGCCAGATCTAGCATTAGAGTCTCGGGACTCAAAGCGTCGAACGATGGGAGTTCTTAAGTATTGCTCCAACTCTTGCACAACTTGGTACGCTTCATCCAAGTCCGTTATGGGCTGAGTCATGAGTTCGCGCTGAATATCCGTTCGAAGGCCCGTCTTGAAACGCGAAAGCGTTACCAAAGCGTCCTCTTGGATATAACATCGCATTATATATTTTTCGAATTTAGCGATGTATTCAGCGACGGACATTGACCCTTGGCGCAAGGATTGCCATTGGTCAAGGAGTTTCTATCGGTATGAGAGAGGGAGATACTTCTCTTTTAACTTCTCCTTCATCTCGTGTCAATGTGTGATAGGGGCTCTTTCGACTCTATCAATCCTACGCTCGGTGTTAGTCCAGAATAATTTGGCTTGGCCCACAAGCTTCATCTTAGCAAACCGCACTTGACGGTTTTCTGACATACCATACTACTCAAAGTAGTCATCCATGTCAGCTAATCAATCAAGGAATGCCTTGGGATCCAGACACCCATCAAAACTTGGGGCTTCTACCCTCACATTCTTCATCGCGCGCTCATCTGGATCGTAACGGTCTTGATAATCATATGTGGCTTGTGCCTCCCGCACAACACCACGACTGGTTCCACGATCACAACCACCATTAGCCTCACGTGTGGGGGTACGCTCTTCTACAATTCCTCTTATTTGAGATTGTGCGTCCTCCCCAACAGCGGGGTTCTTCCTTTGGGATGTTTCCAATCGCTCTACCCTATTTGTGGTGGTGATGATTTAGTTGTTTAAATGGGCGAACTCATTCTTTTGACTCGTTTCTATAGCGGTTATCTTTTACATCAATTGAGCAAGTTACTCAGATAACTGCTCGTTGTTCATGACTGGTTCAAGTTCGAAACCTCTTCCACGTCTCGTGGGCATGCAAACAAAGACTTGAACTAAGTCCTACTCAACTCGCCCTATGGTTTTACGACTCACAAGATGAATGCGATGAATGCAAATCTA
Source organism: Liriodendron chinense (assembly GCA_003013855.2). NCBI lineage: Eukaryota > Viridiplantae > Streptophyta > Magnoliopsida > Magnoliales > Magnoliaceae > Liriodendron > Liriodendron chinense. The sequence continues at coordinate 1,640,101 of ML058452.1, read as the reverse complement.
TTATAAACTGATAAATACTGAAATTAAACAGAAGACGATTCAAATCTGGAAAATTTCCAAATTAAGAAAGTTTCTAAAACTGGAAACTTTCTAAATCTGGAATTTCCTAAACTGACCTAAAAATCAAACCCTAATTTGATTACTGGATCTAAACATAACCATGTAAGCCCTATGCACTTTGATACCAAATTTGATGTAGGATGCCCTAATTATGATGCATGCTCATGAACACATATAATCCAGTAGAAATAAACAACAAAAATAATCTAAAAATCCAACATCTATCATCATAAACTAAGAGAATTACAAAAGAGACATGCGATGGAGCGGGACATCATCACAACCACGAAGTATGAACTTCAAGTATTGCGTGGATTGGATTCGGCGAGGGATGAAACCTTCCGATCTTGCATGGTTAAGATCCAAACAAGCAATGTAGATCACTAATCGGGGGAATTGAAGAATTTCTCGGATTAGATGATCAAAATCTGAGAATTAGGATTTTGAAACCTAATGTCCAAATTTAGGGTTGTAGAGAATTGGGAAAATTAGATTAATAGAAAAGGTGAAGGATAGAATTACCTGAGAGGAATGTTGAAGGGGCAAAAGAAGAAGAGAGAAGAAGATTGGGGAAGAAAGAGATGAAGATCCACAACAGAGATAGAGAGAGAGGAAGAAGGCACCAAAAGGCTTTCTTTTCACTTAATAATCAACTATTTTCGTGTTTAGGGCTCAACCCACTTAAATAAGCACCAAAAGACAAGAAAAGACTAAAATACCATTAATACTTTAAATTAAAACAAACTAAAAAAAATAGTTCATGCGATGGTCGGGCGCTCGGTGGAAGTTAAAAACGTCCAGCGAGTAAACTTGCAGGTTGGATGAATTTCGGGCGCTCGGTGACACGTTGGTCGGGTGCCCGACGGCCCAGAAACGTCGGGAATCTGGAATTTCTGCTTTTCTGCCCACGGCCCAGAAGCGTCGAGAAAGCCGTCGGGAATTTGGCTTTTCTGTTTTTCTAAACATTTTTCTTGTTCCTCTTACACATGTCTTCCCATGGTGGGGCCTTCTCAAATGTCCTAATTCACATGTGTAAGGTCTTCAATGCTCCTTCAATGGTCGCTAAGCCACAAGGAAGATGCTTGTGGAGTGCGCTTTCTTCGTTGATAAACTTTGAAGGGTCTTGTATCCTCATCAGAGAGAGTTAAAAACAAAACACAAACAAATACAAGCTAAGGACCATACACCTTCATTAAAAATAGAATCTCTACAAACTCCTTACTACGCAAGCACATCGGCAATGCCGTTCATCTCCCTACAAATTCATCAAAGATGAACACAAGCTTCAAAAGAAGTACTTCTTTTTTTTGTTACACACACCCCCACACCCCACACAATCACACACCCACCCACACCACATGGGCACTCAATCCTTGGTCTCAGTGTTGAAACAGAGTCTGTCTGCCATTGAGCCATGGAACTGGACCCTTCACAAGAAGAAAGCTGCTTTGAAGACAACTAAGGCTTTAGATTCTACATTATTTGAATCTTCCCAACTGGGCCCAACTAGATAAGCGTGTCTAGATCATGCCATTTCATCTTTAATGGGATTTCCAGTTATTACATACATTCCCTTTGCATAACATAACCTCTTCAAATTATTCTCCCACTATTTGTTTTCTTCATTGTCTCAGCAGGACTACAATTGCATAGTTACATGTCAGTGATCGGACAAAGACATTCACATGGTAACAATCGATGGGGAATACACATCCAAGGTGGCCACTTCTCCACCAACTGTAGTGGTAGCATCTACAAAGGCGGGTCTAGTTGGCTCAATCACAACCTGGCCTTTGCTCAGCAGCAAAACAACGACTTCAGACATGGTTGGCCTTGAAGCGACGGAGGATTGGGTGCACATGAGAGCTATCTCTACAACTTTCTTCATTTCACCTGTTGTGTACTCCTTTGGTTCCAAGTTCTCATCAACCAACTCCATCAGTGCATCTTTCTCATAAAGATTCCATGCCTGTCAAGCCTGCAAAATGATCATGTTAATCAAACAGAGCAATGCCACTAAATAGTTAAAAGAATCTAAGAATATATTTTTTCAAAGAAAGGTGTATTTATGTTTCACTAGACGATGTTGAAATGAGCATTAAAGAGTGGGTCCAAACCGTCATTATGATGGGCCTCACCATAATAGGAGCTATGCTAAAAAACTTCCCAGACTCAAATATCATCATAACCCATTAATCATTGGGCTCTTTACTGTTGAATGAAGCCATTTTTGTATTTTCTTTGTAGGGAAATGATCAAAGGTTCAGGAACTTCCACTTTGACATCCCTCACAGTTTAAAATCCAAAAACTTTGCTCAACTCGATCTCCAGCCAGGGCGGTTGGACTTGAAAACTCAATCGAGTCTTCACTTGACACAACTCGATATCTAATAATTAAGTAAATATACTTAATAGTCATCTTAGATGATGATGATGATGATATTTAATAGTCAATTGACTGCTGGAAAACTCAATTAAGACTAGAAGCTTCAAAACATCAGATCGCAACATGAAGCAAGGAGAGCCCATTTAAAAGATACTCTAAGACAGATGCCAGAAGCTCCCCTTGAAGGTAAGATATGTAATATGTACTTCAGTCACATAATCAAGTGTATTTCTGTTCCCTTGCATGCTAATATTTTGTTTTACCATCAAGGGTATTTGATTACTGTGTGCACAGGCTGTCTTTGAAAATTGAATGAATTTTGTCCCTCCTTTTCACTAAATTGTCCTGGTCTCAAAACTCTTTCCACCGATCCTAGAATCTTGATCTCAAACTTGCAACTTTTAAGGATGAATCATGGTTGCAGGCAGTTTTTTGGGTAAAGATTTCCAGTCATTACATGCATCCCGGAGAATCTTGAACTGAAAATCTGCATTTTCAGTATGCAGAAAATTGTAGAAGAAAGAAGGGGGAGAATGTCTTCCCCCACCCCTTCTAATCCAATTAATCTTTGCACATATTCGTGCATTCCACTAGCACAAGCTAGAATTTTGTACCTCCACAGCTCCACCTTGATTACTACATGCATGGCATGTGTACAGTGATGTGAACCGCTCATTCATCACTTGGCTCCATAAATGGGCCATAGACCAAAAGTTAAAATTACCAAGGATATTCCTATCCTTGCTGAATTGATGTACAAAATTCGCTGACATTCACGTTTTTTTTTATATGCAATTGTTTTTGTTAAATGATTAGGATTGTCCAATCATCATTATTATTTTGGTTTATGACCCTTTCATGGTTTTCCCCAATGACTAAGCTCTTCAGAATCAGATCATGAGACATATATGCCAAGCGTACAGTGTCGAAAGTGGAGGCACCAAAATTTCTTGCTTTTGAGGGCATGGATCTCCCTCGAATGAAAGATATACTAACTATTATTAATTCGTATGAGTATAAAATCTAAACAAAATATAGAATATTCGAACTATGTAAATAATAGCACAAAATGAATCATAGACAGATGTAAGGGTGTGTAAATTATTGCATTAATTAATAACATATACAAACGCGCAAGGCCGGATAATGACCACGACTGCAGTTCCAAAGATTATATGGTGTTGTTTGCATTACACTGTACTTCCACAGAAGGATAATGTGGTTAGCCAGAGTATAGAGATGGTAATTGTGGCACAACACAAGAAGTAATGAGTTTAGAAGAACTTGCCCATTCAAGTAGGTATTGTTTTTCCGGTTCACGCGTTGGTTCGTTACTTTTTTCACCACTTATGATTTCCAAGACGACCACGCCATAGCTGTATGTGTCAACCTTCTCAGTTAACTGTCCATGGATTGCATACTCAGGTGCCGTGTACCCCCTGTCCAATGAGATTGTATCAGCATTTGACAAGGTTTAAATTTGACTTGGAACTCGGTTGGGGTAGTATTGAGTTCAGAGCACTTAGTTTTCGAAAGAGATTTTGTAAAAAGAAGCTGAGATTTTATATCAACGAAGGAGCTTTGGTAAGCCCACACGCAGGTAGAAGGGAGCTCATGTACATGCCATGACATTTGCCAGCATTGAACATATGTACAAGGTCCAACCCATCCATCAGGGGAGTCTGTGTAGATGCCCTGGCCGAAGAATCATGTTGGTCCACTGATTAGGTGGGCAAAAGTTTAGGGAAAAAATGATACCGCTGAAGAAAACTTGTCTGGAGTTTTCTAAGCTGACCACCTGTTTCCATGAATGAACCCCACCTGATGAGTGGACTAGCCTGAATTCTAGACAAGAATACATGGTTGGAACCATCTGATGGATGCCTTAGATATTGCTTCTGTCTGCCATGCCGGCGATGATATATAACTTGTACATGCATGTCAGGTTAGAAAACTTCATTAACTGAGCATTCATACTTTGCAAAAAAATGAGTAACTTTGATTAGTATGAGTCCGAGCTTTGAGTTTTAAACAATGGCTTTCAAATTGAAGTTGAATATAGCTCTAAAATATCCCCACTTTTGGCAAATCTACTCATCTAAGTTGTATCGATTGATATGAAAAGTCCCATGAAGGGAATTTGTGTCAGGTTTTTTTCATGCAATTTCAGTTTTTAAAATGAAATGAGAAAAAAAAAATAGTAGAAGAATTGGACATATGGTCCAAGATGGAGAGATCATGAGAATTCACATTATTGTGGTTATTTCGACTTACAAGGTTCCTGCAAATCTGGTACTAAGATGACTCTTGTCCTCTGGAAGAAGCCTTGCAAGCCCAAAATCTGCAATTTTGGGCTGCAAATTATCATCAAGAAGTATATTACTGGATTTGATGTCTCGGTGTATGATACGGGAATGGAATTCATCGTGTAGATATGCAATGCCACGAGCCATGCCAATGATTATATCAAACCGCTGTTTCCAACTAAGGGTTCTGCATCTGTCACCTGTCAGGCATGACAGCTTGATTTTGATCAGGCCAAAGCAGAGAGAAGCAACAAACAATGAGTTACAATATATATTCTCCACTTAAGTTGGCCTAATGAAGATTTTAATGCATTGGCATTGTTATGCTATGATAAATTTAGGCTTCGGTTGGAGTGTGTTAGTATGTAATGTTTACCATCTTCTTCATATAGCCCTACAATGTAAATGTTATTAGATTAGGAATTATATGATCCTAGAAGTAGGAGATGCATAGCATGTGTGGGTTTTCAGTTTGTACAAGTGGGGCCCATCATTCAGTGATCCGGATCCTTAGTCTATTGGCCCTCACTGAAACTATATGTTGGAAGATCCTAGACACCAGTCTTGGGCTTTCCATTCAGTTCAATGTGGGCCATTGCTGCATTTCTCTTCTTAAACATTTATTTTCCGGCAACAAATTGACGAGATTTTGCGGCATTGTCCAATCCATGGTGATCCCCACAAACAAATATCTGGATCATGGAGCCACGGGCCTTGAACAAACTAAAAACCCAGGTATACTGTACATATCCTTCCCTGGAGGCTCATATAACTGTCTGGATTAACCACGTCAAACACAGCCATATATAGATACCCCAGGAGGAAGAGCATATTAACACAGCCATGCTTCCTATTCTTGTACAAATTATCATTTACTAGTGTGAAATGATAGGTGGTTACAACAGCTCAAAAAATATTGGGAAAGAAAAAACAGTATAACTAATATAAAATACGTTGTTTTGGTAAATAGAAGAGATGGATTATTTCAGAAGGTTGATGAAAGCATGTGAATGGTAAGTATATAGAAAGTACACCATGAAGATGAAAGGATTACATCACTCCAAAAGATGAAGTAACATACAACTAGGATAGTGGGGAATAAGTAGGAATAAGGGTTCATCAACTCATCAAAATGAATACCTGGTATGCTATTGGTATGGAATAGATAATAGTTCCACAACTTGAATTTTGAATGCAGCATAAGGCTGTATTTATGTGATAGAAATATTCATTGAGGATGCATATGGATGCACAACTGAATTGGATGACGAACATTCAGTTTAAAATGAAGAAATAAATGCGTCCCAGAATTAAAAAATGAGGAAGTAGTCCTTTTGATCATGTCTATATTCCTTGTGAAAAAAAAAACTACGTGCAGATTACACAGCCAATGGAGACTCTGATATAAAAGTATGCGAAAATGTCATGCCCTGTTATATGCATGCCTAGCAGAAACAGGTAAGTAGGTCAACTTGAACTATGCATGTAAATAGAGTAATAGACTATTGGTAAGGAATGCAAATATGATACAAGGCAAAAATGTCCTGATACATTCCAACGCTCTTCTGAAAATTCAAGTAGAGATGCCTAGTAAAGAAACCTTCCCAACCCGCCATGTCCTACTTATGGCCCACATCAAATCATAGAAAAATAAAAGAAAGAAAAGAACTGAAATTCCTAGCATATAAAGAAGCCTTTTTGTGGCTTTGAAGTTTCAATGAGATGAAATTCTACTTCAACATGTTTTGTTGTTTCGTGAAAGATTGCGTTAGTGAAAGTCTCATACAAAAGGAACTAGTCAAAGTCTAGACACTATTTCCAGAGGTTAAAACCTAATGTTGCAACCCGTGTAGGCATTCTATGATTTAATGGGTTGCCATTACCTAATAGTGATGTTTATTTTTAAAGAAACTAGGATGTTTTGATTATGATTTAAGAGAGAGATTAACAGATGTTCACCAAGCTACAACTAATTCACTCCAATATAGAAATAAATGACACAAAATCATTAGAAATTGCAAATTGATCAATTAATGTTTGTAGCAAGGGTGGAAAGATGACGATACCGAATAAGAATTTATCCAGGCTGCTATTCGCCATGAATTCATAAACGAGAAGCAGTTCTGTGCCTCTGCTGCAACATCCCAGCAGGAGGATGAGATTCTGGTGATGAACATTGCTTATAAGCTTTGCTTCACTCTCGAAATCTTCGTTGGCAGTACTGGATTGGCTTAATGCAAGTTTCTTCACAGCCACTATTTTCCCATTTTTCAGAACACCCTGACATATACAAAATAATAGATTATCTTGAAAGCATCTGAAAAGTTGAAGGCTGCTTTTGTATGTACAAGTGAATTGTTAATTCAGTTCAATGTTAAGAAAATTATTAAAATTAATGATGTTTTTGTAGTGTTTAACAATGAGGAAATAGCGCTCAAATTGTAGTTAGTTTCTTTCAACTCCAACTTGAAAGAAACGTAATTACATGTTGAAACTCAGACTCCTGATGTGAATGCTAAGGAAATTGCAATTTGGTTACTTCCACTATATTAGAGTAAACACAGAAATTCTACTAGATCGTACATCCAAAAATACCCTGATGGAAGATCATCATCTAAGCCTTAATCCCAATTAATTGGGATCGGCTACATGAATCCTATTCCACCATTCCACTCTATTAAGAGCCATAATATTGTCCTGATTGTAGATGAAGATTAAATATTACAAGTAACGGTAAATAACACTTGAAGATCTAAATATTACAAGTAGCAGCAAATAACACACGAAAAAACATCAACTGGAAAACCTTACCTTGTATACATCTCCAAAGCCGCCTCCTCCAAGTTTATTTTCTTGGCTGAAATTTTTGGTTGCAATTTTCAAATCTTTGTAATTACCGGGCCACGAAGCTCGGTTGCCCCTAATATGTCTCCTGCAAAACAAGAATGTTAGAGAGCTATAGCCGGAAACCAAAGAGTCAGGAGAGAGGCAAATTTTTATATTAGATTGGACAGCTTGGAAGAAAGGCGAGGGAAATGGTTAGAATGACTTGGATCAAAGTGGTCAGTAGGGATATGAAGGCCTCCTCACTTACCGTGGATAGGGCCTTCGACAAGAAAGACCAGTGAAACAAGATTCATAAAGCCAACCCCTAATAGCTCAGACAAGGCTACAGTTATGTGTATTCCTATTTAATGATATAATATATACTTTTTTTTGTGATCATGTTTACGGCTACTTGACTACTGTGTTCACGATATGATGAAAATCATATATATTATCAAAATGAATAGAGATGAAGCTGGTCTTGTTGAATCATGTTATTTGAAGTTCATGAAAGAGATAGATGAGATTTCAAATGAAAGCGGAAGCTGCAATTTCTAAACTAGGTGAAGATCCTAGCTACAAAATTCCTGATCCTTCACCAAGAGTTGGCCTTCACAGCCTGCTGGCTCTCTCTCTCTCTCTCTCTGTCTCTCTCTCTCTCTCCACACACACTATGCTACTAGCTCATCTAATGAGAGGTAGACATTCTCTCTCTCTCCACACACACTATGCTCTCTACTAGCTCATCTAATGAGAGGGAGACATTGAATAATAACAGTCTCTATCAGCTCATCTATCTAGCAAGATTGGTTGTTCTTGCTGATTTGTATTGTCCAATCACGGATGAATAAAAAAAATGTGAAAGCAAGTATTGTGGGTTTTGTTTTCCATGCCATCCCAAATACCAAGTGCATTGATGGGCGCTCTGGAAATCCAGCCATAATTTGGCAGAACAGCCGCACAGGAAACCTCAAATCCTTGGGCCCTGGCATGATTGGTAGCATATTCATTGGGGTGATGAATATCTAAGGAAGTATGAAAGTGACATTAAAAACGTCTATTCTAGGGTTCGTTTGGCAGCATGGATTTGGATTCTAACTTAAGAATTCCATATCCTGGATTTTCAATCCTGTGGAATCCAGAAATTATTTTTGGCAACCTGGATTTTGATTTAAGAGGGCCTTAAAAGAGAGGAAGAGAGCAGTTATGACTGTCGAAGAGGATTGAAAATCTAGGATTTCATGTCCCTCCTTTTCTCTTGGATTTTACAAGGGGCCCTTTCAAGGATTTGAAATCCATGATTTTGGAGGTACCAAACATGATTTGGATTGAAAATTCTGGATTCCAATTCCTAACTGCCCAAAATCCATTCTGCCAAACAACCCCCAAGAATCAGGATTCAGTGGTGTGCATTGGCCCAAATATTCAATAATTCCCCTCACATCAGATCAAGAGACGTTGTGGCACCACTTTTAGTTTGGTTCTATTTGAAGCAAAAACATCCCAAGACAGGAAGATTTTCAGTGAGCCCTCTCTACTGAAGAAGACGTCTTCTCACCTGCATCGAATAATCAAGCTACTAGGGCGTAATTGGTCCTGAGTATTAGCTCCTTAGAACAGATAAAGCTATTGGTAAAATAGCCAATTGAGAATATATTGATTGTAGATACCGGGAATCCAGTTTCCTCTCATAAATACTTATGTTTCTCGCATTTGTTCGTGCCTCTCGCTTAGGATGCATTGGTTGTAACAAATATCACCATAACTGGATATTGCACCAAATTAAACTAATCGATCATGAAATTTCATGATATTTCTTGTTGTAACCAAATGCAGCCTTAACTATGTAACAATTTTTGAATTGCGAACATCCAGTTTAATCAAGACGAAATAACGAAGAAAAATGATGTAATGAAGAAATAGCACTCAAATTGCAGTTATATTTCTTGGAGACGCAACTTGAAAGTAACATAATTACAAATTGGAGTCCATACCTTCATACCCACACAATGCATACAAATAACTTGAAATCACTTTTTTTTTTTTTTTTTTTTACGTTTATTTGATGAATAATCATGATTGAATTCTGTAGTCCACACAAACAGACCCTAAAGTGGAAATAACCGAAATCATAATTTCCTTCCTCAGCATTCACATCGACGTTTTTTGGCTCCATATTGCAATCACATAACTTGCAAATCAGGCATCCAAATAAGCAAAATAACACATTTTGAGTGCTACTTCCACCTTATCAATACTAAGAAACATCATTAATTTTTTCCTTATTTGCTATTGACTAATATGAGTGTTTGTAGATCATTTTGCATGCGCATCCAAATGCAGCCTCAAGTTTTCTATAACAAGCATGTGGAAGTTCTTTATAAGAAGCATGTGAATTGTGACTTAAAATTCATCATGATCCCTGACAGCGGGACATCCACACAGTTAGTAGAAATGGGGGCACATGGTCCACTGATCCAGATTGTTGGTCTGTTGGGGGGCTCTGCTGTAGATAGAGAAGAAGATCCTAGCCACCAATCTTGGCCTTAATTTTTTAGTTGAATCTGGTCAGTTGCTGTGTTTCTGTTCTTAACCATGTACTTGCAGGCCACCAAAATTCAAGGTTGGGAATGTCCTATGAAGGAGATTTTTAAGGCACAGTACATCAGCAGTAGGGCCCAACAAACCAATGGTTTGGATCACTAAACCATGGGTCCCGTTTGTACAGATACTTCTCATACAGTACCTTTCTGAGGCTTCTTCTTAGCCTTTTTGGAATGTCGAAGCAATAGCAACAAAATGAGAAGTGATAAGATAGCAGCAGCTCCTCCCACAGCACCTCCTGTTATGGCTTTCTTCCTCTTGCTTGATTTCCCTGTACGTTGCATATATTTATGCCATTATATTGCTAACATCACTAATTCCACACGCATGCACACGTGCCAATATGGAACACGCATACAAGCTTTGAGGCAGTTACCCTCCTCACTTGGGCAAAATGTCACAAAGTAAACTGGTGATTGAACCAAATTTTCTCTAGCCGTCAGTTTGTTTTGTAGGCTCTGGCCCACCTAAGGTGTGAGATTACCTGATTTTTAGGCCACAAGACCTAAACAATGTAGTAATAGTGGTGTGTGCCCTGGAAGCCGATTTTCCCTGTGTGTGCAAATTATTAATATAATAATTAATGTGTGGGTATATTTTAATCATACATGTATAGGGGTTAAAGGAAAGGGTCTTCTTTGTCCTTAGTAATTTGAGTTTGGATACAACAACTACTGGTTAAGAGGGAGTTGTATTTCATGTATCCAAGTACCCCACCTAGTAGGTTTTAGGATGAATCCATCGTTATTCTTAGATCATGTTAACCATGGGCCCTGTGTGGACATGTCATTAATATCATAACTAGTTTAGAGGTGTATTTTAAATTGTATATGTATACAAGATTAAAGGAGAATAATTCCTTTCAATATCCTTGTGAACTTGAATTGGACATAATGACCATTGGTCAAGAGAGTTGTGTTTCATGGATCTTAATACCTTATGATTCCATAACTTCCTAGCAAATTTTAGAATAACATGGGGTTGCTATCATTCTTAGATAGTCATTCTATATGATGTAACCAATGACAAATTAAGACAGAATGATTCTACTTTTAGATTCAATGACGAGTCAGTGTACCTAGGCCATACCCTACATGGGAGAAGAAGTGTACCATGGGAACAAGCTCTTATTATTGGGTTTGTTGAACACTTATATTGAGGACCAATTCAAGCCTCTAAACTAAGAGACTGATCATGCCTAGACTATGATCAACTTGTGTATATGTTAGCTTGGACAATCCTTTGACCTCCTGAAAATGTATGAGGGGTTCAAGTTCCTAATGTAATATGCTTGGCCCGCCCACCTCACAAAGTCAATTAATGTAGTTGCTCATATGTGAGTGTTGCTTGGTTCATGCACTAGGATAGGTTGAGGTCTATATAATCCAACAAGGGGTTTATTGGTTTCCTAAAAACACTTTTATGGCTATGATTTCAAAAGTGAGGCAAATTAAAATCTCATATAGACCACACCACAGGGAACAGTGGTGATTGAACACCCACCATTCAAAATCTTCTTGGGGGCCACAAAAGTTTTGGATCAATCTAACATTTATGTTTTCCCTTCATCCAAATCTTTGTGACCTAATCAAGAGGTTGGATGGCAAATAAAAATTACACTGGGCCTTAGGAAGTTTTCAATGGTGAGCGTTCAATCACCATTGTTTTTGTGCGGTGTAGTCCACCTAAGACCTGGATATACCTCATTTTTGGGCTCATCCTTGAAATAATTATCCAAAATGGATGTGTGGCATAGATACAACATATACATAATTGTGTGGCCCGCAGAGCACCATCTTGTAGCCACGTCCTATTGACAGCGTCAATACGCAATCTGCGTCCTCTAAATGGATTGGACCGTCCGATGAATGTGATCCTTTGCACCGTGACACATGAAATGTGGATAGAATGATGGAAGCAGTGGACTAGCTTTAGAGCTGAATGGGTCAGGCTGGCCCGCCTGGGCTGGAATACTCTACCAGAGAGCCAGGCCCGGGCCTAAAATTCAAGCCCGTTTATCAAGCGGGTTTGAAGAGACTATCAGGCCACCCGAGTTCCAGGTGATTTTTTCATGTATCATGCATGACGGGGGCACATTTAATGAACAACCCACATCATGCAAAAAGGTAGGTTTCTAGGCTCGAGCTGTGTGTCATGCATCATAAGCTGGTTTCGCGACTGTTTGGTGGCTCATCACGAGCCAGGGCCAGACTCAGCCCTAGGTTTTACTACGTTACCGGGGCTTGGAAGATGTGGGCCCGGCAGATGACAATCTTAACAGTCTTGCTAGATTGGTTATGGGAGTGAAGGCCCCCGTCTGGGCTCCGAGGCTTCCTGTTCCTAGGGCCCACTCAGGATACTAGCAAAGAAACTAGGCCTACACGGGTTGTAATTAGGTGGGCCGGCATGTCCTGTCAGGCTTTTATGCAGGCTAAACCCAGGTGCCAAGGTTGTAATTTTCAGCCCTTCTGCATCCTCATGCCTAGGCCCCATGGGCTTTTAAATAATCACGAATACATCACCTGGCCCACTTTAACCCTTGATGTGGACCAACGAAAAGGCTCCAAACAGGGGTTTCCTGTTTGGCAGCCAACAGAGGATCCGTACTCCAGCTACCTGGCTGGATTTGGGGTCACCATCCAAACCGCTTCAATTCATGCGTCTCGTCTCACCCAAAAAAGAAGCATGAAAAGAATAACCGACGGCCTAAAGTCAATCTACACACGCATGGCCAACATCCAATGAATATCATGGACGGGTCATACCAGAGCCAACTCACCTGTCAAGAAAGGCGTGATATCCACCGTTTGATTGAGGCTGAAAAACTCCTTGTCCGAGTACCTCTAAAAGCACCCAGCGTCCACAGCCCTCCCATCCCCATCCGGCGGACACCTCTGTGTATTCCCATAAGCCACTCTCAAGCAATCCCCACACCCTGTCTCACTCGCCGTCTCTACGCACTGCGCCACCCCGTACACCACAGCACCCCCTGCCCCTTCCCTCTTCGCTCCCCCAAAATATCCCCCTATCCTTGGCGTCGCCACCATAAGATCCCTCAGCAGCTTATCAGCCGTCTGATTAAACCCTGCCACCTTCGACGCCGTCCCATTCCCACATCTCCCAAAATTCCCCAGCCCTGTCGTCTCAGCATAGAAGTTATTGCTCTCGTACCTCAGAAAGCATCCGTCGTAGGTAATCCGGGCCCCGTTCGCCGCTGAGCAGTTCCGGATATGCACAGCCGCGACGCTGAAGCAAGCAAGGCAGTCGGGTCTGGAGAGATAGCCTCCGCACTGGAAGAGTACATAGAGCGGATTGGAGGCGCGGGCCCGATCGGCAGTAGCGAACCGGGCAGTAGAGTTGAGCTTGGACCGGATTTCGGCGAGCGTGGCGTTGATATTGTTGAAGAAGGCGACCGGGTTTGTCACGTTGTACAGGCTGCAACCTCTGTCGAGGAATTGGGTCTGTGGATCGGACGCTGTCAGATTGGCGAGGAGGAGGAAGAAGATGGAAGTGAATGCCAGGAAGAAGGAGAGGCGGAAGAGAGAGAGAGAGAGAGAGAGAGAGAGGAGATTTGGGTTGCATGGTTAGGAGTGTTTGGTTGGATGGGTTATCGTGATTTTGCTGGACTGGAATTCAAGGATTACGGTTTTTTACTGTTGGGAGTCGACTCTGTAATGATTGATGAAATGCTGCAAGCAACTGAGCCATTCCTACGTCCGAATTTATGGATGATGGGGTGTGAGATTTGATACATTGGCGGAGTATACTCGTTCATACGCATGCACCTAGAGTATACACATGAAACCGGGACCAATGATGATAGATCATAACCAAAAACTCAAATTGATTGAAAACCCTAAACTTGACTCGTGGACATTGGTATGTTGAATTCAGAGAGCCGATTACTTCTCATCTCAACCGTCTAGTGTATATAAATTGCACATTATTCCTCAGCAAGGGAGCGGATTAGGTGAGACCCCTAACTCACCTAAGATGGTGCGGCCCTTACTGTGGGGCCCTCAATGATGTATGTATTTTTTATCCATGCCGTCCATCCTTTTTTCTAGATCATGCTACGGCATTATTCTAAAAATAAAGTAGATCCCATTAGTAGGTGGTCCATATTATATAGGAAACAATGGTGATCGGCTATTAATTAATAACAAAAGTTTTCGATTAAGTTATTTTTTTATTTTTTTTATTAGTGATTAGGTGACCGTATCAAAATATTGGATGGCAAATAAACACCAGGGAAGCATTAAAGTGCGCCCTAGGAAGTTTATAAGGATAAGGCGTTCTATAACCACTGTTTTCTTTATGATACGGTACATCTAATTATTAGATCTGCTTATGGCCCGTTTGGCACCATGGATTCTAGGAGAAAGGAGGAGAAAGGAGGAGAAACTGGTTGCTTTATTCTTTTTGGCACCATGGATTTGATGAGAAGTGGATTTGAGAGGAATCCAGGAGAACTCAAAAAGGCACTTTTAGCCCTTTTTCAAATCCCTCAAAAAAGGTGAAATTTGAGGAGAAATCATTCTCAACGTGGGACCCACCGTAATGTGTCCCTAACTATGGGACCCAACCTGATGTATATTTTCCATCCAACTTGTTGATCAGGTCACAAAGACCTAGATGAAGGGACCATACAAATTTCAGTTTAATCCAGAACTTTTGTGCATCATAAAGGTTTCACTCTCCATTTTTTCTTATTTTATGGTCCACTTTAGATGTGGATTTGCTTTATTTTTTAGATCTTGGCATAAAATGATTTGTAAAAATAGATGAATGGCATGGATTTAAAAATCGAGGCTAATACGATGGGGGTGGGATTAAAATTTACACCGTCCATTCCTTCATGTTTGATTTCTCTCCAAATCTTGACTGCCAAACCGAAAATCTGGAATTGGTGAGAACTGGAATTGATGAGAATTCATATCATGGAATCCACTTCTCCTCACTTCTCCTCAAATCCGTGGTGCCAAACGGGCCATTAGTTTTTTGTGATAATGCAGATATGGAAGAATGAATTGTTGATGTGGATGCAGAATACATGTCCCCATGATAAGGGCTGCACCGTTGTAGGTGAGTCCGGAGTCTAATCTAATCGACTCACCTTGATACTTATGGATTGGGCCCACAAATTTTTCAGTCTACTTAAGATGTTTACGAATTTTTCAAGTTCAAAAGTTTTGACTGTATGAATATTAGAGCTGGACACAAACGAAGCCGGCTCAAAAATTTGGCTCGGATTGGCTTGTAAAAGCTCGGCTTGAATTAGTTTGAATAGGTGTCCAATCCAATCCAAACTCAAACCTGAGCAGTATTGGCTCGGCTCAGCTCGAAGCTCGGCTTGATTCAGCTCAGTTGATTCAGCTCGTAGATTGTATGCACACTGTTTGTTTCTTGTGGTGCGATCCACTTGAGCTTTGGATATGATTCAATTTTGAGATCATGCCCTAAAATGATATGTAAAAGATTTGGCTTGATTCGGCTTGTAAATTGTGAGAAGGAAGGTCCCATTTTCAGCGGCATTGAGTTATTCTTTATACTCGTAAAGTTATGCTTATGTACTTTTGTTTGGAAAAGCCATTTACATACCTATTTTGAAGTTGCACTTCTCATTTGTGTTGTGAAGGCCTCATTACTGTGCATAAACAGAGTCCACCGATCGATCGCCCGATCGGTCGGCTAGTGGACAGATTGTGCAGTTTTGGAGTCCAAACTCTCTGAACGTTTTTTGGCCTTTTGAGACCAGTCGCCAAACCGGTCGCTAGTAGCTCAGACTGTCGCCCGACTAGTCGCAAGATGCTCAGACCGGCCTGGGGACAGGTATGAGTTGAGGCAATGGGCATGAAATCTCTCTGGACTATGTGCGACCGGTCTGCGGTCTGCAAAATTTGTAGTGTTGCGCGGTTTTCGCGCTACTTGTTTCTAATTTCGACTTTCCCCTTATAAATATGTTTCCTAATCGTACTAGACCTTATTCTAAGCAATACCTAGGTGATCTAAACGGGATTAGGGTTATTGGGAGAGAGGATTGAGAGAATTGTGTGCCTTGTTCATCTTTGGGATCTACTCGGGTAGTTCTAGCTCTGTAATCATCTGAATTCATAGTGAAAGGTGTCGCTTTGTGCCGTGATTTTTTTCCCGTAAGGATTTTTCACGTAAAATTTGTTTGCTTTTGTGTTAATTGCTTGTGTGGTTGTGTGGTGATTGTTTGATCTTCTTCGGTGCTTCCGCTAACTGGATTTCCAACAAGTGGTATCAGAGCTATCGTTGGAGGGTTGAAGAAGAAGTTTTCTGAAACGATCCCATGGCTTCAAGTACAAAGTTCGACGTTGAGAAGTTCTCAGGCAAAAACAACTTCGAGTTGTGGAAGGTGAAGATGCATGCCGTCCTAACTCGACAAGGGGTCGTGAATGACCTTGGAAAGCGCCCTGCCGAGATGAAAGATGAGGAGTGGACGAAGATGGATGAGAAGGCTATGGCCTCAATCCAATTGTACCTTGTTGATAACGTCCTTTATAATGTCATGAAGGAGAAGACTGCTGTAGAGACATGGACCAAGCTAGAGAACATCTATGCGAAGAAGTCTCTAGAAAATCGCATGTATCTAATGATGCAACTCTTCACCTTGAAGATGGCAAAGATAATAGATGTGGAGGACCACATTAGCACGTTTAATAAACTGATTTGCAAGTTGCTTGATTTTGGTGAGCAGATGAAGGACGAGTATCAAGCCTTGATCTTGTTGAACTCGTGTCCTAGTTCATATGAGTCACTCAGAGACTTGTTGTGCACGGGTAGGGACATTATTAGTGTCGAGACCGTTGTCTCAGTCCTTCAGTCGAAGGCTATGAGACAAAAAAGCGGTGATACTAATTCCTCCTCTGAAGCACTGTTTATGAGAGGAAGGAATTCTGAGCGCGGTGAAGGATCATCACGTTCTCGATCCAAATCGAAGGGCAAGGGCAAAAGAAAGTTGAAGTGTTGGGGATATGGCCAAGTCGAGCACATGAAGAAGGACTGCAAGAGTCCTAAATATAAGAAGGAGAAGTCAGGTGATTCTTCTAGGGAAGCCAATACTGCTGAAGCCGAGGAAGGTGGTAGTGATGTGTGTGAGGTCTTGACGGTATCAAAGGCTGGATCTCTCTATGATGAGTGGATCATGGACTCCGGGGCCTCGTATCACATGTGCCCAGATAAGAGCATCTTTACTTCCTATAGGGAGTATGAGGGAGGCTTGATATTTCTAGGCGATGACTACACCTGCAAGGTTGTGAGGATTGTTACAGTGCACATCAAGATGTTCGATGGATCGAATGGACCTTGACAGAAATAAGGCACGTTTCAAGGTTGAGGAAGAATCTGATCTCCCTTGGTGCACTCGAAGCATTCGGGTGCAAGTTCACCGGTTTTGACCAGTTCTGCCAAGTTTCAAAGGGGACCCTTGTAATTATAAAGGGACAGAGGCATGATAACATTTACAGGCTGATTGGGAGCACTTCAGTAGGTGGAGCTGCAGCGATTGTAGTGGATTCCACGTTTGCACGTATGTGGCATGCACTCTTAGGCCACATGAGCGAGCGGGGCATCAAGGTACTCTCTGAACGATCTTTGATTCCTTCCTTTAAATCTGTAGACTTTAACATACGTGAACATTGCATGTATAGGAAACAGTCTAGATTGTCATTTAAAGGGGGGAAATATGTATGTAAAAGGGTGCTTGATTATGTCCATTCCAATGTATGGGGGCCGTCGCCCGTTATTTCTGTTGGGGGGTCATCGTGGTTCGTGTCGTTTATCGATAACTATAGTAGGAAGGTTTGGATTTATTTTCTGAAAAATAAATTCGATGTTTTCATGACCTTCAAGTATTGGAAGGGTATGGTGGAGAATCATTCAGGGTAGAAATTGAAAATTTTGAGAACCGATAATGGTGGTGAGTTCACTTCCAAGGAATTTAACACGTATTGTAAAGAGGAGGGAATTTAACACGTATTGTGACATAACACAGTGCGCCACACGCCAAAGCAGAATGGTGTGGCAGAGCGGATGAATCGGACTCTCTTGGAGAGAGCTCGATCCATGATTAATAATTTTGGGTTGGGCAAAGAGCTATGGATTGAGGCTGTTAACACGGCTTGTTACTTGATAAATCGGTCACCCTCTATGACAATTGAATGTAAAATTCCTGAGGAAGGTGGAGTGGTTGTACGCTAGATTATTCAAGTCTGTGAGTTTTTGGTTGTGAGGCTTACTCTCATGTACCGTCAGTTGAGAGAGATAAGCTAGATCATAGAGCCAAAAAAGGGATCTTTGTTGGCTATGGCGATGGTGTGAAGGGATATCGAATATATGACCCTGTCACACGGAAGATCACCTTGAGCCGTGATGTCAAGTTTGATGAGAGATCTTTGTTCCGTAAGGATGCTACAAAGGAACCAGAAACATCAGAACATGTTGATACTCATGAGGACATAGATGAGACACGGGCCGATACTGAGGCGCAGATAGAGGCACATGATTAGGTACAGCAGCCACCTGTGCGAAGAAATCCACCCAGGGATCGCAGGTTACTGGCAAGGTACAGGGATGACTTGAACGTTGCATTCACTCTCATTACAGATGAGGGGGATCCGTCTAACTTTGAGGAAGCACTACAGGATGTAGATGTTGAGAATTGGAAGATGGCAATGCAAGACGAGATGGACTCCTTGTACAAGAATGAGACTTGGGAGTTTATGGAGCTTCCAGTGGGCCGAAAAGCGATAGGGTGTAAGTGAATTTTTTAGAAGAAATAGGATAGAAGATACAAGGCATGGTTGGTAGCGAAAGGTTATGCTCAGCGTGAAGGCGTAGACTTCAGTGAGATTTTTGCACCAGTTGTGAAGCAAGTATCTATCAGGTTTGTATTGGCGCTGGTTGCCTAATACGACCTCAAGCTGGAACAGATGGATGAGAAGACTGCTTTCCTGCATGGAAAATTGGAAGAGCAGATATACATGGTGTAATCAGAAGGTTATATAGTGCAAAGGTCTGAGAACAAGGTTTGCAGGTTGAGGATATCGTTGTACGGTCTCAAACAGTCGCTTAGGCAGTGGTATAAGAAATTTGATTCCTTTATGATGAGTCAGGGCTTTACTAGGAGCAAGTACGATCATTGTGTTTATTACAAGACACTGAATGATGAGAAGTTTCTCATACCGATGTTGTACGTCGATGACATGCTTATTGTTAGTTATAACATGTCTGACATCGATGTGTTGAAGACTAAGTTTTCAAGGACATTCGAGATGAAAGATCTGGGGGCTACAAAGAGGGTTCTTGGCATAGATATTTATAGAGACAGGAAGAGGAGCAGGTTTTGGTTATCTCAGGAAGAATACCTTGAGAAGGTATTGAAAAAGTACGAGATGGACAAGTCCAAACCGGTTAGCGTTCCCACGCGGCTCACTTCAAGCTTTCTTCTGAACATTATCTCGAGACAGATGAAGAAAAGCGTGTTATGTCTCATGTGCCCTATTCAAGTGCTATGGGCAGCTTAATGTATGCCATGGTCTATACAAGACCAGATATTTCACAGGCTATGGGTGTTGTAAGCCGATTCATGTCTAACCCGGGCAAATAACATTGGGAAGCTGTGAAATGGCTACTTCGATACATTCAGGGTACGCAGGACTACGTCTTGACGTTTGAAAAGTCTAAGGATAAGTTGGTTGGTTACGTCGATTCTGACTATGCGGGTAGTGTGGACAATAGGAGATCGACTTCAGGGTACTCATTTGTATTAGCGGGTGGAGCGATTAGTTGGATGTCTAAACTTTAGTCTGTGATAGCTCTTCCACTACTGAAGCTGAGTATATGGCAGTGACAGAAGCTTTCAAGGAAGCTGTTTGGTTGAAAGGAATGATAAATTAGTTGGGGCTTCAGCAGGAAGCCGTGCCAGTTAATTATGATTGCTCAAGTGCTATAAATTTGGCTAAAATTTCTGTTTATCACTTATGTATTAAACACATTGATGTGCGTCACCATTTTATTCAACAGGTGCTTGAGGAAGGAGATGTGACTCTGGACAAGATTCACACTAGCGTGAATTCGGCAGATAAGGAGACCAAGGTCCCTACAGAGAAGTTCAAGTTCTATGTAACTTCTCTGGGATTGACGAAGGCTTGATAAAGACACAGTGATGCATGAGAAGCGGCGACTATGATTGATGATGAGTTGGTTCTTTGAAGAGTAGAAGAGATGGTTCGAAGTGTAATGATGTATTGGTGGAGTTTGTTGTGAAGGCCTCATTACTGTGTATAAACAGAGTCCACCGACCGGTCGGCCAGTGGACAGATTGTGCAGTTTTGGAGTCCAAACTCTCTAGACGTTTTTTGGCCTTTTGAGACCAGTCACCAGAACGGTCGCTGGTAGCTTAGACCGGTCACCCGACCGGTCGCAGGATGCTCAGACCGGTCTGAGTTGAGGCAGTGGGCATGAAATTGTTGAGCTCTTAAATGTACATATTCTAACCCCATTTTATCAGTAACTATGCTTGAAATACATGATTAAAGACCCAACTAATGCATGGTTTTGTGGTTATAGGAATAAGAGAGAGGATTCATCAATGAAAACTTAAAGACGCTATTTACAAGCATTGAAGATCACATGACCAAGCATCAAAGGATGGAAGAAAGAAGCAAAGGAGAGAAGAAAGAAGGCAGAAGAATACACTAAAGATCGGTTGTCCATAGCCCAAGACCGGTCGTCCAACCGGTCCGAACACTCAACAGAAGAGGCTTTACTGCAAACCTTGCTGGACCATCCATGACCGGTCATACGACCGGTAGTCCACTACTCAGACCGGTCGTCTGACCGGTCCTTGAATTAAAATTCTGGGTTTGAATTTATGAAAAACTCACTGGACTATTTTTGCACTTTTGAGACTGTTCATGCGACCGGTCGTCCAGGAGATCAGACCGGTATCCGACCGGTTGTTTGCGTAATAGAACGTGTTCTACAAGCTTCGATTTTCTCTACGCAGTTTGGGATTTCTTGCGCAATCCGGAACCTTCTGCACTATTCTATAAAATGGGACCTAGGGCTTCTTCCAAAGGCATCCTAGAAGAGATCTACGAAGGTGGGAGGCGGTGGAAGTCGGATTCGAAGTTCCACAACTCCTCATAGTTTGTGTTTTCTAGTTTTGTGTTTTTAGTTGTTTTCATGTTTCTTTGGATCATGAACGGCTAAACCTCTTAGCAAGAGCTAAGAGTTGAAGCTTGTAGTGAATCTAAGATGCTTTAATTCGTTTTATGTTAGTTTCAAGTTGGATTTATTGAAGAACAATGGTTTTTAGAAGTTTGAATAAAGTTCTAAGTAGTTTTTCTTAATCTTATGATGACTCATGGATGTTTGGAAGAATTGCTTTAGTTCTTAATTGGTTTGCACAGCTCGAGACCTGTATGCTTCGAGGAATCGGATTCAATATGCTCTAGACTTGGATTTCCACGTGGGAACTTCAACCAAAGTTCTACTTTTTATACTAATTTCTGAATTATGTGTTGATGTTATATGTGATTTGAATGAAGTTCAAATCATGATCTAATTATGCTTAGTGACAGAGTTTAATGATGGTTATGATTGTGATCTTAATCTATTGGAACTAGGATTGACCTATGTAATTGAGTGTGCTCAAGTCCTAACTTGAATTGAGGGAATCATGTATAAAATCACACATATGACAGATTGTGAAATACAACCGCTCTATCATCCAACTAGATAGGATTTTATTTCGATTCTAGTTGTGTAATTGGGAAACCACAGTGAATTATGCATTGAGGGTTGCTACAAGTGGATCCTTGGACCCCTAGTGCCTTCTTATATTGATTCCATTCATCTTTAGTTTAAGAATTCTCTATACATTCAATTTTAAAAATCTGTTTAGATAGCTCTCAAGTAAAGAATATTAGAAGTAATTCTATGAATTCCTAACAAGTCCCTGAGAACGATCTCGGTCTTTACTAAATTATTACTACATTGCAACCATAAACTTGGGGAAGCGAATAGAAATCTCTCTGGACTATGTGCGACCGGTCGTCCAACCGGTCGCCCGACCGGTTTGCGGTCTACAGAATTTGTAGTGTTGTGCGGTTTTCGTGCTACTTGTTTCTAATTTTGGCTTTCTTCTTATAAATATGTTACCTAATCGTACTAGACCTTATTCTAAGCAATACCTAGGTGATCTAAACGGGATTAGGGTTATTGTGAGAGAGGATTGAGAGAATAGTGTGCCTTGTTCATCTTTGGGATCTACTCGAGTAGTTCCAGCTTTGTAATCATCTAAATTCATAGTGAAAGGTGTTGCTTTGTGCAGTGGTTTTTTCCCGCAAAGGTTTTCCACGTAAAATTCGTTTGCTTTTGCATTGATTGCTTGTGTGGTTGTGTGGTGATTGTTTGATCTTCTTTGGTGCTTCCGCTGACCGAATTTCCAACAATTTGGAGGATATTAAATATCATATAGTAAAATATTTTAGTAATTTTTTTGTGTTATTTCTAACTTTTTTAATTCTTTTCTATTTAAAAAAAAGAGCCGCTACCTGTTCAAACTCAACCTGGCTCGATTCAAAATTTTCAACTAAATCGCTCCTGACCTAAATTAGATTTTTCTGTATCAAATCAAACTCGGGTCGCATGGATCGGCCTGAAACCCAAATCGAACCAATCCACAAACTGGGGTGGCACAAAAATGAGCCAAACCTAAACTAAGGCTAACTCGCCCAGGATGGATGGTTGCCCACCTCTAACAAATATAAAGCATGACAACAACAAATCAAACCTTTATTTGGCCAGTGGCATTATCCTTCGGGTCAATTTCTGTTGTGTTCAGTCATGTAGCCCACTTAAGTTTTGGATCGGCCTGATTTTTTGTCCCAAGTCTTAATATGAGCTGCCAAAATGGAAGGATGGGGTGGATTACTCACAAACATCAAGGTGGGACCACCTGGGGTGGGGTCAGCGATGTATAAGTCATTGACACGGTCAGCATGTAACTGCGGATAAAGAGGCTAGTGGGTTCAAAAGGCAGGTGCCCACCAAGTTGTTTGTGAAAAATCTAAGCTGTACATCCAATTTTCCAGGCATGTCTCCCAAAAATGAGCTAGACCAAAGCTCAAGTGGGCCACATGACAAAAAATAGTGGAGATTATATGCCCACAGTTGACATACTCATAGGTCATAAAAGCTTTGGATCAGGCTAATATTTTTGTTCTTTCCTGCTTATTTATGTGCCAATGACCTTACGAAAGGTTGTGCCACTTTATGAATGATTTGGATTGTCCATGACATGGCGGTGAAGCTTAAAAAGATTTGAATGGTAGATAATCCCTTTTCACCATTTCCATTTGTGTGTCCCACTGGAGTTTCGGATCATCAAGCCATTGAAATGTCACATCAGCACTTTATAATGTCATCGTTTTCGTGAAATGGAGAGGGGCTCTAACGGGGAGGGGAGACCACAACCTCACCTAAGGCGATGGCGCCCTTACCATGGGACCCACCTGATGTATGTATTTTGTATATATCCATGTCCTCTATCCATTTTCTAGATCATTTTAGGGCATTATACAAAAAGTGAAGCAAATCCCATTATTAGGTGGAGCATACCATAGGAAACAATAATGATTGAATGCCTTACCTTTAAAAGCTTCTTAGGGCTCACCTTAATAGTGTTTATTTGCCATTCAATTTGTTGATAAGGTTGCGTTGATAAAGTTGCGTAAGCCTAGATGAAGGGAAAAAACAAACATCATCTTGATAAATAAATAAATAAAATTTGTGGCCTATTAATGCTCAATCACAATAGTGTCCTCCATTATGGTCTTGTTGATAATTGGATCTGTTTTTTTTCGAGATGATGCCATGAAATTAGGCCTAGGAATGGGTCGTGTTGAACAATGTTCGTGTTGTGTCATGTTCATGTCGTGTAAAAAATTTGCTCACCCAAACTTAGCCCGTTAACTAACGGGTTGAAATCTAAAAATCCAAACCCATTTGTTAATTTAATCGGTTACCCACAACTCGACCGGTTTAACCCGTTAAATAAACGAGCTGTACTTTCGTGGGCAAAGAGATGGAGAAGGGGCACGATTTGACAGAGATTTTGGAGTGTGGCCGTGTGGGGCCGTAGGCAGAAAGATGGAGAAAACTCCTCAGAGAGAGAGAGAGAGAGAGAGAGAGAGAGAGAGAGAGAGAGTCTTACTGGCTGTCTTAGTTTCTTAGGGATTTCTCACCACACTTAGCATAATTACCAAAATGACCTCACTAAAGTGTTAAATGGGTTTTGCGGGTGAAACACTGACACAACTCGTTATGTTAACGGGTCATAACGAGCCAACCCGTTAATGATCCGGCACGATAAGGCTGGACCTAAACACTAGTTTTTTCATGCTGGTTGGCGGGTTGTGTGGAATTTTGCCAGGCCTACATGAAATGATATGGAAAAACAAATGGGTGGCATGGATATAGAATACATACATCAAGGTGAACCCCATGGCAAGGGCTACAACATCTTGGGTGAGTCAGAGTCTCACCTAATCCGCTCCCCTCTAGCAGAGGGATTGGCCAGTAACCCGGCCCCTAGCCAATGGTTAGCGGTCGGTGCTCTATGAGCCCCACCATAATGTATGTGTTTCAACCATGTCATTCATCCATATTTCCGGATCATTTTATGATATAAGCCCAAAAATGAAGTAGATCCAAATCTCAAGTGGAGCACATCACAAGAAACAATATGATTAAACATACACTATTAAAAAATCCTTGGAGGCACAAAAGTTTTGGATCAAAGATGATATTTTTTTTTCCCTCCCTTCATCCAAGTTTGCATGACCTAATCACCAGGTTGGATGTTAAATGAACATTACAGTAGGCCCTAGGAGGTTTTTAATGGTGGACATTCAATTGCTATTGTTTTCCTATAGTGTGGTCCATGTGAGATTTAGGTCTGCCACATTTTTCGGATCAATCTCTAAAATGATCTTAAAAAAAATGGATAGACAGCATGGATAAAATACATACTCTAATGGGCCACCATGATGCATGGGTGTTATCTACACCGTCCATCCATTCTTCCATATCATTTAGGGGTACAAGTCCAATTCTGAGGCAGTTAAAAGGCTCAAGTGGGGATTAAACCTTGCTGTTTAAAAAAAAGGGGGACCGCAGGTTTTGAATCAAGGTGATATTTGTGTCTTTCCTTTAATATTGATGTCCATGGGTCCTTAGGAGCAATCACCATCAGCCTTAAGAAGGTTTCAATAGTAGATGCCATTATCATTGCTACCTTCTACGGTGTTCTACACTCGAGCTTCGGATACATTCAGCTTTAAACTTTTATAAAAACTTATACATTCACGTCCCAAGCTAGGGACAAGTGAACAGTAGCCCATCCATTTCCTTGACCGCCGCCGGCAGAGAGAGAGAGAGAGAGAGAGCCTCACCGAACCCAGCCTTTCGCCAACCCATTAGAAACGCAAGCTTTTTAAATTATTTAAACGCGTCACGTCTGCTTAATATGGAGAAAAAAAATTGCGGATATGACTTTGGCTGACACTAAACTACAGAAAATCAATGGTGACAAATAGTTAAATTTAGCCATATGTCCTTTCGTTTTAGGTCTATACCTGATTGGAGGGGGTTGGTTTGGGTACTACCCTAGTAAGAACCAAGCTAGAGACGGACAGTCCCGTCAAGGGCTCTGTGGAGTTTACTGAGACGGATCGAATCCTAAATCACACCGCACCATCAAAGAAGTGGGGATTTAATGTTGGAACTCCAGTCAGTGGAAGGAACGAAGAAGATCAAACAATCTACAATCAGCCACACAAGCACACAACGCAAAAGCACATGAATTTTACGTGGAAAACTCTTGCAGGAAAAAACCAAAGCACAAAGCGACAACACTACTATGAATCAGATGATTACAGAGCTAGAACTACCCAAGTAGAACCCCAAAGATTAACAAAAGCTCTCAAGCCTCACACACAACTCCCCCAATGCCCTAATCTTGTATATAGCACCTAGGATTTGCATAATGCATTGCTAAATAAAATCAGGAAGCATATAAATAGAGTTAGAACTGGAATAGGAAACATACATTGCTAAAAACGTCGGTCGACGACTGGTCGCAACTTGTACGGAGAACCCCACGACCGGTCGCCGACCGGTCACAATTTGTCCAGAGAGTTTTGCCCAAAAAACTTATACAGTTGCCTCAACTCAGACCTGTCCACTAACCAGTCTGAGCACCCAGCGACCGGTCGCAAAATGGCGAAAATCGTCTAGAGAGTTTTGTAAATTTATTGTCCACAGGCCGACCGGTCGGTGGACTAAAAAATCCATCCTTTTGTTAAGGCTTTCCAACAAACTCCACCGAGGTTTCAACATATCGAAACATCTTTTCTACTCTTCAATTCAGCTCCTCATCAATCATAGTTGCCGCTTCTCATGCATCACTACGTCTTTGTTAAGCCTTCGCCAATCCTATAGAAGTTACACAGAACTTGAACTTCTCTGTAGGGACTACCTTGGTCAGCATATCTGTCGGATTCATGCTGGTGTGAATCTTATCTAGACTCACATCTCCTTCCTCAAGCACCGTCGAATAAAATGGTGACGCACATCAATGTATTTAATACGTGAGTGATAAATAGAATTTTTAGCTAAATTGATAGCACTAGAGCTCTCACAATTAACCGGCACGGCTTCCTGCTGAAGCCCCAACTGATTTATCATTCCTTTAAACGAAACAACTTTCTTGAAAGCTTCTGTCACCACCATATACTCAGGTTCAGTAATGGAAAGAGCAACCACAGACTGAAGCTTAGACATCCAACTAATTGCTCCATCCACTAATACAAACGAGTACTCTGAAGTCGACCTCTTACTGTTCACACTACCTGCGTAATCAGAATCGATGTAACCAGCTAACTTGTCCTTGAACTTTTCAAACGTCAAGACATAGTCCTGCGTACCCCGAAAGTATTGAAGTAGCCATTTACAGCTTCCCAATGTTGTTTGCCCGAGTTAGACATGAATCGACTAATAACACCTATAACCTGTGAAATATCCGGTCTTGTATAGACCATGACATATATTAAACTACCCATGGCACTTGAATAGGGCACATGAGACATAACACGCTTTTCTTCATCTGTCTTGGGACATTATTCAGAAGAAAGCTTGAAGTGAGCCGATAGGGAACGCTAACTGATTTGGACTTGTCCATCTCGCACTTTCTCAATACCTTCTTAAGGTATTCTTCCTAAGATAACTACAACCTGCTCCTCTTCCTGTCTCTATGAATATCTATGCCAAGAACCCTCTTTGCAGCCCCCTGATCTTTCATCTCGAATATCCTTGAAAGCTGAGTCTTCAACACATTGACGTCAGACATGTTATGATTGGCAATAAGCATGTCATCGATGTACAACACTAGTATATCTGAGAAACTTCTCGTCATTCAGTGTCTTGAAGTAAACACAATGATCGTACTCGCTCTTGGTAAAGCCCTGACTTATATGAAGGAATCAAATTTCTTGTACCACTGCCTAGGCGACTGTTTGAGACCGTACAACGATCTCCTTAACCTGCAAACTTTGTTCTCCGCCCCTTGCACCGTATAACCTTCTGGTTACACCATGTAAATCTACTCTTCCAATTCCCCATGCAAGAAAGCAGTCTTCACATCTATTTATTCCAGCTTGAGGTCGTATTGGACAACCAATGCTAACACGAACCTGATAAATACTTGCTTTAGAACCATCGTAAAAATCTCACTGAAGTCCACGCCTTCACGCTGAGTATACCCTTTCGCTACCAACATTGTCTTGTATCTATTATGTTTCTTCCGAAAAATTCACTTACACCCTATCGGTTTTTGGCCCACTGGAAGCTTCACAAGCTCTCAAGTCTCATTCTTATATAGGGAGTCCATCTTGTCTTACATTGTTGTCTTCCATTTTTCAGCATATACATCCTGTAGTGCCTCCACAAAATTAAATGGATCCCCCTCATCCGTAATGAGAGTAAATGCAACGTTCGAGTCATCCCTATACCTTGCCGGTAACCTGCGATCCCTGAGTGGATTTCTTCGCACAGGTGGCTACTCCACCTGATCCTGTACCTCTGTCTACTTTTCAGTATTGGCCCATGTCTCATCTTTGTCATCATGTTTGTCAAAAACTTCTGATGTTTCTGGTTCCTTTGTAGCCTCCTTTTAGAACAAAGAACTCTCATCAAACTTGACATCACGGCTCAGGGTGATCTTCCATGTAACAGGATCATATATTCTATAACCCTTCACACCATCACCATAGCCCACAAAGATCCCTTTTCTGGCCCTATGGTCTAGCTTATCTCTCTCAACTGACGGTACATGAGAGTAAGCCTCACAACCAAAGACCCGCAGACTTGTCTAGTCTAGCGTACGATTACTCCACACTTCTTCAGGGATTTTACATTCAATTGCCATAGAGGGTGATCGATCTATTAGGTAACAAGCCGCGTTAACAGCCTCTGTCCATAGCTCTTTGCCTAACCCAGCATTACTTAACATGGATTGAGCTCTCTCCAAGAGAGTCCAATTCATCTGTTCTACCACACCATTCTGTTCTGGCGTATGATGCACAATGTTATGCCTCACAATCTCCTCTTCCTTACAATATGTGTTAAACTCTTTGGAAGTAAACTCACCTCTATTGTCGGTTCTCAAAAATTTCAATTTCTGCCTTGACTGATTCTCCACCATTGCTTTTCAATACTTGAAGGTCATGAAGACATCAGATTTATTTTTCAAAAAATAAACTGAAATCTTCCTGCTGTAATCATCGATAAACGATACAAACCACAATGATCCCCCAACAGAAATAACGGGCAACAGCCCCTATACATCGGAATGGACATAATCAAGCACACTTTTACATACATGTTTTTCCCTTTTAAACGACAATCTAAACTATTTCCCATACATGCAATGCTCACATATACTAAAGTCTACAGATTTAAAAGCAGGAATCAAAGATCGTTCAGAGAGTACCTTCATGCCCCGCTTGCTCATGTGGCCTAAGCGTGCATACCACATACATGCAGACATGGAATCCGCCACAACTGATGCAGCTCCACCTAATGAAGTGCTCCCATTCAGTCTGTAAATTTTACCGTGCCTTTGTCCTTTCATAATATCAAGGGCCCCCTTTGAAACTTTGCAGAGCCGGTCAAAACCGGTGAACTTGCACCCCAATGCCTCAAGTGCACCAAGGGAGATCAGATTCTTCTTCAATCTGGGAATGTGACTCACTTCTGTCAAAGTCCGTTCGATCCCATCGAACATCTTGATGCGCACAGTGCCAATCCCCACAACCTTACAGGCGTAGTTATCGCCTAGAAATAATGAGCCTCCCTCATACTCCCTGTAGGAAGTAAAGAAGATCCTATCCAGGCACATGCGATACGAAGCCCCAAAGTCCATAATCCACTCATCACTGAGAGATCCCATCTTTGACACCGTCAAGACCTCGCACACATCACTACCACTTTCTTCGGCTTCAGCGGTATTGACTTCCCTCGAGGAGTCCCCTGACTTCTCCTTCTCATACTTAAGACTCTTATAGTTCTTCTTCATGTGCCCAACTTGGCCACATCCCCAATACTTTAACTTCGACTTGCCCTTACCCTTCGATTTGGATCAAGAACGTGATGATCATTCACCTCGCTCAGAATTTCTTCTTCTTATAATCAGTGTCGGAGGAGGAATCAGTATCACCATTTTTCTGTCTCATGGCCTTCGATTGAAGGGCTGAGACAATAGTCTCAGCACTAATTGTGTCCCTACTCGCACACAACGAGTGCCTGAGAGACTCATATGAAATCGGAAGAGAGTTCAGCAAAATCAAGGCTTACTATTCGTCCTTCATCCGCTCACCAAAATCGATCAACTTTGTTAAATGTCCTAATGTGATCCTCCACATCTATCCCCTCCGCCATCTTCAAAATGAAGAGCTGCATCATTAGATACATGTGATTTTCTAGAGACTTCTTCGCATAGATATTCTTTAGCTTGGTCCACGTATCAACAGCGGTCTTCTCCTTCATGACGTTGTAGAGGACGTCATCAACAAAACACAACTGAATTGAGGCCATAGCCTTCTCATCCATCTTCTTCCACTCATCATCTTCCATGTTAGACGGTAGATTTCCAAGGGCGTCCACGACCCGTTGCTGAGTTAAGACGGCACGCATCTTCACCTTCCACAACTTGAAATTGTTTTTGCCCGAGAACTTCTCAACGTTGAACTTCGTGCTTGAAGCCATGAGATCGTTTCAGAAAAACTCCTTCTTCAACCTTCTAATGATATCTCTGATACCACTTGTTAGAACTCCGGTCAGTGAAAGCAACGAAGAAGATCAAACAATCTACAATCAGCCACACAAGCACACGATGCAAAAGTACATGAATTTTACGTGGAAAACCCTTGCGGGAAAAAATCACGGCACAAAGCGACAGCACCACTATGAATCAGATGATTACAGAGCTAGAACTACCCAAGTAGAACCCCAAAATGAACAAAAGCTCTCAAACCTCACACACAACTCCCCCAATGCCCTAATCTCGTATATAGCACCTAGGATTTGCGTAATGCATTACTAAATACAATTAGAAAGCATATAAATAGAGTTAGAACCGGAATAGGAAACATATAGCACTAGAAATGCGCAAGAATTCAAATCTCGCAAGTTCTCATGACCGGTCGCAACTTGTACAGAGAACCCCACAACCGATCGTAATCTGTCCAGAGAGTTTAAAAACTCATGCAGCTGCCTCAACTCAGACCTGCCCGTCGCAAAATGGTGAAAATCGTCCAGAGAATTTTGTGAATTTACTATCCACAGACCGACCTATCGGTGGACTAAAAAATCCATCCCTTTGTTGAAGGCTCTCCAACATTTAACACTGACTACCCAAAACCTCTTGGGGCCAAGAAGTTTTTGGGTCAAGCTGATATTTATGGTTTCCCTTCATCCACGTCAATGGCCTTATTAACAGGTTGGATGACAAATGAACATAACGGTGGGCCTTAGGAAGGTTTCAATGGTGGGGATCATTGTCACCACTACTTTCTGTGGTTTGGTCCACTCAAGCCTTCCATTTGCCTCCGTTTATGATCTGTTAAAATGAATGGACAGATTAAATGAAACACATATATCACAATGGCCTCACAGCTCCTGACAGGAATACGGTGTGGTGCTAACAATGGGCCCCATCTTAATGTATGCATTGTATATCCATGCCCTCTATCCATTTTTGCAGATCTTATAAAGCATGAGCCTAAAACGTAAGCCCATTGAAATCTCATGCGGGCCACATCATAGGAAACAGTGATGATTGAAAGCCCATTATTAAAAACTCCATAGGGCCCACATTAATGTTTATTTACAATATATTGAAAATTATTTCATAAATAATATTTGAAAATCGAAAAAAAATAGAAAAATGACATCAGGCTGAAGTACGTATATGATAAGTTGTCCTTAAAGCTTAATTCGCCCACTCTCATGTTGAATCGAGATCGTTAGTGGGTTACAAGCAAACTACTTCCAGGATATGACAAGCCTTTGTATGGTCCTGCGTGCAGTAATCACAAATGGACCACCACAGGACATGGACTCTAACGCAGTTCACGTCTTTGGCAGACTAGTTTATTTCTCAAACTGTGTGGTTTGAGTAATCTTAAAAAGAGAAAAGTTGTTATTTTCTTTTGTTGTTCGTAGAACTTAGATTGGATCTGTTGGACTTGAATCATCTTTAGACTAGGAGGATCCTATTTATATAATCATTTGGGTGTGGACCGTTGCAGGGTAGTCATCAATGGTTCGAAACATTTGTAAAACATCTCTGACTATTGGCACTCAATTCCATACGTTTCATATCGTTGGATCAACGATCTGACCGTTGGATCATCGAGGGTTGTCTGTTTTCTGTCCTTTTTCATCAAAGACTATTAGTTTTCGAATCGTTTGGCCATCAAGACTACTACTTGTTCTAAAAATGATCAACAGTTTTAAATCCGTTAATTTGACTATTGCCAACAGCCTATAAAGTCAAGCCGCCACTCACACTTCGCACTGTTTCACATAAGGTCACGTGGGAGCAACCACTCTATGACACAATGTGTACGTGTGAAGTGGAAAGTGTGTCATTAGCGCCTCTACAACCACTCTACCTATGCCCACGCCCATGCCCTCGCCCACACCAGCGCCAGCACCAGCGTGCGTGCGCATGCGTGCGTGTGTTCCAGCACCTACCATTTTCTCCAAGTAAGAATACTCTATACATAAGAGTTTATAAACCAAATTTTTTTTCTCCACTCTATTTGATGTGGGACTAAACAAAACAATTTTCCTTAATTTTTTTCAAAATAAATTTTAAAGGGAAATGAAAATTTTCAAATATTTCATTTTATTTATTTTTTTAAACCATAAATCTCAACAATCCCCTACTTGATTTCAGTTATTTATTAGTAACAGAATCAGAAATACGACACACATAATCACTTCTGTGTTGTATAAATTTCTTTATATTTGTCTCTTAACATATTTAATGGCCATATGCTTGTCCCGTTTCATGAACAATCCTAAGAGAAACTCTAACTCTAATGAGAGGTGGCACCACCTGTACGTCCACAGAGGTGAAATCCTTCCAATGTTTCTATTACTGTTTACAATACTTGTTCTTTAAATTGGATTTCATTAAGAGTTCCGAGACTCAACCCTTTACCTATAATGGCCAGCACTGGTCATCTTGGATGAAGTTTTTTATTATTTTAGTGTTGAAACTTTTCATGTATCAGTGACTTATTTTTACATATTGAACGCGAATTTAGAGATTTTCTAATTTTGTATTGGATTTTCATCACTAGTGGAACTTTGGTTGAAAAGTTTCAACCTCATCTCTCTATATATTGTCCTTACAACCTCTCTTGTTAGAGGTTTAGTAAAAGGATCAACTAAGTTATTATTTAACTTTATATATGAGATCGCAATGACTTTATATATCAACTAAGTTATTATTTGACTTTATATATGAGATCGCAATGATTCCATCCTGAATCAATTGCCTTACATAATCATGTCTCAAACTTATGTCTGGACTTCTCATTATATGTGCCATTGTAGGCTCTTGTTAAATTGGCTTTATTGTCACAATGAAGTGAAATAGTCGATATAGGCTTCGCACAGAATGAGATTTTTAATAGAAGACCCCTTAAACACTTAGCCTATTTGCTAGTTGCAACCAAGGCTATGAACTCAGACTCCATCGTCGGGTGCGTTATGTAGGTTTGTTTCTCCCAAGGTGAATACTCACCCTATTGTGGACTTGTTGTTCCTTGCACTTAAGGTAACCAAGAACTCTATTAATTGCCTTCTAATATTCTACACTCGTATTACTTAGTAAACCTTCTTAGCTACTCATTACGTATGCAATATCCAGTCTTTGTTCATTGCATAACATACATAAGACTATTTATAGCACTAGCATACTCCAGTTGTGCAACTACACTTCCATCATTTTCTTTTAATTTAATACTTACATCAAATGAAGTATTTGTTTCTTTAATTTTTAAGCGGTTAAACTTGTTTAGTATCTTCTCAATGTGATGAGACTGACACAACGCATAACTCTATTATGTTTTTTTTAACTTTGATATTTAGTATGGTATCCACTTGTCCAAAATCCTTCATTTTGAAAACAGAGGAGAGAAACATTTTCATTTTAGTTACACCTTTCATTTTGTCACTAATAATTAACATATTATCTACATATAGATATATAATTACAATATAATCATTACACACTTTAGAGTTTATCATTTATCAGCAATGTTATTCATGAAACCATGAGATAACACCTTTAAGTCAAACTTTTCATGCCACTATTTGGGTGCTTGTTTTAATTCATACAGAAATTTAATGAGTCTACATACTTTATCTCATTTTTCTAGAAAAGTAAACCCTTCCAATTATTCCATGTATACCTCCTCATCGAGGTCACCATTTAGGAATGTTGTCTTGACATCCATTTGATGGATACGAAAATGATATATGGATGCTAATGCGAATAAAATCATAATCGATGTTATTCTAGCCATTGGTGAATACGCATCAAAATAATTGATTCCTTATTTTTGACAAAATTCCTTGACTACTAATCTAACATTAAAGGTTTGTATTGTACCATCAATGTGCTATTTCTTCTTGAATACTCACTTGCACTCTATAGGTTTAAAACCTGGAGGTAGATCTATCAATTCTCATGCTTGATTTAACACAATTGGGTTCATCTCATCATTAATGACTTCTTTCCAAAAGACGGAGTCTTTTGAAGTCATAACTTAACTAAAGGTTTTAAGTTCATCTTTTACAATCAAAATTATAGGTATTTTCCTAATAACATTTTCTCTATCACCCTCAACTAGATGAAATGAGATACACTGAGAGTCTATTTGGTCAAGATCATGACTCTTTATTACGCTTTCTCTCTGGCACCTACAAAGTTCGCTAGGAGTTTCAACTTCTTGTTGAGTTTCTTATATAGTTTTATCATTAGGAATTAGGATCACAACCTCCTTTATTTCTATAGATAGCGAGTTCTTAAAGAACGCTATATATCCTTAAATTCTATGATCACATGATTGGATTTTAAGCCCAAAAGACTATAGGCTTTACTGTTTTTACATACCTCACAAAGGTGCACTTAACAGCTCTGAGTCTTAGCTTGGTTCTTTTAGGGTCAAGTGTTCCGCAATATGCGAGAGACCCCCACACTCTAAGATATCTTAGATTTGGTTTTCTTTCTTTCTATATCTCATATAGAGAGGAATTGGTTTTCTTAGATAGGATTCTATTTAAGACATGACACTCTGCTAGTAGCGCTTCTCCTTATAAGTTTAATGACAACTTTGCTTGTATTAGCATTAAGTTGACCATTTTAACTAAATTTCTATTTTTTCTTTCAGCCACACCATTTTGTTGTGGTGTGTGAGGTGTTGTGCACTGGTGTATTATACCATATTTTTCACATAAGTTAGAAAATTCATTTGAAAAATATTCTCCTCTTCAGTTACTATAGAGAATCTTAATCTTTTTAACCAATTGATTTTCTACTTCATATTTATAGATCTTAAATGCACTAAATGCCTCATCTTTATATCTTAGCAAGTACATATATACATATCTTGAACAATTATCTATGAATGTTATGAAGTACCATTTGCCTTTTCGAATAAGAATATTATTTAACTCGCATATGTCAATGTGCACTAGGTCCAGCATTTGAGTTGATCTTTTAACACTTGAGAATTGTTTCTTAGTCACCTTACACCATATGCACACCTTACATTTTTTGTTCTCACTTCGTTATATAAGATGAAGCCATTCTTAGCCATGAGTTTTATGGTACTATAACTTACATGAACTAATCTACTATGCCACAAGGATACAGACTCAATCATATAAGTCGAAGAATTATTTTCATTAAGTGAAAAATTAATCATACTATTAGATGTATATTCCTTTCCCGTAAAGTTTTCATTCTTAGAAAAGATCAACTTGTCAAACTCATATACAACTTTAATTCCAGGTTTGCCCAGAAGATCCCTAGAACTAAGTTTCTTCGCATTTTTGGGACGTGCAGCACATTGGTCAAGAATTACATTCTTTCCAGAGGTAATCAGAAGTTCCACGGTTCATTTGTCGACGAC
Organism: Liriodendron chinense; assembly: GCA_003013855.2. Lineage (NCBI taxonomy): Eukaryota > Viridiplantae > Streptophyta > Magnoliopsida > Magnoliales > Magnoliaceae > Liriodendron > Liriodendron chinense. The sequence goes on along the minus strand of ML058452.1, from coordinate 1,604,114 downwards.
CTTCAATTGACCTTCGTTCCTCATTTAGACCTCTTGACCATTGGTCACATCTTCATAGGTTTTGAAAGCAGATTTTTCGTAGCATACATGGACAGTAGCAGTTGTATCATACCACCAACCGATGACTTTTCCTTGGACCATGTTCACATCAGTGATTATCTTGACAATGTCATCTTCCACTTCACTAGCCTCTTTCTTAGGCTTATTGTGGTCCTTACAGACTCGAGTGAAGTGTCTGATTTTTCTACAAACATAACAGGATCATTTGGGTTTTCCATTTTCTTCTTATGAAATTTTTTGAATTTCCTTTGATCCTTATTAGGTTTTAGAGATTCATTCTTTTCAGGGTTGTTGTTCTGGCATGATTTTTCTACTGCATTCACCTTGGACAAGGTTGCACCATTGGTATCAATTTTCTTGTTTAGATTGTAAGACACTTCCTCAATTCGAAGATGTTTTTGTATTTGTTCCAAGGTGAATTTTTCAGTTTTGTGCAACAATTTCTTCTTAAATCATTCCAACTTAGAGGTAACTTGGCTATTATAGCCCCAGCTTGGAAAGATTCAGGCAAGTTTATTTTTAAGTCTTTATATTGTTTACGATCAACTATAATTCATGAATTTGGATTAGTAGAGGCTTATCGTCTACCATTGTGAAATTGAAGTACCTAGCGATTAGAAATTTTTGAGCCACAATTAGTGTCCCAAGACGAAGGTAGAGGTGGATGAGATGCAAAAGATACCCTACACTTCAGCGGTAGAAAGTTTGATGTATGCTATGGTGTGTACATGCCTAGACATAACATATGCGGTTGGGGTTGTTAGTCGGTATCTTGTCAGTCCTGGCAAAGAACACTGGGTAGCAATGAAGTGGATACTACAGTATCTGAGGGGCTCATCAAGGTTGAGCCTATACTCTGGTGACGGAAAATCTATGTTAGAAGCTACACAGATGCAGATATGGCAGGTGATATAAACTCTAGGAAGTTTACATTGGGGTTCATGTTCATGTTTGCAGGGGGAGCGGTCTCTTGGGAGAGCAAGCTGCAGAAAGTCGTAGCGTTGTCCACGACAAAGGCCAAGTACATCACAGTCACAGAAGAATGCAAGGAGATGCTTTGGATGGAGAGGTTCCTACAAGAACTTAGCCTGAAGTAGGAGAAGCATGTCGTCTATTGTGATAGCCACAGTGCGATTGATACACTTGAGCAAGAATCCAAGTCAGCATTCTAGGTCGAAACACATAAAAGTTCAATATCACTAGATTATGGATACATTGGAACAGAATGTGTTACAGCTTGAGAAGGTCCACACGGACGATAATAGGTCAGACGTGATGACCAAGGCTTTGCTCAAGGGCAAATTTGAGGCTTGCAAAAGCCTGTCTGGCTTGAAGATAGTAAATCTCTCCTGAGTCGAAAGGGAAAAATTTGATGGGGTGTTCCTCCTCATGAGGAGAGGAGAGAGTGCAGCCTAGGGGTGGTCGGGCCATCGAAATTCTCCCCGGAAGGTCTAGAAGTCTCTGGACAATTTTGGCATTGGTTGGGCGCCCAATGGAATGTTGATTGGGCGCCCTAATTTCGGATATTCTTTCTCTAAACTCTCTGGACAATTTTGCCTTTGGTCGGGTGCCCTACCACGCGCGGACGACAATTCCGCAGTTTCCTGCTTTGGGCCTAACTCTTGCATGGGGCTATATATTGGCTTCCAATTCGAGACCTAAACATCCTAATAGGATGTTTACAAGTCCAAGGTGAGAGAGTGAGAAAAAGTGAAAGAGAGAGAGAGAGAAAGAGAGAGAGAGAGAGAGAGAGAGAGAGAGAGAGAGAGAGAGAGAGAGCTTGTCAGAAGGGGAGATTGCTGCTAGTGAAGGAGATCACAACACAGACGACATCTCGAGTTCTTCTACGTCTTCATGCTTGGTAAGATCTCTCAGTTTCAAATTTTTTTATTGTTTATCTACTCCTACGTGAGTGAAGAATGTTTGATCCAAGCGGGTTGTGCTTGTGATCGGTTGTAAATGATTCTATATTCATAGTGGATTATTTGTCTGGACAAGGTCCCGTGGTTTTTACCTCTTTGAGAGTTTTCCACGCAAAAATCTTGTGTCGTGTGGTTTGATTATTTGCTTGCGTTTCCGCATTGCTATATCCAATAATTCAAGTAGTTGGGGGGGTGAGATCTTAAGGTTTTTGTACAACGCACCCAACAATTGTGTCACACCCAAAAAGTTAACCCATTAGGTGGAGAGACCCCAGGATATATGAAGCTCCTTTCATCGTCTACCCTGGTGGATGTGGGACAAACCCAACAGTTAAGTCTGCATCCCTGTCAACTACTCGGCTTTCCTTATATTTACCACTTCTTCCCACACTGATTTTTTTCTCTTTAGAAATGAGAGGTTTTGAAATGGGACTCGAAAGGTTCCTCTACTCAATGAGCCAGAGGTTACAATGGGCGAATAGTGTACTAAGTATGCTAAGCATACCTATGGGGCCAACCCTGATGCATGTGTCTTATCCATGCCTCCATCCATTTTTCTGGCTAATTTTAGGGCATGAGTCAAAATGGAAGCATAACCAAAGCTCAAGTGGATTACACCACAGGAAACGGTAGGCCGCAGAAGTTTGGATCAAGCTGATTTTTGTGTTTTCCCATCATCCGTGTCTGTGATACTTCAGGTTGGATGATAAATAGAAATCACTGTGTGCCCTAGAAAGGTTTCCACAGTGGATGTCATTATCCCCATTGTTTCCTGTGTTGTGTGGTCCACTTGTTTTTTGGATATGGTTCAATGGGCTTATTCCCTAAAATGAGCTGATCAAATGAATGGACAGTGTGGATAAGATACATACACCACGGTGGGCCTCAAAGAGCTTTCTCAGTATGCTATCCGTGTCTGGCTACAAAAATCCTCATAGGCCCACCGTGACGAAAAACTTGTGCACAAGCTCTTGTGAGACCAAAATAAGGCCCCACAAGCCTCCCTGGGAAGCGTGCAGATTGCCTGGAGACCCAGTGATCCGACTCTGTGGGGCCCCACTGTGACTTTTTTTTTTTTTTATTATTATTAATCTGCATCATCCGTCCGCTTTGCCAGATCATTGTGGGGCATAAGCCCAAAAATGAGGCAGATCACGGGAAAGAATGGCGATAATGACACCCACTGCGGAAACCTTCCTAAGGCCCACCACATGTTCATTTGCCATCCAACATGTTCATGAAGTCACACGGACATGGATGGAGGGAAAACACAAATATCAGCTTGATCCAGAACTTCTGTAGCCCTCAAGTTTTCAACATTAGGCATTCAATCCCGACTTTTTCCTGTGGTGTGGTTCACATGAGCTTTAGATCTGCCTCATTTTTGGGCTCATGTCCTTAAATGATCTGTCAAAAAGGATGGACGGCACAGATAAAAACACATACATCAAAAGGTGGTACACACAGGGGATAGGTCTCCAAGCAATCCAGGTCCCCAAAGGACGAGGACGCCCACCATTGCCTGCCCTGATGTTTATATGTCATCAACCGGTGAATAATGTGAGTCCCACCCGGATGATGGGAAAAGCCAATATCAGCCTGATTCAACACTTCGGCGAGCCCAAAGAGCATTTCAATGGTAACTCCATTCCGGTCCCCACTTTTTCATGGGGTATGGCCCACTTGAGTTTTGGATTGGCCTTATTCTCACTTCCCAAGGAACATTTGTGCGAAAGATTTATTTCACAGTGTACGGAGACTCAGATTGTGTATAGTTAGCAAGCCCTACACTAGATAGTAGCAGTTGTGCACATTGGTAAGTTGGGGCATGTGGCATATATGGAGCAATAAAAAATTTAGATGATAGCACGTGGCACATTTGCAGACTCCAGACCTGAACCTGCTGTTAGAGTTAGACTCGCCAGATTCTTAGTCCCGAGTCACACTGACCCAACTCATTTTGTCAACTGATATCTTTCATTAATAGGAAGAGATTCAAAGACTCAGTGACTTGACAGTAGTGATATAGGCAAGTAGGTTGGCTTGAATGGATAGAAGCTGGAATCAGGTCATGAACCAGCTTTAACCAACTGATATCTTCCTTTCTTCTTTTGCACTGATAATGGTAAATTTATTTTTATTATTATTAGAAGAAAATAGAAATACAAGCTTATAAGGTCCGAACATCTTCATTAAAAAGAGAATCTCTACAAACTCCCTACCACGCAAGCACATCAAAGCCATTCACCTCCCTACATATTCATCAAAGACGCAAACAAGCTTCCAAAGAAGAAAGCTCCAAAGCTCTGAAGACAACTAAGGCTTCAGATTGTGTGTTATTTGAATCTTCGCAACTGGGCCTGACTCAATAAGCATGTCCAGAACGTGCCATTTTCATATCTAATGGCACTTCCAATTATTACATGTACTACCTTTGCATAACATAACCTCTTCTAATTATTCTCCCACCATTTATTTTATTCATTGTCTCAGCAGGACTACGACTGCATAGTTACATGTCAATGATCGGACAAAGAAATGATTGACATGGTAACAATCGATGGAGACTACACGTCCAAAGTGGACACTTCTCCATCAACTGCAGTGGTAGCATCTATGAAGGTGGGTCTAGTCGGCTCACTCACAACCTGACCTTTGCTCAGCAGCGGAACCACGACTTCGGACATGGTTGGCCTTGAAGTGACCGAGGATTGGGTGCACATGAGAGCTATCTCTATAACTTTCTTCATTTCATCTATTGTGTAGTCCTTTGGGTCCAAGTTCTCGTCAACCAACTCCATCTGTGCATCATTCTCATAAAGATTCCATGCCTGTCAAGCCCCCAAAATGATCTATTCATGTTAATCAAACAGAGCAATACCACTAAATAGTTTAAAGAATCTCAAGAATTTTTTTTTTTTTTTCAAAGAAAGGTGTATTTATGTGTCACTAGAAGAGGTTGAAGCGAACATTAAAGAGTAGTCTAAACTGTCAATCTGATGAGCCTCACCGTGATAGGGGGTATGCTGGAAAATTTCCCAGACTCAAACATCATTACTCTATGATCATTGGGCTGTTTTCTTTGAAAGAAGCCATTTCTGTAGTTTCTCCTTGACTGTCGATTTGTAGGGAAATGATCAAAGGGTCAGGAATTTCCACTTTGGGAGATTTTTGGGGCATCCCTCACAGTTCAAAATCCGAAAACTTTGCTCAACTTGATATCCGGCCAGGTCAGTTGGACTTGAAAACTCAATCGAGTCTTCACTTGACAAAACTCGATATCTAATAATTAAGTAAATATATTTAATAATCATCTTAGATGATGATGATGATATTTAATAGTCAATTGAGTGCTGGAAAACTCAGTTGAGTACTAGAAACTTCAAAACATCAGATTGCAACATGAAGCAAGGAGAGCCCATTTAAAAGATACACATGAAGCAAGGAGAGGCCATTTAAAAGATACACATAAACAGATATCAGAAGCTCCCCTTGAAGGTAAGATATGTAATATGTATAGATATTAGAAGCTCCCCTTGAAGGTAAGATATGTAATATGTGTCGATATTAGAAGCTCCCCTTGAAGGTAAGATATGTAATATGTACTTAGTCGCTTACTCAGGGGTATTTCTCTCCAATGTTTTAAATATTGACGATATCGGCCGATATATCCCATGATATATCTTGTGTCCCATCTGTGCGATACAAAACGCACAGGTAGTGCCAATATATCCCACATGTTCGATCTGGTGAGCATTTTCAATTTCCGATCCCTTTTTTTTTGTTGAAATTATGTTAAATCAATGTCAAATAGTTACAAATCCATTGGTTCTTCATGTTTTGTATGAAAAAATCATGGAGTTGGAGCTTTGATTTCAATATCCATTGGTTCTTCATGTTCTCAATGTTCTTTTCGAAATTTTACTTCAACCATCTGTCAATTGAGACTAATTTCGAAGTATTCGATGAAATGATCATCACATACACTCTAATTTCAAAATTTGAGTGTAGATGGTCCGATTTGGGAAAAATTAGGAAAAAATCAAAATTTCCCCAATTTCTCCCAAATTGCTTGCAATGTTACACTCATGTATGAGGACTGATCTACTCAATTGTTAAGTCCTTGTCAATTTTCAGAAAATAAAAATAATTTTAATTAATAATTAATTAAAAAAATTATTAATTTTTTCAAAATTTCTCTTCAACCTGCTATCAATTGAGACTAATTTTAAAGTATTTGGGAGTGTTTGATGAAATGATCATCGCATACACTTTAAATGTTATGCATTCAATTTGAATATAGTTACATTAGTTCAGTTAGAGAGTGCATAGCTTAGGAACTTATACAAAGGAAACCTATTATGTGTACTTCTTTTTTTAGATGTTATGACTTAAAAGTGTGTATTAAGGTCTTTTTTAACAAGCCCTGATTTTTCATTGAAAAATCCAACCATTTTTCCAATGTTTCCCTATGTTTCCCAAAAAGTGCGATAAATTACCCGATATAAATGATATATCCCATGCGATAACCAATACGTATCTATATCCCAAGGACGCGATACGTAACGCGACACCGATATTTCGAACGCTATTTCTGTCAAGGGTATTTGTTTACTATGTGCACAGGCTGTCTTTGAAAATTGAACGAGTTTTGTCCCTCCATTTCACTAAATTGTCCTGGTCTCAAAACTCTTCCCGTTGATCTTAGAATCATGATCTCAACTTGCAATTTTGGAGGGTGAATAATGGCTGCAGGCAGTTTTTTGGGTAAAGATTTCCAATCATTACATGTATCCCGGAGATTCTTGAACTGAAAATCTGCATTTTCAGTATGCAGAAAACTGTAGAAGAAAGAAGCTAGAGAGTCGATTCAACCTTCATTTTTTTTTTTTTTTTCCTAATCCAACTAATGTTGCACATATCCCTGCATTCCACTACTCGCACAAGCATAGAATTTGGTACCTCCACAGCTCCAACTTCATTACGAGACACATGGCATGTGTATCATGACACGAACCATTCATTCATCACTTGGCTCCATAAATGGGCCATAGACCGAAAGTTACAATTACCAAGGATATTCCTAACCATGCTGAATTGATGTACAAAAATTGCTAAAATTCAGTTTTGTTTTCTTTTTTTCTTTTATCTTTTTAAATGATTAGGATTGTCCAATCACCATCATTATTTTGGTTTATGTCCCTTTATGATTTTCTCCAATGATGACTAAGCTCTTCAGAATCAGATAATGAGACACATGCCAAGCGTATAGTGTAGAAAGTGGAGACACCAAAATTTCTTGCTTCTGAGGGCAGTGGATCTCCCTCGAATGAAAGCTATACTAACTATTGTTATTTCATGCAAGTAGACTATAAAATCTAAACAAAATAGAGAATACACTCAAACTATGTAAATAATAGCAGAAAATGAATCGCGGACAGATATAAGGGTGTGTAAATATTGCATTAATTCATAACATCTATATGGTTTCTGTTAGGAATTGCGGAAGTGTGGGCCTCCAAGATCCGACGGTCTACACGATGAGAACCTTCGCAAAGTCGAGGATATGTGGTGGATCCAGTGATCCGCCTATTTGCTACAGGAGCAAGTGGGTCTGATCACCCCTCTGATCCTACGGCGAAGATGGTCCCCGGATCAGATCTATGGCTCAGATCTGATGGATGGACCAGATAAACTCTATAAGCCTATCCCTCTCTTTTCTCTCCGTATATCACTTATACGTTTCCTCTTCCTTGTGTATTTGATAACGGAAGGAGTCCTCTTATAAATAGAGGGAAAAGAGATAAGGGATGAGATGAAATAAGGTTGGTTTAACCTTATCTTATCCCATCTCATCTTCTTCCGAGGTTTAAATTTCTAATTAGAAATTCAAACTCTTGGGAGAAGGAGGATGCGGGAACATCTTTATGGGCCCCACCCACAAGTGGTTGTCCACAAGTGGGCCCCATGGGTCCACAATCAACATCTCCCACTCAATCACATTGTGGGGTAGGCACATCATGAGAGTTCATCTAGCTCATCACATAATAATCAAAACCAAAGAATCACGATCAAAAGAATCAGAAGTGTGGGACCAGCTGGAACACCTTTATCTTCTCACAGGTGTTTGAGTACTAAGAGACCACCTATCTAGCACTCAATAACCCAAGCTTTGCATTGCCTGTCCTAGTCCGCATGACCACATCGGATAGAGTTAACTCCCAATCTGGAGTACTCGGCCAACATACGCACTTATCCAACTTATCGAGTTTATTCTGAAAAATTTGGTTTTCTACAAACATCAATTTGAATTCTTTTTAAGGTAATATATATACATATATATTTTGAAAGAGAATATCGTTTGTAAAAGTCTAAGAAAACTCGATACTGCCGGCGGATAAGTCTTCAAGTGCGTATTTATAGTTCTAGAAACTTGGTGTAGCTGTCACGGGATCTTCCCCACACAGATGTGTAATTTGGAATTGATCAAGCCGCTTTCCTAGCATAACCGAGTCTGACCAATCAAGGGCCTTTCGTCATCGTATACTAAAGTAGCGACACTCAATCTCATCCTCCTGTACACAAGAGGAGGGTAGCTGAGGATACAAAGAGTCACCTACGGGACTGGCTACTCGCACGTTGCAATGATTAGATCGAATCAAAGTAATCTGTAGGTAATAGGTCCAAGCACGTGGCTACAATCCACGCCGTAAAGTAGACAATACTAGGTATCTGTCGGGTCTACAGTACGCAAGTCATCTCACATGAGGTATGACTCATCTCATAACCTCACGACTTGGCTGTGATTCAGGCCATAACATTATCCGCATTATGAGTAATGGTGCGACTATGTTATTCGACTTTGTCAATCTCATCTTCAATCTTATAGGACTGAAGGCGGATACAACTCATTTGCATCCTCATCCTTTATTATTTTCAATAAAGGGTGGTTCATACCTCAGTGTATGAACATCACCCCAAGTGTACCTCTCTTGTACATTTAGGGTTGGTCAACCCGTGCGAGTGGGTAACCGGCCTGCTGATAATAGTTGAAATCCTACTTGATCTCAAAGAAAATGCTGATGATCTATATACCTAGTTTAACAAGTGCTCAATACTGAATAAAATGGAATTTATTATTCAAAGATACATGATACAAGCATATCAATCAAGCTTTCCTCAATCCCATCTGCCTGACGTGAACCTGAAATAGATCTCTAGCTATAGGTTTCGTCATGGGATCAGCCATCATTTCCTTGGTAGGAATGTAGCTGAGGATAACGTTCTTATCTTTCACTTGATCACGAACGTAATGATACTTTATCTCAATGTGCTTCGATTTCTGGTGGTGTTTGGGATCCTTTGCCAAGTCAATGGCCGAGGTGTTGTCTATCCTCAACGATATAGGCTCATGTATGCCTGGAACAACACCCAATCCTTGTAAGAATCTGCGAACCCATACACACTCTTGAACTGCAGCACAACATGCAATGTATTCGGCCTCCATAGATGAAAGTGCCGTGGATGTCTGTTTCTTGCTCGACCAAGAGATAGCTCCCCCTCCGAGCAAGAAGACATATCCTGAAGTAGACTTTATCTCGTCGGCGTCATTACCCCAGGCGGCATCTGAATATCCTTTGAGCTCAAGACTCGCGCCTTCATAACACAGCATCAAGTCCTTGGTTCCTCTGAGATAGCGGAATATACGTTTCACGGCTTGCCAATGAGACTGTCCTGGGTTACTCTGGTAACGGCTGACTATGCCAACTGCATAGCTTATATCCGGTCTGGTGCAAAGCATAGCATACATTAAGCTGCCTATTGCGCTCGCATAAGGTACTGAGGACATTGCCGATTTCTCAGCTTCTGTCTGGGGACACGATTTCCTGTCTAACTTGGTAGCTTTATCCATAGGGGTTTCAACAGCTTTTGAATTTTCCATCCTAAACCGCTCTAAGATTTTCTGTATGTAAGTGGCTTGTGACAAGCCTAAGAATCTCCTAGAACGGTTCCTGATGATTTTAACCCCTAGAATAAAGTTGGCTTCACCAAGATCTTTCATCTCAAAGTTCGAGAAAAGCCAATCTTTAGACATCATCAACAGTTGCACGTCATTACCAGCTAATAGGATATCGTCTACATATAGAGATAGTATCAGAAAAGATCTTCCAGACCGTTTCACGTATACACAATGATCTTCTTCACTCATTGTGAATCCAAAAGTGGTGATGGCTAAGTGGAACTTCATGTACCACTGCCTTGAAGATTGCTTCAACCCATAAATAGATCGTAATAATTTGCAGACTTTCTTTGGATACTTTTTGTCCACATAACCTATGGGTTGTTGCATGTAAATATCTTCATCCAGATCACCATTTAAGAAAACAGTCTTTACATCCATCTGATATAACTCTAAGTCTAAACTTGCGACAATGGACAAGATCATGCGGATTGAGGAAATTTTTGCAACAGGTGAAAAAGTTTCCTCATAATCAACACCTTCTTTTTGTGTAAAACCTTTTGCAACTAATCTTGCTTTGTACTTGTCCACTATACCATCTGCCTTTCTTTTGATCTTAAGTACCCACTTGTTACCAATTGCTTTGCGATTGGAAGGCAGATCTACAAGTTCCCAGACTTTGTTCTTCTCCATGGAGGCAATCTCCTCGTCCATGGCAGTTACCCAATCAGCCGAATTTGGAGATAATAACGCATCCTGATAAGAATCAGGTTCATCATCGTCAACCGCAACACAAGAGAAAGATTGACCATCGATATCGAAATATCTTCTGGGAATCAAACCTCTTTCACTTCGACGTAACTCAGGAGCCTGCTGAGATGTACTCCCACTGTCCTGATGAATTATAGGAGTATCTCCATTTGTAGAAGCAGAACTCCCACTCTCTTGAGATACATCGGGAATTTCAAAAAGTTCGGTGGAAACTTTTTGTTTCTTTCGGCTGGGGTATCTGTCTTCGACGAAGGTTACGTCCCGAGATTCAATCTCAGTCCATCCTCCACGATCCTCATAAACTAGAACGTATCCCTTTGAGTGCATTGGGTACCTGATGAATACGCACTCAATAGTTTTACTATCAAGTTTACTTCTATGCTGAGTAGGCAATAAAACATATGCTAAAGATCTCCAAGGACGTAGGTCGGCTAGAGAAGGAATCCTCCCAGTCCACATCTCATATGGGGTCTTAGGAACGGATTTAGTTGGGACTCTATTTAGGACGTAGACGGCTGTAAGAAGCGCGTCTCCCCAGAATGTGGTAGAGAGATTGACATGTGCCATCATCGATCTGACCATGTCCAATAGTGTCCTGTTCCTTCTCTCTGCAACTCCATTTTGCTGTGGAGTATATGTCATAGTGTATTGCCTGATGATGCCAACGTTTGCACAGTATGATTTAAACGTTTCAGATGTATACTTGCCACCTCTATCAGATCTAAGAATTTTAATCTTTTTTTCAAGCTGATTTTCAACTTCAGCTTTGAATTTGAGAAAACAATCAAAAGCCTCAGATTTATGTGAGATGAGATACACATATCCATAGCGCGAGTAATCGTCAATAAATGTGACGAAGTATTGGCATCTATTTCTAGCATGTACATTTAAGGGTCCACAGATATCCGTATGGATTATCTCTAGTAAACCCTTTAACCTAGTCGCTTTAGGGAATGGTTTCTTAGAAGTCTTCCCGGACACACAATGTTCACAAAATGGCAAATCAACCTTGGATAATGAACCTAACAGACCAGATCTAGCTAGTCTTATCATACGGTCCTTTCCAATGTGACCTAACCTCGCGTGCCATTTTAAAGATTCAGATACTACATGTTCATTCGATGTAGCAGACAAAGCAAGAGGCGCATTATCATGTTCTACATCTAGAATAAATAAATCTGAAATTAAATTACCCCATGCAAAGATGATGTTATTTAGTCTTAATGAAACTCTTGTCCCGAAAAAACGAATGTCAAAACCATTAACTAACAATCTAGAAACAGAAATTAAATTCCGGAGCATGCCCGGTGCATAAAGAGTATCATGGAGGGTTATTGTGTACCCTACGCGCGAACGGAGATGATAAACACCAATCCCTAGCACGTCTTCAGCAGCGTTATTCCCCATGTACACCCTGTAGCTCCCTGTAGCTATAGGTCGAAATTCCTCGAGTCCTCGACGATCTCGTGTCACGTGCTTTGTTGCGCCTGAATCCAAAATCCACTCGTTAGATAGGATATCAACGGAAAGGATCTCAGAACAAACGCCTACAAACAAAGTATCTTGTGACTGAGGAATTACCGTCTTTTTTTGGGCACACTGACGGGCATAATGGCCAGGATTTCCGCAGACGAAACAGGTGATGTTTGTCTTTTTAGGTTTCCTCTTTCCTTTTCCCTTCTTGGGATTTGGATGAGGCGTTGCGGTCTTCTGTTCCTGATTGTTCTTCTTCGCCTTCTTGCGAGCTTTGAACTTTCTCTTGTTAGCTTTCCGCTTGTGGGTTTCTGCTGCAAAAGCCTTGGCCAAACCTGGCTGAATTGCATTCATTTCAACCTCTCGTACCAGATGGCCACAAAAGTCTCTGAACGTTGTGATAGAATCAGTATGGTTCAGAATCGTTTTGATTTGGGCCCATGATTCGGGTAAGGAACGGTGCATAGCTATAATCTTTTGATTTTCAGTTAGTTTGCACCCTACATTCCTCAAGGCGCCTATCATCTGCTCCATCTTACGGATATGATCCTTGATGGGGCAACCTACAGGCATCCTGTATTCTTGGAACTCTAATTCCATAGCCCGAACCTTTGCATCTGACTTTTGCTTATAGGCATTAGCCAGTGCATCTGTAGACACCCCACATTCGGCTACAATGTTGGTAGAGATAGCTGGATGAATGGAGGACCATACCCCCAAATCCCAAGTCCAAACTCAGCCAAACTCACCCTTGTAAGCCCCATTCCATAGCCCAGTTCAAGCCTGAACCCAGTCAACCCAGTCCTAAATATCAGCCTAAAAAAACCCCCATAAGAAAAGCCAGTCAAAAAATTCCAAAAAAGTCAAACTCACTGAGTCAGCCCGCTGAGTCAACCCGTCGAGTCAAAACACCTAGTCAACCCGTCGAGTCAACCCGTCGAGTCAAACCACCGAGTCGACCCGCTGGGTCAACTCACTGAGTCGACCAGCGAGTCCAACGGCAGCCCCAAGGGAACGGCCGTACTCCCTGGAAACCGAGGAGCGGCCGTACGGGCGGCCCATAGCAGGCCGCCCGAAAAAAATTACGAAAACTGCCACTCTCCGCTGCTATAAATACCCCCCTCCCCTTCTCATTTCAACATCCCTTCGAGTCCAGAGAGAGCCCGTCCGTCTGAGTCATCCTTCTCCACCCTTATCCCATTTTTCCACCAAGGAGAGCCTGAGTGAGGAGAGCCTAGCCCTGGTCCAGCCCAGCCCGACCACTGGTCCAAACCTCTCAAGCCACCCAAGTCTTGATCCAGCCACTCGAAGCCAATCCTTGCGACACCTCCGTCCACCCAGCTACTCATTTTCCAGCATCATCTCATTTGCATCTAGCATAAGTGCAACATTTACTTTTCTTCCAACCCCCCTGCTTCACTGCAAGCACTTTGATTCGTCAAATACATTGCATATGTCTTTATATTAAGCACCTGTCAGTTCGAGCGTATGCTCTGGGCTTGCCCGTTGTTGGAACCTGCCCATCAGAAACTCTTACTGTTCAGACCTGCATTCATGCTTCACTAAAAGCATCTTGATTATTCAAGCACACTGCATACGTCTTACATTTAGCACCTGTCAGTTCGAGCGTACGCTCTGGGCTTGCCCGTTGTTGGAACCTGCCCATCAGAAACTCTTACTGTTCAGACCCGCATTCATGCATCATGTCATCTATGAGAATGTACGAGGATTAAACTAGACTTTCAAGTATTCGATCGATTCTGTGAAGTAGAGACCGTACTTCGGTACGGGCAGTGTGTGGGGTGCTTAACCTCTTCCCACCCTGTAACCGTGATCCCTTACCTTGAATCTCTGGCCGCAGATCAATAGGAGTCATTTTAGAGGAAGGAATCTTCGGATCCCCTTCTCTAACGTTTCTACGGGGTCTAGCCGACTGTAGATTCGAAGTAATTGGCTAGTGGCGACTCTGGTCTTATATAAACTCACTTAAACATATCCAGCTTAACACGACAACCAAACGAAGCCCTCGAGAACGAGGCAAGCCAGTGGCACAAACGGCGATTTCGCACTCACGCATCCTCATCTCCTTCTTTTCCGAAAGGAAAGGGGAAGGGAGAAGAACGTCGTGTGGGAGCGCAGAATCGGCGAGGGTCCACAGAATGGCGACTCTGCTGGGGATGAACTAGTCCCACTAGTCGTGATCCAACTTGAAAAACAGAATCCTTCCCGTACTTGAAAGTCACTAATCCTCATACAATCTCATCTGCATAGCATTCTACCCAAAACCCAAAACCAAAAAAAAAAAAAAAAGGAAAATCCCAAAACCAAAAAAAAAAAAAAAGAAAATTCCAAAACCAAAAAAAAAAAAAAAAAGAAAATCCCAAAACCCAAAAAGAGTAGAGTATAATCCTCACCATTGCGCCTCCTCGGGCTCAACGTACGCGGAGACAACTTCCCTTCCGCAGCATAATCCGCACTCGGGCTCAACAAGCCATGTCCGACCACGAAGAAGAAACTCGTCTCTTCCCTGCTCTTGAGATGACCGAAGCGCAACCTCCAGTGCAACAGCCCATTGATAATACACCAATCATACAAGAATTGGCACAAGGAGTGAGAGCAATGCAAGAAATGCTCTTGCAATTCGTGCAAGCACAAGCCACCGCAGCAGCCAACAATCAGGTTGGCCCAGTTCAGCAATCTCAGCAGCCATGCCGGGTCCTCCGGCCTCCAGTTCAATTCAAGCGCAACCATCGGAGTCTGCCCAAGACTACCGACAACAGCCATCTCAGCCCTTCGCTATGGGGCATCCTTCTCAATATCTTCCTGCGACGACAAAGCCATCTCAGAGCACTTCCGTTGCAGGAACATCCAGTCAGCCTCCAGTCAATCTTGCAAACAACAATCTCAGTAG
Organism: Liriodendron chinense; assembly: GCA_003013855.2. Taxonomy (NCBI): domain Eukaryota; kingdom Viridiplantae; phylum Streptophyta; class Magnoliopsida; order Magnoliales; family Magnoliaceae; genus Liriodendron; species Liriodendron chinense. The sequence continues at coordinate 1,589,017 of ML058452.1, read as the reverse complement.
ATCTCAGCATGTCCCCGCCGATGGGACACCTTTTCAATTTCAGCACATCCCTGCCGATGGGATTTCAATTCAATTTCCAGCAACAGGGACAGCATTGGCGAATGCCCACAACGGGGGTCAGTGTCAAGCCCACATCAATCAGCGGACAGTGGCGAATACCCAACAAGGGGGTCACTTCCCAGCATCTCAGCCTCCTGCAAACAGGAGCACCTTTCAATTCCAGCACATCCCCGCCGATGGGATTCTAGTTAATTTCCAGCAATCTTCAATTCAGCAAAATCCAGTTAATTTCCAGCAATCTTCAATTCAGCAAAATCCAGTTAATTTCCAGCAAGTTCCAGTTCAATCTTCAGTACAGTCTCCAGTTCAGTTACAATCATTTCAAGCACAAGTTCATCAGAATCCAGTTCAATCATCAAACCAATTTCAGCAACCCGCGGTTGCTTTTCAGCAAGCCCATAGGGTCGAAGACATCGACCACAATGCCGAAGAAGAACGTGCCTTACTCCAGGAGGCACCAGTCGCTCGAACAGATCACTCAGGACTGGACGAGTTGCGGGAGCAGTTCCAGATCTTGCAAAATCAGCTTCAGCGACAACAAGGAATTGATCTACCTTCGACCAAGTTCAGAGACTTGTGTCCTTTCCCAAATGCTCAGGTACCTCAAAACTTTGAGATTTCAAAGTTCAAAAGATACGACGGCAGCGGTTGTCCCACAGCACATCTCAAGGCCTTCTGTGGAGAACTAAGCGCAATCTCAGGAAATGGAGGGGCCCTCATTCGTTTATTCCAAAAGTCTCTGAAGGGCGACGCCCTAGATTGGTACACCTCATTGGACTGTCATTGCATCAGGACTTGGGAACAGCTTTCCCAGGCTTTCGTCGACAGATTTGCATACGATCTCAACATGGCACCCAGAAGAGCCGATCTCGCAGCCCTCAGGCAAAGTAGTGATGAAACACTCTCAGCTTATGTGGGACGTTGGCGAGCTATGACAGCCAGAATGTGGACACCTATCGACGACGAAGAACAAATCTCCATGATTGTCCATTCAACATATCCGAGCATATCTGGATATCTCATCTCGCATCCATATGCGAATTTCTCGCAGTTGATCCGTGCTGGAGAGCAAGTTGAAGCAGGGATCCGGGCCGGGACGATCTCCCCATGGCCTCATCAAGCCACTCCAGTCAAGAGGAACAGAGTGGAAGGAAGACCTATCGGGCACGGGAATGGAAACCGCAATGCTTCTCCTCCCCGCCCAACAGAGGTAAACAACATCAACACCACTGCTCAAGGAAATCAACATGCTCCCCCACAGGGACGTCAACAGTATCAGCAGAATCAAGTTCAGCATCAGCCTCAGCGGTATCAGCCACAACCGAATCCTCAGCCACAACCACCTCGACAACAACAGCAGTTCAGGGGAAATGGCCGATACTCATACCAGAACAGGCAGAATTACAGGGAGTCCAGGAAGTTCACTCCACTCAGTCAACCACTTAGTCAAGTCATGGCTACGCTGGTTCAGAAGCAGTTACTTACTCTAATGACACCTCGGCCTCCGCCTCATCCTCTGCCACCAAACTACTGCGAAAATGAGTACTGTGCCTACCATCAAGGACGTGGCCATGCCACTAATCGATGCTATACTTTGAAAAATGCTATACAAGACCTAATTGATGACCGCAAGATCGTCATCTCGGTCCCTGGAACTTCTCCAGCAGCTTCCACCAACATCCTTCAGAATCCTCTGCCTCAACATCCGACGGACCCCAGTTTGTCTCGTGGCCCTGCAGTCAATAGTATAGAAGAAGGGGACCATCTCGATCGCTTCTTCTCCCCTATCCAGTCCATTCATGCTTACACTTATGGGCCAACAAATCCTCCTCCAGTCTTGCAAGGGGCAAGTCCCTTTCTTCCTTCAATCTCCGAACCAGTCGTCCTGGAAGGAGCACAATCATACATTGAGCCCACATACGAACCTGTCATCTTGCAAGGGGCAACTCCAGAACAATCCAATCCACAATGGAAGGATTATACTCATCAGCAGCAAGAGCCCGTTGTCTTGGAAGGAGCTCTTCCAGTTGAGCCAGTTATATTGCAAGGGGCAAATCCCGGATGCGTGTTAATCACGCTACGGCAGCTCGGAAGAACAGAGAAACCTCCTGCCATATCAAGAGGACCAGTATTTATTCCATGGGAGCCTCTCGCCCCAGGAACAGTCAAGCCAGGACCACGACCTTATGTGGTCTATGAAGACAAGCCTCGATATTACCCCTTCAGCACAGGCAACAATGTAGTCCTCAAGGCAAAAGCTCCATACGAGGAAGATCTGGTACCCACACCAGCACCGTTGCAAGAGCCGGTGGTCCTGGAAGGCAAAGGTGAGGAAAGTTATAAAGAGGTCCCAGGCACTATCCAGAATGTGCGGAAGTAGGGAACATGCATCCCAACGGGCGCTGCATCCGAAGAGACAATCAGAACAGAGGAGAGCCCAAAGGCGCTCTCTCAGGCCTCGGCAACAAAAATGAAGCCGCATACGATGTGGCGACTTAGCTCAAGTCAATCCCTGCTCAAATCTCAGTATGGGAGATACTCTGCACATCCCGCATACATCGAGAAATGTTTGCCAAGACTTTGAACGATGCTCACGTCTCCTCTGATACGGCGCCAGAAATAATAGCTTTGATGATTGGACAACTCCTGGCTCCGCGCGCCATCACCTTCACAGATAATGAGTTGCCACCAGAAGGGCGCGATCATGGGCGATCCCTCAACATAGCCTTACGATATAAGGACCTCTGCGTCCCATTGGTCCTTATCGATAACGGCTCAAGCTTAAACGTCTGCCCGCTCAAGACTGCGGAACGTCTGGGGATCAATCCTTCTTCATTCCGACCCAGCACCATATGTGTCAGAGCATTCGACAACACCCGCCGATCAGTGGAAGGGGAGGTCGACATAGAGGTACAGATAGATCCGGAAGTCTCCACCATCACATTCCAAATTCTGGATATATCAGCCTCTTTCAACATGTTGCTCGGACGACCTTGGCTGCACAAGGTTGGAGCTGTGCCATCAACCCTGCATCAACGAGTGAAGTACATCTGTGGAAATCAAGTGATCTCTATCCATGCAGAGAAGGAGCTCATCATTCCTTCCAATGCTGCTGCCACTGAACCAGACATCCCGGTCATCGATATCCAGCACTCTGAAGAAGACATCCCGTTTCACAGTTTCGAATTCGAGACCGTGAACTCTATCGCTAACCCAGAACCAATAAGAGTGGTCCGTGTCTTTTCACCGGCAGAGCGTCTGAGCCTCAAATACCGAATGAAGAATCACTTCAAGTCTAGAAAGGTACCGCTGATGTATAACCAACGCAAATGGGGACTCGGATACAAGGCAACCTTCATGGACAAGAGAAGGAAGAAATTTCGGTGCTCACCCATCCGATTCGTCAAGCTAGGAGAACCTTGCAAAGATCCAGGAAGGAATCAACCGACTGCACTACACAAAGGCCTCCCGATGAGCCTAGTTTGGGCCACGTGGCCCCCCATTCGATGGGATCAGATTCTCGAACCCTCTAAGCCTCCAGAAGAAGGAGGAAATGATGAAGACGAAGAAGGAAGTCAAATACAGCACCTTCAAGACCAGGTTACTCTGACACCTGCTCTCAACCAGGGGCACAACCTGCCCACTTCAGCATCAATCAACCAGGGGCACAACCTGCCCACTTCAATCAGCCAAGGGCATCTCTTGCCCATCTCAACATCAATCAGCAAGGGGCACGACTCGCCCATCTCTGCAGAGTCAACATCAACAATCTCCAGCCAAGGGCAGAAGCAGCCCATCCATTGGACCAAGAAAGGGAAGTGGCCAGCCCTAGATTGGTCTGATGTCCAGGTTCCAAACTTGTGTCTCACTGTGGAACCAGACGAACTGCAATGCGAGGTAAGTGACCCGGGAGGGACTGAGTGCGACTCAGATCTCGAACCCGACCAGCGAGAAGTCATGGTCATTGGGCCAGGCCATGATTCTTCGCCCAAATCATCAACCCCCACCTCTCCAGGGGAGGAAGTATGGGGTCCTGAATGGTCATCTGTTCCCCTAACTTTTGAATCAGTCAACGAGCCATCTGAGGGCTCTGGCTTCAAAAAAAAAAAACGCCTGTTTAAGCAGCGACCGGAACTTTGGAACAAGTTGGGCTCAATCATGGTCTGCAATGCCCACTTGTTCAAAGTCCCATGAATTTCGAAAATCCAAAAAAATAAAAAACTTTCAAAAGCCAAAAACATCTAGCATTTCAATTTCAGAAAAATCTCAAAAACCAAAAAACATTTCTTTTCCTGCATTCAATAGTGTGCCAAGTTCGTCTAAAGAGTCACATGAGTTTGAAGTCGAATCATATGATTTCGACATCGAATTAGACTTTGAGCTCATGGGTCTGGACGAAGCTCGGGATGAGGAAGATGATGATCCTTCTCCGGAAGATGATGATCCTTCTCCCGAACTTGAGGATCTCCTCAAAAAGTTCGAATCCAAAGCCAATGTTGTAGCCGATGATTTCGAGATAGTAAACTTGGGGACACCTGAGATCCCTAGGGAAGTACGCATCGGAAAATCGTTGCCACCTGAGATGAAACAGAAAATGATAGAGTTCCTAGCTCCAAGATTGTCCAACTTCGCGTTCTCATATGAAGACATGCCGGGGCTCGATGAAGAGCTCGTTGTACACCATCTGCCAACCAAGGCAGACATGAAGCCAGTGAAGCAGAGACTTCGAAGAATGAAGCCAGAATGGGCTCTGAAAGTCCGAGATGAAGTCATCAAGCAATAAAATGCGGGATTCTTGGTAGTCTCCAACTACCCTGAATGGCTCGCCAACATCGTGCCAGTACCAAAGAAGGACGGCAAGGTTCGAATGTGCATCGACTTCCGAGATCTCAACAAAGCCAGTCCAAAAGATGACTTCCCTTTGCCACATATCGACACTCTGGTCGACAACACTACTGGATACAAAATCTTCTCATTCATGGACGGGTTCTCAGGTTACAATCAGATCAAGATGGCCGTCAAAGATCGCGAGAAGACATCATTTATCACTCCCTGGGGAACCTTCTGTTATAGGGTGATGCCGTTCGGTCTGAAGAACGCAGGAGCAACATATCAGCGAGCAATGACAGCATTATTCCATGACATGATGAACAAAGAGCTTGAAGTATATGTGGACGACATGATCGTCAAATCTCGCACAATTGAAGGACACTTTGAAGATCTGAAGAAGTTATTCAACAGATTAGAAAAGTACAAGCTCCGCCTCAACCCTCAGAAATGTGTCTTCGGTGCAATGGGAGGTAAGCTCCTCGGCTTTATGGTGAGCGAGGATGGCATCAGGGTCGACGAGACCAAAATCAGAGCAATCATCGAGATGCCCCCTCCGAGAACAGAGAAAGAAATCCGTGGCTTCCTCGGCAGAATTCAATACATCAGTCGCTTCATCGCACAGCTCACACCTATTTGTGAGCCCATTTTCAAGCTCCTTCGGAAGAATGTTCCAAAAGAATAGAATGACGATTGCCAAGTCGCCTTCGATCGCATCAAGAAATATCTCATGAATCCTCCAGTCCTAGTGCCGCCCACTCCTGGACGGCCACTATTGTTATACATCTTAGTAGCAGCAGAAGCCATTGGCTGTGTCCTCGGCCAACACGACGAAACCGGGAAGAAGGAACAAGCAATATATTATTTGAGCCGAAATTTCACTGACTACGAGACCAGGTATTCCCCGATCGAGAAGACCTGCCTCGCCCTAGTCTGGGCAACTCAGCGACTCCGTCAATACATGATTGCATTCCCTATTCTCCTCCTCGCTCACATGGATCCGCTCAAGTACCTGTTCGAGAAGCCGGCACTCACTGGAAGGATAGCTAAATGGCAGCTACTCCTGTCTGAGTTCGACATCACCTATGTCACTCAGAAGGCAATCAAGGGACAGGCCCTCGCCGATCATCTTGCCGCTCACTCTCTCTTAGATTATCAACCGCTCAAGACATTCTTCCCTGATGAAGATCTCTTGCTCATTGAAGAAGAAGAAAAGAAGAAAAAAGATGAGTGGACGTTATTCTTCGACGGCGCAGCAAATTCTAAAGGGAGTGGTATTGGAGCGATCCTCTACTCTCTAGATGACGTCCCTATTCCTATCTCAAGGCGCATAGCATTCGAGTGCACCAACAACATGGCAGAGTACGAAGCATGCATCGCTTGCTTAAGGAAAGCCATAATCTTGGGCGTCAAGAAGCTACGAGTATTTGGAGACTCACAGCTTATCATCAATCAGACCAATGGCGAATGAAAAACTAAGGACGAGAAGTTGATACCATATCATGTGTATCTTGAAAATCTGATCGAAGAATTCAAAGAAGTCACCTTCTCATACATGCCCAGAGCCAAGAACCAGTTTGCAGATGCTCTCGCCACACTTGCATCAATGCTCGAGATACCAAAAGGAGCTTCAGAGTGGGAGCTCACAGTCGAAATTCAAGATGAACCTGCCTTTTACCTGCAAATAGAAGAAGCCGAAGCTGTCCCTGACAAACCCTGGTATGCCGACATCAAGCAATATCTCGAAACCCAGGAGTATCCAGAATCAGCAACAGCAACAGATCGCCGAACCATTCAGCGTTTGGCCGGCCAGTTCACTATCAGTGGCGAGATTCTTTACAAGCGATCCTATAATCACATCCTCCTTCGATGCGTCGATGAAACAGAAGCTGCAAAGATCATAAAAGAAATACACGAAGGAATCTGTGGCCCACACATGAATGGGCACATGATGGCAAAGAAGATTCTGCGACTCGACTACTATTGGCTCACCATGGAGACAGACTGTTGCCAGCATGTCAGAAAATGCTTCAAGTGTCAGGAGCATGCGAATCAAATCCATGCCCCATCATCAGAGTTATACAATCTGACCACCCCCTGGCCCTTCTCCATGTGGGGACTCGACATCATTGGCAAGATCAGTCCCAAAGCATCAAATGGTCATGAGTACATACTTGTGGCAGTCGACTATTTCACCAAATGGATAGAGGCAGCCTCCTACACCACGATTGCAGCATCTCAGGTGATCAAGTTCATGAAGAACAACAACATATGCCGGTATGGAATCCCTAATGCCATCATCACAGATAATGGGACCCCGTTCGTCAACAAGAAGATGGATGATTTCCTCAGCAAATTCAAGATCCAACGTCATCGATCAAGCCCCTACCGTCCCCAGATGAATGGTGGGGTAGAAGCCGCGAACAAGACAATCGTCAGGATACTCGAGAAGATGGTTGTGACCTATCGAGATTGGTCAGATATGCTCCCATATGCACTTTGGGCCTATCGAACGTCTGTACGGTCTACTACGGGCGTTACTCCTTTCGAACTTACTTATGGAATGGAGGCAGTCCTACCGGTCGAGGTGGAAATACCATTGCTACGGGTGTTACTAGAAAGCGGAATTGAAGAAGGAGAATGGCAATGTGCCAGATTCGATCAGTTGCAGCTAGCAGATGAAAAGCGCATGCGTGCACTAAGTCATTCACAATGCTATCAGCAAAGGATCGCTAGGGCTTACAACAAGAGAGTCCGAAAAAGAAGTTTCAAGGTAGGCGACATGGTCATGAAGAAGATTCTACCGTCGCACCTTCCGGATCCCAGAGGAAAGTTCAAACCCTCGTGGGACGGGCCACTGATCGTCAGAGAAGTACTTCCCGGAGGCGCCCTCAGACTCACCAGCATGAGAGGGGTGGATCTTCCTGAGCCAACCAACGCCGACAACGTGAAGATCTTTCACGGGTAAGTTATTCTGACCTTATCAAAGGTTACTTTAATAGAGCTGAAGTCAAGAGGTCGAAGCTAAGATCTCTGAGAAATCATTTCCGTCCACCAACAAGTGTTTCAAATAAGGGGATTCAAAAGGAAAAGACAAAAAAAAGAGAGAAGAAGAATACAAAAGAAAAAGAAAAAAAGAAAAAAAAAAGAGAAGAAAAGAAAGAAAAAGGGAAGCCAAAGCAAGGCACCCAAAAAAAAAAATCAACCCAAGAAGAAACACAGTCATCCATCCATTCATCTCAGAGGGATCTTTAGCAAAGACCGACAGCTCTATCATCGTAACTTAGGATAAGGGCTGAAAGACTGCCATCGGCCGGCAACGACGGATTCCCGATCTCTAGCCACTGCAGTTATCCAGAGATCCAGAAAGAAAAGAAAAGAAAAACAAAAAAGAAAAAGAAAAAGAAAATGTGTGCCTAAACAAAGAGGGCGGAGTGAAACCCGAAAGGGCGCTCCGAGTAAAAACAGTGGGCATACAGCGGACTTGGTGAAAACCCGAAAGGGCGCCAAGGGTAAAAACAGCATAGCTGCCAAGGGGCAGGCAAGATCAAATACCCGGGACGTGGTGAAAACCCGAAAGGGCGCCACGGGCAAAAATGACGGGAAAAGGCCGGCTGTAGTGAAAACTCGAAAGAGCGCTGCAGGCAAAAATGGCTCGAAAAGAAAAAAAAAGTGCAGGAACCAAGAAGTCGGACAATCCAGATCGGTTCAAGCAGTTCAAGAACAAGAAGAAGTACAGTCAGGAACAAAGAGCTCTACAAACTCTGACAATCTCAAGAGGCAATAGTTTCCGTTGCCTACACCTCTAGGGAACCAAAGGATCGCAAGTTAATCTTGAGACATCGGTCAAAGCATTGGCCGAGCCCCAGTTCTGATTCCTATATCCCGACACAAAATCCAGACACACTCACAAGACAACTCATGGCACAATAGATTTTCCAACAGTTTTCTCTTTTCAATTAAAGGCATCGTATTTCTTTTACATATATCATGTCATCTTTTTCAAAAAAATACAAAAATTTCATCATCATCAATCATATATACAAAAAAATCAATGTGCAGGTGGCCAACATAATCAATCTCTACCCTCCTCCTCGGCCACATCAGGTGAGTCCTCTGACTCATAATGAAGTAGTCTCGCTCTCAACCTGCTCACCTCCATACGCAGGTAATGCACCTCATCGCGCTCAAGGGTACGGATCGCTGTCTCCTCATCAGACAACCTCCGATCGGCAGCCAATCTCCTCGACATCATCTCACAATGATACCGAAGTGCGGAGATCTCAGACAGCAAATGGCCATGAGTGGCCAAAAGGAAGCCAGGATCGATAAACGGGCGCTCCTCAAAAGGTTCATATGAACCAAATGAAGAGCCAGCATCTCCAAGAATATCCTGCTCATCCTCATCAGCAGTCTGGTGCCAACAAGGGATACGTCGATACAAAGACTGCTCAGCAACCCAATACTGATATGGGGCGATCGCCATCGGAAAAGTTCGTAGCTCAAATCCCAACAAATCAGCTGTCAAATAACTCGCCCAAGAACAATCAATCCGGGTCCTGAAGTCAGAGGATCTAGGTGGAAGTGCTCGACGCCCGATACCCGTGAAAGCGAAAAGAGGAACATCCTGCTCATACCCAAACTGCCGCAGGAACCGAATGGGATGGTAAGAAAAGTAAGATGGAAAGCCTACCAACATCAGAGGAAGGCGGTGTGCATCGCAAAGCACTGGAGGAAGTGAAAGCCAAGATGACTCCCAACGAACGTTCCAGTCACGAAGTTCAGCGAACATCCTGCGATATAAGGGCTCGCTCATCCTAGCTGTAGGCGGAAGGAACTCCATGATATAACGCATGATGTCAGAGCCCGGGATGCCAGGAAGAGGTACAGGAACGGTCAGAGAAAGACGCTCCCATAGCCAGACCTGATCACAAAAGAAGTTCAGCTAGAGCAAAACAAGTCCTGACAAAGCAAAAGGAAAAGGTGTAGGAGAGATACCTGAAGAAATGCACAGCAGCCGCGAAGGACACGAGTGCGGCCCAAGGCGCAGTCGGTCAGCCCATCGAATAGCTTGGCCAAGATGAGAGAAATGATCCCCTGCCGACGGATAGCTCGGCTCATCACCTCAAAAAGCAAAGGAGTCTGGGATCTGCGCCATCCCGAGAACAGCACCTCAGCAATCAAGCAGAACATCAGTGCGTTCCGAGCAAAGGTAGAACCGGCCGTACTCTGAGGACCCGAAAAAAGATCATACAGCAGGTCCAAAGAGAACACTACAGCATCCTGGCCACCAGCTGCAGGCCGAACAAGATAAGGGATCCCGAATCAGTTCTGCGGTGTAGCAGTCTTCGGCAACGTCTTCGGCGAAAAATATTGAGCGTAATCCCAGGGTAGGCCTGTCAAGCGAGCAAGCTCCTCCAAAGAAGGTCCCATCTCCATATCGTTAAACGCAAACAAGTTCAACGAAGGGACCCAGTCAATCAAGGCAGCTCCAAGCATCCTCCAATCAATATCAACTCTGGCCATATGGATCAGACCGCCGAAGTCATAAGACTCCAAATCTCAAATCTCATAAAATGACAAGCTGTCAAGCCAAGCAAGCAGTTGTGGCGAGCAGGAAGAACGAGGAAGCAGCTGACAAGTCCTCACTGGTACCCCCTCCAGCACAAAAGGCCCAGAAATCAATAATGACTCATCAAGGATCGGAAGGTCAACGGGCGAAGGAGAAGGAAAAGCTGGAACCTCTGCAGACTCGACAGCCCCTGACCTGCCCTCAGTGATGGCTATGTCTGATATAGTCGCATCGCTATCTGAAACTGTCATAACCTCAGCCGCATGAGAAGACTCGCCCACCTCATGAACAGAGTGCGCAAAAGACCGACGACCAAGGGAAGGACAATGCTCCCCATCAAAAGGACTATCAGTGAAGATCACACCGCACATCGTGGCATCCCGGCTAATCTGACCGTCGAAGAATACATCTGAACCATCAAAAAGGGTCCCGGCAGCCCCAATCGAAGAATCAACGGTCAGATCTGGACCTGCGGCCCCCTCCAACAGGAAATCATGAATCCAATCATCATCCTGGCCGATCAAAGGGATCATCGAGGCATCCACATCGCCCATCATCAGGGGGACATCATCGATGATCACATCAAGTCCAACCAAGCAAGTATGCCGCACAATTGGGCCATCATCAAGAGCATCCAAACCGTCAAAGGTACCATCTGAACCATCCATCCCATCCAAGTATGAGATCAGCCCATCTATGTCCATCATGGTCCCATCACCACTATCAATCACATCATCTAGATGACCCACATCCAAGGGATGCATAACCACACCTATGTCCCATCCCATCATCCTATCCATACCATCCATTCCTCCCACAATCAAAGCCCCATTCAAATATGAAATTCCAGCCATCCCACCATTAATGGAGCTATTCAAAGCTCCACCAACCACCATCCCTAACCCCTCATCAATGCCCCCATTTAATGCTCCATCTCCACCATCAATCAGAGGTACCTCATCATCTTTAAAGCCTTCATCGATTGCTGAAATATGGGACCCACCAATCTCTCCCACAAGGGCCCCCAAGCCATCATCAATGGCTGCCCAACAAAAGATCAAGAAAGAAAAAGACAAAAAGAGAAGAAAAGGGGAGACAAAAGAGAGATTCATGGCTGGAATCGAATGATCCAATGCAGAGAATGTGGGGACAAGAGAAAAGGACAGCAGGGAATGTCCGAGCACGAACCAGCCCAGGCCGCTCAAGAGACGAGCTCTAGGCGGCCTGCCCTGGGCCGCCCGTACGGACGCGGTTCCTCTCTCTCCGCGGGATTGGCTCCAGGGTTCTTGGTAGGTGAGACTGACAGTCCACGTCAGCAGATGGCGCTCCATGGGCCGCCCAAGGATCCGGTCCACTCCAGATTTCGACTAAGATTGATCAAGATCATATAAAAGGTGCCCCACCGGTCCAATCACGGAGCAATGCGGCCAGAACATGGCTGATCAAGTCAAAGAGAAGGAAAGGTGATCAAGTGGGGGCCACAAGTAATCCAAGCCATTCAAAGACTAGATCATCATGATCTAAACCATTGAAGGACCTACATGAGCCATCAAACAACAAGATCAAAGGTCTGATCATCAAAAGAAGGGCCAGAATCCAAGATCTAATCATCAAGTGGGCCCACAAAGCCAAGTCAAGTGATCTGAGATGTTCAAGCCGTCATCCACACCATGAGAAGCCTTCTTAGCCTCACAAATCATCAAAAGAGGTGCCCCAAAGTAAAGCCAAGGTCTCAAGTGGGCCCACAAAGGACAAATCTAGCGATCTGAACCATTCAAGGGCTAGATCATCAGGATCCAAACCATTGAAAAGCTTACACAAGCCATGGAGCAGCAAGATCAAAGGTTCGATCATCAAAAGAAGGGCCAAAATTCAAGATCTAATCATCAAGTGGGCCCACAAGGCCTAATCAAGCAATCTGAATCGTTCAAGTCATCAGTCATGCAGTTAAAAAGCCTCACCTTCTGCAAATCATTAAGGAACAAGTCAAAGGTCAAAGCATCCAGACATCATTAAGGAATTTGAGACAAGTCAAGAACCGTATATTCATTCAAAAGTTTGATGCAAAAGAAGACAAAAACAAAAGTACAAGGCCATACAAAGCAGAGCACCCAAGCAGGCTACAAGTCGCCAACATAATCATCATCATCCCTCCTCGTGTCCCGCTCCCGACGATAAAGATCCATCAAAGGAGCAGTCACCGAACCTCCGGCATATCTGCGACGGCCACCTGGAACATAAAGCGAAGGAAGCAGAGGCCCCTGGCCGAATAGCAAATACCACTCATCATAGTCACGATCCGGGATCGTGAAATGAAATCCGGGCTGGCCCACGAGAGCCTCAACTCTCTCATCAACCGGCATCCGAGCAGCTGGAGGAGGTGCAGAACAAGGGACCCGAGCCACCCCAGTGACTTGCCGAAGCAACCTCTCCCCCAAGTACCACTGGAAAGACTCAGCGTCAGAAAGCATGATACGGAGACATGAAGCGTCATATGCCTCCACAAGCTGGGGGGTGTAATAGAGAGGGAAACTGGCATACGGCATCCGAGCGAGCTGCAGCAAATGAAGTCACCACGATCAATTACAGTATAGCACGAGGGCAAAGACAAGCAAGATACTTACGTCCTCGACAGTCAGCCCGTCTATGTCAGCACGCCAATTGTCCCCAGGAACTCGGGAGTTCCGCTGACGGTTTTGTTGGTGCCAGTACATGTGGCGATACTGAGAGGGCTCAATATCATCCCTCATCCTCGGCGCGAGATGGGGAAAATGGTCATAAAAGCAGGTCTGGACAAAAGCACATCTAATGATCAGAGAGAGAAAGAAGGCAAATGACTCTAAGGAAGATGAAAGAAAAGGTACCTCAACAACAGGCCAGAAGCCTGTGAAGGACCGGCTATGTCGACAGGTCTTGTCCAGACCTTGAAAGATACGGGTCAAGATAGCCCCATTCCAGTTATAGGGGTGATGAAGACCTCGACTAAACGAAGAAATTTAGGATCAACTTTCTCATTCGCATGGCAGAAAAGAAAGGATCCGAAAGCATAAGTGATCATGGCCCGCGCTTTGTGGAGGGCCTCTCGCTCGGTGGTGGGGATGACGGAGGCAAAATTGTTGTAGAACCATCGCATCTTCACTTGATGGCCTTGGAATTCACCCTCGGGTGGGACGTCACCGACAAGCCGTAGCCAGTCGGTGGAAGTGAGAGGAGCTAGAGAGCTGACTTGAGGAACAATTGTCCCATGAAACGGGAAGCCTATCTGCATGTAAATGTCCAAGGGGGTTATTCCCCATTCTCCACAAGGGAGCTGAAAGGTGTGGGTCTCATCCCGCCACCTCTCGCAAAGGGCCGCGAGCATCATGCGGTTAGCATCGTTATTGTGGAAACGTAGGGTGAGAAGGCCAGCAAAAGGAGTACCATCCAGTACTCGTTCAAGCAAGGGCTGTGGATCCTTCATCCAGTCGTCCCAGCGATCCCTGGTACCTCGACCCTTGATAGTGGGAAGAGGTTGATGCTCCATAGCTAAGGAACACATGTGGTCCCCTCGGCGGACGATGAAGGCGGGATCATCTTCGTCAATTACTCGGTGACCTCTGGTACCATCCGCCATTGAATCCTACAAGCTTGGCAAGGTAAGTCCCTATCCTTACCCGTTAAAATCCAAATTATCATCTAGGAAACCCATGGGATTGGACTCACATTCAAATGCAAGATCTAAAGTCCAACTCCATGTGTCACTTAGGATATGTGTTGGGCCCATTGGAAAAAGTAATGCCCACCTTAAAGAAGGTTGCATGGCATGCCTTAGGCAAGGAAAAGTCCATCATCCAAGGACACATTTTGGACAACACATGCACTCAAGTGCCATGGGGACAACAAAGGGTGAGAACCCTACTTCATATGAAGCCCCTCTTCAAAGTCCATATGTGGCCAAGGATTGATCCACTTTTATGCCAAGGCCATGGTTCTCACTTAAGATGTTCCCATCTTTTTACACACATGCATGGACAAGTGGGGGGTAGAAAGGAATCGGGCCCCCAAGAGCAACCCAAATGCCTCATCTCAATGGATTGAAGAGAGCACATAGCCCACTTTGAAGAATAGGACCCATTCATGGGTTAACCATGGGCAACCTTATGTGCCTCATCTTGATGAAAATTTTGACCATGAGAATACAACATGGCGGTCTACCCCTAAACATATGAATCAAAGAAGCTAAGGGTAGAAAGTTGATGCACATAGCCCACATGAAGAATCAAAGTTGAAAATGCCAATGAAAAGGCAAGTTTGGGCAACTTATGTGCACCAACTTTTTCACCAAAAGGGAGACCATTTGAGCACAAAAGAGCATGGCTTGATGAGTCACCCAACCATCATGAAAATGGATAAGAATGTTACACATAGCCCACTTGGAGATCAAAATCCAAAATGTCCCAAAGCATGGGACAAAAATGGGTGACTTATGGGTACCATTCTTTCCCACAAATTTAAAGGAAAATCACCATACATGAGAATGATGGTGGATGACCCACCAAGCCCCCAAAGGAAAAGGAGCTATGGTTGTATGGATAGCTCACTTGAGGATCATCCATTTGAGGTTGATAGCATTAGAGGGAAACTCTTGAGAACCACATTCCTACCTCAAGGAAAAATCATTTGAACTTAGTGAGATTGTTGGAACAACTCACTCATGGGACTTGTAGATGGTCAAGTAACTCAAGTCCTCCATCCATCAAAGGAGAAAGCATGAAAGAAAAAGCCTACATGGGCAAAGTGTAGTGGTGCACACATGGTCCAAAGAAATCCAAGCTCCAATGAAGGCCCAAAAGCCCATCCACACAAAAAACTCCAAGGAGCCCACCACACTTTGTACAAGGATGTACATCATAATCAAGAAATGATGGAAGAGTTGGGCTATTTGTCCATAAAGGCCCAACTAAAAAAAAAAATCTAGCCCACTTGAGATCCAAGTGAAGAATGGGGTTAGTCACCATTGGTCCATACACATGTGAAGAAAGATGAGGTCACCCAAAATGAGCCCCATGAGCCCAAAACTTGAAATGGGCCCTACCATGCCCATGGGCCCAAATCTTGGAAAGAAGATGGAAAAGAAAAAGAAAGCTCCAAAGGAAATGACAAGAACAAGAGAACATGAGGGAGCCCAAAATGAAGCATTGGGCCCACCAAATACACCAAGGGCCATCCATGACTTCACTTTGAGCCCATTTGATACATATGAAGAGAGGCCCAACTCCCATGAAAAAGATAGAGTATTTTGCCATGCACACTTGATGACATGACAAAATCACCCTTTACATACACATGAGGGGAGTGTGAAAAGAAGAAAGAAAAAAAAATGAAATGGAGAGCTTGCAATGTCCTTCTCCATGCACCACCTTTGAAAATGACTTGAGATCTAGAAAAAAGTCAAGAATGCTTGGGCCCACCTTCACACCTCTTGGAATAGCTACATGGAAAAAGAAAAGAGTCATGAGAAGAGATAATGAAGAAGGAAAAGGATAAGAAAAGAGAAAGGAAGTGGTCCATACCTTTACCACTCACCAAAGAAGGACCACCTTGCTGTCCCAAAATGTCTCTAAGGGCCACCACTTAAAAAGAGCAAAGGACCACCAAAGAAGAGAGAGAAAACTTGAAGAAAGAGAGAGTATGAGAGAGAGAAGAGAGAGATTGCACGTTTGAGGGGGCAAGGGTGCCCCATGTTATATAGAAAAGGGGAGGGCACCCTTTTACCCAACCCACTGAAGAGACCAGGAGGCAGAGACCGTCCGGGCGGCCCATGGGAGGCCGTCCTAGCCCCTACCTACATGAAACGACCTCCCTCCCCCTCTCCTTGGGAAGAACTCCTCATTGGGAAGGGTGGTTGCAAGTGAATCTTGTACCTCCATGTAAGAATGAAGTGATGGAAGAGAATGGTGAGAAAAAGGAAGAAATCTCACCAAAATCTCCTCTCATGAGAAATGGGTGAGAAATTGGCTTGATGATGTCGAAAAGTTCCATGGAATTTTCAAGAAAAAGAAAGGAAAATTTGACTTGGTCAAACAATGATCTCAACCATCCAAAGGCATGACCAGATGATTCAAACCATTTCCAAGAAGAATCCCAAGAATCTCCACCATTGATTACTATTCACATGTACAGATTTTGGTCCGAAGACCTTAAACTACGTTGGGATCAAAATCCCGAGGGATTTCCAATAAAAACCAGTGTCAATCTTGACCGTTCAAAATTGAGATTTTATGACCTGGAACAGTTTTTGAAAAATCACAAAAAAGAATGTACTTTCAGCATGTACATAAAGTTTTTTTTTATGGTCCGAAGACCTTAAACTACGTCGGGATCGACATCCCGAGAGATTTTCAATAAAAGCCGGTATCGGTCTTGATCACTCGAATCAAGATCCGATGGCACCGAGTACTTTCAAAAAAACAAAAAAATGTCTTTCCGGTTTTGTACAGTTTCAGGGTCCGAAGACCTTAAACTACGTCGGGATCAACATCCCGAGGGATTTTAATAAAAACCAGCATCGATCCCAGCCTTTCAGGCCAAGATCTGATGATCTGGATCATTCCAAAAAAAATAAAAATATATTGCCAGCCCCTCTTTTGTACAGTTTCATGGTCCGAAGACCTTAAACTACACTGGGATTAATTTCTTGGGGGACCTTTCTCGCTTTCAACCAAAGACCAGCATCAACCTTGATCAAGGTTCGATAACCCGGATCATTTCAAAAAAAAATATATATATACCAAAAATATTTCTTGAGCTTTCCATAAAAACCAGCATCAATCTCGATCGTTCGAGCTGAAGTCTGGAACCTTTTCCAAAAACACAAAAAAAAATGATTCACCAAAAATTTCAACTGCACAAATTTATCTCCAGTGGTCCGAAGACCTAAAACTACACTGGGATTAACTTCTCGGGGGCTTTCTTTCCTAACCTGTTCCAGACATGGCTGACACTTGATCGTACGGGTGTCTGGAATCTACTAAACAGGTAAAGGCTGAGGTGGGCAGAACTTCGCAATCCTGTTCGTGTTGAACGCACCGTGATAGAAAACCTTGATTTGGAAGTCGCTGTTAAATCTGACGGATGTTCCCTGATCCTAAAACTCATGAAGGGGATTAAGGCTGTTGGGAGGTGGAGCGCACCCTCACGGAATTGTGAGCAACGTAAGGCCCCAAACCGGATTGACTAAGGGAAATGTGAGGATGTGGCCCATTTTGTGGCCAAAGGAGTCCGTCGGACGATACGTGGTCTATGTGCATTGCACATGAGGAACAGGCAACTTTGTGGGTGTGTTGACTGAAAACCCTCAAAATCCCCTTATCCGAAGATGTAAAACTACGGCACTTAACTGTGTGAGACTCGTCTTGCTCGCTGACGTAAAATGGATCGGGTGCCTTACCAGCAGTAGAAGCTGGAAGTGGATGAAAATTCCATACTTTTCCCTGCATTTCAGAAAAATCACAAAATACAAAAACATTGCAAAATCACCTTTTCAAAAATCACAAAAATATTTCCCTCGCTTTCAATCCAAATATTGTCAAAAATCACAAAAATATTTCCCTTACTTTCAAAGAAAATATTTCGAAAATCACAAAAAAATATCTCCTTTGTTTTCAATAAACCGATCTCTATCCTGACCTCTCAAGTAAAGATTCGGCCCAAAATATCTGCAAAAATCACAAAAATTGTCAGTATCCCCAGCACTACACTTCAGGAGTCTTAAACTCCGCTCACTTCATAGTATGGGATGACGGATCCAATCGCCCGCAAACTGGAATCTTGACCAAAATGGGCAACTAAACACCATCTCAATCACATGCATGCCCAGAAGAACATCTTGAAGTCGGATAGCATCCTCGTACATTCTCATTCGCAAGGAAACAGCATCTTGGGACGATGGACCCGATCGACCACGGGTCGGGATCTTGACCAACCCGCTGACCAAACATCCGCATTAAAAGGAAAATCCCCAGGGAGAACAACCCTGCAAGCAATAAGCTCAAAGTTCTCTGCACCCACAGCAAAAGCAAAATCATCAAATGAGAAGAGAATGAGCCAAATCATGCATTCATCATGCATCTCCCAGCATCAGCATCCATTGCATCAATCATCCTGTTTACCTGCTTTCAAAATAAAAGTCGGTTAGCCGAAAGCCCCACAGGCATCCCTAGTGGAGGCGAGTGCAAACCAGATTCCCATTTCAAAAAGACAAAAAATATTCCAATTTGCAAATAAAAACCCCACGGAGTATCACTCCCCAGAGTGGGTGCCTTTTCAAAAATCCAAAAAATATTTTCCCAGTAGAGCGTTCTGCCTCCAACACGCCGGGAGATCTTCCATATCTCTGGGTAGGAGCCGACGCAAAAATCAAATAAGATCCGATGTCTCGCGGTTTCCCCGGAGACCATCGGATCCAATGCACTCAAAGTATGGTCGAACTGAACTCCAGTGTCAGTGCGGTCGTACCACATGCCAAGATACGAAAAGATGAAAGCCAAAAGGCTCGGTCAGAGAAACCATTTGAACAGGTGGAAACGATGAATTGTAACCCAAGTATTAAAATCAGCAGATTGGGTGGAAAGAGTTCACCCGCACATACCTAGGCGTGGATGCCTGAAGTACCTTGACTGAGTCCAAGTCGGCGTAATAGAATCCCGTAAGACTATCTGACGTAGGGCGTCTAACCACTTTGACAGTCAAGCGAAACAAGTACTCCTGGAGTGATCTGGGAAAACATCAAACATCACACAATCAGTCTCAGGGTCAGCAACCTCGTAAGACTATGGACGCAGAGGCTCTGCTGTACCTTTCCGATGTTAGTACCGATCGGGAATGGAAGGGTTGCGATTGGGTACCCAGGTTGCAGCGCATGCAGGGACAATCGCAACGTTTTCTCCAAACTCTCGCGGTATGTGCGAGTTATCAATTTCCAGACAATCAACTGACTCAGATACAAAGGACAACAAAGATTCCAGACCACAATCAAGGAAAGAATGAATTGCCAACTAAGCATCGAAACCAGCGGATCGGGTGGAAAAAGTCCACCCGCACATACCTAGCGTGGATGCCTGAAGTACCTTGACTGAGTCCAAGTCGGCGTAGTAGAATCCCGTAAGACTATCTGACGCAGGGCGTCTAACCACTTTGACAGTCAAGCGAAACAAGTACTCCTGGAGTGATCTGGGAGAACATCGAACATACAATCAATCACAGGGTCAGTAACCTCGTAAGACTGTCGACGCAGAGGCTCTGCTGTACCTTTCCGATGTTAGTACCGATCGGGAATGGAAGGGTTGCGATTGGGTACCCAGGTTGCAGCGCATGCAGGGACAATCGCAACGTTTTCTCCAAACTCCCGCGGTATGTGCGAGTGATCAATTTCCAAACGATCAACTGGCACAGATGCAAAGGCAAGCAATGATTTCAGACCATGATCCATGAATGACCGGGTCAGAAGTGGGGTGTCCACTCGCTTTGGCATTCGGTTACACGCAACCTCTGCCAAAGAGGGGCATCTGTAGACACCCCACATTCGGCTACAATGTTGGTAGAGATAGCTGGATGAATGGAGGACCATACCCCCAAATCCCAAGTCCAAACTCAGCCAAACTCACCCTTGTAAGCCCCATTCCATAGCCCAGTTCAAGCCTGAACCTAGTCAACCCAGTCCTAAATATCAGCCTAAAAAAACCCCATACGAAAAGCCAGTCAAAAAATCCCAAAAAAGTCAAACTCACTGAGTCAGCCCGCTGAGTCAACCCGCTGAGTCAGCCCGTCGAGTCAAAACACCGAGTCAACCCGTCGAGTCAAAACACCGAGTCAACCCGTCGAGTCAACCCGTCGAGTCAAACCACCGAGTCGACCCGCTGGGTCAACTCACTGAGTCGACCAGCGAGTCCAACGGCAGCCCCGAGGGAACGGCCGTACTCGCTGGAAACCGAGGAGCGGCCGTACGGGCGGCCCATAGCAGGCCGCCCGAAAAAAATTACGCAAACTGCCACTCTCCGCTGCTATAAATACCCCCCTCCCCTTCTCATTTCAACATCCCTTCGAGTCCAGAGAGAGCCCGTCCGTCTGAGTCATCCTTCTCCACCCTTAGCCCATTTTTCCACCAAGGAGAGCCCGAGTGAGGAGAGCCTAGCCCTGGTCCAGCCCAGCCCGACCACTGGTCCAAACCTCTCAAGCCACCCAAGTCTTGATCCAGCCACTCGAAGCCAATCCTTGCGACACCTCCGTCCACCCAGCTACTCATTTTCCAGCATCATCTCATTTGCATCTAGCATAAGTGCAACATTTACTTTTCTTCCAACCCCCCTGCTTCACTGCAAGCACTTTGATTCGTCAAATACATTGCATATGTCTTTATATTAAGCACCTGTCAGTTCGAGCGTATGCTCTGGGCTTGCCCGTTGTTGGAACCTGCCCATCAGAAACTCTTACTGTTCAGACCTGCATTCATGCTTCACTAAAAGCATCTTGATTATTCAAGCACACTGCATACGTCTTACATTTAGCACCTGTCAGTTCGAGCGTACGCTCTGGGCTTCCCGTTGTTGGAACCTGCCCATCAGAAACTCTTACTGTTCAGACCCGCATTCATGCATCATGTCATCTATGAGAATGTACGAGGATTAAACTAGACTTTCAAGTATTCGATCGATTCTGTGAAGTAGAGACCGTACTTCGGTACGGGCAGTGTGTGGGGTGCTTAACCTCTTCCCACCCTGTAACCGTGATCCCTTACCTTGAATCTCTGGCCGCAGATCAATAGGAGTCATTTTAGAGGAAGGAATCTTCGGATCCCCTTCTCTAACGTTTCTACGGGGTCTAGCCGACTGTAGATTCAAAGTAATTGGCTAGTGGCGACTCTGGTCTTATATAAACTCACTTAAACATATCCAGCTTAACACGACAACCAAACGAAGCCCTCGAGAACGAGGCAAGCCAGTGGCACAAACGGCGATTTCGCACTCACGCATCCTCATCTCCTTCTTTTCCGAAAGGAAAGGGGAAGGGAGAAGAACGTCGTGTGGGAGCGCGGAATCGGCGAGGGTCCACAGCATCCCAGATCCCCTTAGCGGTTTCATGCACTTCATACGTGGGTATGAGTTCTTTGTGCATTGTGCTAATCAAAACATTACGGGCTGAGCGATTTTGTTTACGCCACTTGTTGTAGCGATTCATTGCGGCCCTATGTTCACCTAGATTTTTATTTTCAGCCAATATGGGTTCCTCTTGAACCCCATCCAGAGTGTGTGAAATGTCATCTTCATCCAGAAGGCTTCGCACTGCCCGGGACCAGTCTTCGTAGTTGTTGCCGTCAAAATGTTGTCCTTTTAGTTGATCGGCGATCAATGCTTTAGAGGCCATCTCTACATCGCATCATGTATCACTACTTAGCTATGATCTAAAGTATTGGCACTAATCATCAGAATTTCTACTGGTTATTCAAACTCTTAAGTTTATAAAAGTATACAATCCATCTTATAAGGGATCTGAAAGCTTACATACCTGTATGGGTGGTGCAGATCAATCAAGTTCTCTAAATAAAATGAAATTAATGCTTTTACGACTATCTATTTGTATAACCTACAACCCACCATTATGGGTGTATGCATCATTTAGAGAAGGAATGAAACTCCCACTTAGGTTATGCATAACCTTGGGATAACATATCTATATTCTAATGAAATGATGACTTAATTTTAATCATATAAAAATTAAAGTCAAATTGAATAAATCATTAGATTAAAGAAAACAATCATTTCCATTGAACGAATAAGAGAAGTTCTATGAAAAGAAAAGGACAATACGATCACTACATTGATCGTGTCCATTTATGATGGATCCGATCATTACCATTAATGTTCACCATTGATGATGGATCCTCTCATCAATGTTGATCATCATGGTTGATGATGGTTCCACTCATTTGTGGACCCGTGATCAATAGTGATCGTATGGATATTTATCATGATCTTCATTCACTTTTACACACATATGTATTAATGCACGCACATGTACATTAAATAAATCATGAGATATGTGGAGATAGAAAAATCCATAATTTAAATCATATGCTTTCATTTTAATACATACATCGATCATCATGGTAATTTTAGATCTGGACCGTTAATCACAAAATCTGATCATACCATTGGTTAGATGTTGCTGAAAAACCCCAAGTCACTTCCTATTACTTGGTCTAAATCAGTCCAAAAATGGCCGATTAAAGGCCCTTTTACAAGATACTCTTAATTTTGAAAGGAAGTGAATTGGGCTTCTAATTTGGCCCACTAAAATTTGGACATAATAGTGGGATCCATATGGGTTGTCCAATCACATGTGGATAGCTCATAATGGTCCCAAAATTTTGTCCCAAATAATGGATACAGGTGGTATGATTACGGTAAAGAGTCATCTTCTCAAATTTGGGCCAATATTAGACTATCCATTCTCATATGGATGTCCAATGATGGTCCTAATCCTTTTAATTAGCAACAGCCCAAGTTTCATAGAGGATTAGCCCTTAATTACTTTAATTAGGCCCAACTCTTTTCTTTTATAGGGGACAGGCCCACAATATTATGAATTAGGCCCACCAGCCCAACCATCAAGCCATGGCCCAATAATCTTAAGCCATGGCCCAAAAGGATATGCCCATATCCAATATCCTTAAGCCATGGCCCAATAATCAAAAGGTCCATGTCCTTTTGAAAAGCCAGGCCCAAAAGGGCTATTGTCAAGTTAGGCCTTAAAAGGCCCAATTTTCTCAAGTGATAGCCCAAAAGGATAGGCTCTTTTTTTTTTTTTTCCAAAAGGCCTATTGCCAAGCCAAGCCAAGCCAAAAAGGCCCATTTTGAATCTTCAGTCCTGGCCCAAAGGGCCCATATCTCAGCTCCAACCCAGGCCCATAAAGGCCCATCTCCCCTTTCTTCTTCTTTAGCATTAGGTTTAAAAAAATGGTTGTTTTCCAGAAATCTGGCCAGGGTTGTCGCTGCCATTCCCATATTGGGTGGCTTTAATCGGCGGCTGATGTCGACGGCCAGAGGCGGCAGCGGTGGCAGCGGCTCGCGCTGCTGCTGCTGCTGCTGCGGCAGCGGCGGCGGCGACGGCCGATCCTGTTGCTGCTGTTGCGGCGGCGCGGTGGCAGGGCTGGGCAATCGGGAGAGAGAGAGAGAGAGAGAGAGAGAGAGAGAGAGAGTGATTGAAAGAGAGAGATGGAGGTTTTTTGGGCGGCGGGGCTGTCACGGTTTCCGCAGACAGCGGCGGCGGCCATGGAAGCTGCTGCCATGAACGGTCATGGCTGCCGCTCCTGCTGGTGGTGGCGGCGACGGCCATAGTTGGGGCTTTTGCCCTCTCCCTTTCAATCTCTCCTTTCTTTCTTTCTCTTCCGCTGTCGTGGTTGCGGCTGCGGCGTTGGATGCCGCTGTTGTTGCTGTGGCGGCGGCGGCGGCTTGCATTGCTGCTGCTGCTGCGGCAGCGGTTGACTGATCATGGTTGCCAAGGGTGATGGTGGTGGTAGCGGCCATGGCTGCAAAAGCCTTGACCGTCACTGCTACCCTCTCTCTCTCTCCTGATCCTTCTCCATTGAACAGGGATAGTGGCAGCCATTAATGCCTATCTGGTCAAGAGAGAAGATATGGTGGATGGGCGGCTGGCCAATGCTTTGCCGGGTCGGGTCGTAGCCAGTGTTGATGGCTCATCCATTCCAAGTTATGTAGCCGAGTCATGTGACTCAGGCAAAAGTCCAGATTCCATTGCTGACGCCCACTTACGTTTGTGGGCCTTATTTAATTTAATTATTTTTTTTTATTCTAAGATTTTTAATCTCCATACCTTAGAGAAAAAAAAAATTAGAATAAATGCAATAAATAAAAGGAACATTTAAATGATGATTTTAATTATGATGATCGATTGTATTTATTAAAATAAAATTAATTCTCAATTAATTTTAATTTATTATCCTAAGGTAAAGGCCACTTACCTCGATTGCGATTTTTCCTTCTTTAAATCGGAGATCCACCGTTCAATGCTCTGATACCACTGTTAGGAATTGCGGAAGTGTGGGCCTCCAAGATCCGACGGTCTACACGATGAGAACCTTCGCAAAGCCGAGGATATGTGGTGGATCCAGCGATCCGCCTATTTGCTACAGGAGCAAGTGGGTCTGATCACCCCTCTGATCCTACGGCGAAGATGGTCCCCGGATCAGATCTATGGCTCAGATCTGATGGATGGACCAGATAAACTCTATAAGCCTATCCCTCTCTTTTCTCTCCTTATATCACTTATACGTTTCCTCTTCCTTGTGTATTTGATAACGGAAGGAGTCCTCTTATAAATAGAGGGAAAAGAGATAAGGGATGAGATGAGATAAGGTTGGTTTAACCTTATCTTATCCCATCTCATCTTCTTCCGAGGTTTAAATTTCTAATTAGAAATTCAAACTCTCGGGAGAAGGAGGATGCGGGAACATCCTTATGGGCCCCACCCACAAGTGGTTGTCCACAAGTGGGCCCCATGGGTCCACAATCAACAATTTCATTTGCATTACACCGTGTACTTCCATAGAAGGATAATGTGGCTAGCCAGAGTGTAGAGAAGGTAATTGTGGCAAAACACAAGTAATGAGTTTAGAAAAACTTGCCCATTCGAGTAGGTATTGTTTTTCCGATTCACACGCTGGGTCATTACTTTTTTCACCACTTATGATTTCCAAGACTACCACACCATAGCTGTATGTGTCGACCTTCTCAGTTAACTGTCCATGGATTGCATACTCATGTGCTATGTACCCCCTGCCCAATGAGATTGTATTAGCATTTGACACGGTTCCGTTGGGGTAGTACCAAGTTCAGAGTACTGAGTTTTTCAAATAATTCTGTAAGAGCTTTTGTGAAAAGAAGCTGAGTTTTTATATTTAACCAAGGAGCTTTGGGAAGCCCACACACATGTAGAAGGGAGTTCATGTACATGCCATGACATTTGCCAGCATGTCACATAGGTACAAGATCGAACCCATCCACCAGGGGAGTCTGTGTAGATGCCCTGGCCAAGGTGTTCCATAACAGTAACGGTGGCCATAACAGCCGTTACAGACCCCGTATCGGCCAATACGGCCCTTTTTTATTTTTTGAAAAAATACTATTACAGGACTGTTACGGAGCCGTATCGGTCCGATACGAGCCAATACAGGGCCGTTACCGCCTGTTTTTTCTGTAACGGCCGTTACGGCCGTTTTTACCCAGTAACGCGTAACAGTCATGACCGTTTCCATTATGTATCGGCCGATACAGCCGATACGTAACTGTTTTGGGATACCTTGGCCCTAGCCGAAGAATCATGTTGGTCTACTGATTAGGTGAGGGAAAGTTTAGAAAAATAAATTATACCACCAAAGAAAACTTGTCTGGAGTTTTCTTAGCTGTCCACTTGTTTCTATGATTAAATCCCACCTGATGAGTGGACTAGCCTGATTTCTAGACAAGAATACATGGTTTGAACCATCTCATGGATGGCTTGGATATTGCACCACTCCACCATGCCAACACATGTGTGGATGATATACCTTGTACGCACGTGTTGGGTTAACAAACTTCATTAAATTAGCATTCATACTGAAATTGCATCGGGTGGTCTAACACGACACCCTGCGCATATGTGCGGAAGCTTGAAGAGCAACTAGAATTATGGCTAAACCTACAGGAGGGGGGATTAGGACCTTTTCAAATTCTTTTCGCCTACTTACACAATTCAACAAATTAAACTAAGTAAGCAAGAACACTTCGGCTTCCAAGCCTAAGTGGGTCCAATCACAAGACTAGCATACGATTAAGCAATAAACAATCCTAGTCTAAGCATGCATAGGTAAATAAATGATTTACTAATTAAGCTTCTAACCTATGCAACCTATGTAGACTTATGAGAATGGATCAATGAGCTCAAGTCTACACTACTAGTGAAAGTACATCTTGTGTGTGGATGTGCCTAATTAGTGACTAGCATATATTCCTATCAAGCATTCATAATTAACAATTAAACTAACAATGCTAAGATATCAATGTGCTCAATTCAATCACAAAAACAGGCATGTATAGTGGTTCGACTTTGGGTCTACTCCACTCCCGGTTCAAGTACTCAACTCCTTTGAGCACACCGGCATTCACTATCGGAGGTTTTAAATGAGGTTCACCTCTTAACCTTTACACGAAGGTTTTATCGGTTCACCTCTCAACCGTAACCGGAGTTTTGGACAAAGGGCTAACTCTCAACCCAAATGGAGTTTTGGACATAGGCTAACTCTTAACCCGATGCACGTTCACTCCCGTGTTGGAGGCTCTCCCTTGGAGACTTAGTTTAGGCCCGGCTAACGGGCCAAGGAACGGCTAACGTCCCTAGATCAAGTTTGACAAACAAACTCTAAATGGACTCTCAATTAAGACAATGTACTTGTCGGATGAGCCCCTTGTTTAGCGCTGGTTTGGGTTGCTTGATCTCCGCTTTCCCGTGCTTTAATCAGCTTCCCTTGCTCCCATGACCGTGTCGCCGTTGTGTTGCCAATGCCTTAGCCACACTCGATCAAACACCTTGCATGTGATGCCTTTGAGATGCCCAAGGTGATAGGAGGGTAGGTTTGAGAACTCTACAACTAATGGGAATGGGTTGCCTAGAGGTTCTCTCCTACTATGATCTCATCTTAGAGTTTTGGACAAGGATATGCCAATCAAGAAGGTTCCAAACTCTAGAGATCAAGAGGGGATGAAGGTCATCTTCTTCATGAGCATGGAATGCTCCAATCTTGTGTTAAAGCACAAGGAAGATGCCTTGCATAGGTTGGGAATGAGCCTCAAATGGTCTCCAACAATGGTGGCTTCACTCCTCTCGAAATCCCTCTGCTTGCCCCTCAAAACAAGCCAAGCCCTTATATAGAAAAGTGCACAGCGGATATAAAACGGGCAAAAAACGGCTAGTGCCGACCGGTCGCGACCGGTCGGCCAGGGGTCCACGACCGGTCGTCCATGGTCCACGACCGGTGGCCATAGGCCAACACAAGACAGGGAGTACACTGTCTCAGCGGGGAGTCTGCCCGACCGGTCGGACCAGCCCTGCCGACCGGTCGGCCCAATGGCCATACACACCAGCAGCCTTCTGTCCAATTGGACTGTCTGTCCGACCGGTCTTGACCGGTCGGCCAGAGGTCCATGACCGGTCGTGACCGGTCGGAAGGCCTGGGTTCAGCCTGTTTGCTTAGCTGACCCACTTAGTTTACAATCCTCTATAATGGCCAAGGTTTTTGGTGTACTTTTGGGACACTTAAGGCCAATCTATGATGACTAAAGGTTTCCTAACATGGTCAAGATCATCAAAGAGGTAAAGGGTTGGGTTTTGGTCAAGGTTAAGGCACATCAAGGCATCACTTTTACCTGTATCTTCTTCCTTGATGCAGCGGAGCCACTTGAGTCTTCGGTCTTCGTCTTCATTTGGCTCAACCGACACTAGACTCACTGACGTAAGTGATTGACAAACAAGGTGCATTAGTATGCCACAGAAAAGTGCACTAACACATACTTCACAAAAAGTGAGTAACTTTTCCTAGTACGAGTCCAAGCTCTGAGTTTTAAACAATGGCTTTCAAATTGTAGTTGGAGAAAACACTAAAATCTCCCCACTTTTGGCAAATCTACTCATCTGATATGAAGATTCCCATGAAGGGAATTTGCGTCTGCTTTTTTCCATGAATTGTCAGTTTTTAAAATGAAATGAGAAAAAAAAAAAAAAAGTAGAAGTATTGGACATATGGTCAAAGATGGAGAGATCATGAGAATTCACATGATTGCGGTTACTTCAACTTACAGGATTCCTGCAAATCTGGTACTAAGACGACTCTTGTCCTCCGGAAGAAGCCTTGCCAGCCCAAAATCAGCAATTTTGGGCTGCAAATCATCATCAAGAAGTATATTACTGGACTTGATGTCTCGGTGTATGATACGGGAATGGAATTCATCATGTAGATATGCAACGCCACGAGCCATGCCAACGATTATGTCGAACCACTGTTTCCAAGTAAGGGTTCCGCGTCTGTCACCTGTGAGACATGACAGTGGATTTTGATCAGGCTAAAGCAGAAAAAAGAGACAAACAATAATATACAATATATATTATCCATTTAAGTTGGCATAATGAAGATTCTAATGCATTGGCATTGTTAAGCTATGATAAATTTAGGTTCGGTTGGAGCGCTTTAGTATGTAATGTTTACCAACTGCTTAATATAGCCCTACGATGTAAATGTTATTAGATTAGGAATAATATGATCCTAGAAGTAGGAGATGCATATTATGTGTGGTGCTTTCAGTTTGTACACGTGGGGCCATTGTTCAGTGATCCAGACCCTTGGTCTATTGGCCCTCACTGAAACTATATGTTGGAAGATCCTAGCCACCAGTGTTGGGCTTTCCTTTAAGTGCAATGTGGACTGTTGCTGCATTTCTCTTCTTAAACATTTATTTTCCAGCAATAAATTGAGAGAGGAGATTTTGGGGCATTGTCCAATCAATGGTGGTCCCCACAAATGAATGTCTGGATCATGGAACCATGGGCCTTAGCTGAACAAACTGAAAACCCAGGTATACTGTACATATCCTTTCCTGGAGGCTCATATAGCTAAGTATGGATTAACCATTTCAAACACAGCCATATATAGATACCCCATGAGGGAGAGCATATTAACACAGCCATTCCTTCTATTATTGTACAAATTATCATTTACGAATGTGAAATGATAGGTGGTATACAACAGGTCAAAAAATATTGGACAAGAAAAAACAGAACAACTAATATCAAATACATTCTTTTGACAAATAGAAGACAGATTATTTCGGCAGGTTGATGAAAGCATGTGAATGGTAAGTATCTAGAAAGCACACCATGAGGATAAAAGGATTACATCACTCCAAAATATGAACATACAACTAGAATAGTGGGGAATAAGTAGGAATAAGGATAAATATTCCTCAACTCATCTATATGCTATGGTACAACTAGTAATAGTTCCACAGAACTTGAAATTTGAGATGCAGCATAAGACTAATTATGTGCTAGAAATATTCATTTAGGATGCATATCGATGCACAATTGAATCAGATGAGGAACATTCAGTTTAACATGAAGTAATAAATGCATCCTGGAATTCAAAATGAGGAAGTAGTCCTGATGATCATATCTACATTCCTTTCGTTAAAATAAATAAATAAATAAATAAATAAAAAATAAAACCCATGTGCAAATTACACAGCGAAAGGAGAATCTGATGTAAAAGTATGTGAAAATGTCATGCCCTATAATATGAATGCAAATATGATGGAATGCAAAATGGCCTGATCCATTCCAACATTCTTCTGAAAATTCAAGTAGAGATTCCTAGAAAAGAGACCTTCCCAACCCACCATGTTTTGTTCTTAGAATATAAAGAAGCCCTTTTTATGGGTTTCAAGTTTCAGCGAGATGAATTTCTACTTCAACATGTTTTGTTCTTTTGTGAAAGATTGCGTTAGTGAAAGTCTTGTACAAAAGGGACTAGTCAAAGTCTAGAGACTGTTTTCTGATTTAATGGGTTGCCATTACCTAATAGTGATGTTTATTTTTGAAGAAATTAGGATGATTTTATTACGATTTAAGAGAGAGATCAGTAGATGTTGAGCAAGCTAACACTAATTCACTCCATTATAGAAATAAATGAACCAAATTCAACAGGAATCGCAAGTTGATGAATTAATGTTTGTAGCAAGGGTGGAAAGATGATGATACCGAATAAGAATTTATCCAAGCTGCTATTCGCCATGAATTCATAAACGAGAAGCAGTTCCATGCCTCTGTTGCAACATCCTAGCAGGCGGATGAGATTCTGGTGATGAACATTGCTTATAAGCTTCGCTTCACTCTCAAAATCGGCCTTGGCATTACTGGATTGGCTTAATGCAAGTTTCTTCACAGCTACTATTTTCCCATTTTTCAGAACACCCTGACATATACAAAACAATAGATTATCTAGAAAGTATCCAAAAAGTTAAAGGCTGCTTTTGTATATACAAGTGAATTGTTACATTCAGTTCAATCACAAGGTAACGATTAAAATTAGTGATGTTTTTGTAGTGTTTAAAAATGAGGAAGTAGTGCTCTAATTGCAATTAGTTTCTTTCAACTCCAACTTGAAAGAAACGTAATTACATGTTGAAACCCAAATTCCTGATATGAATGCTAAGGAAATTTCAGTTTGGTTATTTCCACTATATTAGAGTAAACACAGAAATTCTACTTGAGTACATCCAAAAATACCCTATTTGCAGATCATCATCATCATCATCTAAGCCTTATCCCAACTAATTGGGGTCGGCTACATGAATCCTATTATGCCATTCTACTCTATCAAGGGTCATAATATTGTCCTATTGCAGACGAAGATTATATTTCAAGCAGCAGTAAATAACAATAAATAAATAAATAAATAAAACATCAGCTGGAAAATCTTACCTTGTATACATCTCCAAAGCCTCCTACTCCCAGTTTATTTTCGTTGCTGAAATTTTTGGTTGCAATTTTCAGATCTTTATAATGAAAATTTACCGGTCCATGCAGCTCGGTTGCCCCTGATATATCTCCTGCAAAACAAGTACATTACAGAGTTATAGCTGGAAACCAAGGAGTCAGGAGAGAAAGCAGAATACTCAAAAAATTCCGTTCATCATATAACCTACTATTCCCACATCCTTTGCTAACATTTGGAGAATAGGTCTGAGTTAAATAGCAATGATTCAAAGCACTTCTTTTTACGCTATTTCAGAAATCCAAGAAATTGATTGTATGAATATGTAAAATACAGGATTTCTAGCAGGAAAAGGACGGAAATGGATACTCAATTTAAAGTGAGTAAACAGAATTCCATACTCGATCTCATAAATAAAAATAGAATTCTATGGAAAGCCATATTCTTTGAAAGTCGTATGCATGGCTTGGAGGGAGATCTAATCATATGAAGGAAGCTGGATTTGCATGTGGGAGAGGAAAGTGAAAATTAGTAATAAAAATGATCAGGAATAAGGACATTGGAAAAGCATTGTCCAAAAACTATGTCTTTCCACCATGTATTCTAGAGGGGGTAGAGACAGAGAGTGTTGGGACACTAGAAGTGACTTGAGCAGAGGATGAATCACTCACAAGGATGTCAAGATAGACTTGTCCGAAAGGCTAGGAAAATAGAATAAAAAACAAGGTGATCCAAATCAGCTTAAGGATAAACTAAACAGGAGATACGATGATAGAGAGCTGATTGAGAAGGTCCTGCCACGTGCAATGGAAAACATGGAAAGAGCAAAATTTTGATTAGATTGAACGGGCTCGAAAGAAGGACGAGGGAAATAGTTAGAATGACTTGGGATCGAGGTGGTCATTAGCAATGTGAAGGCCTCTTCACTTACTGAGGAGAGGGCCTTCGATAACGAAGACCAGTGAAACAAGATTCACAAAGCCAACCCCAAATAGCTCAGACAAGGCTACAGTTATGTCTATTCATATTTAATGATTTAAAATATATACTTTTTTTGGTGATAATGTTTATGGCAACTTGAGTACTGTGTTCCCAAAATGATGAAACCAAATATAATATGAAATGGATAGAGCTAAAGCTGGTACTGTTGAATCATGTTATCTGTAGTTCATGGAAAAAAAAAAAGACGACATTTCAAATGAAAGTGGAAGCTGCAATTTCTAAACGGGATCAGCACCTTTGGCAGAAGATTCTAGCTACAAAATTGCTGAACCTTCACCAAGAGTTGTCCTCCATGTGGTTAAACATGAGCAATAAGATTCTAATTTGGCCAAACTTTTCAGCTGAAACCATGTAGCTTGCTAGCTCTTTATTTTTATTTTTTTTTTGAAAGGTAAGAGTAGTAGGGATTGAACCCTGGATCATTCACACACATAACGTTATCTCTACCAGCTCATCTAATGAGTGAGAGACAGAAATAATAACACTGTCTCTACCAGCTCATCTATCTAGCAAGAGTGGTTGTTGTTGCTGGCCCATATTGTCCAATCATGGATGAAATAATAACATGAATATTCCATTAATATGTCAAAAAATATTTCGGGTAGAGAAAAAAATGTGAAAGCATGTATTAAGGGTTTTGATTTCTGTGCCACCCCAAATACCAAGCGCATTAAGGGCGCTCTGGAAACCCAACCAACAATAATTTGGCAGAAGACCTGCATAGAGAACCTCAATTCCTTAGCCGCTGGCATGATTGCAAGCATATTCATTGGAGTGATGAATATCTAACTGTGAAAGTGACATTGAAAACGGCTTTCCTAGGGGTCGTTTGGCAGCATGAATTTAGATTCTGACTTAAGAATTCCATATCCTCGATCTTCAATCCTTTCGAATCCAGAAATCATGTTTGGCAGCCTAAATTTTGATTTAAGGGGGCCTTAAAAGAGAGGAAGAGAGCAGTTATGACAGTTGAAGAGGATTGAAAATCTAGTATTTTGTGCCCCTCCTTTCTCGGATTTTAAAAGGGGCCCTTTCAAGGATTTGAAATCCAGGATTTTGGAGGCGCCAAACATGATTTGGATTGAAAATTCTCGATTCCAATTCCTAATTGCTCAAAATCCATGCTGCCAAAACAACCCCCAATAATCAGGATTCAGTGGGGGTGTATTGACCCAAATATTTAAAAAATGTATGGACTTTGAACAACAACAATTCCCCTCACATCAGATCAAGAGACACATTGAGAAATAATGTAATGAGGAAACAAAAATCAAATTGCGGTTATATTTCTTGGAGGCCCAACTTGAAAGTAACATAATTACAATTTGGAGTCCATAACTTCAAAGCCACACAATGCATCCAAATAACTTGAAAGAACAATTTTGTTATTTAAACTTGATGAATAATCGTGATTGAATTCAATAGTCCACACAAACACACCCTAAAATGGAAATAACCAAAATTGTAATTTCCTTCCTTGGCATTCACATTGATGGTTTTGGCTCCATATTCCAATCACATAACTTGCAAGCCAGACATCCGAAAAGTATAATTCCACATTTTGAGTGCTACTTCCACCTTGTGAATACTAAGAAACATCATTAATTTTCCTTATTTGCTATTGACTAATATGAATGTTTACAGTTCATTTTGCATACGCATCCAAATGCAGCCTCAAGTTTTCTATAACAAGCATGTGAATTGTTTAAGTTCTCTAAAAGAAGCATGTGAATTGTGGAATAAAATTCATCACCATCCTTGACAGTGGGCCATGCATACAATTTGTAGAAATGGGGCCACATTGTCCACTGATCCAGACCATTGGTCTGTTGGGCTTTGCTGTAGATAGACAAGAAAATCCTAGCCACTAATCTTAGCCTTAATTTTTCAGTTGAATGTGGACAGTTTCTGTGTCTCTCTTCTTAACCTTCTAAAATTCAAGGTTGGGAATGTTCTATCAAGGAGATTTCTGAGGCACAGTCCATCAGCAATAGGGCCCAACAGACCAATGGTTTAGATCACTCAACCATGGGTCCGCTTGTACAGATTCTTCTCATACAATACCTTTCTGAGGCTTCTTAGCCTTTTTGGAATGTCGAAGCAATAGCAACAAAAGGAGAAGTGATAGGATAACAGCAGCTCCTCCCACAGCACCTCCTATTATGGCTTTCTTCCTCTTGCTTGATTTCGCTGCATGTTGCACATATTTATGTCATTATGTTACTAACATCACTAATTCGCACATGTGCCGATATGGTACATGCATACGAGCTTTGAGCTTTCCATCTAGTTCGAAACATTGCTTAGACAAAGACATCAGGCAGTTTCAGAAAATTTCACTAGTAAACTGGTGATTGAACCAATTTTTTTTTTTTTTTTTTCTGGTCGTCAGCTTGTTTTGTAGGCTGTGGCCCACCTAAAGTGTGAGATTACCTGTTTTTGGGCCAGAAGACCTAAACAGTGTAGTATTAGTGGTGTGTGCCCTGGAAGGCAATTTGATGATCTTTGTCATTGAATTGATGATCTTGACCACAGATCATGATGACTATGGGTCCTGTGTGTGCAAATTATTAATATCGTAATTAATGTGTGGGCATATTTTAATCATACATGTATATGGATTAAAGGAAAGTTTTCTCTATCCTTAGGGCATGTCTGGCGCATGGTATTAGAAGGGATGGAATGGTATTAGGTGGGATTAACATCATTTATTGCACAATGATTACATGTTTGGTAATACCATGGTATTTTCACAATCCAATCCCATGTTTGGGATCAAATTCCTACTATGGGAAAAACATTTGGATTAAGAAAAATCACGTTTGGTGGACCATGGAATTTTAATCAACGGACCAAATTCACAACGGATGTCAGTCACTTGTACATGTATATAACCATAGTGTCATGTATAAAGGGCTTATATGGATTGACGGCATGGATAAAATACATGCATCAATGTGGGGCCCGCATGTGTGTGGGATTTTGAAATCCCATAGAAATCCTGCACGGGATCAAATGCAATTCCATTCCACCTAATCCCAAGCCTCCCATCCTCCTCAAACATCATATGGAATTTGCACGGAACCAAATGCAATTCCATCCCACCTAATTCCATCTAATACCATGCGCCAAACGCCCCCTTAGCAACTTGAGTTTGAACACAACGACCGCTGGTTAAGAGAGTTGTGTTTCATGTATCTCAACACTTTGTTAGTCAATAACCACCTAGTAGGTTTGAGGACGAATCCATGGTTATTTTTATGTGGTCATCATGTGTGAAGGAACCGATTACAAGTCGATATGGAAGGTCTCACCATTGAGCTAGACGAAGAGTTGTTATCTTTGCCCTGCCCCACACGGGAGTGTTAGTATTCATGGATATGGGATCTTGGTATTAGATTTGTTGGATACTTACATTGAGAGTTCACTACAAGTCTGTGGACCGAGAGATCCATCATGCTTGATCTAAATTAATTTATGTATGTACTAGCTCTAACGAATCCTTAGACTTGAGGACACATGGGGAGTTCAAGTTCCTAGTATCATTTGCTTTGACGTTTATTGTAGTAATTTATATGTAGTATTGTTGGTTTTATGTATTAAGATGTGTTGAGGTCCGTATAATCTAATAAAGAATCGACTAGTTACCTAAGGACATTCATGTGACTGTGATATGATAGATCAAAACATTCATTTAGTGGTTTTTCGTTAGACCCGACACTCAAAAAAGTTTTAAGTAGTTCTAGCAATTTTTTCAACCACTGATCTTTTATTTGAACTATTACAATGTTTTTGTCGCACTTAATGATAATTTCGACAGCCAAGATCTTATAGTCCATCGTTTGGTTTACATGGGAATTGGATCAAAGATGGACAATAATGTTCGACAGGGGATTTAGTTAATTTAGTTACATGGTTAGGCAGGATTATAGAATTTAGATATAATAGGGCATGCCAAAGTTTTATACGATGGTGGAGTACCATAATGGTGTCTCTCCTTAAAACCCTACCTCCTAATTATATCCTAAAAGGCCTAAGGGCAGAGCCACAATTTTCTTTTTCTTTTTTTTTTTTTTGGGGGGGGGGGGGGGGGGGGGGGGGGCAATAAAATGATCTCTCCAAATGGTTGGATGGTGTGGATACAACACATACATCATGGTGGGGCCTATTGAACTTGGTGATGTCACTTCAGTAATGTTCTCCCGTCAGTAGGTAATCCGAGTCCGAGATTTCTTGCTGACGGACATGGAATTACTGCTAACATGGTTCGCATTCTTGAGTTGGGAAGTTTCATGGGGCCCAACATAATGTTTTTGATCAATCCACACCGTCCATCCATTTTGCTTGCTAATTTTAGGACAGGAGACAAAAAATGAGGAGATCCAAAACTCACACTAGTGGGAAAAGTGGGAAAAGAAATGCCCACCCTAAATAAGCATACGGTGGAACATAGGACCTTCTGCTTTGATACCATGTCAAATCATCACTTTCTTTAAAAGCTCGAGCTGTTAGGGATGGCATGTCAATGTATATCAAGGGACTTAACACTCCAACACTCTTACGGTTGACAACTCAGGGGGCCACTCCACCCCCGACTAAGGGAGTCTTGGATAGGGGTATCAATGGGCCGGGCCTGGGGTAGGTCTCGGCCCTGATTTTACACTGTTTCAGGCCGGGCCTTAGGGCCGGTCCTATTCAAAATTTTGATTTTTCAGGCCCAGGCCCGGCCCATTGACACCTCTAGTCTTGGATGTCCAAACCCCCCCTTGGTTGTCACCTTGTAGGAAGAGAGAAATGTGTGTGGGAGAGAGGGAGAGAGAGGGAGAGAGAGAGAGAGAGAGAGAGATTGCTTCTCCTCTCCTCCTCCGTGCATCTGCGCCAGAGAGCTGGGCCAGGGCCTAAAATTTAGGCCCGTTTATCAAGTGGGTTCTGCTCAGGCAATGTCTAAGAGACTGCAACCCTGGTATCAAGTGGGTTCTGCTCAGGCAATGTCTAAGAGACTGCAACCCACCAGGGTTCCAGATGATTTTATGCATGATGGGGCACATCTAATGAACAACCCACGTCCTGCAAAGCAAAAAAGTAGGTGGCAGGCCTTGGGACTGTCTAGTTTGGCCCATCACGAGCCATGACCAGGATCGCTACGTAGTCGGGGCTTGGAAGATGTGGGCCCAGCATTTTACAAAACTAACAGTCTTGCTAGATTGATTATTTTTGGGGGTGAAGGCCCCGTCTGGTCTCCGAGGCTTCCTGTTCCTAGGGCCCACTCATGATACTATCTAAGAAACTAGGCCCAGGCGGGTTGTAATTAGGTGGTCCGTCATGTCCTGTCAGGCTTTTATGCAGGCTAAGCCCAGATGCCAGGGTTGTAATTTTCAGCCCTTATGTATCCTCATGCCTAGGCCCCCATGGCCCTTACAATAATCACGAATACACCATCTGGCCCACTTTAACCCTTTCTTATCATGGTTTTAAGACTTAGATGAGTTGGGTGCGATTTTCCCAAATCGACTAGGACATGATCCGACTCAAATTAGAAATAGGGGACGACTCAGCCCCACTTGGCTGATCTTGTGATCTACATGGTGAACCATGGTGTCATGTGTAGATACATGATGTTGGCTGAACACCAAGCCAATCGTATCCTCTTGCACCTGGCATGTGACAAAAATGCGTAGCACTCGAGCCGTTTATCATGTGGATACAATCGTGTAGATGACTTTTTTTTGTTTTTGTTTTTTTTGTTATTCATGCAACTCACCCACCCTATTAGCTGTGTATCGCACCCACATACCCACACGGTCAATCACACGATGCACCCACCCACCAGTGGGGTTAGTGTGTACCACACGGTGTGTCACACGATGCACCCACCCACCAGTGAGGTTAGTGTGTCTCCTTAGGACTCGAACATGAGATGTGCTGTTGAAACGCATAGGCATCTTCCAGCTGGGCTAGCAGGCAAGACACCATCGTGTAGATGCCTTTTTTTTTGTTTTTGTTTTTTTTGTTATTCATGCAACTCACCCACCCTATTAGCTGTGCATCACACCCACACACCCACACGGTCAGTCACACGATGCACCCACCCACCAGTGGGGTTAGTGTGTACCACACGGTGTGTCACACGATGCACCCACCCACCAGTGGGGTTAGTGTGTCTCCTTAGGACTCGAACATGAGACGTGCTGTTGAAACACCTAGGTGTCTTCCAGCTGGGCTAGCAGGCATGACACCATCGTGTAGATGCCTTGTTTATGAATTAGGCTGATCGAATCATCAGGTGAGCCAAACGTGTATACTGAATGGGGAGTGTTGGTCAATAACTCTACTAGTGGCAATGGGACGGTTTTTTACTGGGCCGGAAGAGGACCTGTCCAGCCCGACTTAAAGCCCACAGCACAAGCACAACATGGGCCTAGCACAGCAGGCCCGACCCGAGACCCAAAAATTGGTTGGGCACGGACCCCTGGCGCTAGTCTCACCCAAAAAATGAAGCATGAAAAGAATAACCGACGGTCCA
Source organism: Liriodendron chinense (assembly GCA_003013855.2). NCBI lineage: Eukaryota > Viridiplantae > Streptophyta > Magnoliopsida > Magnoliales > Magnoliaceae > Liriodendron > Liriodendron chinense. Next base: position 1,550,458 of record ML058452.1, on the reverse strand, counting down.
TATTCAATCTACAAACTAATGGCCAACATCCAATGACCAGGGCCCACTCACCTGTCTTCAAGAAAGGCGAAATATCCATCGTTTGATTGAGGCTGAAAAACTCCTTGTCCGAGTACCTCAAAAAGAAGCCAGCGTCCATGGCCCTCCCATTCCCATCCGGTGGACACCTCTGTATATTCGCATAAGCCACTCTCAAGCAATCCCCACATCCTGTCTCCGTCACCGTCTCTACGCACTGCGCCACCCCATACACCACAGCACCTCCTTCCCCTTCCCTCTTCGCTCCCCCAAATGATGTAGGACGGGTCGCTGACTATTTCATGGCCCAGATGGAGCAAAAGAAGACCGGACGGGGCCGAAAGTGATCCGAACCGTCAGGACCGTGAATCGGTCGTATCTCACAATCCGGAATGAGTTACGAGACGTATAATATATCAATTTGGGGTAGCTCGAGCTACTTTAGCCAACCAACCCCGCTACGCCGGGTTGCCCAACCCAGAATCGCGAGAATCGACCGTATCGACGGTCATTAGGCTAGTTTATTTTCATTTTTACTATTTATAGTAAGTTTTAATTCGATCATAACTTTGCATCTGTAGGGTTTTAGAGTTAGTGCCCAACATGAAAAGGGCTTAGAATATTTCGTAGAACAACGTGGTTGAGGCCGTTTGATAACTTTCTATTTTTGGCCGAAAACCAAGAGTTCTAGTAGGATTGAACGACTTCTATAAATAGTAAGTTTACTATTTATAGTAAGTTGCGTTTTCTAGGAGTTTTAGTTGGAGTTGGATTTTGATACTTTACCTAGGGTTTAGTTTCTTATTTATATGCATTGTAATTCCATTTTTATTCATTCAATTATCAATAAATCAATTATTCGGAATTTATTTCCTTTTATTTTTTCTTTTATTTTCTTCTCGTGGATTCGAGAACATTCGGTTAGGGAGACGGTGATCGACCTACCACGTCCTCCCTGCGTCATTGGTATCAGAGAGAGGTTTCTTCCTCAGGACGATGGCCTCTAATGAAGGGTTGGATTCTCATCCTAAGGACGGTGCTCTAAGGGACTATCTAACGGCGACAGCCTTCGAGGCAGCATTCGAAGCAGCACGACAAGAGAACCGGTTGATCCTGCAAGGTATACAGGCGACCCTCGACCAGATTGCAGCATCGCTAGCTCCTCTTCGAGCCCAAGGCGAACAACAACCACCAACAGTTATTATACGGGACAATCCTGTTGTCCGTAAAACACCCCAGGTGGATAACCGTAGGGTTACGCCAGACGATTCAGAACCAAGCGATGACGAGGTCGAAAACATGTTCGTACGACGACCGGCACTAGGGAATGAGCGTGTGGAACGAGCAGAACGAGATTATCGGGGCAAAGCTGATCTTCCCAGCTTTAATGGCCTACTTCGAATAGAGGAGTTCCTCGACTGGCTGGCAGAGGTCGAGCGACACTTCGACTATATGGACGTGCCGGACGACAAGAAGGTAAAACTAGTTGCATATAAGTTTAAATCCGGTGCTTCAGCATGGTGGGAAAACCTACAGGTTTCTCGTGCCCGTCAGAATAAGACACCCATCCGAACATGGCCTCGGATGAGACAGCTTCTTAGAGCTCGATTCCTCCCTAACGACTATGAACAAATTTTGTTCCAACAATACCAAAATTGTCGTCAGGGAAATAGAACCGTAGCCAAATATCTTGAAGAATTCCAACGATTGGCTACACGGAATAATTTATCAGAATCAGAGGCACAACAAGTATCACGATTCATTGGTGGGTTGCGATTTGCAATCCAAGATCGAGTCCAGATGCATCCAGTTTGGACGTTGAGTGAGGCCAACCAATTGGCCACTCGAGCAGAAACACAGTTGTCACGGCCCCCTGCTCGACCCTATCCGGCAACACGAAATCCCAACACCGGACCCACTCAAGAAACAACGTTGGCCAAAGGTAAGGAGCCTATAGGAGGGCGTCCTCAACCTCCTACGGTCACGAACCGGGACTGGAGAAGCGGTTCCTCAAGACCTCAACGTACAGCTCCCATTACAGCGGGTTCCAGCAGGATCCCCAATCCATATGGTCGGCCAAGACCAGACCATTGTCTCCGTTGTGGCCAACCAGGTCACTGGTCGAACGCTTGCCCTCAACGCCCTGCAGTACACTTAACTACGAATGAAGGCGGCGTGGAAGGTGAGCCAACAGAAGATAACCCTGAATTGGAACAGGCCGAAGAGGGGGACACAGAAGATGTCGATTGGCTGACTGAAGATCATGGGGAATCGCTAGTAGTAAGACGACTACTTTACGCCCCCAGGAAGGAAGTGCACCCACAACGACATAATATTTTTCGCACAAAGTGCACCGTGCAGGGCAAAGTCTGTGACGTGATCATAGACAGTGGGAGTAGCAAAAATATTGTCTCGAGAATTATGGTGGATAAGTTACATCTGCCTATGACAAAGCACCCTACCCCTTACTCTATCGGCTGGATCAAGAAGGTGAATGAAACCAAGGTAACTCATCAATGCATTATTTCGTTTTCCATTGGTAAAAGCTATAAGGACGAGGTCCTCTGTGATGTGGTTGACATGGAAGCCTGCCACATGTTACTTAGGCGGCCATGGCAATCGGATCGAGATGTGACCCACAGTGGACGGGAAAACATATACATGTTTACCAAGGATGGTCGAAAAATTATTTTGGCCCCTATGACACCAGACAAACACCCTGAAGCTTCTAAAGTGGAGGGGAACTCTCTCCTTACCATTCGCGAGTTTGTTAAGGAATCAAAGGAAACGGGCGAGATTTATGCTGTTATGGTAAAAGGCGAGGAGCCAGGATCCTCTAATATTCCTCAACGCCTTAAACCGCTGCTAGAAGAATTTCGAAGTACTTGGCCTGCAGAGTTACCTGATGAGTTGCCTCCCATGCGAGACATACAACATCACATCGACCTTATCCCAGGGTCCAGTCTACCCAACCGACCGCACTATCGGATGAGTCTGAAAGAGTGCGAAATTCTATAGGGACAGGTGGAGGAACTGATCCGTAAGGGTCTTATTAAAGAGAGCATGAGCCCGTGTGCCGTTCCGGCACTCCTTACCCCAAAGAAGGACGGAACATGGCGTATGTGCATCGATAGCCGCGCGATCAATAAAATAACAGTTAAATATCGATTTTCAATACCGCGGTTGGATGACATGCTGGACATGCTCGAGGGCTCCAAGGTGTTCTCGAAACTGGACTTACGAAGTGGATACCATCAAATCCGTATTAGGCCAGGTGACGAGTGGAAAACGGCCTTCAAGACCAAGGAAGGGCTATATGAGTGGCTGGTTATGCCCTTCGGTTTGACCAACGCCCCAAGCACCTTCATGCGTTTAATGAACCAAGTGTTGAAGCCGTTCATTGGCCGTTTCGTTGTCGTTTACTTTGACGACATTCTAATATACAGTCAGGATGAAACGGAGCACATGACCCACATCAGAAAAGTGCTACAAGTGTTGGCCGACAACAAGCTATACTTAAATCTGAAAAAGTGTAGCTTCTTAACTGGTCAATTATTGTTTCTGGGGTTCATCGTGTCGTCCACGGGTATCCGAGTGGACGAAGAAAAGGTACGAGCTATTCGGGATTGGCCGACTCCGACAAACATTCATGAGGTACGAAGTTTTCATGGGTTGGCGACCTTCTATCGTCGATTTGTGCGGAACTTCAGCAGTATCATCGCGCCGATTACCGACTGTATGAAGAAGGGTCTGTTTCAATGGACCGAAGGGGCTGAGAAGAGCTTTGCAGAAATTAAACATCGGTTGTCCACTACCCCGGTTCTGGTACTCCCTAATTTCGACAAGCTATTTGAGGTAGAATGCGACACATCTATTGTCGGCATTGGGGGAGTCCTTTCTCAGGAGGGCAGGTCGGTTGCCTTTTACAGTGAGAAACTCAGCGACGCACGACAGAAGTGGTCGACCTATGAACTTGAATTATATGCAGTGGTTCAAGCACTACGCCATTGGCGCCATTATCTTATTCAAAGGGAATTTATACTGTACACTGATCATCAGGCGTTAAAATTTATCAATACTCAGACTAACGTGAATCGTATGCATGCTAGATGGATTTCGTTTTTACAGGAATTCACGTTCGTTCTGAAACACAAATCAGGGCAGCAGAACAAGGTGGCAGATGCACTAAGCCGACGTGCATCCCTTCTTATTACAGTGAGCAGTGAGGTGATCGGGTTCGACTGCCTCAAGGAACTTTATGCCGAGGACGAGGATTTTGCAGATGCATGGAAAAAGTGCCAAGAAGGGCACCCGAGTGACCTTCTAATTCAAGATGGTTTCCTCTTCAAAGGAAATCGACTTTGCATCCCGCAGAGTTCGTTACGGGACAAAATTATTATCGAGCTGCACGGCGGTGGCCTCGGCGGTCATCTAGGATGAGATAAGACTCGAGCGATGGTGGAAGAGCGGTATTACTGGCCGCAACTTGCTCGTGATGTGGGCAGGGCGGTACAACGATGTCATATTTGTCAAACTGCTAAGGGACAATCTCAAAATACAGGTCTTTACACGCCATTACCCGTGCCAGATGCCCCTTGGGAGGATTTATCTATGGATTTTATATTAGGGCTCCCACGAACACAACGCGGCATGGACTCAGTGTTCGTGGTGGTAGACCGATTCTCCAAGATGGCACACTTCATTCCGTGCAAAAAGACCTTTGATGCGATACACGTTACGAACCTTTTCTTCAAAGAGGTTGTGCGACTACATGGGATTCCTAAGACGATCACTTCAGACCGGGACACAAAGTTCGTTAGCCACTTTTGGCGAGCCTTGTGGAATCGGTTCGGTACACGACTTCACTTCAGCAGTGCTTATCATCCACAAACAGATGGACAGACTGAGGTCGTCAACCGCACATTGGGCAATCTCATCCGTTGCCTTTCAGGTGACAAACCGAAGCAGTGGGACATGGCCCTGGCTCAAGCAGAGTTTGCGTTCAACAACATGGTAAACCGATCGACAGGAAAATCTCCGTTTCAGATTGTTTATGGGTGCGTTCCTCGTCACACACTCGATTTGGTTCCCCTGCCCAAGCTTCCGGGCATGAGCGTTACAGCTGAACATATGGCAGACCGAATCATGGATATACATGCAGACGTGCGCAACAAATTACAGGCTTCGAACGAGAAGTACAAAGAAGCGGCCGACAAGCATCGGCGCGCCAAAGTGTTCGAAATAGGAGATCAGGTGATGGTCCACCTACGTAAAGAGCGATTTCCTACCGGGACCTACAACAAGTTGAAACACAAGAAGATTGGACCGGTACCGATCATTCGCAAGATCAATGACAATGCTTACGTTGTTGATCTTCCAGATGACATGGAGATTTCAAGGACTTTCAACGTGGCAGATCTGTACGAATATCATGAACCAAAGCTGGACGAGAACTCGAGGTCGAGTTCTTTCGAAGTGGAGGAGACTGATGTAGGACGGGTCGCTGACTATTTCATGGCCCAGATGGAGCAAAAGAAGACCGGACGGGGCCGAAAGTGATCCGGACCGTCAGGACCGTGAATCGGTCGTATCTCACAATCCGGAATGAGTTACGGGACGTATAATATATCAATTTGGAGTAGCTCGAGCTACTTTAGCCAACCAACCCCGCTACGCCGGGTTGCCCAACCCGGAATCGCAAGAATCGACCGTATCGACGGTCATTAGGCTAGTTTATTTTCATTTTTACTATTTATAGTAAGTTTTAATTCGATCATAACTTTGCATCTGTAGGGTTTTAGAGTTAGTGCCCAACATGAAAAGGGCTTAGAATATTTCGTAGAACAACGTGGTTGAGGCCGTTTGATAACTTTCTATTTTTGGCCGAAAACCAAGAGTTCTAGTAGGATTGAACGACTTCTATAAATAGTAAGTTTACTATTTATAGTAAGTTGCGTTTTCTAGGAGTTTTAGTGGGAGTTGGATTTTGATACTTTACCTAGGGTTTAGTTTCCTATTTATATGCATTGTAATTCCGTTTTTATTCATTCAATTATCAATAAATCAATTATTCGGAATTTATTTCCTTTTATTTTTTCTTTTATTTTCTTCTCGTGGATTCGAGAACACTCGGTTAGGGAGACGGTGATCGACCTACCACGTCCTCCCTGCGTCACCAAAATACCCCTTTATCCTCGGCGTCGCCACCGAAAGATCCCTCAGCAGCTGATCAGCCGTCTGATTAAACCCTACCGCCTTTGATGCCGTCCCATTCCCACAGGACCCAAAATTCCCCAGAGCTGTCGTGTCACCATAGAAGTTATTGCTCTCGTACCTCAGAAAGCATCCGTCGTAGGTAATCCGGGCCCCGTTCGCCGCCGAGCAGTTCCGGATATGTGCTGCCGCGACGGTGAAGCAAGATAGGCAGTCGGCTGTGGAGAGATAGCCTCTGCACTGGAAGAGAACATAGCGTGGACTGGAGGCTCGGGCCCGATCCGCAGTAGCGAACCGGACAGTGGAGTTGATCTTAGACCGGATTTCGGCAAACGTGGCATTGATGTTATTGAAGAAGACGTCACGCCTTGTCACATTGTATAGGCTGCAACCTTGGTCGAGGAATCGGGTCTGTGGATCGGACGCTACCGGATTGGCGAAGAGGAGGAAGGAGATGGACGAGAATGCCAGGAAGGAGGAGAGGCAGAAGAGGGAGAGAGGAGCTTTCGGTTTCATGGTTTGGAGTGTTTGGATGGATTGGAATTCAAGGAGGACGGTTTTTACCGTTGGGACTCGCGTCTGGAGTGATCGATGAAATGCTGCGAGGAACTGAACTATACCCACTTCCGAATTTATAGATGTTGCGGTGCGAGATTTGATACATTGGCGGAGTATGATCGTTCACACGCATTCACACTAGAGTGTACACTGAACTGCATGTAACTCAAAATGGACCGTTCAAATTACGGGGCCCAATGATGATAGATCATAAGAGAAAACACAAATTGTTTGAGCAATCCTAACCATGATTCGTGGACATTTGTATGTTAAATACAGATCGTTGATTATTTCTCATCTTCGCCGTCTAGTAGATATAAATTGCACATTAATTTTGGTTACTTGATTTGCATGAAGTGGGCCCACAAATGGAACGGTTCACCTTGAGGGAAACCTATGTTAATGTTCAGAAGTTTCGAGTGTATGAAAAGGGAGAGGATTGCCAGTGGCCCCAGCACAGAGATCTCTGTGCCCCGGGCTGTTTGGGTCCACTGAGATGTCCGTGACAAATTCAAAAAAAATTCTTTCACTGTCCCGCGTTCAATTCACACCGTGAGTTTTAGATCAGCCTAACTTTTTAGAATCCAGCCCTATCACGGTCTTCCAAGATATATGGAGTGACTGGGTTTGTGGAGCACATCCCCACACTGCCCGGGGCAGAGATATGTCTCTGTGCGCAAGGTCATACGCAATACGCTCGCTCCTGTGTGAAAATGAAGTATGATGCTGAAACTTTTTAAATTAATGTTAGAAAATAATTTTTAAATATACACTTTTTTTTTTTTTTTTTTTGCTGTCATTTCTAGCCTATCATTCCATTTAGGATTGTAAAATAATATTTCTACAATCAAATGGTGTTCAAATGAAATAATTCCAAAGTTATTTGAAAGTTCATCAAATTATCTTTTCAACGAATATAAGATTACACAAATTAACATGTAATGAGGAAATTATGGCAATTTTCGTGGGATGAGTGATCTATAGTGAATATATGCCGTCCATAATAGTTGAAGAATTTTGGGTCCACTTTTGAGCCATCAAATGGTGTAGAAATGAAACGATTGTAAAATCATTTAAAAGTTCAACAAATTATCTTATCAACAAGTACAAGATCACCCAAATCTTATAAGACCCAATGATGATAGATCATAAGCAAAATCATAAATTATTTGAACAATCCCAACATGATTCATGTGCATTTTTATGCTCAATGCAGATCATTGATTATTTCTCATTGCGGCCGTCTAGTAGATATAAATTGCACATTAATTTTTGGTTACTTGATTTGCATGAATTGGGCCCACAAATGGAACAGGTTACCTCAAGGGAAAAGTATGTTATGTTCAAAGGTTTTCGAGTGTATGAAAAGGAAGTGGATTGCCAGTGACCTCGACACAAAGATATCTCCATGCTCGGGGTTGTGTGCGGTCAATAGAAATGTTCGTGACAAATCTGTTTCGTCCATCTATTTTGAAAGACCACAATAGGATAGGAATCTAAAAGTCCGATAGATCCAAAATTTTATTAGGCCACACCAACAAAACAGTGAGAAAAACAACATCCACCACCGTTGAAACCTTCCCGGAGCTTACCATAATGTTCATTATGCCATCCAAACCGTTCATGGGGTTACTACCACTTAGACAAACTGTCGGAATAAATATCATCCTGATAAAAAAAAGTTCTTTCACCGTCAGGTGTTCAATTCCTAGTGTTTCGTGTGGTTTGGCCCACACCAAATTTAAATCAGCCTGATTTTTAGAATCCTGCATTATTGTAGTCTTCTAAGATATATGGGTTAAGTGGGGTTTGCCATGTACATCTCTATGGCCCTACACTGCTCAGGCATAGATATGTCTCTGCGCCTGGGGTCACATGCAATACACTCCCATATGAAAATTAAATATAATGTTGACACTTTTTAAATTAATTTTAGAAAAATAATTTTTAAATTTACACTTTTTATATTAATTTTAGAAAAATAATTTTTAAATTTACACTTTTTAAATTAATTTTAGAAAAATAATTTTTAAATGTACACTTTCTCCGTGGCTTCTGACCTTTTAGTCACCATAGTCGTTTTAACTTTTCTACAATCTTAGATAAGAGCTTGTAAAATCTAATGTTTGGATAATCAGATGATGTCCAAAAGAGATAATTTCAAAGTTATTTGAAAGTTCGTCAAATTATCTTTTTAATGAGCACTCAATCACCCAAATGGACATGTAATAAGGGAGTTAGGACCTTTTTTCGCAGGATCGGTAACCCATACTGAATATCTACAATCCACTATCCTTAATGAACTTTAGGCCCATTTTTTATCAATTAAATGGTGGCCATTTAAAAGTTCATTAAATTATATATCTTCTCAACGAGTATAAGATCACCCAAATCTTATGGGACCCAATGATGATAGATCATAAGCCAAAACACAAATTATTTGAACAATCCTAACCACGTTTTAGTACATTTGTATGTTGAATACAGATCATCCATTATTTCTCATCATGGCCGTCTTGTAAATATAAATTACACATTATTTCAGTGTAGTTTTTTGTTACTTTATTTGCGTGAACTGGGCCCACAAATGGAACGGTTTACTTTCAAAGTTTTTGAGGGTATGAAAAGGGAGTGGATTGCCAGTGTGGGGTCCACAGAGATGTTCGTCACAAATCCTCTCAGTCCATCGATTTTAAAATACCACACAATAGGACAGGATTCTAAAAATCTGGCAGATCAAAAGCTTAGGTAGGCCACACAAACAAAACAATGGGAACAACAACGCCACCACTGTTGAAACCTTCCTAGAGCTGACCATGATGTTCATAAGCCATCCAAACCGTTCATAAAATTACTACCACTCAGATAATATGTGGGAACCAGTGTCATCCTGATAAAAGTAAATAAATAAATAAAAAAAAAAAAAATCTTTCACCTGCCAGTCGTTCAATTCCCACTATTTCCTGTGGTATGGCCCGCATGAGTTTTGGAAATTTCTGATTTTTAAAATCCTATCCAGGTCTTTCAAGGTATATGGGCGGAGCGTGTTTGACAAGTACATATCAATGGCCCCCATATTCTGTGCCCGGGGTCACACGCAATCTGCTTCCTAATTAAAATGAAGCATGATGCTGACAAATCCAACTTTTTCTCCCGGGCATTCTCCTTCTGCGCAATTTGTCTGTGAGGAATTTAATTAATTAATTTTAGAATAATAATTTTAAATGTATACTTTTACCGTGGCTTCTGGCCTTTCGTTTACCACAGTCGTCGCAACTTTTTCTACAAACTTAGATTAGCGCTCATGAAATCAAAGTTTGGTAGGTTTGTTAATTCCATGAGAGTACAGAGCTGTACGCATCACAGATATGCTACCATGGCACGTAGGTACAAGATCAAATTCATCTGTCAGTTAGTCCGACTATATTTTCTTCTCTAAAATTAATCTAAAAGATGGCCCAATATTGAAAACAGGTGGATGGATTAGAAAAATTCAGCCAAGTGTTTTAAAGCCCCATGTTTGCTTTGCGAACAGAGACCCACATAACAAGTGGATTAATCTATAACTATTTAGCTTGGGCATCAATATAGTGTTGTAAGGCCCACCATGCCGTCCATCCATCCCCCGTATCATGTTAGGGTATGAGTATGACACCATGAATGAGGTAGATCCATCACCTAGGGCCTGTTTGATTTTCCATGAAGAGTCTGGATCCTTTGTTGAAACCCAACAGAAAAATCCTGTTCGTCACTTCTCTGATTGGTCCAAGTCAGCCTGACTGTGTCAGAGCTGAGCTGCTCTCACACAGTTAGGATGAGCTGGACCAATCAGAGCAGCAGTAGCAAAGGTTCTCTGCTCGGATTCAACAGAGGATCCGGATTCTTCCATGAAACATGTAAATCCATGATAAATAAGTAATTATTACTTCTTCACATTGTTTGAAAATGAGAGAGTGATTCCACCTTGAAAAGCACCTCCAAAAGGGTTGACTTAAATTCGTGAGTCCCACCATAATATATGATATATCAGCACCATCCATATGTTTTATCGGCACATTTTGGGACATGAACGAAAAAATGAGGTAGCGCTCAAATGGCCCGCATGTAAGGAAATAGTGGCCTTAATTTGTCCACCATTGAAAGTTGTTTCCTTCATTGGGGCCATATTGAGGTTTATTCGTCATCTAACCGGCTCATAGGGTCACACAAACATAGATAAGGGGAAAACATAAATATCAGCTTGATCCAAAACTTTTAGGAGCCCCTATAAGTTTTTAATGGTAGGCATTCAATTCCCATTTTTTCCTATGGTGTGGTCCACTTGAGCTTTGGATCTGCCTCATTTTTTGGTTCACGCCCTAAATTCAAATGGCATAATGAATGGGCGGTGTGGATAAGCCACATACATCACAGCGGCCCCACATTTATTTCACAAACTTCACGATTTTAATGTTAAGAAAAAGTAAGTATCATTGTCTGCATTGGAAAATATATAGTAATTGCGTAGGTAAATAATTATTACTCATTTACAAGTTAATTATAGTTGAGCCAAAAAATCAAATAAGCCCTAATTGGACCACGCTATAGAAAATAGTGGGGATTCAACATTCACTATTAAAGTCTTTGTGGAAAATTCTTTTCTTATATAGGTTCGCCAAACATATACTTTTTCACATAAGAAATTCTCAAAAAATAATTCCACATTAAAGAAATCTTTCTCGAGAATCAATTTTGCACTTGCTGGGTATGAGACACGCCTGTAGGGAGTGGTTATGTTGGATTTAGAAAAAAAAGAAAGAGAGTAAACCATAGGAAATAAGAGAAAATTTTGTAACCGTGAAGAGTGATGATACTTAGAAACTATATACATGGATTACAAGTAATTCAAATTAAACTATCAGGTTATGATGCAAGGAGGGACGTGGTGAAGTCGATCACTGTCTTCCTCACGGGATAACCACTCTGAATCCATAGAGCTCTCTAGAATCCCCAATGAAGCTTCCTCGAATCCATGAGATGAAGAACGACAAAGTCGAAACTATAATGAATAATAAAGAAGGCTAACCCTAACAACGAATTAAAGAGTGTTTAAATACTGAAAGCAAACCCTAAAACGTAATTGTTTATGGCATTCTATTGTTCTTGTAAAAGCTCTTGAAATGCAGGAATTGTTAGGCAATCTTATGTCGCATGCACATTGGCGGGAAAAATACCACAAACGTTCTCAACATTCTCACTAGGTTTCGTTTCTACCTTATTCAATTCCATGGCCTCAACATTTTTAGTGAGATTAGTTACTCTTGCATTAACGTAATCTTCCTCCTTTAAGACATAAATTCCTCATTTTTCCGTAGGTTGGACTGACATGTGATTTGTTGGCTTAGATGTATCTCATTATTGTGCGTTCTCAGCCAACATATCAAAATAATCCCACGCTTCACAAGCTTCTTTATTCATGAATTTCCCATTACATATCATCTCTACGAATTGGCGCATGGGTGAAGTTAATCCATCATAGAAAAATATTATGACCTGCCAAGTTTCATAACCATGATGTGGGCATGCATTTAAAAGGTCTTTAAACCTCTCCTAACATTAGAAGAAGGTTTCATCCTTTTTTGGACATAATTTATGATAGCCCGCCTCAGCGTATTGGTTTTATGAATCGGGAAGAACTTTTTAAGGAACTCCCGGGTCATCTCGACCCATGTACCAATTGATTGTGGCCTCAGAGCATGAAGCCATGATTTAACACTCCTTTAAGGAAAATGAAAACAATTTTAGCTTTATAATGTTATCCGATACATTGTTAAAGTGTAGTAAGAAACTATCTCATCAAATTCTTTGAGATGTAAATATGGACTTTTGGAATTAAGTACATAGAATTTGGGAAAGAGTTGGATCACTCCCGGTCTGAAGTCCACATTCCCTGCATTGTGATGGAAGATCATGCAAGAAGGGGTACTTGATCTAGCAAGTTGAAGATAATTACGTAGAGTTCTAGGATGAGGAGCATTACCCACTCCATTCTCTCCAATTTTTGTTTGATTTTCATTCAGATGACGTTGGTTTTGTTGATTTTAGCTCTTAAATTTGGTTAATTCCCAGCCATACTTCTAAACAATTCAAAAGATCTCTGATGATTTTGAACATGGCGGTGGATGGACAACATGTCAACTAATCCTCCTTTACTTAGCAATTTGAGAGTGTGATCATGAACCCACTTGGGCATGAACCACTCAAGCTATTCCAAGTCTAATCTACTTATATTCTCTAAAACAAATTAGAATTCTGATATAACTAAAGTAAGGAGAGTTAAAAGGATAATACTTGATTGAAGTTGTAAGTTAGATTTCCTACAAAAACGAGCAATCCTTATTCTAAACTATTTTAGAAAAATACTACTACAAATAAAATCTCCGGCAATGGCGTCAAAAACTTGTTCGCCAACCCCAAGTATAAGGCTGTGATGTGGTAATAATTCGGTTAAGACCGAGATTGTCCTCAGGGATTTAGATGTAAAGTATTTTTCTAAAATAATCTAAAATCAAAATTAGATTAAGAACTAGAACCAAAATTCCAAAGTTAATGGAAGTGATTGTGAAAGAAGGATTAAAAATGGAATAATCAATAGAAGATAAAATACTAGAGTGTCAAGGATCCATTTGTAGCCATTCTCAATGCTCAATTCACATAGATTCATTCTATAACTCAACTAGAATCAAAATTCTATCCTATCTAGCCGGATAATAGAGTGGTTAAGTCAATAATCAAACATCCAACTGAGATTAAGACTTTGAGCAAAACAAATCTCTCTTTAAGAACCAAGTTCTAGATAGCAAGGAATTTAAAGCATCTATCATGCCTGTAGTCTACGGTAGATCAATGAATTGTACAAATCAAGTGCTTGCAAAACATGTAAGTTAATTAATCTCAGTCCTTCCTAAGCATCCAATGAGCTTAGAGTCATTAGTAGATCAAAGTAGAACTAGAAGTAGAACTTTATTTAAACTTAAATCAATCAAAATCCAACATTAAAGCACAAATTCGAATCTAGGGTAAATCAAAGCATAAAAAACAAACTACAAGCTTCCCCTCTTAGCCCTATCTAAGAGGTTTAGTTCATTATAGACATAATTGAACTAGAAATCCTCAAAAACATAAAAAACAAAACTATAAACTAGAGGAAGAGAGAGAAATCTGAAGTAGAATGCCTCCACCGTCAAAACTCTTCACTTCTTTATGTCCTAGATGCCTTTTAAAGCTTGGGAGACACTTCTTTATATAGAAAAATTCGCCACCACATCTCAATTTGTTTAAGAATTTACGCACTTACGTCAATTATCAACTAGTCGACAGTGGGAGTCGGTCAGTCGACAGGTTGGTTAGTTTGGCCAACAACTGAAATTCGAAATCTCTGAACCCGATCGGTCGGTCGATAGGGTCCATCGGCCGATTGATAACGCTCATCTTCAGTCTAACAAGTTCAGCCTAAAAATCCTAATTTTCTTTCTTTCTCCTTTTGGCCTAACTTAGCTTGACTTCCAAGTGTCTTTAAATGTGTGAAATTAAGCTTCATTCTCTCTATTCTCTCAAATTTCCTATAGTCATGAAAACATAGTTAAGTTAGTATTTTAAACGCATTGTTTCATGTAATATAGCATGGAATTTGGGATAAATATACACAATTCTAGGCCTAACAAAGAGGAAAGCTTGTAGGATTCTGCAAAGCTTTTGATTACTGACGGTTAAGTCAAGTTAGTAGCATCTGCCTCTACTTCTAACTATCCCTTCCTAACCTTCTCTACTGCTTACTCTTCTAGTCGAGATAGTTGTAAAAAAGGAGAGAAGCGAAAAGCTTGCAGGATTTTACAGAGCTTTTGATGACTGACAGTTTAGTCAAGTCAGTAACAACTGCCTCTACTTTTGGACTTTCCTTCCTTCCCTTCTCTACTGCTTGCTCTCACCCTCTTTGAGTATGATATCTTTCTCTTTTTTTTTTTTTTTTTTTTACCAAAGGATGAAAAGTAGTAAAGGCAATAATGTAAATGGACCAGTACAAGACTGGAGTGCAGGAATGTAAATGGACTAGTACGAGATTGGAGTGTCAAAATGTAAAGAAAAAACTGTAAATTATTCTAGTAAGATGTAAGCTAGGATGATAATGGAGATTCAAATGAATCCCCTTTTAAAAATTATTCTAGTAAGATGTAACCTAGGATGATATTGGAAATTCGAATGAATCCCCTTTTAATGTACAATCCAACATTTCAAATCGGCCTTTTGGCTATTATCTATTTGTCCCTTCCCCAGTAGAGTCGCCATTCTTTGCGCGCTTGAAGGTGGATTTCTCCCTCCACTTTGGAGACGCTCACGAGGAGCATCCAAATATATCTATTTGTTGGACAGTATAATTGTTGCAAATTATTACAGATCGTTTGGTGGTTACATGTGTCGAACGATGGATAATAAGATATGTATATGATGATATATAAGTTATTGCTGAGATTTTTGATGTGACAAGATCTAGGTACCCGATAAGCTACAGAGCATATGTCCTTTGTAACCTTAAAATAATTATATGCATAACAGCTACAGGCAGAAGCTTCAAAAGCCTAGATCCTATGTCTATCCAAATCTTGTTAAATTTAAGCTAAAACCTCTATACCTAACTGTATACTGATCAGAGTAATACCTCATACAACATGCTCGTATCTATATACTGATCAGAGTCACCATTAACCAAAAAAGGGTTCTAGAATCCACGATTTGGCTAGAATCCGTTGAATCGTCTTGAAATCGGGAGATTCGAAGGACTTCCCAACTCGAGTGAGTCTTATATAGGTTTGTGTCATGGATTCTAGGTAAGGGCAACGATTAAGAAAAAAGAAGAGGCTAGGCACCCTTTTACTACCCATGTCAATCATGGCCTCTACTTCGTCAAGCTGCACGCTTTCAAGGGGATTCAAGGAACTTCCAATAAGATACTTAAATTGCATCACTTTGATTATACTTGTGTACGCGTATGTGTGCAGAAGCTTAGAGGAGCAACTAGAATTATGGCTAAGTCCTAGAGGAGGGGTGATTATGATATTTTAAAAATCTTTTTGCCTACTTAATAGTTTTGTCAATTTAAACTAAGCATAACACTTTGGCTTCCAAGCCTAAGTGGGTCCAATCACAAGACTAGCATATTAATAAGTTATAAGCTACCTAGTCTAAGCATGCATAGATTAACATATGATTAAACTAATCAAGTACCTAATCTATGCACTTAAATAGATTATATGAGAATGGATCATATAATCTCAAGTCTACTCAATTAAGTGGTACATCTTGTGTGTGTGGATGTGCTTATCAAGTGCCTAACATACATTGTAATTAAGTATTCATAATTAAATAATTAAACACAATGCATAACAAGAAATATACTCAAATACAATCATAAATACAACAATGTACAATGGTTCGACTTTGGGTCTACTCCACTCCCGGTTCAAGTACTCAACCCCTTTGAGCACACCGGCATTTATTAGGGATTTTAAATCAGGTTCCTCCCAACCTAGGTGTTTTAACTCGGATCTACCCAACCGGAGAGTTTATAGGTTCCTCTCAACCTACAAGTTTATCCCCTTGAAGACTTGTTTAGGCCCGATAAACCTGCGAAGGACCGACAAACGCCCTTAGACTTTAGGCCTGACAAACGTGCCAAGGAATGGCAAACATCCCTAGACTTTTAGGCTTAACTAACAAGCTAAGGATCAACAAACGAACCTAGTTCGAGTTTGACAAAAAAAATCTACACTCAATTCCCACAGGGAAAATAATGGATGAACTCAACCTTACTTGTCAGATTTAAGCCCCGTTGTAATACCGCTTCGGGTTGCTTCTTCTTGCTCTCTTGTGCTTGAATCAGCTCTCATTGTGCTCCCTTTAATGTTGTTGCCGATGATTTGCCAATGCTCCAGCTCCAACGATCAATCCCCTTGTATTTACTCTTCTTGAGATGTCCAAGGTAGATATGAGGTAGGTTTGAGATCTCTACAATTAATGAGAATGGGTTACCTAAAGAGTCTTACTTACAAGGATTTCATCATAAAGTTTTGGATAGGAATTTCACTATCAAGATAAATCCAAACTCTAGAGATCAAAGAAGGACAAGTACATCTTTAACATAAGTTTAGAATGCTCTAATCTTGTGATGAATCACAAGGAAGATGTCTTACTAGGGTTAAAATCAGACCTCCTAATAGTGTGCAATGGTGGTAGCTTTTAACTCCTCAAAATTCCTTTCTTATGCACAAAAACGAATGCCCCCGCTTTTATAGAAATTTCTCCAACAGTAAAAAATTGGCAGATTTGCGAGTCTTTGATTGATAAAAAATCTGTCCAGAGAATTTCCAGAGATCTCTGGATCAAATTTCTATTAATCGAAATATGATTCGATTGATTGGAGGGACCACATCTGATTGATCGAAAAAATTGTTTGATTGATAAAAAATTTGTCCAGAAAGTTTTGGAATTTCCTTGAACCAAATTCTGATTGATTGGAACATTGTCTGATTGATCGGAGTCCATCGGAACCGATGTCCGATTGATCGGAGATCCATCAGAAACTGTTGTTTGGGGTGGTTTTGATACAGCAGTTTCCACCCGTTTTATTAGCCTAACTTATTATGTTTTCCTAAGTGTTCTAAAACTAATGATGATGACTAAAGGTTTTCTAAATTGGTCCAAGTCATCTAAAAGGTTTAGGTTGTTTTGGTTCAAAGGGTTAGGGTCACCAAGGCATCTCTTTTACCTATTCTTCTTCCTTGATGCTTTTGGTCCACTTGAATCTTCGGTCTTCAGCTTGTCAAGGCTCAACCGACATTACAACATAAAGACCCACGTGATTGACAAATAAGGTGCACTAGTATGCCACAGAAAAGTGCATGAACAGATATTATGCTTTAAATATTGACTATGAAAAGTAAATAGAAATCGCAATAGAAATAATAGAAAAAAAACAATTTTCTGACTAAGACTTGTAACGCCCCGAATTTTCACAACCAGAGTTTTAGACCCTTGTTTTGAAGACCCGGGCGTTAGCCTATGAAGAAAACCCACATTTCAGTCCATTTTCAACTGTTATTCCAAAAAGGGTATTCACTGCGGAAGAAAACAAACCATGCATATAGGAAAGATACAACAAATATCGCAGAGTGGTGCCCATAAGGCTTATACAAACCGAATATCTCGAATTTAATTCAGAATATACTAATAAACAATTACAATTATATACAAAATTTAAAACAGCAACCATTAAACATGGTTCTTTGATCCATGACACCAGCAAAACCTGAGCATCCTGCTCCATTCTAGTATAACCTGTACATTATTTAAATCACCTACACCAACTGTACGGTTGAAATTTAACAGCATGAGTGTCCAGCTCAGTGTGAGGTCCCCTCAAGATTACACACCAACACATTAATCAAGAAGAATAAAAAATTAAAAAATGTACAAAACATCCATGATGCAGTCTTTCTTAAATGCATGAATGCATGCACATGTCCCTCAGCATGGGGATGCACATCCAGCTGGAAAATGTGGTCTGGAGGTCACTAAGGACACACATCAGCCCCACAATGCAAATTCATCAATTGGTGATCCGGAAGTCACTAAGGACACACATTGGCCTCACCCAGTAGTCTGGAAGTCACTAAGGACACACATCAGCTCCACAATATCACGAGTAGTTATCCCCAGCAAAAATACCAAAGGTACGTACTCTCAGTGAATGACACACTCTATGATGGTCTAGAGCCAGCGAAAATACCTCGAGGGCACGTGCTCTCAGCAACCAGACCACCCGACAGTAATATGACTCGTCACCACACGTCCCGTCTGTGCCATGATATGCATGATTAAACCAACCATTATTATTCCAATTTACAATCCAAACCAATTATGACATTCCCTTACAACTAGTGGCCTTTCATCACAATAATTCTCCAAAATATTTCCACACGAGTCCAACTAGAGACATAATCAATAATTTATCTCACAGGACCATTGGTCCATCAAGTCCATCGGGAATCCCAACAACTCATCTCAATAGGACATTCAGCCCAACAAGTCCATATAAGGACGTCATCAAAAATATTTCCATACTAGTCCAACAATTCCATCTAAGGACACCATTAGGAATCTTTCCAATAAATCACTTCCAAAGGCCACCAGTTTAAGGTCACATCAAATATAGGTAATCGCAACTATTCAAATTCACATTCCACTTTCATATTCCAAACATGATGAATGAAACTGATAATTCCAAAATTCGTAAATAATTCACAGTTATAAAGAAAATCACATATAACAAGATTAAACATATGATTTATGGCAAAATCAAACAGCAGAGGTAATAATGAGACAGAGTAAAATTTTCAATCATATATGAATAAAACTATTACTTAATTAATATGAAGGCGGAAAGCTCAAGGGGAGGAATCATCACCTTAAGAATCGAAGCATCTTTCAATGTTGCTTGAAGCATATACACGCTCGCTAGAATTCGACCCTACCATGTTTTAGACCATTTATGCGGTTAGATTGTTATATCCATAATTTATACGGTTAAGATCAACCCTATGGTGGTGGCTCTAAATTCAAGTTTTAGAGTTTAAATGACTTATTTAATGCTTTAGGAAGGTGGTGGATCCCATGGATGTGGCCCCACGTACATTTCTAATTAAACAGACTTTACATGCATAAATGGTTTTAGGCTAAGTTTGAGTCCAATTTGTGATCACAAGGGGCCATCTTCTGGAGAAATAAAATGACCACTTCACAGACCAATGTACGGTCTTCAAAACTCATAAGACAGATCCCTTTGTTTGCGTGTGTACAATTTTTAACAAAGGCCCAAACACAGGTACTTGGAGTTGTGCAGAAATGGTAGTGCAGAAATGATTTTGGCCCACTTTGGGCACGTCCCACCATCAAACGGGATCACCTTTTGGCGTGTTGTCAAGTCCCCTTGGTAGACCCATGCATGGTCTCTAAAACCCATAAGGTAGGGCCTGCTGGATATGTATAAATATTTTTTGGTGCGGGGCCAAATATGAGCACTTGGAATTTCTGCACAGAAATTCCTGCACAACTTTGCCCGACCCCATTTTGGAACTTAATTTCTGATCATGCGGGGTCCGCTTTGGCCCAGGTAAAATATCATTGTTATAGCCACATATACAGTATTCAAGGTCCAAATGGTGGTTTCTACATTGCTCCCACGTTGGGCCCACCAAGGACAGCCAAACATGGCCTAAAACACTAAAATTCAACGGTCTTTATTGTTTCTTCCGGCACGGTCCACTTGAGATCTGGATCTTCTTCATTTTTCATATCATGACTTAAAATGATCTCCCCAAATGGATGGACGGTGAGGATATAGCACATGCATCATGGTGGGACCCACGAGTGGGCCACCAGCTGGCCTCAAGAGCCAGCGTCCGTGGACGCTGGTACTCCCAGCGTCAGCGACACCTCTTGCTTCTTCTTTTCTTTCTTTCTCTTTTTTTTTTGTTTTGATCGAGTGGGGTCCGCTTTGGCCCAGGTAAAATGTCATTATTGTAGCCACACATACAGTATTTAAGGTCCAAATGGTGGTTTCTACATTGCTCCCACGTTGGGCCCACCAAGGACAGCCAAACATGGCCCAAAACGCTAAAATTCAACGGTCTTTATTGTTTCTTCCGGAACGGCCCACTTGAGATCTGGATCTTCTTCAGTTTTCATATCATGACTTAAAATGATCTCCCCAAATGGATGGACGGTGAGGATATAACACATGCATCATGGTGGCACCCATGAGTGGGCCACCAACTGGCCTCACGAGCCAGCGTCCGTGGACGCTGGTACTCCCAGCGTCAGCGACGCCTCTTGCTTCTTCTTTTCTTTCTTTCTCTTTTTTTTTTTTTGGTTTTGATCGAGTGGGGCCCACATAAGGGTGATCCACTCCGTCTATCAGGTTACCCAGCTCATTGGGGACCCAACGAGCCTAATATTAGGTGGTTAGATTGGTCTACAAACATCAATGTGGGCCGAGGAAGTTTCGTCAGTGGGCATCCTTACCTCCACTGTTTCATGTGGTGCGGTCCGCTTAATATTTGGATCTGGTTCATATTCGGGCCCTGGCCCTAGAATGACTTGGGAAAACAGATGAACGGTGTGGATACAACATAAACATCAAGGTGGGTCCCACGAATGGGGACCCCATTCAAACCGTCCGGTGACGCTGGACTGTTCCAGCGTTCTGACGTTGTGAACGTCCAGCGCCTGGACGCTGGTTCCCTTTTCTTTTCTTTTCCTTTTTTTTATTTCTTGCTTATTTCAAGTGGGGCCCACATGGGTATAATCCAATCCGTTCATCAGGTTACCCAACTCATGGGGAACCCGCAGAGTCCAATATTGGAAAGGTAAAAATGTTCACAAACATCACGGTGGGCCCAAAGATTTCGACAGTGGACATCCTCATCTCCACTGTTTTCTATGGTGTGGTCCACCCGAGATCTGGATCTACTTTATTTTTGGTGTCCATCCCTAAAATGGAATGGAGAAACAGATGGACGGCGTGGATCGAATACATGCATCAAGGTGGGTCCCACGAGTGGGGACCCACGGTCAACGCCCAAAGGGCTTTCAGCCCAGGCGCGGCTGGGCAGCAGCGTCCTCTTGATGCTGTCTGTCCAGCGGCCATCTCCTTCATCTTTTTTTTTAACATTATTATTATTATTATTATTATTACATGTACGTGGGGCCCTTTCATGATGATCCAGCCAATCCATCTCATTGCCCTTCACAAGGTGGGCCCAAGAAAATAAAATGAAAGTTAAATGAGAAAAAGGGGGAAAGTTTGCACTCACCTTGGTATCCTTGATCAAAGGTCGATCTTGACGGTTGAAGTGAATGAATGGTTGAGATGGAGGGGAGGTTGATGAAGATGGCCTACTCCTCTCTCTCTCTCTCTCTCTCTCTCTCTCTCTCTCTCTCTCTCACACACACACACACACACACACACACACACACTTAGGAAGGGTGTGGATGGCATATGAATGAAGAAGAAATGAAGGATGAAGGGGGAGAGATCGTTCCCCCCACCCATGCATCTTATAATCTTTATTATTATTATTATTATTATTATTATTATTATTATTATTATTATTTTATTAAATGAAAGGATGGTAAAGGACGTGGGGGGGCATGGGAGAGGAACGGGGTGTCATCACGACACTCCATCATTACACCTTTCTCTATTTTATTATTTATTTAATTTTTATTAATTTATTCTTTTATATATATTTTTTTTTTGTGTAATAACAAAGTGTAATAATTACAAGAGAGGGAAAATGATTGCTTGGGAGACCGTGTAGTGGGGCCCACATTGGGTGGCCCCACACGAGTGTGCACAACTACATTTTTTTAGGTGTTTTGATTAAATGTCCATATCTTTGCGCTCGGGTATCAGATCGATGCACTGTTTTCGCCATTGCGATCGCGAGGACGGCGCGGTCAATGTGACAGAGGTTTCGGAATCTCAGGACTTCAGTCATTTGGGTGCGAACTACGCACTGCCAGTCCGAGGCATCAGGAGTCGCGCACAAATTGATGAAAGAGTTACGGAAGGGCATTACAGATACACATATATTTTGAATTCTCGTGGTAACACCCGAGTACAGAAAAGTACGGGGTGTTACAATCTACCCCCTAAAAGAAAATTTCGTCCTCGAAATTTCTAACCGTAAACATGGTATCAAACTCATAATAGGAAAAGCCAACTATGCATATTATCAAACTTATATTAAGCAATCATTCATCAAATAAGTGAGGATATTGCTTGTGAATAACAGCCTCATGCTTGGGTGCTAAGTATAGTATCTAAGTTTTTCAGATGGGATTCCTATTTAGGCTAAGTTCTCAAGTCGGGAATCCTATACTCATGTCTCTAAGTTCATTTAAATGGGATCCTAATTCAGTCTAAGTTCTCAATCAAACAAGGAGGAAAGCCTACTTTTCAATGCTTCTACATTCTTCACGACTAGATTTACCAGCAAGTGGTCCTCAACCTTATGCTTTGAATATACTCTAAGCCTACAATTTCTTACACTAGTGCCCCAAAATTACTAACAGGATAACTTAAATTCAGTAAGATGCATATAAACTCCATACCCTAGACCCTAACAAAAATCTAAAACCTAGGTGCTTATACGTATGTAGTATATAACTGACTGTTTGAGCTAGGGTTATTACAGTCTACCCCCCTCCAAAGAATTCTTAGTGTTTAACACACACGGAAGAACGATTATAGTAGGTCTGAGCTTGATACATTGATCTTCTACGTAGCCAGGGCAGTGAGTTCATTTGTATCATTTCTTAATCCTAGTGAATCTTGGTCTTCTGCTTGGCTAGAGCATTGAGTCCATTGGTAATCGCTAGGATTTAGAATGTGGATCAAACCGCGTATACTTCGCTTAAATATGGTTCCGTAAATCCATGATCCTGATCATTTTAACATTTTGGGAAATATCATATAGTTTTTCAATTTTACAAGAAAAATTTTCGGATCCATGAGGAATAAACCTAAATGGCTCATCATACTTCCGCTGCGCACTCTGATTATTTGACGAACTATTTTACTCGAATTACCATAAAGTTCTACAAGTTGCTAAGATTGATGCCAACAAAGTCAACTGACTACGAGGATCTTAATCGCAAAGCTACTCTTCTTAACTGGATTCCTAATCTAGTTATAATGCTTTGTGTAAGGTCAAATCATTTACTAGTTATTTACTGCACCACTATTCGTTGGATATCAATGATGCTACTCTTAGGTCTAAAGCATAATTTTGTGGGCAATGATTTTTTTTTCACGGAACCTAAGTTCTGTTTCTAAGTTCAAATGATTATCTCGACGGTTTCAAATGAGCCTAAGTTTATGTCTCTAATTCACAATACACCCTAAGTCTAAGGGAATTTCACCTAAGTTCAAGTCTCTAATTTCATCACCCTACTTGAGACATCCGTAGTTTGTATAAGCTTCATTTTCCCAAGGCCTGGTTTATCGTCACTCCGCTCTGATACCACCTGTAACGCTCCGAATTTTCACAACCCGAGTTCTAGACCCGTGTTTTGAAGACCCGGGCGTTAGCCTATGAAGAAAACCCACATTTCAGTCCATTTTCAACTGTCATTCCAAGAAGGGTATTCACTGCGGAAGAAAACAAACCATGCATATAGGAAAGATACAACAAATATCGCAGAGTGGTGCCCATAAGGCTTATACAAACCGAATATCTCGAATTTAATTCAGAATACACTAATAAACAATTAAAATTATATACAAAATTTAAAACAGCAACCATTAAACATGGTTCTTTGATCCATGACACCAGTAAAACCTGAGCATCCTGCTCCATTCCAGTATAACCTGTACATTATTTAAATCACCTACACCAACTGTACGGTTGAAATTTAACAACATGAGTGTCCAGCTCAGTGTGAGGTCCCCTCAAGATTACACACCAACACATTAATCAAGAAGAATAAAAAATTAAAAAAAATGTACAAAACATCCATGATGCAGTCTTTCTTAAATGCATGAATGCATGCACATGTCCCTCAGCCTGGGGATGCACATCCAGCTGGAAAATGTGGTCTGGAAGTCACTAAGGACACACATCAGCCCCACAATACAAATTTATCAATTGGTGATTCGGAAGTCACTAAGGACACACATCGGCCTCACCCAGTGGTCTGGAAGTCACTAAGGACACAGATCAGCCCCACAATATCACGAGTAGTCATCACCAGCAAAAATACCAAAGGTACGTGCTCTCAGTGAATGACACACTCTATGGTGGTCTAGAGCCAGCGAAAATACCTCGAGGGCACGTGCTCTCAACAACCAGACCACCTGACAGTAATATGGCTCGTCACCACACGTCCCGTCTGTGCCATGATATGCATGATTAAACCAACCATTATTATTCCAATTTACAATCCAAATCAATTATGACATTCCCTTACAACTAGTGGCCTTTCATCACAATAATTCTCCAAAATATTTCCACACGAGTCCAACTAGAGACATAATCAATAATTTATCTCACAGGACCATTGGTCCATCAAGTCCATCGGGAATCCCAACAACTCATCTCAATAGGACATTCAGCCCAACAAGTCCATATAAGGACGTCATTAAAAACATTTCCATACTAGTCCAACAATTCCATCTGAGGACACCATTAGGAATCTTTCCAATAAATCACTTCCAAAGGCCACCAGTTTAAGGTCACATCAAATATAGGTGATCGCAACTATTCAAATTCACATTCCACTTTCATATTCCAAACATGATGAATGAAAATGACAATTCCAAAATTCGTAAATAATTCACAGTTATAAAGAAAATCACATATAACAAGATTAAACATATGATTTATGGCAAAATCAAACAGCAGAGGTAATAATGAGACAGAGTAAAATTTTCAATCATATATGAATAAAACTATTACTTAATTAACATGAAGGCGGAAAGCTCAAGGGGAGGAATCATCACCTTAAGAATTGAAGCATCTTTCAATGTTGCTTGAAGCATGTACACGCTCGCTAGAATTCGACCCTACCATGTTTTAGACCATTTATGCGGTTAGATTGTTATATCCATAATTTATACGGTTAAGATCAACCCTATGGTGGTGGCTCTAAATTCAAGTTTTAGGGTTTAAATGACTTATTTAATACTTTAGGAAGGTGGTGGATCCCATGGATGTGGCCCCACGTACATTTCTAATTAAACAGACTTTACATGCATAAATGGTTTTGGGCTAAGTTTGAGTTCAATTTGTGATCACAAGGGGCCATCTTCTGGAGAAATAAAATGACCACTTTACAGACCAATGTAAGGTCTTCAAAACTCATAAGACGGATCCCTTTGTTTGCTTGTGTACAATTTTTAACAAAGGCCCAAACATAGGTACTTGGAGTTGTGCAGAAATGGTAGTGGAGAAATGATTTTGGCCCAACTTTGGGCACGTCCCACCATCAAACAGGATCACCTTTTGGCGTGTTGTCAAGTCCCCCTGGTAGACCCATGCATGGTCTCTAAAACCCATAAGGTAGGGCCTGCTGGATATGTATAAAATTTTTGGGTGCGGGGCCAAACATGAGCACTTGGAATTTCTGCACAGAAATTCCTGCACAACTTTGCCCGACCTCATTTTGGAACTTAATTTCTGATCATGTGGGGTCCGCTTTGGCCCAGGTAAAATGTCATTGTTGTAGCCACACATACAGTATTCAAGGTCCAATTGGTGGTTTCTACATTGCTCCCACGTTGGGCCCACCAAGGACAGCCAAACATGGCCTAAAACACTAAAATTCAACGGTCTTTATTGTTTCTTCCGGCACGGCCCACTTGAGATCTTGATCTTCTTCATTTTTCATATCATGACTTAAAATGATCTCCCCAAATGGATGGACGGTGAGGATATAACACATGCATCATGGTGGCACCCATGAGTGGGCCACCAACTGGCCTCACGAGCCAGCGTCCGTGGACGCTGGTACTCCCAGCGTCAGCGACGCCTCTTGCTTCTTCTTTTCTTTCTTTCTCTTTTTTTTTTGGTTTTGATCGAGTGGGGCCCACATAAGGGTGATCCACTCCGTCTATCAGGTTACCCAGCTCATTGGGGACCCAACGAGCCTAATTTGGGTGGTTGGATTGGTCTACAAACATCAATGTGGGCCGAGGAGGTTTCGTCAGTGGGCATCCTTACCTCCACTGTTTCATGTGGTGCGGTCAGCTTAAGATTTGGATCTGGTTCATATTCAGGCCCTGGCCCTAGAATGACTTGGGAAAACAGATGAACGGTGTGGATACAACATAAACATCAAGGTGGGTCCCACGATTGGGGACCCCATTCAAACCGTCCGGTGACGCTGGACTGTTCCAGCGTTCTGACGTTGTGAACGTCCAGCGCCTGGACGCTGGTTCCCTTTTCTTTTCTTTTTCTTTTTTTTATTTCTTGCTTATTTCAAGTGGGGCCCACATGGGTATAATCCAATCCGTTCATCAGGTTCCCCAACTCATGGGGAACCCGCAGAGTCCAATATTGGAAAGGTAAAAATGTTCACAAACATCACGGTGGGCCCAAAGATTTCGACAGTGGACATCCTCATCTCCGCTGTTTTCTATGGTGTGGTCCACCCTAGATCTGGATCTACTTCATTTTTGGTGTCCATCCCTAAAATGGGATGGAGAAACAGATGGACGGCGTGGATCGAATATATGCATCAAGGTGGGTCCCACGAGTGGGGACCCACGGTCAACGCCCAAAGGGCTTTCAACCCAGGCGCGGCTGGGCAGCAGCGTCCTCTTGATGCTGTCTGTCTAGCGGCCATCTCCTTTATCTTTTTTTTAACATTATTATTATTATTATTATTATTATTATTATTACATGTACGTGGGGCCCTTTCCTGATGATCCATCCCATCCATCTCATTGCCCTTCACAAGGTGGGCCCAAGAAAATAAAACGAAAGTTAAATGAGAAAAAGGGGGAAAGTTTGCACTCACCTTGGTATCCTTGATCAAAGGTCGATCTTGACGGTTGAAGTGAATGAATGGTTGAGATGGAGGGGAGGTTGATGAAGATGGCCTACTCCTCTCTCTCTCTCTCTCTCTCTCTCTCTCTCTCTCACACACACACACACACACACACACACACACACACACACACACTTAGGAAGGGTGTGGATGGCATATGAATGAAGAAGAAATGAAGGATGAAGGGGGAGAGATCGTTCCCCCCACCCATGCATCTTATAATGTTTATTATTATTATTATTATTATTATTATTATTATTATTATTATTATTATTATTATTATTATTATTATTTTATTAAATGAAAGGATGGTAAAGGACGTGGGGGGCATGGGAGAGGAATGGGGTGTCATCATGACACTCCATCATTACACCTTTCTCTATTTTATTATTTATTTAATTTTTATTAATTTATTCTTTTTTTTATATATTTTTTTGTGTAATAACTAAGTGTAATAATTACAAGGGAGGGAAAATGATTGCTTGGGAGACCGTGTAGTGGGCCGCACATTGGGTGGTCCCACACGAGTGTGCACAACCATATTTTTTTAGGTGTTTTGATTAAATGTCCATATCTTTGCGCTCGGGTATCAGATCGATGCACTGTTTTCGCCATTGCGATCGCGAGGACGGCGCGGTCAATATGACAGAGGTTTCGGGATCTCAGGACTTCAGTCATTTGGGTGCGAACTATGCACTGCCAGTCCGAGGCATCAGAAGTCGCGCACAAATTGACGAAAGAGTTACGAAAGGGCATTACAGATACACATATATTTTGAATTCTCGTGGTAACACCCGAGTACAGAAAAGTACGGGGTGTTACAAGACTCGAAAAAGAAAAAAACACAAAGCCTTTGTCTACTCCTTTCGGTCACGTATTCTAATACAAAAGATCTTCAAGAGAGGCAACTATAAAGCATACTTTACATGATGTCAGAGTAGAGCCTTCTACCTCGGGTGTTCATAACAGTGCCAAAGTGTAGAGCTGCAAGGCCAGAAAAGCAAGATGTAGAAAGTTCAGGAAATAACCCTACAGTGCTGCTGACTATATTTCAATGTCATCGAAATTGAGAGTTCGATGCCATTGAAGTGCCATAAAAAATTACTTCGATGCCATCAAAATCCCATCGAACAAATGCAGAAAAAAGCCAGTCTCTGGACTGTTTTTGATGCCATCGATCTGTTTCCAATGCTATCGAAGTTCTCATCGAAAGAGTTGATAATTGTGTGATTTTTGTGAAAGTCGGTGGAATCTTTTCGATCTGTGAAACTTGATGGATTTTTCCTATTTAAGGGCTTTTCCCAACACATCTTAACAAATCCAAGGAGTCCTAGAAGAAAAGGAGTAAGGAGAATTCAAAGTAGAGGCTTCTACATTGAATTTTTGAAGTTTCTAGTTCTAGTTTTATGTTTTTCTATGTTTTTTTAAGAGTTTATTAGTTCAACCATCTTCATGGTTGGCTAAACCTCTTAGATAGGGCTAAGAGGTGAAGCTTATAGTCGCTTATAATGCTTAAATTTCATTTATTCAAGTGTTTAAGGTTTTAATGATGAATTTGATAGTTTTTTGTTTGAATAAAGTTTATAATTTTAGTTTAATCTTTCATCACTTGTGATTGTGATTACATGAGATAGTTTTTTTTTTTTCTAAGATTGATCAAGTAGGTTTTTAAGATTTTTTATTTTTAGAATTCATAGATTCATCATGATTATAGTGGATGCTTCATAATCCTACAAGTTAAGTACTTCATATTCTATCTAGAACCAACCTATTGAATTTCAGATTCTATATTAGTTTGTGAATTATGGTTTAAGTGAATTTATCTTCCAATTGGATAGAGATAGGACTTCGATTCCAATTAAGTTATCAACTTAGATTGATGAATTTGACATTGTAAATTATTATAAGTGGATCATTGGCACTCTAATGCTTTTATTCTCTGAATTTCCTTTTAAAGTTACTATTTATGTTCTAAAATCACTCAACTTGCTATAAATATGAATTTAGCTAATCTAGGTTAGTTTATGTTTGGAATTGTTACTTCAAATTCCTGAGGACGATCTCGATCTCTACTAAATTATTACTACATTGTAGCCCTACACTTGGGGTTGTGAACAGAGATAGCCATGACGGGTGTTATATCCCGTAGGTAGGGCATCAATGAGCCTACTGCACCGGTCGAACAAACCGAGGGGCACAAACTCTCTCAAACATAGCGGATGGGTCCACACCTCGCCCTGACGGAAGATTCAAACTCCTCTTCTTGATTGGTGTTGGTCACGATTTAAGAATCTGTTATAAATATTGAATAGATAATATGTTGGGGATCACATTGATTGTCATTCACAATAAATTCACAAATATCCTCATCACATCAGCACACAGAAGAGAGAAGAGAGCATGCTTAGTTAGAAAGCATTTATTATTATTATATGGGTTCTTATTACATTCTAGGTTATGATTTACCACAAACCCTTGATTACATCTCTTTTAGAGTACCTTTATTTCGAAGTAAACTATACTATAGCGGCAAAAAGGTGATAAGTAAATCTATGGTGAGAAAACGATGAAGCTTAATAAGATGCAAGAGATGCATGATATGTAAGAATGCATGAACTTATGGTTGTTATTTACCAGCCTTGGAATCGTCTTTGTGATCCATGCTCCGAGCTCTGTAGCCTGCTCACATGGTGAGTTCTTAGGGTTGGGGCATTTATTAGTATTCTCCTTTTCCAGCATGATTCCATGGCTATTCAGGAGATTCAAGATAAAGGGATGTACGCTTATCATTTATTAATCTCCTAGACAGGGAATGTCATAGGGTGTCGTGTTAGACCATCCGCTGCGCAATTTCATGATGGATCTCTCTCGTTCTTGCTTTCCATCCCTACTCGTCATCGGTCCCCTTACACAGGATAAGCACAAGCTTGTCTTAAAACCTGCTGGGTAGTCATGGACTAACAGGGTGCCAAGATCCATGAACATAACTCCTTCGAGAGTTGTTGCTATGCCCAAACTCAAATTCTCATTGACAACAAAGTAAACCCTCTCATATATATATAAACGATTAAAATAAAACATATATTAATTATAAAATTAATAACATGTCTATACATGATCCATGGTTATTATAATCAACAATTAAGATAACATTATGCTACTATCGATCTTCAACCGCCCAACATATGCCACTTGTAATATTGTTGAAATGCACTTAATTTAAATGCTAGATATGCCACAATTTCTATTAAGCTCTCTGCATATGTTATAGTTTATCTTTACTTCCTATTATTAAGTGTTCGACAAATAAGCAATAGAATAGCTAGTCTAAGACAACATGCCTTGGATTGCTTATCCAACACCATGACCTAGAGAACCTATGTCGACATAATGCTCACATCCAACCGACTTTATAGTTTAATGATGACTACCTTTGAAAATCTCCAAGATTGAAGATCTAAAGACCAATGGCTCATAAAACAAGGCAATGTGTACTTAAAAGAAAACAATTAAGTAATGAAATAGTTGAAATATTCCAATCCTGAATCCATTGTTCAATCATTCTTATGAATGGCTTGGATAACTAAAACACGATAGATATATCTAACTACAACACATGGGAACATGTTATATATATCAAGTCTCACATTGATCCACAAAGCACTTAAGACATCAATACATGTCTATCACTACAATTGGTCTTCCAAAGAGATGATTAACAAATATGAGGGAGATGATGGGGTAGAACCATATTGGGGGCATTCCACAACTTGAGGTGTAATTTCTGTGTTTGGTGTTGTTGAACATTAGCATACCTAAATAATTTAGTACTGGAAGGGACCGATGATGGTACAAAATTGGGAAATAATAGTGGAAAAAAAAAGACTAAGATTTTCTTGCTTACCCGAATTATATTTGGAGAGGAATTAGTAAAATTAGGACCTACATAACCGTTGGGAGCATAAGCAACCTCAGATTGAATTAAAGAAGCAATAGATAATGAAAAATCCAAACAAACACAAAGAACACATGAGATTTTACGTGGAAAACCCTTGCGGGAAAAAACCATGACACAAAGCGACAATCAATCCACTATAATAAGAAGAAGGTTACAAGAGATGGAACAACTTACAATAAAAACCTTAGCTTTCTTTCAAAATCCTTATATACGTGCTAGGCTCTCCTCTCATTACCCTAATCATAATTACAAAGGTACTTTATATACCCTCGTACAAAATTAAGAAATAAATCCTGTACTTAAACAAACTTATGTATTTCCATCGGTCGGACTGACAGGACCAGATGACAAATCCCGATCGAACCGAAAATGAGCAAAACATCACAGAGTGCAATAGTATCGAATCCAGGAACACACCCATTTTTCGGTCATACCGACAAAGTCATCGGTTGAACCAATAGAGGCCTTCTCTGCACTATAATTAAAGGCACTCGATTAATAATCTCCACCGTGACTTTAATCATCCAGCTTCACTGCTCAAAGCTCACCATTTTTAATCATCTTCAAAATAATGACATTTCTTTGTGCACACTCCATCTTCATTTCTTCTTTGCCAAGCTCAGAGAAGTCGAGCAAAAATAAAACTTCTTTACAGGAACAATCTTCGTTAGCACGTCTATCGGATTCTTGTTAGTTTGAATCTTCTTAAGAGTGACATCTCCTTTAGCATCTACTGGATAAAGTGGTAACGAACATTAATATGTTTAGTCCACGAGTAATACATCAAGTTCTTTACCAAATTAATTGCATTCTCACTGTCACAATGTACAGGCACAACTTCCTGCTAAATCCCTGACTCATTCATCACCCTTTTAACCAAACAACTTCCTTGAATGCTTCTGTTACTACCATGTATTCAGCTTTGGTTGTGGAAAGTGCAACCACAGACTAAAGCTTCGACATCTAACTAATAGCTTACCCACTAATATAAACGAATAACCGGAAGTCGACCTTTTATTATCCACATTCCTTGTATAATCCACATCCACATAGTCAGAATTTTCAAAAATAAAAAATTAGTTCATTGTACATCGTATATACTGAAGTAACCATTTCATTGCTCCCCAAAGGTCTTTGCCAGGGTTTGACATATATCTACTCACAATACCAACCACATGTGAAAAATCAATTTAGTACAGACCATGACATACATAAGACTGTCAACCGTGCTCAAGTAGGGCATGCACATGAGACATATACTGCTTTTCTTCATCTGACGTAGGACATAACTCCAAAGAAAGCTAAAAGTGAGCAGTATGGGGAGTGTTAACTGATTTTGCTTTTTCTAGTTCAAACTTGACTAAGACCTTCTTAAGATATTCTTCCTGAGACAACCATAGCCTACTCATTTTCCTGTTTCTGTGTATATTGATGTCAAGAATCTTTTTTATAGCCCCTAGATCTTTCAGCTCAAATGTCCTGGATAATTGAACCTTTAATATGTTGATTTTAGACATGCTATGACTGACAATAAGAATATCATCAACAGATAACACCATAATAATGAATTTCTTGTCACTCAGTGCTCTAAAATAGACACAATGATCGAATTCACTTCTGATAAATTGCTAGCTCAACATGAAAGAATTAAATTTCTTATATCACTGCCTAAGCAACTGTTTTAGGTCGTACAATAACCTCTTTAACCTACAAACTGAATTCTCATTTCTCTGCACCTCGAACCCTTTAGGCTGCTTTATGTAGATCTGTTCTTCTAGTTCCCCATATAGAAATGCAGACTTTACATCTAACTGTTCTAGTTCCAGATTGTATTGAACAACCAAAGACAATATAAGTCTGATATATAGATACTTGATTTACCACTGGTGCAAATATTTCATTGAAATTTACACCCTCCCTATAAGCATAACCCTTCGCTTCTAATCTGGTCTTGTACCTATCCAGTTTCTTTTGATAAATCTACTTGCAACCGATTGCTTTCCGCCCAACGGACGGCTCCACTAGCTCCTGCTACAATCTGAAGATTGCACACCCCAGTGCAGGTAGCGAAGTAGTAAATACTCAGTGAGATTGATGTTGAACTGCATGGATTGGGGGTTAAGAACACTTATTGGAATTAGTTTAGGTTGGAGAGACGAAAACTGATTTTATGTACAAGTGTGGAGCAATTTGTGTGTGTGTTTGAAAAACAATAATGGAAAAGGGCTAAGGCCTTGGGGATATTCACCTTTAGTTAATCCATAATGTTTGATTCTTTGGTTCAGCTATAACTCAATTGGATTTGAATAAAGATCTGCTCCAATTGAAAGATGAAACAGTAAAACCACTTGTATATTTCACAAAAGATGGTGATCATAACCAATCGATCTGACCATAAAGCACTCGTTAGTTGATCGCAAGAAATTTGAAGCATCCACTGTGCCTGGAGTCGACAATGGATTAAAGAATTATATAGATAAACAACTTTGCCAAAAAGTTAATCGCTAAGATCACAAATTCATAAGATCAAATGCATATTTACAAGATAGAAGGCTTTGATTGATTGATCCAACCGTTAAGATTTTATCCATCGATCGTAGGAAATCCAAAGCATAACTGTTCCCAGAGTCTATAGTAGATCAAGGAATTTTACAGATTGATGACTTTACCTGCACTAGCTCGATGAACTTACCCGCACTAGCTCGATGAGCGTAGGGAATCTTAAGCATTCATCGTGCCTAGAATGGACAATGGATCAAACGACTTTATCGATCATAAACTACCTAATTGTTGTGCAAGGAATTCCAAGCATCCATCATGCTCGGAGTCTAGGATGGATCAAGTGGCTGTGCACAACAATAGATTCCGTTGAGGTAGATAACAAAGCCAATCAAACAAGAAGACTCCAATATTCAAGCACCATCATTGTTGAACCAAGAAAACCAAACTTTGTAAATCTCACCAAAGGCTTCACCCATAGCCTTAGTTAGGAGTTTAACCAACCATTCTACAAATGGAAGACTAAAGAAGAAAAAAAAACTTTATAAAAGAAAGAAAGAAAGAAAGAAAGAAAGAAGAGAGGAGAGAAGAGAAGAATGAGAGATGATCAAAATGAGGAGTGAAGCCCCTTTTATAGGTGAAGGGAGAGAGAGAGAGGGAGAGAGGGAGAGCTCACACAATTGAGAGAGGGAGGACAGTATATCCTCTCTTACACAAGTGTGAGCACACAAGTGAGAGAGGAGGGAGCCTTGGATTGTTTGACATGTGTGGGCTTTCTTTCTCTTCGTGCTTGCTTGTACATGCTTGAGAGAGGGGGGAGGAAGAGCCTGGATATTTTCTTGCATTCCATGTGTGAGAGAGGGGAGCTTCTTGCTTTGCTCAA
Source organism: Liriodendron chinense (assembly GCA_003013855.2). Lineage (NCBI taxonomy): Eukaryota > Viridiplantae > Streptophyta > Magnoliopsida > Magnoliales > Magnoliaceae > Liriodendron > Liriodendron chinense. Next base: position 1,515,683 of record ML058452.1, on the reverse strand, counting down.
TATGAGAGTGGAAGATGACCACCCTTTGCTGATTACACGAGAATGGTTGTCGGAGAGGTGACTTCCTCTTGTGGCACGTGTAAGGTGGGTCCCACCCTACTACTGGTGAGATGGTAAGGACGCCCATAACTTGTTGCTTCTGCTCATGTGAAGCATTTGAAGGGCCTCCTGTTGAAGATGAACTCCACCAAGCTTCTGGTCTTGGTCGCACATGAGGTGGGTTTGAAGGCCACCTGCTGGAGGGTAGAGATGGTTGCTTGCACACACTGGATGGAGACTGACTGAACTCTGGGCGGATGGCTGGATAGACACGCTGCTGCTAGAATCAATGTAGAAGACGTTATGTTCATCTGGACATTAGATGGAGGGCTGGCGTTGCAGGTGGCTTGAGGTGATGGACGGCTGAAGATTTGAAGAAGTGGGAACGTCCTTCATCTTGTTGCAATTGCACATGTGGGTGTAGAGTCCCAGCCTCTCCTACACATGTGAAAGGTGGGATCCACCTTGCTGACTTGTAAAACTGGTTGGACAGAGAATGATTCCTCTACACGTGTGAGAAGAGGTTTTCCCATTGCGGGTTCGTGTGGACAATGGAAGCTGAGAACGGATGGCCTAATTGGTTAGTTGACGTGTGAGGACTCTAGCTACACGTGTGATGCATGCCTGACGTTGGATTGAAGAGGCTGCTATACCTGGACTAGACCTGGAAAAATTCAACCAGACCTGCTAATCGGACCCCACCCGACCCGATTTTTTCCAGTTTAGGGTTGGAAAATTTGACCCGAATTCAATTTTTGGGTTGACCTAACCCAATTCGGATTTTTATGAGTCGGGTTAGGGTTAAAGGTGACCCGACCCGACCCAACCCGAATCATATAGGGGTTAAGTAGACTATTATATATTGATTTTCTTATTAGTTAAATAATATATAGTTTTTTTTCTCACATATCCTGCTGGATGATGGTCGGAGTGGATTTCACTTCTGATGAAAGTGGGCCTCATTTTTGTTGGTGAGTGTGCACTAACAATTGGTGCACATGTTGTACATCAAATTGGCTGGATCGGTCAACATCTGTTGACCCGATCAAAACCAAAACTGAGAGAAAATCTTCTCTCCCTCCATTTTCATCAAAACATCTCAAATGGACGTTGTCCGTTTTCATGATCGTGCGGCCCACTTTCGAACAACAGTCTAGCTGATCCAATCCGTTCATATGGTTTGAACATGAGAGTATAGCAAACCCCAAGTGTTTAATTGAAGGTATTATTATATAGTGTACACAGTTAGAAGCCAAAGATGGTATTATGTAACTGATTTTGTGATTCCTGACCCTTCAAAACCTGACCACTGAGACCAATGTAGCCCACATTAGCTCGATCCAAATCATCTATCAATTTTTAGCATCATTTTTAATTAGAACCCAATTGATATCAGGTGTGGACGCTCATGTATATAACCATTATTTCGCATATAAGTTACATTGTGTGGATGGCGGGTCCGAAAACAGAAATATTCCGTTTTCTTTTTCTCTCCCCTCCGTTTCTTTCCGTATTAATTTCAATCCGTGATAATGCATTCGAGAAAATTTGAGCCATTCATAACCCTTAGTTGCAATCTATTCTAACCGTCCAATAATATTCACCATATTAGGGTTGAGAATGCCATTTTATAAATAGAATTTTTCTTTCATTTTTCTCCCTTCTTACATCTAGAAACCTTAAATCTCATGCTAATCATATAAACATGTCCGTTAGAAGGGGTTGGAGCTAAAATCTTAGAGTTTCCTAAGCTCCTCAAAATGATTCTACTCTATCCATAGCTGTTGGATTGAAGGAAAACTGACGGTTGGTGTTTCACCATTGGAGGTTAGGTCTTCTTCTCCGGAGGTGTTGTTGTTACTAAGGTAATGCATTCATAGAGTTCTTGCTACTGAGGTATAGGTAAGATAATCATCCATTTCATCTTTCTGTTATATCTATGATCGATTCGGTTTGCTACCAAGTAGTAAACCAAGTTGAACTCGTTCTATGCCTAGTTCATATTAGTTTGTAGAAGCTGTTCATGATCCGATGAATGTCTAATTTAGTTCAACTATTTAGGAATGATCATGATCATATATCCTCACTCTTAAAGTTCAGTTTGGTTGAAACTAGTTGTAACTTGTGCTGAGTTGACTCAACAAAATTGAATGAGTGCAGTTTGAAGTGAAGTCAAACCCCTGACTATTCATGTCAGATTCATGAGCAATGTTGGGTAGGCATTGGTAGCTGAAGATTTAAGTCTAGTTGTGAATTGATTTAATAAAATTCCTCTATTAGGTGAGTCTTTCTTGAGAATTCTTAGTATTTTTATTCAAATTGGGGCTTGAAATAAGATATGATTTCAGTTTAATTTACAAATTAGTTAGTTGATCATTAAAATGTGGGTCAACCGGACCCGACCTGTTTTAATTTGAGTTGGGTAAGGGTTGGAAAAATCTAACCCGAATTTAATTTGGGTTGGATTAGGGTTGAGATGGAAATGACCCGACCCAAACTTGACCCGACCTAAACCCAACCTGACCGGACCCATTGCACCTCTAACTCGGACGATAGATGCTCATCCAATTGTTGGGCGGCTGGGATTTCCAGCTGCTATACGTGATCTAGCCGTTGGATGAATGGGTCTAATTGTTGGATGACTAATGATCTGCTGCTGGATTTGGAGATGAGGCTTCCCCTATTGGATGGAAACCTCCCTCCATGGCTTTTACTTCACATTAGAACAAGGGAAGCTCCTCCTTAATTGGTGGAGATTTCCTCTTGGGCGCATGGCTGGTCCACCATGTGAACGTCTCAATCATGACCGTCCACACATGATGTAATGCCTAATATGACCATCCAAATATGCACAGCTTGAATTTCCAAATTGCGTGGCCTTGATGACGTTTTTTAAGCTTCATATTTTCATCTCTACTATAGAGAATGGTCCAGTTTTTTATCTTACGGCTCGATTTGCCATAAGATTGTTTTCATGTTTGATCTTAACCACTTTTGAGCTGGCTCGGATCATTTTCATTCCAGCCTCTCCTAATCTCCAACACAATGAAATCCATCTATTGAGGGATAATTAACTGAAAAATCAACGATAATGCTTTTAGTAACTAGGGTTATTATACAAAATTAAGCACTTATCAGCTCTCGTGTTTGAATTTTATATAGAGAGTCCATCTCATCATGCATCGTTGTTATCTACTTCTCTGCATCTTTGTCTTTTAATGCTTGCTGAAAAGTAGACGGATCCTCCTCATCTATAATAAGAACAAATCCAATGTTTGAGTTGTTCCTGTATCTTAATGGTAACCTGCAATCCCTTTTATGGATTTCTCCTAATACGTCACTGCTCCACCTCTTCCTGTACCTCTACCTGCAGCTTAGGTTCTTCAAGCATTTTACCCTTGTCTATTTTAACATCAATAACGGATTTTTTCACTTCCTTGTGCTCATCCTTCTGAAACAAATAACCTTCATCTAACTTGACATCTCAGCTAAATATGATTGTTTGTGAAATCCGGTCATACAATATGTAACCTTTCACCTCACATCATAGCCGATAAAAGTACACTTCTTAGCCCTTTGGTCTAGCTTATCTCTCTCAACTAATGGTATATGAGAGTAAGCGTCATAACCAAATATCTATAACCCCGAGTAATCAATTACTTGATCACTTCATACCTCTTTTGAAATTTTACAATCAATAGCTATAGATGGAGATTGATTTACCAAATAACAAGCTGTAGAGATGGCTTCAACTTAAAGCTACTTGTCAAACCTAGAATTACTCAACATATATACTTTGGGCTCTTTCCAAAATATTTTGGTTCACATGTTTAACCATGAAATTCTACTTTGGTATATGCTTCCCTGTGTTGTACCTCACTATGCCCTCACTTTTATAGTATTGATTAATTTCCTCTGAAGTAAATTCACCACCGTTATCTGTCCTCAGAATTTTTATTTTTCGCCTTATTTCATTTTTAACCATTACCTTCTAAGTTTTGAAAGTGGAGAAAACATCAGATTTATGCTTCAGAAAGTAAACACAAACTTTCTTAAAGAAATCGTTAATGAATATAGCAAAGTATGATGACCCTTCTCCAAAAACAATAAGCGACGCCCCCTACACATTCGAATGCATATAGTCTAGCTAGCCTTTACTAACATGTTTTTTTTTAAAGGATAACATTGATTGTTTTCCATAGATGTAATGCTCACTTATATTTAAATCAAAACTTTTATAATTAGGAATTAAACGACAATCGAGAAGTACCTTCATACCTCGCTCGTTTATATGGCTTAAAAACACCTGCCATAAATGTGTTCTCAACGTGTATAAGATCACCCAAATCTTATGGGACCCAGTGATGATAGATCATAAGCCAAAACACAAATTGTTTGAACAAGCCGAACCACGTTTAAGTACATTTGTATGTTGAATATTGATCGTCCATTGTTTCTCATCTTGGCCGTCTAGTAAATATAAATTGCACAGTATTTCAGTGTAATTTTTGGTTACCTTATTTGCATGAACCGGGCCCACAAATGGAACGGTTTACTTTTAAAAGTTTTGAGTGTATCAAAAGGGAGTGGATAGCCAGTGTGGGGTCTGCAGAAATGTTCGTCACAAATCCTCTCTGTCCATCGATTTTAAAATACCACAATAGGACAGGATTCTAAAAATCTGACAGATCGGAAACTTAGGTGGGCCACACAAACAAAACAGTTCGAACAGCAACGGCTACCGTTGAAACCTTCCCAGAGCTGACCATTATGTTCATATGCCATCCAAACCATTGAATAGAATTACTACCACTCATATAATCTGTGGGAACCAATATCACCTAAAAAAAATAAAAAACTTTCACCGCCGCCAGGCATTCAATTCCCACTGTTTTCTGTTGGATGGCACACGTGAGTTTTGGATCTTTCTATTTTTAGAATCCTACCCAGGTCTTTCAACCAACGTGTAGGGACGGAGTGTGTTTGACACGTACATATCAATGGCTCCCATATGTCCCGGGCATTCTCCTTCCGCGCAATTTCCCTGCGAGGAATTTTCTCGGGTGCTATTTTGAGTTTTAGTGGTGTTGGGTTAATTACTTTAATTTTTTGAAAAATAATTTTTAATGTATACTTTTTCCGTGGCTTCTAGCCTTTCGTTTACCAGAGTCGTCGCAATTTTTTCTACAAACTTAGATTAGCGCTCATGAAATCAAAGTTTGGTAGGTTTGTTAATTACATCAGAGTACAGAGCTGTACACATCACAGATGTGCTACCATGGCACGTAGGTACAAGATCAAATTCATCTGTCAGTTAGTTCGACTATATTTTCTTCTCTAAAATTAATCTAAAAGATGGCCTAATATTGAAAACAGGTGGATGGATTAGAAAAATTCAGCCAAGTGTTTTAAAGCCCCATGTTTGCTTTGCAAACTGTGACCCACATAACAAGTGGATCAATCTATCTCTTTAGCTTGGGCATCAATATAGTGTTGTAAGGCACACCATGCCGTCCATCCATCCCGCCGTATCATGTTAGGTTATGAGTATGACACCACAAATGAGGTAGATCCATAACTTAGGGCCTGTTTGTTTTCCATGAAACATGTAAATCCATGGTAAATGAGTAATTATTACTTTTCACAATTTGTTTGAAAATGAGAGAGTACTTCCACCTCAAAAAGCACCCCCCAAAAGTGTTGACTTAAATTTGTGAGTCCCACCATAATATATGATATATCAGCACCATCCATATGTTTTATCGGCACATTTTGGGACATGAACCAAAAAAATGATAGGGTGGTAGCGCTCAAATGGCCCGCATGTAAGGAAATAGTGGCCTTAATTTGTCCACCATTGAAAGTTGTTTCCTTCATGGGGCCATATTGAGGTTTATTTGTCATCTAACCGGCTTAAGGGTCACACAAACATGGATAAGAGGAAAACATAAATATCAGATTGATCCAAAACTTTTATGGGCCCCTATAAGTTTTTAACGGTAGGCGTTCAATTCCCATTTTTTTCCCCATGGTGTGGTCCACTTGAGCTTTGGATCTGCCTCATTTTTTGGATGACGCCCCCTAAATTCAAATGGCATAATGAATGGGCGGTTTGTATAAGCCACATACATCACAAGTGGCCCCCAATTTATTTCACAAAATTCACGATTTAGTGTTAAGAAAAAGTAAATCATTGTCTACATTGGAAAATATATAGTAATTGCCTAGGTAAATAATTATACTCATTTACAAGTTAATTATAGTTGAGCCAAAAAATCAAATAGGCCCTAACTGGACCATGCTATAGAAATCAGTGGGGATTCAACATTCACTATTAAAATCTTTGTGGAAAATTCTTTTCTTATATAGGTTCGCCAAACAGATACTTTTTCACATAAGAAATTTTCAAAAAATAATTTCACATTAAAGAAATCTTTCTTGAGAATCAATTTTGCATTTGCTGGGTACGAAACACGGTTGTAGGGAGAGGTTATGTTGGATTTAGAAAAAAAGAAAAGAAAAAAAAAAAAGAAAAAGAGTAAACCATAGGAAATAAGAGAAAATTTGTACCTGTGAAGAGTGATGATACTTAGAAACTATATACATGGATTACAAGTAATTCAAATTAAACTATCAGCTTATGATGCATGGAGGGACGTGGTGAAGTCGATCACTGTCTTCCTCATGGGATAACCACTCTGAATCCACAGAGCTCTCTAGAATCCTCAACAAAGCTTCCTCGAATCCATGAGATGAAGAACAACAAAGCTTCCTTGTAGAACAACAAAGTAATGAATAATAAAGAAGGCTAACCCTAACAACAAATTAAAGAGTGTTTAAATACTGAAAGCAAACCCTAAAACGTAATTGTTTATGGCATTCGATTGTTCTTGTAAAGCTCTTGAAATGCAGGAATTGTTAGGCAATCTTGTGTCGCATGCACATTGGCGGCACAAATACCACAAACGTTCTCACATTCTCACTAGGTTTGATCGTTTCTACCTTATTCAATTCCATGGCCTCAACATTTCTAGTGAGATTAGTTACTCCTGCATTAACATCATCTTCCTTCTTTAAGACATAAATTTCTCATTTTTTTGTAGGTTGGACTGACATGTGATTTGTTGTCTTAGATGTATCTCATTATTGTGCGTTCTCAACCAACATATCAAAGTAATCCCACGCTTCACAAGCTTCTTTATTCATGAATTTCCCATTACACATCATCTCTACGAATTAGCGCATGGGTGAAGTTAATCCATCATAGAAAAATATTATGACCTGCCAAGTTTCATAACCATGAAGTGGGCATGCATTTAAAAGGTCTTTAAACCTCTCATAACATTAGAAAAGGTTTCATTCTTTTTTTTTTTTTACATAATTTATGATAGCCCGCCTCAGCATATTGGTTTTATGAATCGGGAAGAACTTTTTAAGGAACTCCCGGGTCATCTCGACTCATGTACCAATTGATCGTGGCCTCAGAGCGTGAAGCCATGATTTAACCCTCTTTTAAGGAAAATGAAAACAATTTTAGCCTTATAATGTTATCCGATACATTGTTAAAGTGTAGTAAGAAACTATCTCATCAAATTCTTTGAGATGTAAATATGGACTTTTGGAATTAAGTACATAGAATTTGAGAAAGAGTTGGATCACTCCTGGTCTGAAGTCCACATTCCCTGCATTGTGATGGAAGATCATGTAAGAAGGGATACTCTATCTAGCGGGTTGAAGATAATCACGTAGAGTTCTAGGATGAGGAGCATTACCCACTCCATTCTCTCCAATTTTTGGTTGATTTTCATCCAGAGCACGTTGGTTTTGTTGATTTTAGCTCTTAAATTTGGGTAATTCCCAGCCATACTTCTAAACAATTCAAAAGATCTCCGATGATTTTGAACATGGCGGTGGATGGACAACATGTCAACTAATCCTCCTTTACTTAGCAATCTGAGAGTGTGATCACAACCCGCTTTGGGCATGAACCACTCAAACTATTCTAAGTCTAATCTACTTATATTCTCTAAATAAATAAGAATTCTGAAATAACTAAGTAAGGAGAGTTAAAAGGATAATACCCGATTGAAGTTGTAAGTTAGATTTCCTACAAAAACAAACAATCCTAATTCTAAATTATTTTAGAAAACACTATTACAAATAAAATCTCCGGCAATGGCGCCAAAAACTTGTTCGCTAACCCCAAGTATAAGGCTGTGATGTAGTAATAATTCGGTTAAGACCAAGATTGTCTTTAGGGATTTAGATGTAAAGTATTCTTCTAAAATAATCTAAAATCGAAATTAGATTAAGAATTAGAACCAAAATTCTGAATTTAATGGAAGTGATTGTGAAAGCAGGATTAAAAATGGAATAATCAATAGAAGATAAAACACTAGAGTGTCATGGATCCATTTATAGTCATTCTCAATGCTCAATTCACATAGATTCATTCTATAACTCAACTAGAATTAAAATTCTATCCTATCCAACCGGATAATAAAGCGGTTAAGTCAATATTCAAACATCCAACTGAGATTAAGACTTTGAGTAAAAAAAATTTCTCTTTAAGAACCAAGTTCTAGATAGTAAGGAATTTAAAGCATCTAGCATGCCTGTAGTCTACGGTAGATCAATGAATTGTATAGATCAAGTGCTTGCAAAACATGTAAGTTAATTAATCTCAGCCCTTCCGAAGCATCCAATAAGCTTAGAGTCATCAGTAGATCAAAGTAGAACTAGAAGTAGAACTTTATTCAAAATTAAATCAATCAAAGTTCTACAAGCATAAAAAACAAACTACAAGCTTCCCCTCTTAGCCCTAGCTAAGAGGTTTAGTTCATCATAGACATGATTGAACTAGAAATCTTCAAAAATATAAAAAAAAACAAAACTAGAAACTAGAGGAAGATAGAGAAATCTGAAGTAGAACGTCTCCACCGACGAAACTCTTCACTTCTTTGTTCTAGATGCCTTTTAAAGCTTGAGAGACACCTCTTTATATATGAAAAAATTCGCCACCACATCTCAATTTGCGTAAGAATTTATGCACTTACATCAGTTGTTGGCTAGTCGACAGTGGGCGTCGGTCAATCGACAGGTTGGTTAGTTTGGCTAGCAACTGAAATTCGAAATCTCTGAACCCGATCGGCCCGTCGATAGGGTCCATCAGCCGATTGATAATGCCCATCTTCAGTCTAGCAAGTTCAGCCCAAAAATCCTAATTTTCTTTCTTTTTCCTTTTGGCCTAACTTGACTTCCAAGTGTTTTTAAATGTTTGAAATTAAGCTTCATTCTCTCTATTCTCTCAAATTTCTTATAGTCATGAAAACATAGTTAAGTTAGTATTTTAAACACATTGTTTCATGTAACTATAGCATGAAATTGGGGATAAATATACACAATTCTAGGTCTAACAAAGAGGAAAGCTTGCGGGATTCTGGAAAGCTTCTGATTACTGACGGTTAAGTTAAGTAGTAGCATCTGCCTCTACTTCTAGCTATCCCTTCCTAACCTTCTCCACTGCTTACTCTTCTAGTCAAGATAGTTGTAAAAAAGGAGAGAAGCGAAAAGCTTGCAGGATTTTATAGAGCTTCTGATTACTGACGGTTTAGTCAAGTCAGTAACAACTGCCTCTACTTTTGGACTTTCCTTCCTTCCCTTCTCTACTGCTTGCTCTCACCCTCTTTGAGTATGATATCTTTCTCTTTCTTTTTTCTTTTTTTACAAAGGATGAAAAGAAGTAGTAAAGGCAAGAATGTAAATGGACCAGTATGAGACTAGAGTGCAGGAATGTAAATGAACTAGTACAAGACTGGAGTGTCAGAATGTAAAGAAAAAACTATAAATTATTCTAGTAAGATGTAAGCTAGGATGATAATGGAGGTTCGAATGAATCCCTTTTTAAAAATTATTCTAGTAAGATATAAGCTAGGATGATATTGAAAATTCGAATGAATCCCCTTTTAATGTACAATCCAACATTTCAAATCAGCTTTTTGGCTATTAGTTATTTGTCCATTCCCCAGTAGAGTTGCCATTCTTTGCGCGCTTGAGGGTGGATTTCTCCCTCCTCTTTGGAGACGCTCACGAGGAGCATCCAAATATATCTATTTGTTGGACGGTATAATTGTTGCAAATTATTACAGATCGTTTGGTGGTTACATGTGTCGAACGATGGATAATAAGATATGTATATGATGATATATAAGTTATTGTTGAGATTTCTGATGTGACAAGATCTAGGTACCCGGTAAGCTATAGAGCATACGTCCCTTGTAACCCTAAAATAATTATACGCATAACAGCTACAGGCAGAAGCTTCAAAAGCCTAGATCCTATGTCTATCCAGATCTAGTTAAAATTGGGCTAAAACCTCTATACCTAACTGTGCAGAGGGGTTAAGAAGAGAAGATAATTACATTTATATCGTTCGTAATACCTCATGCAACATGCTCGTATCTGTATACTGATCAGAGTCGCCATTAACCAAAAATAGGTTCCAGAATCCACGATTTGGCTAGAATCCATGGAATCGTCTTGAAATCAGGAGATTTGAAGGACTTCCCAACTCGAATGAGTCTTAGATAGGTTTGCGCCATGGGTTCTGGGTAAGGGCAGCGATTACGGAAAAGGAAGAGGTTAGGCACCCTTTTACTACTCGTGTTAATCATGGTCTCTACTTCGTCAAGCTGCACGCTTTCAAGGGGATTCAAGGAACTTCCAGTAAGATACTGAAATTACGTCACTTTGATTATGCTTGTGTACGCGTATGCGTGCGGGAGCTTAGAGGAGCAACTAAAATTATGACTAAGTCCGAGAGGGGGGGTGATTATGATCTTTTAAAAATCTTTTTACCTACTTAACAGTTTTATCAATTTAAACTAAGCAAGCAAGCAATAACACTTTGGCTTCCAAGCCTAAGTGGGTCCAATCACAAGACTAGCATATTGATAAGTTGTAAGCTACCTAGTCTAAGCATGCATAAATTAACATATGATTAAACTAATCAAGTACCTAATCTATGCACTTAAGTAGATTATATGATAATGGTTCATATAATCTCAAGTCTACTCAAGTAAGTAAAAGTACATCGTGTGTGTAGATGTGCCTATCAAGTGCCTAACATATATTGTAATTAAGTATCCATAATTAAATAATTAAACACAATGTATAACAAGAAATGTGCTCAAATACAATCATAAATACAATAATGTACAATGGTTTAACTTTGGGTCTACTCCACTCCCGGTTCAAGTACTCAACCCCTTTGAGCACACTGCCATTCACTAGGGAGTTTAGATTAGATTCCTCCAAACCTATGTGTTTTAACTCGAATCCACCCAACTGGGGAGTTTATAGGTTCCTCCTAACCTACAAGTTTATCTCCTTGAAGACTTATTTAGGCTCGATAAATGTGCAAAGGACCGACAAACGCCCTTAGACTTTAGGCTTGACAAACGTGCCAAGAAATGACAAACATCCCTAGACTTTTAGGCTCAACTAATAAGCTAAAGATCGACAAACGAACCTAGTTCTAGTTTAACAAAAAAAACTCTACATTCAATTACCACAAGGAAAATAGTGGATAGACTCAACACAAATTGACAACCTTACTTGTCAGATTTGAGCCCCATTATAACGCCGCTTCGGGTTGCTTCTTCTTGCTCTCTTGTTCTTGAATCAGCTCTCCTTGTGCTCCCTTGATATTGTTGCCGATGTTTTACCAATGTTCCAGCTCCAACGATCAATCACCTTGCATTTACTCTTCTTGAGATGTCCAAGGTGGATATGAGGTAGGTTTGAGATACAACTAATGGGAATTGATTACCTAGAGAGTCTTACCTACAAGGATCTCATCATAGAGTTTTGGATAGGAATTTCACTATCAAGATAAATCCAAACTCTAGAGATCAAAGAAGGACAAGTAAATCTTTAACATAAGTTTGGAATGCTCTAATCTTGTGATAAATCATAGGGAAGATATCTTACTAGGGTTAAAATTAGAGCTCCTAATGGTGTGCAATGGTGGTAGCTTCTAACTTCTCAAAATTCTTTTCTTATGCACAAAAACGAATGCCCCCGCTTTTATAAAAATTTCTCCAACGGTAAAAAAATTGACAGATTCGCGAGTCTCCGATTGATCAAAAATCTGTCCAGAGAATTTCCAGAGATCTTTGGATCAAATTTCGATTGATTGAAACATGGTCCGATTGATTGATTGATTAATTGGAGGGACCACATTTGATTGATCGAAAGAATTATCCGATTGATAAAAAATCTGTCCAGAGAGTTTTAGAATTTTCTTGAACCAAATTCTGATTGATCGGAACATTGTCTAATTGATCGGAGTCCAATCGGAACCGATGTCCGATTGATCGGAGATCCATTAGAAACTGTTGTTTGGGGTGGTTTCGATACAACAGTTTTCACCTCTTTTATTAGCCTAACTTATCATGTTTCCTAAGTGTTCTAAGACTAATGATGATGACTAAAGGTTTTCTAAGTTGGTCCAAGTCATTTAAAAGGTTTAGGTTGTTTTGGTTCAAAGGGTTAGGGTCACCAAGGCATCTCTTTTACCTATTCTTCTTCCTTGATGCTTCTGGTCCATTTGAATCTTCGGTCTTCAGCTTGTCAAGGCTCAACCAACATTACAACATAAGGACCCACGTGATTGACAAATAAGGTGCACTAGTATGCCACAGAAAAGTGCACTAACAGATACTATGCTTTGAATACTGATTACGAAAAGTAAATAAAAATCGTAATGAAAATAATAGAAAAAAAGATTTTTCTGATTGAGACTCGAAAAAGGAAAAAAATACATAGAGCCTTCGTTTACTCCCTTCGGTCATGTATTCTAATGCAGAAGATCCTCAAGAGAGGCAACTATAGAGCATACTTTACATGATGTCAGAGTATAGCCTTCTACCTCGGGTGTTCATAATAGTGCCAAAGTGTAGAACTGCAAGGCCAGAAAAGCAAGATGTAGAAAGTTCAGGAAATAATCCTACAGTGATATTGGTCTATATTTCAACGCTATCGAAATTGAGAGTTCGATGCCATTGAAGTGCCATTGAAAATTACTTCGATGCCATCGAAATCCCATCGAACAAATGTAGAAAAAAGCCGGTCTCTAGACTGTTTTCGATGCCATCGACCTGTTTTCAATGCTATCGAAGTTCTCATCAAAAGAGTTGGTAATTGTATGATTTTTGTGAAAGTCGGTGGAATTTTTTAGATCTGTGAAACTTGATGGATTTTTCCTATTTAAAGGCTTTTCCTAACACATCTTAACAAATTCAAGGAGTCCTACAAGAAAAGGAGTAAGGAGAATTCAAAGTGGAGGCTTCTACATGAATTTTTGAAGTTTTTAGTTCTAGTTTTATGTTTTTTTATGTTTTTTTTGAGAGTTTCTTAGTTCAACCATCTTCATGGTTGGCTAAACCTCTTAGCTAGGGCTAAGTGGTAAAGCTTATAATCACTTATAATGCTTAGATTTCATTTATTCAAGTGTTTAAGATTTTAATGATGAATTTGATAGCTTTTTGTTTGAATAAAGTTTATAATTTTAGTTTAATCTTTCATCTCTTGTGATTATGATTACATGAGATAGTTTTTATTTTATTTTCTGAGATTGATCAAGTAGGTTTTTAAGATTTTTTATTTTATAATTCGTAGATTCATCATGATTATGGTGGATGCTTCATAATCCTACAAGTTAAGTACTTCATATTCTATCTAGAACCAATCGATTGAATTTCAGATTCTATATTAGTTTGTGAATTATGGATTAAGTGAATTTATCTTCCAATTGGATAGAGATAGGACTTCGAATCTAATTAAGTTATTAACTTAGATTGATGAATTTGACATTGTAAATGATTATAAGTGGATCATTGGCACTCTAATGCTTTTATTCTCTGAATTTCCCTATTAAAGTTACTATTTATGTTCTGAAATCACTCAACTTGTTATAAATCCGAATTTAGCTAATCTAGGTTAGTTTATGTTTGGAATTGTTACTTCAAATTCCTGAAGACGATCTCGATCTCTACTGAATTATTACTACATTGTAGCCCTACACTTGGGGTTATGAACAGAGATAGCCACGACGGGCGTTATATCCCGTAGGTAGGGCATCAATGAGCCTACTACACCGGTCGAACAAACCGAGGGGCACAAACTCTCTCAAACATAGCGGATGGGTCCACACCTCGCCCTGACGGAAGATTCAAACTCCTCTTCTTGATTAGTGTTGGTCACGATTTAAGAATCTGTTATAAATATTAAATAGATAATATGTTGGGGATCACATTGATTGTCATTCACAATACATTCACAAATATCCTCATTACATTAGCACACAGAAGAGAGAAGAGAGCATGCTTAGTTAGAAAGCATTTATTATTATTATATGGGTTCTTATTACATTCCAGGTTATGATTTACCATAAACCCTTGATTACATCTCTTTTAGAGTACCTTTATTTCGAAGTAAACTATAATATAGCGGCAAAAAGGTGATAAGTAAATTTATAATGAGAAAACGATGAAACTTAATAAGATGCAAGAGATGTTATGATATGTAAGAATGCATGAACTTATGGTTGTTATTTAGCAGCCTTGGAATCGTCTTTGTGATCCATGCTTCGAGCTCTATAGCCTCCTCACATGGTGAGTTCTTAGGGTTAGGGCATTTATTAGTATTCTCCTTTTCCAACATGATTCCATAGCTATTCAGGAGATTCAAGATAAATGGATGTACGCCTATCATTTATTAATCTCCTAGACAGGGAATGTCTCATTGTATGTATTATTGGAGAAAGCATTATTCATGTATTGAGATAGTGTTAGAGTATCATATGGGATGTGTAAGGATGTCCACGAATCCATATTGGATTGGAGAAATGGGATTATTCACTTCATGATTTGTTTAGATCACCATGGTAACGGCCACCAAGTTAACTTTGATGCTTTGGCTATCTGACATGAAGAAGGAATAGATAATAAGCATTAAATGCCAACTTATAAGTAAATGGTGGGCTTTATAGAGGATGGTGCGGCCACGCCAACGTGATGGATGGCGCTTTGGCTATAGATCTTAGCTCTAATGTTGGTAAAACATCCTAAAAGTGGTTGGCGCGACTTTTCCTCATCCATAGAGGGTTAACGCAACTTTTCCTCAAAGTAACAAGTTGATATGGCCACGCCTTCACCAAAGACAATGCATTTTTTTAGAATTGCACCTAAGAAAGCTACTCTATCCTCAAAGCTCTCAAATGGGAGAAATGTATAACTAAGTTACCAAATGAGACTCCCATGGGGTATTTATAGGCTTTTTCTGGGGCAATTGATGATGATGTGGAATCTAGAATGAGATAAGGGCCACACCAACATTCAATTTCACTCATCTAGATGCAATTTCGATAACATGGCAACCGTAAGGTTTAGACCGATCCGTGTGGTAAGGGAGTGGCATGGACCTTACCTCGGGGCTGTACCACTGACATTTCGGGTTGTGCTATCGGGTTGTGCCGCCAATACTTAGGGCCATGACATCAAGTTGCATCTTCCATTTTTTACCTTATTCGTTAAGGCCTCGCCTCATCTTTACGGGTCGCACTAAGTCATAACTTTGCTTATTTTTTTTACTTTTTCCCACTCTAACAAATTGTCATCTTCAAACAGTTGTGAAGTTTTTTTTATTATTTTTTAGTTTATTTTTCAAAATTATTCTTACAAGTTTGTTTCTTGGTGCGAACCAAGCTTCGTAACGAGACAATCATCTTCGTCACTTGGGGGGTGTTTGGCATCTCTACTCTAATTCAATAAGAGCTTTTTGAATAAGAGCTATTTCAATAAGCTATTTTTGTTCTAGCTCTTGTTTTAAATAAGCTCGTTTGGTAAAATATAAAAAAAACTTCTTATTTAAAATAAGTACATTTGGTAAAACTTCAAATAAGAGCTTTTTTAAGGGTAGTTGATGTCATTTTTAAAGATTACAACAACTTAAATATAAGAGCAATCCAAATGGTTGTTTGGGTAGACCATCTATCATGTGGGGCCCAACATCAATGTTGATTGTCCTTTATGTGGGGCCCCTCAATGTCCACTACCCATCACCATCACGTGGACTCCACATTTGATGTGTCCATAGTGTGGACCCTACCTTTGAAGTGTATTGTCCATCATGTGGGGCCCAGTTTTGATATTCCATTCATCGTGTGAGGTGCACCTTCTATATGGATCATCCATCATACGACCCACTTTGGATATGGGTCATCCATCATGAGAGACCTTGGATGTGGACCGTCTATTAGGTGGGGCCCACTTGATGTCAACTGTCCATTATGAGGGACCACACTTTTATGTGAGCCATCCATCATGTGAAGCCCACTCTATCCATTATGTGGGGCCACCTTGATGTGGACCATCTTCATGTGGGGCCCTATCTTCATTACAGGCCGTTCATCATGTGAGCCCATCTTTGATATCAACTGACCATCATGTGGGCCCACCTTCAATGACCATCATCCATCATGTGGATCCCACCTTTGATGTGGACTGCCATTTAAGTGGGACCTACTTGATGTGCATGTTTCGTCATGTTGGGCCACAATTTGATGTGGGCCATCTATCATGTGAGGCCTACCTTTGATGTGAACCTTTCATTACGTGGGCCCACCTTGATGTGGGGCCCCACTTCAATATGAGTCATTCATTATGAGGGGCCCATCTTTGATGTCCACCATCCATCATGTGGGTCATACCTTTGTTGTGGACCACTATCGTGTGGGGCCCACATCAAGTAGGTAGTCCATCATGTGGGACCATTTGATGTCCACCATCCATCATTTAGGTCCCACCTTGGCTGTGGACTATCCATCATGTGTGTTCAAACCTTCAATATGGGTCATTCATCATGTAGGCCCACCTTTAATGTCAATCATGTGTTCTCACATTCAATATCCACCATCTATCACTCGGATCCTACCTTCGATGTGGACCATCCATCATGTGGGTCTCACCTTTGTTGTGGACCATCTATCATGTGGGGCTCACTTGATGTGGATAGTCCATCATGTGGGACCCACCTTTGATGTCCACCATCCATCATGTAGGTCCCACCTTTGCTATGGACCATCCATCATATGGGGCCCAACCTTCAATATGGGTCATTCATCATTTGGTCCCACATTTAATGTCAATCTTCCATCATGTGGTCCACATTCAATGCCACCATCCATCATGTGGGTCCCCCCTTTGCTATGAACCGTCCATCATATGGGGCCCACTTGATGTGGATAGTTCATCAATCATGCAGGGCCACATTTTAATGTGGATCATCCATCATATGGGACCCACCTTTGGTGTTCACCGTCAATCATGTGGGGCCCAACCTTCAATATGGGTTGTTCATCATGTGGGCCTACCTTTGATGTCAACCTTCCATCATGTGATCCCACCTTCAATGTCCCCCCATCCATCATGTAGGGTCCCACCTTTGATGTGAGTGTTCATCATGCGGGGCCCACCTTTGATGTGACCATGCATTATGTGGGCCCACCTTGATGTGGAAACCCACATTCAATATGGGTTGTTCATCATGTGGGCCTACCTTAGAGATATTCTAAAGAAGAGAAGAGGGCAAGATGGGAATTACTTAAAAAGTTGAAGGACAAACTTGTCCAAAAATTAAATAAAAATGTCTACCCACTTAAGCTAAATAAGCTCTTCAAGAAAAAGTGACCTCCCAGTCACTTAATATTTAAGAGCTTATTTGTTAGTTTCTAAAAAATTAAGCTCTAACATGACAGTTTTACCAAACGGTCTATTTTTATAATAAGAGCTTATTTTTTTAGAAAAAGCAAATAAGCTCTTATTAATAGAATTGCCAAATGCCCCCTTGATAAAAATCCAACTTCATGGTGATACGGTCTATGGAGGGTGGATTTTTTACTATCTGCTTGTTGCTCGATGTGAACTGAACTTCGTAACAAGGAAGTTGGTGGGGTGACAGTCTATTTGAAGACTTGGCCGAAGGATGAAGAATGTAGTGTTGACTATTTGTTTATCACTTAGTGTGGACCACGCTTTCGAGTGGGGTGGTTAACAGAATCATTTAACACATAGCAGGAAAGCATGTAGTATTCCATTCAAAACTAAGCAATCTTCCTACCAATCTATTGGTGTGTTTGTGGACGTAGGATGGAGGGATAGGTAATTTAATTGCTCTTTGCTTTCTATAGCACAATTGGCTAGCACTTGAAGAGTTACACTAAACTAAGATAAATGTCTATAAAGGAAGAAGGATAAGCAAGTGTCGTGTTGGAAGATTTATATTAGATTGAGTTGATGTGGGCTTAGAGCTCTTAGTTATATATATAGACATGGGAGAGGGTTGCTGATGTGTACCTTTGAATCATTCTCTACAATCTTAGCTTAATCAGGTAGTCATTTAATAGACATGGCCCATTACACTTTATCTTCAAGATGGCTCTTTGCAATATTTACATGATCAAATAGTCTCTTACTCTCTTAGTTAAGTGTTGCCAATTATATTGTATCTTATGTGCTGCTAGCTAGCCATGCAATCTTGTGCATTCTTTTAGCCATTTCCATGTACTATGGCCTTTCATATTCAGCCATGCGTCAGCATGACAGATGCAACTCTAATTTACTTGTTTCTACAGGTGTCTTTTAGTGATGGCCAACTTGACCTCTCACAATCCTCCTTCATCTAGTCATGTTGGCCGTCAACCTTCAACGGCCGTTGTCCATCGTCATCTATTAACACTAGGTTTTATCATTTTACCTATAGATTTCATTTCACTGCTTTAATGGTCATAAACATTTTCCTCATCTTAATTATAAAATATTATTGGCATAGTGATTTTTCATATAGGGTGTAAACACAAGGTGGCAGATCATCCACCATACATGTAACATGATGGACTTTGGTGACTGAATAGATTTTGCTGACGAAATTCACACGGAGACAAAAGGTGGCAGCTCATCCACCGTACACGTGGCAAAATGTATATCGGTAAGAAAGTCAAGCTAACGGGTTGCATTTTCTCCGCTTGCAATTGGACTGCTTCCCATTTTCCTCTCATTTGTCCATTTTGCTCGGTTCTTATCATCATGTGGACCTACAATTAACCACTAACCAACGAATTCCCATCCATTAAGTCAATTGGGACCATTCTGTGAATACCATGCTGGGTAAAAGTCTAACCGTCAGACACGACCGAGTCTCCGTCCGATCTCTCCGGTGTTCGCGACGGACGCGGCTTGCCTACTGACGAGTATACTCTGTGAGCCCAAACATGATGTGTGTGTTTTATCCACACCGTCCATCTAATGTTTCAGCTCATTTTTGGGCATTAGCAGAAAAAAATGAGACGGATTAAAATCTCAGGTGAACCATGCCATAGGAAGCAGTGGTGATTGAGCTCCTATCATTAAAAACTTCTTGGTACCACAAAATTTTGGATCAAGCTGACATTTTGTTTCCCCTTCATCAATAGGTTGGATGGAAAATAAACATTATAGTGGGCTCTAGGAAGTTTTTAATGGTACCCGTTCAATCACCACTGTTTCCTTGTGGTTTGGTCCAACTGAGATTTGGATCCTGTTCATTTTTGGGCTCGTGCCCTAAAATAACGATCCAAAATGGATGGACAGCGTGGATAAAACATAAACATCATTGTGGGGCCCACAGAGAGCGATGTAGCCAGTGTGAATAAGCAATCCGCGTCCATTAGCAACCAATGCGGAATTTCGAAGGGAGAAGGTGACTCGCGAGTTATGCTAGCACTCTCACTTTGGTATCCGCTTGACGACTTGGGGTCAAGTCGTTGCGACGGCGTTACGCATCAAGTTGGCGAGCTAGGACGAAATGTGTAAACGCGGTGGACTTTCACCAGCTTCGGCCGGGGACGTCTCTTATGCGAAGAAACGTCAAGGCTACCGGACCGGATGCGGATTGCGCACTGACGCTGCCAATAGCAACCTGGCTATTGGACAGTGTGCTGTGGGGCCCACAATAATGGAACGGAGATATTTGCACGCCGGGTCTAGTGTCAATGCGGACACCGGGTTTTTGGTCAAAATAGCACTGACTTTTTGTAAAATGATGAAAATAGCCACTGTCCTCAATCTCAATAATTATAGCCCTCAATACCTTTTTTTTTCTTCAGACCGTTTTGCCCCTAACCATGTACGCCAACAAGTTTCTCAAAATTTAAAGGGCCATATGTCTCATCGATCATCTGCGAACCATGACTTACAGGTCGGCGAGCCATGAGGCTGTCTCATCGGAGAGCCATATGTATCATCAAAGTGTCATGTGTCTAATCAGAGAGCCATGTGTCTCATCAAAGTGCCATGAGACTGTCTCATGGGAGAGCCATGTATCTCATTAGAGTGTCATGTGTATCATCGGAGTGTCATGTGTCTCATGAACAGCCATATGTATCATTGTAGTGCCATGTGTCTCATCGGAGGGCCATGTGTACATATCATCAAAGTGTCATGTGTCTAATCGGAGAGCCATGTGTTTCGTCGAAGTGCCCTGAGACTGTCTCAAGGGAGAGCCATGTGTCTCATCAGAGTACCATGGGATGGTCCCATAGGAGAGTTATATATCTCATCAGAGAGCCATGTGTATCATTAGAATGCCATGTGTCTCATTAGAGCCCTACCTAGATCAGGGGCAAAATGGTCAGAAGAAAGGTCAGGGGCTACAATTACTGAGATTGAGGGCAAGGGACAATTTCGTCATTTCACAAATGGTTAGTGCTATTTTTACTGATAACCTGAATTTCACTAGAAACAGCTAGTCCACCATGTCGGACGCAGATTGCGTATTGACGCTGCCAGTTGCTCTTAGACGGTGTTCTTTAGGCCCCATAGTGATGTGTGTGCTTTATCCACGCCGTCCATCCATTTTAGATCATGATTTGAGGGCATGATCCAAAACATTGTTAGTTCACTTTTCTGTGGCATATTAGAGCACCTTATTTGTCAATTACGTAGGTCAATGAGTCTAGTGTCAGTTGAGCTATAAGAAGAAAAAGACTGAAGACTCAAGCGGACCTGCTACATCAAGGAAGAAGAAACAGGTAAAAGAAATGCCTTGGTGAACCTTGAACCTTGAACCAAAACCAAAACCCAGACCTCTAGATGACCTTGAGCTATTAGGCATACCTGTAGTTATCTTAGATTGGCCTTAGGTGTCCCAAAAGACCACCCAAAAAATGGCCAAAGAGGTTGCCCTTACTGCTGTAAAATGCAACTCCAACAGCCAGTAAAAAAAGTCTGCTGACCGGTCGTTAGACCCCAAAATGGGACAACAAGCATTGCCCGATCTAAGGCCTAATTCGACCGGTCTGACGACCAGTCGGCTGGGCAGTTAGACCGGCCGTCCGACCGGTCTTGATCGACCAAGTGAGGACAGTAACAAAAACACTGTCCAGGCTTAATCCGACTGGTTGGTCCTCTATATTTGACAGGTCGTGGACCCCTGTCCGATCGGTTTGGACAGGTAAGCTACTAGCCGTTGGAAGCCGTTTTCTATCCATTGAAGCTTTGTCTATAAAACGGTTTGGCTCGATTTTGGGGGCAATGAGAGAATTTTAGTGGTTTAGAAGCCACCTTGATTGCCCATACCATTAGCCTCTAATCCTAAGCATTCTAAGCCATATTCCTTGTGTTTAATCACAAGATAGAGGATTCAGAGCTCATGTGAAGATGTACTTGCTTTCTTTTAATCATTAGATGTTTTAGGCACCTCAACCATAGATAGATCCTTTGTCTAAACCTTTCTAAAGATCCTATTAGGTGGAATTCCTCTAGGCAACCAACTTCTACTAGTTGTAGAGAATTCTCACCATACTTCTACTAGTTGTAGAGAATTCTCACCATCTCCTGTCACCTTGGGCATCTCAAGAGCATCTCACGCGAGGTGATTGATCGATGGAGCTGAAGCACTGGCAACGCAGCGAAAACATGATCGAAGAGTTGATTGAAGCATGGGAGAGCGGAGATCAAGAAACCCAAGAAGGCGCTGAACAAGGGCCTTAATCTGACAAGTAAGTTGTCCTAGTAGAGAGTCCGGTTACACTCCTTCCTCATGGATGATTAAGTGTGAGAGCTTGGATTTGCAAACTCGAACAAGTCTCTAAGGGGAGTGTTTGCTTACCTCAAGTACAAGGCTTGCGATGTAGTAATAACTCGGTAAGACCGAGGTCGATTCATAGGGAATTAGGGTAAACCAATTCAAACCATTCTAGTAACTTCAATTTAAGCATTTTTAGAATTCAATTTTAAAAACTAATTAGTAAAACAGTAACTTTTAGAAAAATCTGATAATTAACGGAACTAAGGCCTTAAGGATCCACTTGTAGTAGTCCAATGTGAATTCATTCATCCAAGCATAAACACAACTAGATTCGAAGTTCTATCTCTCATCTAGTTGGAAGATAAGGTATTCAATCACATACAATCCCACTTAAGTCAGGAAATCGGATTCTAGTTCTAATTAAGCACATAGAACTTGAACTTGTAGCCTTCAAAGTAACAACCATACCAAGAGATCGTGGCATGCTCTAGGATTACTATAATTCAATTCTAATCAATCCAAACATGGTAATCTCAGAGAATTGTAAGGAACTCATGTTCGAAGTACATGAACTCTCATAAAACTTCTAAAAATACCAACTTCATTCAAACTAGAACTTAAAAATTCAAACTTTAAATAAGAATACTTGAATTAAACGAATTAAACAATGAAACTAGGTACAAGCTTCATCTCTTAGCCATAGCTAAGAGGTTCTTGCTGAGCATTGTCATACTACAACTAGAACCAAAAGAAAAACTACTTGAAAGTATAGGAAAACTATAAAAACCTTAGTTAGACGAGTTGCAAACGCTCCACGAAGATCCTCTCCACCTCCCTGGACTTCCAAAGCCTTCTATGATGCCTTACAAACAATGTAGAGGTGTCATTTTATAGCAAAATTCTGTCACTGACTTGGAATCTTCCAGAAATCAAAGAGTCCTTATGCAATTTGGACGTTGGCTGGCTGGCCGAAGCTTGCACAGCAACATCTCTTTTAAAATCATCAAACTGACCTATCTGCCGGTCGGCCGGCCAGTCCATCCAGCTAGTCGGACCACAGGTCGAGTAGTGCAAAAATATGTCCAGAGAATTTTTGGTTTCTAGAGGGTTTGGCCAACCCATCTGGTGCAATGGCCGGCCAGTCGGACACTCTATAAATTGTGAATTTTCACAATTCTTCTCCTCAATCTTTATTGCATTTTACCTCTGCCTCTTGTCCTTTCCTCCTCTGATCTTTAAGGCATATAAAGTGAATATTTTAACATCATTATGTGAAGTCTCTTTCGCATTCCTACAAACACAAAAACATGTATTAAATTAGTCTTTAAATATATAAACCATGCATAATGTATGATGAATTAGGGTTAGAATATGCACAATTCAGAGCTCAATAGGGAGCCTCCGGCAGGAGCGTACGATAGGTTCTAGGATTAGAAATGAAGGGTAGTGAGGATCCTTGTCAAACTCCTGGGTTGGATGGAACTCGTAAACATCTTGATTGAGAGATGAACAAGTGAAATCTCCGTAATAGGTTGGGAGGAACCTTCTCAAACTCCCCGGTAAGGTGGAACTGATTTGAAACACCTAGGTTGGGAGGAACTTGACTTAAACTCCCTAGTGAATGTCGGTGTGTTCAAGGGATGAGTACTTGAACCAAGGTGGAGTAGACCCAAAGTCGAACAACTATACATGCTTGTGTTTTGTAATTGATTTGAGCACATTGTTATCTTAGCATTGAATTAATATTTAATTGCTTTATTATAAATGTTTGATAGGAATATATGCTAGGCACTAGTTAGGCACATTCACACATAAAATGTACTTTCACTAAGTAGTGTAGACTTGAGCCTTATGATCCATTCTTTTATAGTCTACAAAGGTTGCATAGATTAGGTTCTTGATTAGTTAAATCATTTGATTATCTATGCATGCTTAGGCTAAGTTGTTTATATGCTTACCATATGCTAGCCTTGTGATTGGACCCACTTAAGCTTGGAAGCTAAATGTTCTTGCTTAATTAGTTTATAATTGCAAATTAGTTTAATTAGGCAAGAGGTTTTCAAAATGGATTTTTAAACAGTCCTATTCACCCCCTTCTAGGACTAATGATCGTGGATTCCCAGCGGATATGTTATTAATTTCATGATTAATATATGTTTTACTTTAATTATTTATATATTCATGTTGTAAAAGAGAGGGTTTACTTCATTTTCATTGGGAACTTGAGTTGTGGGCACAACAAGAACTTGTTGAGTTATGTTTCATGGATCTTGGTATCCTGTTAGTCTATGACTGCCAAGCAGGTTTTAGGAAAAACCTTTGGTCATCTTGTGTGAAGGGAGCGATAACGAGTAGGGATGGAAAGTATGAGAGAGATCTATCACGCATGATCTAGATTGACTTCTGTGTATTGACTTTGACTAATGCTTAGACCTTAAGACATAAGGGGAGTTCCAATTCATAGTGTAATATAGGGACCGATAACGAGTAGGGATGGAAAGTATGAGAGAGATCTATCACACATGATCTAGATTGACTTCTGTGTACTAACTTTGACTAATGCTTAGACCTCAGGACATAAGAGTTGTTCCAATTCATAGTGTAATATACTTTGGCTCTTCCTACGACGTCAATTCAATGGTTCATGTGTGGGTATGGTTGGTTACATGCATTAAAATACGGTTGAGGCCCATATGCTTTAACTAGGGATCCACTAGTTGCTTAGGAACACTTCTATCGCTTAGATCTTTTTAAAAAAATATATATTTTAGGATTTCTCTCTTTTCCTATAACCATTTTTTTTTGAAATGTTTTAGTAAATTTGTTCAAGTGTTAAATGCATTTTATGGATATATAATGTTAAGATCTTATAGTTCACCCATTAATTTGTATGGGTATTAGATCAATGGTGGATGACCATAGTTAATAGAGGGATTGGGTCAATTTTGGTACATGGATGGTAAGATCATAGACTTTTGATGTAGTAAAGCATTCAAAAGTCTGTAGGAGTGAGATGTACCGTAACTGGTGCATCCCTAAAACCCTAACTACTGCTTATATAGACGTCGTTCCAAAGCGAGAGAGAGAGAGAGCCTCGACATCCCAAACCCCTTTGGGTGTGACCCATTAGGAGAGAGAGAGAAGAAGAGAGATCATCACATCTCTCTCCCTTCGTCCTCATCATCCACACACCAATGGGGTCCAATTATTAGACGACTCTCCTTGTGCACTCCTCTAGTCCTATTCTAGGGGACATGTGGTGGCTCTTTGCTTCTCTTATATCTAGGATAGATTCGGAAGAGACCTCCTACTTTGGAGAATCGACATCAACACTTTCTACATCATGATTGTAAACAGAGAGAGAAGATGGAAATCTCCTCTGGTTTTCTATATCTTCAAACAACCCTAAAGGGTTGAATATATAGAGATGTACAGCCCTACAGAATCATCTATACAAGGTAAAATGATAAAGATAGAATCAATTGATACATGGAAATTAAATGATTTTGGCTATACAAGGCATGTGGCCTGTCTAACCCCCCCCCCCCCCCCCAAACTGATGCTGGTCATTGACAAGTAAGAGTTTGCCAATAAGAAATGAGTGACGTGCAAAAGTAAGGGATTTCGTAAGAATGTCAGCAATCTGATTATGGGAAGCAATATGTGGAAGAGAAATGAGCCCAGACTGAAACTTCTCTCGGATGAAGTGGTAGTCAACCTTAATATGCTTTGTCCTCTTATGAAAAACAGGATTAGAAGCAATCTGAATGGCACTGAGATTATCTACATAGAGTGGAGTAGGATTTTGTAGATGATGCCCAAGTCGGAAAGAAGTCCATGTAACCAAACGAGCTCACTACAAGCAGCTAACATCGCTCGATACTCTGCTTCCGTGCTTGATTTGGAAACAGTGGCCTGCTTCTTACACTTCCAAGAGATGAGAGAAGTGTCAAGAAAGATAGAATAGCCAGTGGTAGATCGTCATGTGAGAGCACAACTGACCCAATCAGCATTTGAATAAGTAGGAAGGTCCAGAGCTGTCGTTGAGGAGAAGAACAACAATTGATCCAGAGTTCCATGTAAGTACCGTAGGATGCGCAACACCGTGGTCATATGAAGAGTCTGAGGAGCAAATACAAATTGGCTGACTACTTGGACAGCGTAGGCAATATCAGGGCGAGTCATTGTTAAGTAAACCAGACTTCTAACCAAACGTCGGTACAATGTTGGTTGCTCAAGGAGAGCACCATCGTCACGGCTATATTGAATGTTAAGTTCTAAGGGAGTCTGAGCTGTCTTCTGATCTGTCAATGAGGCTAAGGTGAGAAGATCCTTGATATATTTACGCTGGCTGACTAGGATCTCACGTTTAGAACGTGAAAATTCAAGCCCAAGAAAGTATGTCAGATGGCCGAGGTCCTTCATCTTGAAAGATGATTGCAGAACTTCCTTTAGTGCTGAGATGCCAGTGGTATCGCTACCAGTCAGAAGTAGGTCGTCAACATATACGAGAACAACAACAATTCCATGATCGGTGTTGCGCAAAAATAAGGATGGGTCATGATTACTCTGAGTAAAGCTAAAACTCATAACAACATCATGAAAACGTTGGAACCTTGCCCGAGGTGCTTGCTTGAGGTCGTATAAAGCTTTCTTTAGGCGACATACCTTATATACAGGAATCAAATAGCCAGGAGGTGGCTTCAAATATACTGTTTCTTGGAGGTAGCCATGAAGAAAAGCATTTTTCACATCCATCTGAGTGAGTGGCCAAGAATGAACGGATGATATTGCCAGAAAAGTGCAAACAATTTTCATTTTAGCCACAGGAGTGAATGTCTCATCATAATTAATTTCAGGCTCCTGTTTGTATCCCTGAGCGACAAGTCGAGCCTTATATCGATCCAATGATCCGTCGGACTTGAGCTTTACAGAATATATCCATTTACTACCAATTAATTGTTGGTCAGTGGGGACGAGTGATAATGTCGCACATATGGTTATCATCAAATGCCTAAAGTTCTTCTGCCATAGCCTTCTTCCAACAATCATTAGTGGTTGCCTGAGAGTATGAAGTGGGAATGGACACAGTATCCAGAGTAGCATTCATGGCCAACATAAAGTATATCAAGCAATCGGGTGGCTGATGTACACGAGCGAAACAACGTATCGAGGTAGGTTCTGGATCGGCAACATGTATAGTAGGGGGAGTAATAAGTGGTGGATTTGTACATGGCCGTCTTGAGTAAACCTGCAGAGGATGAGGGAGGGTACTCGAAGTAGAAGGAATGTCAGGAAATGCGGTAAGTCCAGGAGACTTCGGTCTGTGCGAAGGAGGAATAGATGAATGAAAAGTAATATGCTCAAGAAAAACAACATGTCGGGACACCCGAACACGACGAGAGACCTGATCATATCATCTAAAACTCTTCTGAGTTTCTCCAAATCCTAAGTACATACATTTGACTGATTTTGGAGAGAGTTTGTTACGTTCTCGTGATGCCAGATGAACATAACATACACAACCAAAAACACGAAACATAGAATATGTAGGAAGTAAACTGTTGAGAACAAAGTAGGGAGATTTACTGTTCAGAACTTTTATTGGTAGTCGGTTAATCAAGTAGACTGAATACATCATAGCTTCCACCCAGAAGGAACCAGGAACATTCATAGCTGTCATTAGGGTGTTTGCGATTTCAACTATATGGCGATTCTTTTGTTCAGCCGCCCCGTTCTGTTGTGGAGTATCAGAACAGGTTGTCTGATGAATGACCCTGAAGATATGTACAAAAATTAGTGGAGAGATACTCCCCCCCCCCCCTCTGAGTCAGAGCGGAGAGTTTTAATTTTGACTCGAAATTGAGTGTCCACCATAGAGCGAAATATCTGAAATTGTTGAAAAACCTATGACTTAGAGTGCAGAAAGTAAATCCAGGTGTAACATGTGAAATCATCAATGAATATAACATAGTATCGTAATCCAGAAAGAGACATAATTGGTGAGGGACCCCAGACATCCGTATGCACTAGCTCAAACATAGATGATGATTTTGTAGTGCTCCGAGGAAATGGAAGGCACTTACTTTTTGAAAGACAACATCAAGAACAAGAATAATCCAAAATATTTTTATTAACAGAAATGTTCCCTAACATGCTAGAAGAAAACAACTGAAACAACCGATCGGAGTGTGGATGACCCAGGTGAAAGTGCCAGAGTTTCACATTTTATTTGCCGAACAAATATCTGAGGAAGATGGGGAAAAGAAATATCGAGCCGGAGTGACAGATGAGTCGAAGTTTAGCACGTACAAACGACCGTGCCGCCTACCCTTCCCAAGTACCTTCCCCGTCGCCGGATCCTACACAAAACAACAGTTTGGAAGAAATATTACTAAGCAGTTATTGGATGTAAGTTAACCAACAGAAATCAAATTGGAGAAGAGTTTAAGTACATGGAACACATCACGAAGTGTGAACTGGCGATGAGCAGAAGGAGAGAAAGTCAAAGAACCAACGGACTGAATGGGTAGTCTAGTGCCATCCGCAGTAGAAATAGCTTGATTGCCAGTGTAGGGACGAATGTTGCGAAGATGTGATATGTCACCTGTCAAATGATTGGAGGCACCAGAATCGAAGAACCATGTAGAATATGAGGATATACCTGACATACTGAGAGCAGATAGGGCCTGCACGATCTGCTGGAGCATCTCAGGAGTCAAAGTTGAGAAGGGACCTTCAGCAGAAACAGTAGCATCACTAACAGAAGGCTCAGAAGAAATAGTGGCAGAAGTAGCAGAAAGAGCACGACCACGACCATGACCACGACTATGACCACCACGTCCATGACCGAAGGAGGATGCATAAGCACGTGAACAGCAATCCTGAATAGCAGGACCAATCTATCGACAATAAGCACACCATTCTTTGCATTGAGCGACGACATATCCTACTTTGTTGCATCCACGACAAGTTAAAGGAGTTGAACCACAATTTGATGCAGAGGTGGACACGGCGAGTACTAGATCGGATGGTCCCGGAGTCATTGAACTAGGAGAGAGAACTTTCAGACATTGTTCCTCAACCAATAGATCATTAATAACCAAATTCAACGAAGGAGTTGGGCTACGGTTTAGAAGAGCAGCCCGATAGTGCTCAAATTCCGGACGTAGCTTCATAAGAAACTGTCGAACTTGCGCACAATCGTGCATTGTCTGGAATATCTGAAAGTCATTAGGGAATTCTGGATTCATCATAGCCATCTCTGTCCAGATTGCAACAATCTTAGAGTAGAATGTTTGAATACTTTTGTCCCCCTGAGTAAGGTGAACCGGATCTTGTTCCAGGCGGTATAATCGAGCCGCATTACTCTGCTGATAAATCATTTGGAGATGATCCCACATTGCTTTAGCAGTGTGGTGTGGCATGAGGCCAACAACAATTGACCGATCGACCAAATCGAGATTCCAGGTAATAATTCGTCCATTTTTTTTATCTCTCACTCAGCCAATTTTCAGCATCCGTAGAAGTGGGGACAGGAACTGATCCATCAATGAGTCCCCACAAACCACGGCCCTTGAGGAAGCTCTGAAAATGGATGGCCCATAAACCGTAGTTGGTATCATCAAAACCGCATTGTGGGGCATCCGTACAAGAGAGATCTTTGTCCATAGATCTGAAGTAATGTAAAGAAATGGTAAAGAAGGATGTACCTTGCAGTAGGAAGGCAGCAATAGGGCAATAGCAGGACAAGGCTGGTCGTGGCAAGTGCTGGACGCAGTAGGGGCTGCACAACAAGATCTGGACACAGCAGGGAGATGTGGGCACAGTAAGATTTGGACGTAGCAGGGAGATCTGGATGCAGCAAGATCTGAACGCTGGACTGGTTGCAGCAGGGGTGGACACAGAGCTGGTCGCGGCAGGGGTGGACTTAGAGCTAGACGTCGTAGTGCTGGTCGTAGTAGGGCTGGACACAGGGCTGCAAGGAGCAGGGGTGGACACAGGGGCTACGGACAGGGCTGGGGGTGGTCGGAAATGGCAGGGGGTGGTGCGGGGTTGCTGGAGGAGGTCGGAAGTGGCAGGGGGTGGTGCGACAGGGGTGGTGGTTGGTCGGAAATGGCAGGGGGTGGTGTGGGGTTGCTGGAGGAGATCGGAAGTGGCAGGGGGTGGTGCGGCAGGGGTGTTAGTTGGTCAGAAATGGCAGGGGGTGGTGCGACAGGGCTGGGTTTGGTCGGAAATGGCAAGGGGGTGGTGCGGCAGGGCTGGGGAAGTTGGATCTGCTGAAAGTTGTATGAGGGGCTGGATCTGGAGGTGCAATAGCTGACAGAATCGAGCAGAGGTCACCAGAGATTTAAGAGAGACACCAGGAACGGTATGTCTCTGATACCATGTAACCAGAGAGAGAGAAGATGGAAATCTGAAAATTTCCTCTGGTTTTCTATATCTTAAGACAACCCCAAATGGTTGAATATATATAGATGTAAAGCCTTACAGAATCATCTATACAAGGTAAAATAATAAAGATAGAATCAATCTATAGACGAAAACTAAATGATTTTGGCTATACAAGGCATGTGGCCTGTCTAATAGATTCTACAATTTAAATCAAATGATGATCTCGACTACTGATTTTATATATTTTATGGCTTCAGATGTATTATATGTAGGATGCTAGGGAACATCTAGAAATTAGTTGTTGTTTTTTCAAAAGTTTAAGCTTTCGTGTTTCATAAATTGTAACAGGCATGAACCTGAATGGTCTCACAAGTGGCACATTTAGTATATTATGATTTATGTGCACAAAATATTGTGTTCTTGCATAATGAATTAGGATGATTTATCCTTATTCCTATATATTCCGCCTCTTTTTGTAGAGATATACTATCCTTGCTGATGTTCAAATTTTGGGGAGAGATTTTCCTTATAATCCTAGGTTCCTGTGCATAATGGCCTACAATGCTGTGTAAAAGCCAATTTTCCCGGGACAGCTTGTGCAAACACAACTTTGATTGAATCCGAAAGGCCCCTGTATCTTGTCAAGTTGGGAGCTTGAATTCCAGTACATTGTCCTAGATCTCATGCATTTAGTACAGAGGCATCACATAACAATCTGTCAGAAATTAGTACCGATGCAAACGCCCTGAAAAAAGGAACAGTTATCTTTTACTAGTCTTAAGATTTATACGATTATTTTGCAAATTAAAAACTCAAGAAAACTTGTGTGGATCAATTCAATAAGAAGGAAAAGACGGGAAAAGAAACTGATTTCCTTTGACACGTTTGGTTTGGAAAAAAATTTGTGAATTCCATGAAGTGATTATTTGCCTTTTCAAACTGCAATTCTTTAGCACAAAATACAAGATGATTATTGAATAAGAATCAGAGATTTCTGCTGGCGAAACAAACTCATCTCAAAAAATGAAATCCATTTCGTAATAGTATCAATAGAAATAATAATTATGATGCATTTCCATGTTTTTATCTCCTTTCCTCCTTATAAAAAGGCCAGTAAGGAAGAAAGAATGGTATTAGAACTTTTTGTCCTGATCTTTTCAAATTTAACCATCATCCAAACAGCCAACAAAGATTTAGGGAGTTCTTGAGCCCAAGTCTCACTTACCCAAGTGAGCAAGATTACTACTTCCTTCCAAATAAAATAAATAAAAATTCACAGGACATGGGAAAGTCCACTGGCCTAGCCAAATCAATGGTGGCTAGTTGTCCCTACCCTAAAGACCTTCTATTTCATTTATGTGATCTTTTACATAATCTCGATCAAATGGAAGGCTGACACGTCAACGGCCTGAAAGTTGGGTGATCGACATGGTGGCATTGGACGTTGATGAACCAGTAGAGGCAGAAGTGTCTCTAAGGGCTCTATGATGATTTCTAGCAGGATCACCTATGAAGGCGGGTCTGGTCAGGTTAAGACCTGGACTGCCTTGGTTCAGCAGCAAAACCACGACCTGGGACATGGTTGGCCTTGAAGCAGGTGCCTGGGTGCACATGAGAGCTATCTCAATAACTTTTTTCACTTCATCTTCTCTGCATTCGTTCAGATCTAAGCTCTTGTCCATCAAATCCATCATCGAATCCTCCTCATAAAGCCTCCATGCCTGATAAAACCATGCAAGAAAGGAAAAACAAAAACAATCTTAGTTTGCATATGTACCCAACTGGACACGTGTTAAGTCATGTATATTTAGGCAATTATGTTTCTGTTTTTCCCTGTTTTGCCCCTAGCCCATGTGGGGCTGTTATGTGTATAAAGGGGCTTTCTTGTAATTTGGTAAACAATATAATAAAACTGTTTCCTTTCTTTGGGTTGTTGAGAAACCCTTCAATCTGGAACTTGTGGAGGACTTTGCTGTCTATCAACATGTTCCTGATCAGGGACATCCATTAGGTGTGGCCACCTAGACATGTCCTGGCTCAAAAATTAGGCTGGTCTACTCATCAAGAAAGCCGCATGTTCACATTGAATATGGAATGCTGATTAATTTCTTTCTACCATCCATTTTGTTTGTAAGTTTTTGTCGGCAAACTAATGAGCAGTACAACCTATTTTTTGGAGAGAAATCTATGAAATGGGAACCCATCTGAGATGGTCAGGATCTTGCTCTTGTGTGCCATGTTGCCACTTGAGAGAGTTCACTTGCTCATGCATGTTTGTATAATAAAACGCATAAGCAATCATGTGATCCATGCCTTTGATCAGGTGTTAGAGTGGGTAAATGTTTAAGCACATTTTACTTTCAATCATTATATTGTCTCATCAATAACTATATCCATTTTATTTCTTAGGAGCTGCTTCTTGCGTTCAATCCGTTGATCCAAGGGTAAGCCTGTTTTACACAGATCAAGGCAGTTGAAGAATAAAATGTAAAATCATAAACGTCGTGGTTATCATCATCAAAGCCTTGTTCCAGCTATTTGGGGTCTGTAAAGAACAAAAATGTACAAGATTTTTGAAAATAATTACCCATTCGAGAAGATACTGAGTGATGGGTTCGATCTTTATGTCATTACTCCTCTGACCACTTATAATTTCCAGCACCACCACCCCAAAACTGTATGTGTCAGCCTTCTTGGATAACTGCCCATGGACTGCATATTCAGGTGCCGTGTACCCCCTGTCCAATGAGATTACATGTAGCTCTCGAGATGAAATCTAAAATCAAAATACTGAAATCTCCATACCATTGGGTGAATGGACTCATCTAACCATGAATTATGTTAATTGACAAAAACTTCATTGTCAGTGAGGTGACAGAAGCTGCATGATTTTCTGTTTACTGGCTATCAGAGATCAACAGTCTTGATCGAACCAGATTGAGCTAGCCATTGGATCTTAGGTGATGAGCATGCAGATGGGGCCACTTATGATGTGATCAAATTTTACTTGATATGGCTAGCATACTTTCCACTTTCATCACATAGTAAAATCCTAACATAGCAAGTGCAAACTTTTTGAAAGTGTTGAGACTGTGATGAATTTAGGGTTTTAAGAGGCCCTATATATTGAAGTTTGATCCCCAAGCCTCCCTTGTGTTTTGCACATCTTTTTTTATCTTGAGAATACCCTAAGGAGAGAAGATGTGGCGGAGCTAAGTCATGAAGTCTTCAACAATGACAATGATAGCAGGGGAATTAGGAACTCAATTCAGATTGTCAAATTCATGATATTGATGAATAGAGAGACTGGGCGTTCCACAAAGCTCAATTAGGAAGACATCCTATAACTTTTTCCATCAACTTGAAAAGGATTGCTTTTGTGCATTTATTTTTCAATTCTTTCAAGGAAAATGAGAAGAAAACAGATAAAGATATGGGCAATGGCAGAAACCAAGGCAATTTCACAGATTACTTTGGACTTACAGGGTTCCAGCAACTCTGGTGTTGAGATGGCTCCAGTTGTTTGGCAGAAGCCTTGCCAGCCCAAAATCTGCAATCCTAGGCTGGAATTCATCATCAAGAAGTATATTACTGGATTTTATGTCTCGGTGTATGATACAAACATGGAATTCCTCGTGCATATAGGCAAGGCCACGAGCCATGCCAATAATTATATTGAATCGCAGTTTCCAGTTCAGGGTTCCACGCCTACCTCCTGCAAGGAATAACCCCATAAATGTATCCAGTCAGAAGCATAGAAAATAAAAGGACACTTCACTGCTACATTCACAATGGGAAACCAATCTATATAACTTTCTTTGTTGTTTAGTTTGGTGCAATGAAGATTCTAATGCAGTGCTTTCAGGAAAAAAAGAAGAAGAAGAAGAAGAAGAAGATAGCAAGACCTAGCCAAAGAACAGGAGATATGGCAATCATTATAGGTGAATTTGATTGCACCAAATATCATGAAAATTTCATGATATTTTGCACCAAATCAAAACTGATTTATCATGAAATACCATGAAATTTAATCGTAGCCAAACACACCCAGCAGCATGTTGTGTTTGATATTGGCCATAGGTGGGGTGTTCTGTCATGTAAGATGTTGTAATTTCTCTTTACTGCTATGGCACTGCTGTCACAGAGTAGGCATGTTGAATATTGCTATTTATAAGTTATAGCCATAGGATGCATTCATCAGCTTCAGAAAGAAAGAAGAGATAAAATGATGAACATGATTCGGTAAACATGATTCAGTGACGTATGCAAGGGGGGTGTATCCCTCATAACCGACATGTTTGACAAATGCCCCTTGAAAGTCCTTTAATGGAGCATCTCAAAACAACCACATCGCCTATACCAATAGATTGGAAAGGGATGGAGAGAAATGATTAACCCAACAAAGTCTGCTCGGAATCAAGAAGAGACCCTCTAGGCCTTCCTTGATTAGAATTGAGATGCGAGCTGCAGAGATGCTTCAATGCATTCAGTTTCTCGTCTTCAATTGCCCTTCCGAGAACTGCTAATGCTGCATT
Organism: Liriodendron chinense; assembly: GCA_003013855.2. Classification (NCBI taxonomy): domain Eukaryota; kingdom Viridiplantae; phylum Streptophyta; class Magnoliopsida; order Magnoliales; family Magnoliaceae; genus Liriodendron; species Liriodendron chinense. Next base: position 1,480,590 of record ML058452.1, on the reverse strand, counting down.
AATTAGAGCTGATGCATGAGCTGTCAAAATACCAATCATTCATTTTCTCGATTAACGACCAAAAAAGATTTGTCGCAAATGCCTCGTGAAGGATCCAACAATTGAATCTTTGAACCTTTTACAGATGTATGTATCAAGTTCGCAATCCCCATAAATGTCATGTATCATTGCCACCAAATCATCATTTAAGCCTTATCCTGACTAAATGGGGTCAGCTATTGTCATATATCAATATCAAATGCAATGTGACCGATCTCTACATCAGTTTCTGGAGACAAGTAAGCTGCATGCGACTGGAAATAATGCTTATTGTTAAGGGAGCATTTTGGAATGCCAAGGAATTCCCAGATGTTTTCTCTGGATGGAAGTAAGTACCTTGGGTTTTGGTCTGACAAATGGTGCCTAAAAAATAAAAAAATAAAAAATAAAACCACCACCACCACCACTACCAACATCATATAAGCCTTATCCCAACTATTAGAAATGAATTCCTTCAAATGCCAACTAATGGACATTGGCTACACGGGTCCTGTACCAACATTCGACTCTATCAAGGATCACATCCTCAGTTAAAATCATAGGTCATCAGGCCTAAACCAAAACCATTTTTACAGAAGAGTTTGGCAGGAAATATTGATCATGCTCATAATAAGAAACTCCTTTCATGCCAGAAAACAAACAGCTAAAAAAATAGAAATCTACAATTGCCCAATCAATGTTTTAATGAGGTTGGAAAAATAATAATACCAAATAGGAATTTGTCAAGGCTACTATTTGCCATGTATTCATAAACAAGCAGCAGTTCAGGGCCGTAACTGCAACATCCAAGCAAACGAACGAGATTCCGGTGATGAAGATTGCTTATAAGTCTCACTTCGCTCTCAAAATCTGCCTCTGCTCTGCCAGATTCGCGTATCATTAGTTTCTTGACAGCTACTGTTTCCCCATTCTTCATAACACCCTGTCATGGATGGAAGAACCTGGTTCTTTTCAGAGAAGATGGAATGAAGTTTTATACCTCTTTCATGAGGAAAAAGAAATTGCTATTCTACTCCTCCATGTCTTATATCCAACCATTGTAACACATGGAACCATCAAATAGAAGAACCTTACCTTGTATACATCTCCAAACCCCCCTTGTCCCAGTTTATTTCCTTCACTGAAATTTTCAGTCGCGGATTTGAGATCTCTGTAATCAAAATTCACCGCAAAACGCAGTTCTGTTGCCCCTAGTATTCTTCCTACAAAACCATGGGTGTAGGAGTTTGTGCTTACATTTCGCTTGTTGAAGAAAACTTTGAAATTTGATGCAGTCAGAATGAGAAATGAAGTGATGAACAATAGCAAATCAAATGTATTATAGAGGCCGAGTGTGTATCTATGAAAATTCTGTTCATTGTTTGTGGCATTTAATTTGATGATGATGACACTAAAGCATTCGAAACAACCGTTTGAACCATTTCGGGTACGTAAGAAAGGAGATATTGATGCATCCCCGCGAATAGTACTGTTAGAGATAGGATCAGGAAAGGGAGGTTATCTTTCCAAGTTTTGGGAGTTGCCTTGTTTTGGTTGGACTCTTTGGGACTTCCCATGCGCTGTAGATTTCTTCAAGATTGAAACAGTAAATGAGAATTGGCTCAAGGAGTCGACAAGGGAGAGAAGAAGAGGTAAAGAGAAGTGATGCAAATGCAGCTCATTTCTTACTATTTCGAGTGTTATCAGTCCTTTTACAACGTCGAAGCATTGCGAACAGGACGATGATTATCAGGATAAAGGCAGCTGCTCCAAGGCTACCTCCAATTTCGACTGCTTTATTGCTGGAGGTTCCTGAAATCGTTCCACCTCAGCCATTAAAATCAATCACATACAGGTAAAAAGAGAGAAGAAATGGAATGGTTTGAGAAATTTCCCCTGCATTTGTTTTCCCTTCAAATCAACCAAGACATTTTGGACAGCGATTGTGCATGGTCCATCACCCAAAGATCATTGGCGAACAATATTAGGTTCTTCAGAAAACTTGCCTCTTTTCAGGAAAGGCGCAAGATCTGTCATCTGATCATCATCAAAGAACGCTGTGTCTGAATACCTCAGAAAACACCCACTGTCCACAGCCCGCCCATCAGCACTTGGTGTACACTTCTCTATATTCCCATATGCCCCCTTTAGGCATTCCACACACCCATTCTCGCCCACTGCCAACAAGCACTGGGCCACACCATATACACTTCTACCACCCACCGTCTCCCTCTTCACAGCGGCAGAAAACCCGTCTATCCTCGGTGTCACCCTGCATAGATCCCTCAACACCTCCCTGGCTGTCTCAGCGAAACCACCACCATCATCCATGCGATTCCCACATTTCCCGAATTTCCAGGGCAGTGTATACTGCTGCGTGTACTGGTCGAAGTATACCGCGCTGTCGCTGTCGTAACGGAGGAAGCAACCATCATAGATGGCGACGGCTCCGGTGTTGTTTAAGCAGCGGGTTCGGAGCTCGGAGGTGGCGGTGGAGAAGCAGGAGAGGCAGTCAGAGGTAGAGAGGTAGTGCCGGCACTGGGTGACGGCTTGAACCATTTCGACGGTGTGGGAACGCTGAGCCATGGCAAAGTGGGAAGAATTGAGTTGGGAACGCAGCTCGGCGAAGACGGAATTGAGGTTGGAAGAGAAGATGGAGGGGTCGGTTGCATTGTTCGAGCCGCAGATCGCCATTAAGAGGTTGGTTTGGGGATCGGAATATGTGGGATTTGAGAAGAGAAGGAGAGAAATTGCGAAGGAGAAGAGACGAGAGTTTGTGATTTGCATGGTCTTGAGATGAATTTCAGACGAATTGTGATTTCTAGCGATTCTGTTTTTATTTTTCTGTTCTTTCTATTCTTATGTTTAGGAAGAAAGCACAATCGAAGAGCGATGGAGTATGGAAGAGTCAACATATAAAAACGGTAAAAACATAAAGAGATATAACGCGGGAGCTTTCTGTGCTCAGGCGATCGTTGGGAGGCGCGGTTTGGGTGGATCCCTGACTGTGGGGCCCAATTTGATATATGTTCCTTAAATCCACACCATCCATCCATTTTGAAAGCTCAAATTAAGACATGATTCCAAAAATGAAGCGGATTAAAATCTTAGGTGGACCATAGCACAGAAACAGTTATCATTAAATCGTCACTATTAAAAACTTCACGGGCCCAAATGAAACTTTTATTTTACATCCAACCTGTTGATAAGGTTACTAAGAGTTGGATGAAGAGACCACACAAATATCAGCTTGATCCAAAACTTTTGTATCTCAGAAAATTTTTTAATGGTCGATTACCACTATTTCCCATATTATGGTCCACTTGAGATTTGGATGTACTTCATTATTAATATCATTCCCTAAAATGAGTTTTCAAAATGGATGGACGGTGTGGATTTAAGAAAAATACATAATAGTGGCACCCATATAAGCGATCCACTGACCTCTGTCGGTCCGGGATTCACCAAGCCGCCTTCCCCCTTGGGGCACTTGTACAGTACAGAAAATCCAATGGCTTGTTTGGTCGCCACCTTTTTTCCATCGTTTTTACTAAGGACGGCTCACATCCAACGGGTGGGCCTTATATGGCCATAAGTTGCAGTCCACCCAGTGGATAAATTTCAACCTATCACGTGTCTTCAACATCCATCCCGTCCAATGTGTTGACCCCAACATGAGGATCAATTTCTGCAAAATTCAGCCCCATACTTAATAGGTGGGCCACACCATAGAAAATAATGTATACTCGCCTATAAAGAACGAAATACCATTGTGGCCTTTCTGATGACCTAAGGTGGCCTTCATGGTGGGCCCAACTTATTGGACACGCTGGATGTTGCGCACCCATGACATGTTGGAAGATATTCACCACAATGGTGTACTTGATATATCTACACCGTACATCCATTTTATAAGATAATTTTACGGTATAATTCAAAACATGAGTAATATACAAATCTCAAGTGGACCACACCACAAAAGCCAGTGGGGACAATGATTCTCACCATTAAAATATTCCCAGGGCCCACCATGATGTTTATTTTCCATCCAAAACTATTCATAAGGTCACACGGACCTGGATGAAGGGTAAAAACAAATATCAGATTGATCCAAAACTTCTATGACTACCAAGAAGGGATGAATGGTAGACATTCAATCTCCCACTACATTCTGCAATGTGGTCCAGTTGATCTTTGGATCGGTCTAATTTGTGGGTTCAACCCTTATAAGGATGTCGTAAAATGGACGGACGGTTTGGATATAACTAGAACCTCATGGTGGAGCCCACAGAACTTGGTGACGTCAATACACCAAGGAGCTGGCTGGTGTGCGGTACACCTGCCAATCCGCTTCCGCCCTGTTGTCTGTTGATGGTTCCGGGCGTCAAAAGTCGCTGGTGTGCGGCCTGTTTTCGTGACTCAACGTGGCCCATGTGCATGATGATCCTAACCCAACATCACGTGTACTTAGCCACCCTAGCCAGTTTTGTTAATTCCGACTATCTAAACCGTCTTAAAAAAAATGGACCCTTCCTTTATGGGGGTTTGCAGATTTTATATATTTTTTATTTTTATTTTTATTTTTATTTTATTTATTTATTTATTATTATTATTATTACCTTTTATCGTTGATTTCCATGGCACCAAGTAAAGGGCTACGAAACACACTGATTTTTTTTATCATGGATGTCGTGATGGGTTCCACTCATGGCTCAGCGGTAGATAGTGCCTTTCAGCACTGCTGTCATGAGTTCGACTTGAGCTTACTCAGCCTTGACTGGCAAGTCCTTGATAGGGAAGTTTCAGGAGTAGGCATTTAATCTAGATTGGAACAGCGGGGTTTTTGGGCCAGAGATTTTTTTCATTGTGGGCCCCACCATATGAATGCACCAAATCACTCGTACGTTTTACGTTGGCGAGTTACAACTCATCCCTCTATAACACGAGAGCGGATTACCTGTGACCCTTGGCACAGAGTGGCTGTGTAGGGTCCATAGAGATGTCCGTGAGAAATCCACTCCGTCCATCTGTTTTTAAAGACCATAATAGTATATTACTATAAAAATAAGACTGATCCAAAACTCATGTGGGCCATAACACACTAAATAGTGTGGATTGAACGCCTAGAGATGACAGGAGCTTTTTGTAATGACGATATTTGTTCTTACAGTTTATCTGAGTGCTAATAATTCTATGAACGGTCTGGATGACATATAAACATCATGGTCAGATCCAGGAAGGTTTCAACCGTGGACGTTGTTGTTCCCATTGATTGATTGGTGTGTCCTACCTAAGTTTTTGGATATGCCTGATTTTCAGAATACTGTCTTATTGTAGCCTTTAAAAACAGATGGACGGAGTGGATTTCTCACAGACATTTCTGTGGACCCCACACAGCCACGGTCACAGAGATATTGCTGTCCTCGGGGTCACACGCAATTCTTTGGTAGACTAGGACCAACCGCAGGCATGCACAACCCCACTTTGAACGTTCCACACCAGACCTCATTTCAAAACGTCCAGATCATGGACCCGGAATTGGATCATTCAATCCACATGAAGCCTGAAAACATACATCATCCACTTAGGGCTAACTAGATGTACGGTTACAAATGAAAAAAACTATCACCATTAGATTTGTAAGTGCTGCTTGGATTGGGGGCATACGGCTGGCCTAGATATTTGAGTAACCAAGTTTTGCAACACCCGATTATTATAATTGGTCGGAATTGTTGTCATTGTGTTTGGATCAAACGGTCAGATCATTGATCTAGACCAACCATCCTGTGCGTCCATCCTTGATTGCCTACCCCTTTTAACAATTACTTGAATGAATGATCATCAATGGAAAGGGAAAAGGATGGTCCATATTGGTCATATTGAGGGTTCCACCGTTGATTGCCCATCAATGTAAGCCGCTTTCGTCAGATGATCTTAACCATCGATTCAAAGGTTAGGAAAATGGACGGCTCATATATAATCTAAACATTGATTTAGAACATGGGTCTCACCCTTAATTGCCCATCACTACAGCAAAATTCACTTTTATTGGATGATCTGCCCATCCATCCAACGGTTAGGGAAATAGACGAACCATATTGATCATAGTAGAAATGGTTTGATCATTCATCTAGATCATCCATCAGTGGGTCCCACCATTGATTGTTCATCACTATTAGAAAAATCTTACTTTTTTTAACTTGATCATCCATCCAATGCTCAAGAAAATTGAATGTCTGTATTGATCATGCTGCAAATGGTTTGATAGTTACTCTAGACCATACATCATTTGTGTCTCACCCTTGATTGCCCACCTCTCCCCAGAGTTCATATTGCTAAATAATTAATCCTGACTGCCCTTTCAATATCCAGGGAAATGGATGGTCCATATTGTTCATTCTAGAAATGTTCAATAGTAAACTAAATCACATGTCATGTGGTCTCACCCTTGATTTCCCACCCCTCAAAAAATCACTTGGGTCAGAGATGATCTTATTCTTCCAATCAACCACTAAGTAATGGATGGTCCCCATTAAACATGCTACAAATGATATGATTATTGATTTATACCATTCATCATGTGCCCAACTTCAATTGCCCATCTTTGGTAGAAAAACACTTTGTCCCGGTGATCCTAACCTCTAAATGCCTGAGGATATGGAAGATCCATAATGATGAAAGTATAAATAGTTTAATCATTGATATAAACCATATGGTCCCACCTTTCGACAGCCCCATGCCCATCAAAATCACTAATCTTAGTTGTCCAATCAATAGTTAAGAAAATAGGTAGCCATACCACAAATACTATGGTCACTGATTTAGACTTGTTGTTATTGTTGATCGAGTGCCTTTAATCATAGTACAGAGAAGGCCTTTGTTGGTTCGACCAGTGCCTTTATCATTTCTTGAATTCATCCTTGTTGCAAGCGGTGATGTTTTGCTCATTTTCGATTCGACCGAGATTTGTCATCGAGTTCTATCAATCCAACTGTGGAAACATGTAAGTTTGTTTAAGTGTGGAATTTGTTTCCTAATCTTGTGCAGGAGTATACAAGTACCTTCGTAATTGCGATTATGGTAATGAAAGGAGAGACTATAATGACCATTCAAGGGTTTTGAGGAAAAGCTAGGGTTTCTACTGTAAGTTGTTTCGTCTCTTGTAACTTTCTTCTGGTTATAGTGGATTGATTGTCTCTTTAATTTGTGCCGTGGTTTTTTTTCCCACAATGATTTTTCACGTAAAATATCGTGTGTTCTCTATGTTTATTTACATTTTTCGTTATCTATTGCTTGTTTGATTTGATCTGAGGTTACTTCTTCTCCCAGCAAGTGGTATTAGAGCATCATCGATGAAACTACCACGGGCCTACAGACAAAGTTTGATAGCATCTACATGATGAAGTCTCTCACCAATCGTTTATATCTGAAGAGACAGTTTTACACTCTAAAGATGGCGAAAGGGTCGGATCTCTCTAAGCATATTAATGTTTTTAACAAGTAGGTTTGCATGTTGACAAGCGTAGATGTGAAGATTGATGAAGAAGACAGCCCTTATTTTGTTGACATCTCTCTTGGAGTCTGATGAGTGTCTGGTTGATACTCTTTGCTATGGTAGGGATACCTTAGATGTCGAGAATGTTATCTCAGCCTTCAGTCGAAGCAGTTGAGAAAGAAGAGCGGAGGCAAAGGTTTTGAGAAGCAATTGAGAAAGAAGAGCGGAGGTGAATGTACTTCTACGGCTGCATTGTTTTCTGATGGAAGACCGTCTATGTGAAAGAAAGGGAAGTAGTGATCTACATCCAAGTCGAAAGGTAAAGGCGAGTTGAATTGCTAAAATTGTTAGAGGATGAGACATATGAAGGACTGTCAAAATTTCGAAACTCGGAAGGAGGAGATATTAGATGATTAGTCGAAAGAAGCCAATTTAGCTAAAATTTGGCAAAGGATCAAATTTTTGTAATGTGTTGTCAGTATCTAAGACTAGTTACTTCTGTCATGAGTGGATTTTAGATACAAGGCATCATACCATGTGTCCTTATTAGAGTTAGTTTACTACATATAACGAGTATGATGGTGGCTTGGTTCTTATGGACAATAATCATCCATGTAAGATTATCGAAATTAGTTCAGATCGCATCAAGATGTTTGATGGGGTGGAGCATACTTTGACTGATGTGATGCGCATTCCAAATCTGAAAAAGAATCTTATCTCTCTAGAGCTTTACATGCACTTGGGTGCAAGTTCCCCAGTTATGAAGGTGTCCCAAAGGTTTCAAAAGGGGCACTCATAGTTATAAAGACACAGAGGAGCAAAAATCTTTACAAGTTGATCGAAAATACTATATCGGGTGGAGCTTTAGCATATGTAGCGGAGTCCACGTTGGCGCGTTTGTGGTAGGCGTGCTTAGGCCATATAAACAAGTGAGGTATGAAGGTACTTCTCGATCGTCATTTAATTCCTAATTATTAAAGTTTTGATTTAGATATAAGCAAGCATTGCATATATGGAAAACAATCAATGTTATCCTTTAAAAGAAACATGTTAGTATGTGCATTCGGATGTGTAGGGGGCGTCGCCTATTATTTCTGGAGAGGGGTCATCATACTTTGTTATATTCATTAACGATTTCTTTAAGAAGATTTGTGTTTACTTTCTGAAGCATAAATCTAATTTTTTCTCTACTTTCAAAACTTAGAAGGTAATGGTTAAAAATCAAATAAGGCAAAAAGTAAAAATTCTGATGACAAATAACAATGGTGAATTTACTTAAGAGGAAGTTAATCAATACTATAAGAGTGAGGGGATAGTGAGGTACAACACAGTGAAGCATATAACAAAGTATAATTTCATGGTTAAATGTATGAACCAAAATCTTTTGGAAAGAACCCGAAGTACATATGCTGAGTAATTATAGGTTGGACAAGTAGCTTTGAGTTGAAGCCGTCTCTACAGCTTGCTATTTGGTAAATCAATCTCCCTCTATAGCTATTGATTGTAAAATTTCAAAAGAAGTATGAAGTGATCAGGTAATTGATTACTCAGGATTTCAGATATTTGGTTGTGACGCTTACTCTCATATACCATTAGTTGAGAGAGATAAGCTAGACCAAAAAGCTAAGAAGTGTACTTTTGTCGGCTATGATGATGGGTGAAAGGTTACATATTGTATGACCGGATTTCACGAAAAATCATATTTAGCTGGGACATCAAGTTAAATTAAGGTTATTTGTTTCAGAAGGATAAGCACAAGGAAGTGGAAAAATCTGTTATTGATATTGAAAGAGACAAGGGTGAATCGCTTGAAAAATCGAAGCTGTAACGCCCCAAAACTCAACGCCCGAATATACCGCCCAAGCACGAATTTTCTAGCGCTACTAAGGTAATAAATACAAGAATACAAATAATAGTAGCATTTTTTTTTTATAACTAAACCATATCCATACTCTTATTCCAACTTACATCATAAAATAAATTATAAATGCTCATAATTCATAAACATGACACTGATATACTCATCTATGATTCTATTAACTTAAAACTAAATAGAATATCTAAAAATAAATAAAAGCGTCTGCATTAAAGTTGGCGTTCTCCTCCTCCTGGATTTTCGCTATGTCCTCAACTTGTGTCTTGTCCTCGAAAGATTCCATGTCACCTCTTGAACCTGCAGTTCCCTAAGAAGGGTGAGCAAAACAATGCCCCAGCGAGAAGGAGTATTTACTCTACTCCATAATATGAATCACGCATCCAAGTAAACAGATAAACAGAATCAAAACATAACTATTCAGTTTGTAAGTTATAGAATGCCATGCTCACACTTTTCCACCCCACAACGACACATTCATTAACACTAAACACACACCCCATAATGACTTCCCATGCAACACGCATAATCAACCATATACGTGGCCTTTAATACAAGGTCTTTAGTCAGGTTTCACACAAGTAAATCAACCATACGAGACTACGCCTAAAAAATAGTATCACAACCAATCACAACCAGACAGGTGAGGTATATTCCGATCCTGACACGGTACGCCCGATCCTGACACTGGTCGCATTCCTGATGAGACGCAATTGCTCCGATCCTGACACGGTACGCCCGATCCTAACACGAGTTGCATTCTCAATGAGAAAACAATTGCCCCGATCCTGACACGGGTACGATCTGATCCCGACACGGGTACGATCCGATCCCAACACGGGACGCATTCTCGACGGAAAAACATACCACACTTGACGGTTTCCCATATTCCAATCTATCCATACATAGTTGTCCCATAACCACACTTAACCACACCAATATACACCGACCATGCTTAACCACACTTGGATAGTCATGGCTAAGAACCATTTACATACCCCTACTCTTATTTAATTCCGTGGACTTAACCTCACCATAAACCGCTCTATGCATGAGTCCATCATATATAATCATATAAACATGAACATGTGATAATGAGAATTTATTGCATCTTAATATAATTTAATGAATCATACAACATAACTATTTAAGAAACAAATCAAGTGCATATATATCAAGATGACAAGAATGCATCCACATTATGAAATAAAGCATTTTGAGGGGTTTAAGAACTTTAAACTAAATTATAACCATACATTCAAAGAAAATGGACAGGTGTTGTCCCCACAATTTCGCTTAATTTGACTGTTTGGGAGGTCTGATGTGTTCCAAATTTATTTTACAGTTTTAAGACTTGCTGGTCTAAACATTGGACGGCTTAGATTGGGTAAAATATTCCCCAATGGGACCTAAAAGTTGGAGTCCAATCAGATTCAGATTCTGTTATTTTTCAGGGTGTCAGTCCCATTATTTCAAGTGGTGTGGCCAACTTGGAACCTCGTTCTAGCCCATATATTTTATGGTGAATCCCACACAACCCAACAAACAGTGTGGACGAGGTGGATTTATCCAAAAGTTTACATGTGGGACCCATAAGTGCCTGTTGTCCCCACTTTAAAATCTGCTCACCTTCAGATTTATATTGTATTACATTGTCCACTATTTGAGACGGTGTGGCCCACTCGGTTATTGAAACCCTCTGAAATTTAATTTACAGCCTCTTGACATAGTAATGTAACAAATGAGTGGTATAGATTTGACAGAAAGCTTAGAGTGGGGCCCACGGATTACCCGCTGTCCATGAGAGATAAATTCAGAATTTTCTGCACAATTGCAGAAAATTCAGCAAGATAGTCCAATTTGTAGAAGTTGGTGTGGTCCGCTCGGGTCTCGAATTAAGCTGAAATTTGGTGGACTATCAGAACACATGATGAAGTAAACTATGGTCGGAGTAGATATAGAAAAATACATCAAGTGGGGTTCACATGTGGACCCCCAACTGCTGCCCATCCGCCCCTTGCGTCAGCAGTCATGACACTACTGGACTGGCAACGTCCTTGGGGTGCTGACTAGTCCAGCAGCCCATTGTTTTATTCATTTTTTTTTTTTTTTTATATATGTATCCACACAAGGTGAGTTCCACTAGGTTGAGATCCAATCCATCCACTGAATTATTCGGGCCTTTAGTCCACCCAATAAATTTGATTTTGTATAGATAAAAAATTATAAAACAAAGATAGCGGTTTTATTTCCTTTTTAATGGTTGGGTCAATTTCTCCCACCCTGGCCCACTTAATTATCATATTCCTTTTAAATCTGGGCCAGCGAGCAAACGTAAAGTATAATACATGATGAATGGCATAGATTTAATCAAAGTAACGTAATTGATCTACTAAACAAAACATAAATGCGCAAATTCAAACAATGATGTGGAGTGAGTATCTCCATAGACTCACCAATTGTCAATTCGATCCGAGATTTTAAAGATAAAAATAACAAAGAAAACCAATCTTCGGCCTACTACAAAATACTACCTCCTTCCTCCCAATCAATGGTCATATGATGATGATGATGATGATGGATGGTGATGATGGATGGTACGGATTTGAAGCTGTTGATGATGGATGTGATGGGATGGCTATGATTTGGTCGTAAACGTAAAAGTGGTAGAATAGGACTCTCTTACGAGAGTTTAAATTAAGTCCATTAACTTATAACATAAATATTTGTGGTGGAATTAGAAGTAATATTCTGATGGTCCACCTAGTGATCCCCTCTTGGATCCAAGACATCCATCATACAGAGGATTAACACAACAAGTAGTGGGTAAACTCTCGGGTTAAAGGGTCGATGGATGGATACATTATGATCTATGTAAGAGTTAGCCTAAATGAACGCTCTAGAATGGATATGTAACATCTTAAAATCGGGTCCACCTTTTACAAATCTGAGACCATTATGACATTGGCCTTGAAAAACTGACAAAGTGGTATGAATTTGGGAGAATTTGGTAGTGTCCACACCTACGATCTAATAAGGACACAAATGATTGTCTAAATGGTGGTAAACACCACAACTTAAGGTCGTTAGTTTCTAAGGATAAGCTTGACCACATTGAGGTGAGATTAAATCATGACCGTTGAGTGTTGTGCGAAGTGGTCCGCACCATTGGTTAGAATGTCCATGGATTGAATAATGGACCGTTGGGTCGATGAATCTCTTACTGGTTTAAGAGTAATTAATTAAAAATGTGATGGATGGTGAACACACCTCGGTTCAAGATTTTAAAAACATGGGGACGTGGGCCATCTTAGAAAACCTAAAATACACAAAATCTAGACACACACCGACATCCCTACATAAAGATGGACGGTCTATAACAAAGATAGAAATCTCTGTACCAAACTCCGTAACCATATCCTAAAATTTAGATTTTGAATTGGTACGTCGCATCGAGTGTGACTTCTGTACTTCTCGGTCTACATGGATATATCGAGGGCCCTACGATGGAATCTAATCCAATAGGTCACCTAAGCATATGAAAAAGGTCGTCCATGAGTGATTTCACCTTGATTAGTGGTACACATGGTCTTACACAGTAAATCTTCGATTAAACGGTCTCGAAAGATTATCCAGTGATGAAATTTCACATGGACTGCTAAAATGCTATAACAAAGGTGTGGAGAAAATCCCACAGCTAACTGACACACCAATTGAAATAAATTACGAGGGTTCACTTTCACCACTGGTTTGGTGTTAGGACAAGTTTTAATGGCTTGATCGAAGTCCGATGAGAATTTTAACGGTCACAAAGGTTCTTCTAAGAATACTCTATCATTCCAACGGAACAAAACTCGGTTTGATTAGTTCAATGGGCCATGGTGATCAAAATGAGGATGAATGGTCCCAATAGAAAGATTTATGATTAGATCTGGATCGATCAGACTATATTATTGGATTCTACATGATTTAATATATCATTCTATGGCTTAGATCAATTCCACAGATATTATAAATAATTTAAAATGAATTACTAAAGTTCATGTGCATAGAATATGGTTTATAATTCCACTTTTCTACCCGATTATTCCATGAGAAACGTACATCAAAGATGTTATCAACTTACACACATTAAATTATTATTATTTTAATTTTATAAATTCTAATCCAGATTTTTAAATTAAATAATAAATCATAAAAAATAACAGATATTACATAAACCGCAGGTAGAGGTACAGGAAGAGGTGGAGCAGTGACCTATCAGGAGAAATCCATAAAACGGATTGCGGGTTACCATTGAGATACAGGAACGACTTAAACATTGAATTTGTTCTTATTACAGATGAGGAGGATCCGTCTACTTTTCAGTAAGCACTAAAAGATAGAGATGCAGAGAAGTAGATAATAACGATGCATGATGAGATGGACTCTCTATACAAAATTCAAACACGAGATCTGATAAGTGCTTAATTTTGTATAATTAACCCTAGTTACTAAAAGATTATTGTTGATTTTTCGGTTAATTATCCCTCAATAGATGGATTTTCATTGTGAAGGAGATTAGGAGAGGTTGAAAATGATCCAAGCCAGCTCAAAAGTGGTCAAGATCAAACATGACAACAATATTGTGGCAAATCGAGCCGTAAGATCGAAAACTGGACCATTCTTTATAGTAGAGATGAAAATACGAAGCTTAAAAAACGTCATCAAGGCCACGCAGTTTGGAAATTCAAGCTGTGCATATTTGGATGGTCGTGATTAGGCATTGCATCACGTGTGGATGGTCATGATTGAGACATTCACATGGTGGACTAGTCATGTGCCCAAGAGGAAATCTCCACCAATTAAGGAGGATCTTCCCTTATTCTAATGTGAGTAAAGCCATGGAGGGAGCTTTCCATCCAATAGAGGAAGCCTCATCTCCAAATCCAGCAGCTGCTCATCAGTCATCCAGCAATTGGACCCATTCATCCAACGGCCAGATCAGGTACAGCAGCTAGAAATCCCAGCTGCCCAACAATTGGATGAGCATCTATCGTTCGGGTTAGAGGTGGCAATGGGTCGGGTCAGGTTGGGTTCAGGTTGGGTCAAGTTTGTGTCGGGTCATTTCCATCTCAACCATATCCGACCAAAATTGATTTCGGGTTAGATTTTCCCAACCCTTACCCAACCCAAATTAAAACAGGTCGGGTCTGGTTGACCCACATTTTAATGATCAACTAACTAATTTGTAAATTAAACTAAAATCATATCTTATTTTAAGCCCCAATTTAAATCAAAATACTAAGAATTCTTAAGAAAGACTCACATAATAGAGGAATTTTCTTAAATCAATTCACAACTAGACTTAAATCTTCAGCTACCAATGCCTGCCCAACATTGCTCATGAATCTGAAATGAATAGTCGGGGATTTGACTTCACTTCAAACTACCCTCAGTGAGTTTTGTTGAGTCAACTCAACACAAGTTACAACTAGTTTTAACCAAATTGAACTTCAAGAGTAAGGATATATGATCATGATCATTCCTAAATAGCTGAACTAAATTAGACATTCCTCAGATCATGAAAAGCTTCTATAAACATATATGAACTAGGCATAGAATGAGTTCAACTCGATTTACTACTTGGTAGCAAACCGAGTCGATCATAGATGTAACAGAATGATGAAATGGATGATTATCTTACCTATACCTCATCAACAATAACTCTATGAATGCATCCCAGCAATGACCTCAGTAACAACAACACCGCCGGAGAAGAAGACCTGGCCTCCAATGGTGAAACACCAACCGTCAGTTTTCCTTCAATCCGACAACTATGGATAGAGTAGAATCATTTCGAGGAGCTTAGGAAATTCTAAGATTTCAGCTCCAACCTCTTCTAACGGACGTGTTTATATGGTTATCATGAGATTTAAGGTTTCTAGATGCAAGAAGGGAGAAAAATGAAAGAAAAATCTTATTTATATGATGACATTCTTAACCCTAATATGGTGAATATTACTGGATGGTTAGGATAGCTTGCAACTAAGGGTTATGAATGGCTCAAATTTTCTCGAATGCATTATCACGGATCGAGGTTAATGGGGAAAGAAACGGAGGTGAGAGAGAAAGAAAACAGAATATTTCCATTTTCAGATCCGCCATCCACACAATGCAACTTATATGCGAAATAATGGTTATACACATGAGTGTTCACACCTGATATCAATTTGGTTCTAGTTAAAAATGTTACTAGAAATTGATAGATGGTTTGGATCAAGCCAAGGTGGGCCACATTAGACTCAGTGGTCAGGTTTTGAAGGGTCTGGAAACACAAAATCAGTTACCCACTGCCATCTTTGAATTCTAACTGTGTTCACCATACAATAATACCTTCAATGAAACAGTTGGAGTTTGTTATACTCTCATGTTCAAACCATATGAACGGATTGGATCAGCCAGACTGTTGTTCGAAAGTGGGCCACACGATCTTGAAAACGGACAACGATTGTTTGAGATGTTTCAATGAAAATGGAGGGAGAGAAGATTTTCTCTCAGTTTTGGTTTTGATCGGGTTAACAGATGTTGATTGATCCAACCAATTCGATGTACAACATGTGCACCAATTGTTGGTGCACACTCACCAACAAAAATGGGGCCCACTTTCATCAGAAGTGAAATCCACTCCGTCCATCATCCAGCAGGATATGTGAGGAAAAAAACTATATACTATTTAACTAATAAGAAAATCAATATATAATAGTCTACTTAACCCCTATATGATTTGGGTTGGGTTGGGTTGGGTTGGGTTGGGTCGGGTCGGGTCACCTTTAACCCTAACCCGACTCATAAAAATTCAGGTCAAGTCGGGTCAACCAAAAAATTGAATTCGGGTCAAATTTTCCAAACCTAAACTGGAAAAAATCGAGTCGGGTGGGGTCTGGTTAACGGGTCTGGTTGAATTTTTCCAAGTCTAATCCAGGTACAACAGCCTCTTCAATCCAATGTCAAGCATGCATCACACGTGCAGCTAGAGTCCTCACACGTCAACTAACCAACTAGGCTGTTCGTTCTCAGCTTCCATTGTCCACACGGACCAGCAATGGGAAAACCTCTTCTCACACGTGTAGAGGAATCATTCTTCGTCCAACCAGTTTTACAAGTTAGCAAGGTGGATCCCACCTTTCACATGTGCAGGAGAGGCCAGGACTCTACACCCACACGTGCAATTGCAACAAGATAAAGGATGTTCCCACTTCTTCAAATCTTCAGCCGTCCATCACCTCAAGCCACCCGCAACGCCAGCCCTCCATGATGAACATAACGTCTTCCACATCCATTCTAGCAGCAGCGTGCCTATCCAGCCATCCGCCCAGAGTTCAGTCAGCCTCCACCCAGTGTGTGCAAGCAACCACCTCTACCCTCCAGCAGGTGGCCTTCAAACCCACCTCATGTGCATCTAAGACCAGCAGCCTGGTGGAGTTTATCTTCAACAGGAGGCCCTTTGTAACACCCCGTACTTCTCAGTACTTAGGTGTTACTATTAAGTTAAGACAGGCAATTAATTGTGAAGTCTTTAGGATTATGATAATCAAGTTTTCCAGAATTTACAAATTTTATGTGTCGGCACATTAATTAATGAAAAATCGAATCACTAATTTAAGATTATTGTGTATGGTACATGGGTTGGATTTATTTGTGTGACCAAGTATTAGTTGATGGTGAATTTTACTATTTATATATATAATAATAATAATAATAATAATAATAATAATAATAATAATAATAATAATAATAAGGATGATGATATTATTATTAATGTGCAATAAAATAAAAATTATGGCTAATAGTTGCAATTACACTTTATGATATGGACCATACCAGCTACTAAGATGTTTTAACCGTTAGAATTTCATTTGAAGATAATCCAACCGTTAGAATGTGTTAAACACCTTAATTAAGGGTCGAATTGATGTGAATGGCCCACCTAGCTGATGGAATCTGCCCATATTGGGCCATTCATCTCAATATGGCTTGTAGAAGTGAGTGGTCGGAGTGGATTTCATGTAGAACTTATGTGGGTCCCATTTGTGGGGAGTGTGTACACCAACGAGTGGTGCACGCGTGGTGCACCGATGTAGCTGAAACCGGTCAGCGTTGCTGACTCGTGAGATACCTAAAGAGGGTATCTCTCTCTCTTCTTTTTGTAATTTCTGCCCAAGCGGGCAGTCGGGCGGATGTATGGACCGAGCATCCATTTTTGGTTAAGTGTGGCCCACCTGTTAGCATTGGATATGGTGATCCAAACCGTTCATTTGGTCCAGGCATGGGTCGTGACAAAACCTTAGGTGTTGGATGCGTCTTCCATTCATTGTAGTGGTCACAGTTCGAACCTGAAGTGGGGCTGTCCACATGGAAATTGTGTTTCTAGCAGCCTTTTATTTCCCAAACTGCGATCGATGTGGCCCACCTTTGGTTAATCCAAACCGTCCATCTAGTAGAGCATAAAGGCTTTAACCAAACCATGTTAACCTCCTCTGTTGGGGGCCACCAGTTACAATAAAATCTTAAATCAAAGTCCAGTTATTCATATGGGTGCTTCCAAAAACGGGATGCCAAGTTGGCAATCCGCGTTTGTGAATTTCTAACCCATCCTGTTCGTCCATAACTATCTATAACACTTAGTTTTAGTTAAATCCTAGCCATCCATTGACGATCTCATGAATTAGGGTTGTGAATGTTTCCATATAAATAGATTTTAATCCCAATCTTTTTTTCTTTCTTTCTTTGGCATCCGAAATTAGAAAACCTGCCCCAAATGAAACTGGAGCCCCGAAGTCTTTAATCTACAGCTTCCATGGAGTAATCTGAGTCGGCCAGAAGCTTGAACACGTTGAGATCTCCATCAAATGAAGAGTTGCCATTAATGGCTGTCATTTCCCCCGACGTTTGTTTAGACGCAAATCACCAGAATATTGGCGGTCTTCTTCCTCGCCAGACAAATGTCGCCATGTAGCCCTGGTGGTTTTGGATCTAAAATCCCATACTTCCATCAACTAGGCCATCTGAAGCATTTGCTAACGTCGGTTTTCATCTTGGGTAGAAGATTAAAGCCAGAGAGAAGAGAAGCCAGAAACGAAGAAGAAGATATGAGTTAGAGGAGGTGGGTTGTTTGCATCCGATTCAGAACCGAGTTTGTGAGGTTACGGTTGTGGTTTTCGGTCGAGTCAACTCGTTGTCGAGCCGTCACATGGTCGCGATCTGTGTTGGCCAGGCAGTTTGAGTGGAGTCTCTGTTCTGTCCAAGCATTGCTGGAGTCTCTTTCATTTTTGCCGAGTTGAGTCAGATTTGGAGTCGCTGCTGAGTCTTTCTGTCAAGTCTGGAGGTGAGGATGATATTGTCTGAGTGAAATTCGATCCAGCTGCTAGACGTTGCTATTCAAGGTATACTCTTTTCTGTTTTGAGCCAATAGTCGTATCTAAGTTGTTGACTCGGGTTGCTCTGTTAGTAGTGAGTCAATGACTCAGTTTAGTGCTCTCAGTTGAGAAACGAGTTGCAAACATACCTTGAGAGAAAATAGATTTGTATGACTGAGTTGTATCTAAACCAAGTAAAGTTGTTTCAACCCATTTTGCAACTGAGTTAAATAGAGTAGGTGGAGTTGAGTTGGATCAATCTGAGTTTGGTCTGACCAGATTGTTAATAATTGTGGAGTCCTATTTTTATTTGGGAGGTAAATTCTAGGTATGATGTTTTGGCAGTTGTAGATGGTGTAGGAAAGCAATTTCTAACTCGAATTGGATTGAATTTGGAATGGGTCATTGATTAGAGTGAATTGGCAATCAAATTACATGTTTCAAGTTAAATTAGGACTAAATTAGAATTATTCTGAATATTAATTGTTTGATTTTAAGAAAATTCCTTTGTTCCTCAGTCAAGTTTACCTCTCTTTCTTTCAACTGAGTTGAGTGTGGGTTGAGATCAAGTGTCGGGTTCTTCAGTAATCTCTAGTCAAGCTAAGGAAGAGAATTCACACTCTTAAGGTGAGGTTTCTCACCCTTCAATTTTTTCATTAATTTAATTGAATTGAGTATTTTTTATATAGTATTGTTTGTTTAAATACATGCTGTCAATTGAATTCCTATATATATTGAAATAGTTGCTTTGGATAGATTGTGATGAAAATCTTTTATTAATTGTTTCATACTTAGATTCCAATGGATACAACTTTTACTTATTGGTTAGTTTCAAATGATTTCAGTGGATGGGTTGTACATGAATTGAGGTTGTCATTGGGAGAATTGGTTGTGAAATGTTATATGTTGTGTTCTGAGAGAATGGCTTGTTGTCATTTAGTGAATTTTATATTGTTGGTGTCCTTAAATGGACTTGATGCCCATGTGGCTTTGTTTGGGAAGATCTTTTCTTGTTGGTGTCCATCAATGGACTTGTTTTTCAGGTGGCTTGGACGAAGAAGAGTATCCTTTTGTTAAAAATTTTGGAACACACACAAAATAGTAATGTTAATTGTCTAATTGTAGATAATCATAAAATTTGTACTATAGTATATTTTGTTGGACGTCTCATGGGCCGGGGATGGCGTTATGGGATGCTATGCCTGAGCCGTCGGCCTATGCTGGGTTGCGCACCCCCCATAGTGACCGTGAGCTTTTAATTGCTTGTTTTGTAAATTGGACTAATAAAAGCTGGTTAATCATACATACATAGCATTTACGGGTAATGTTGGTGATGAGCCACCTTACTGTCGGTTTGATATGCATTGCATTGCGGGTAACATTGGTGACGAGCCATGTTACTGTCGGTTTGAAATTCACCAGCTGGTTGTACATCCTCAAGCTGAAGAACATTTGCATGCACACATTCATGTAAACGAGATTAAAGTTGGAAGGTATAGATTGAATGTTATAATTTGTGGGTATTTATAATATGAGTAAATTGTTACATTTGATTGTTTTAAATGTCACTTCTTTTGGAATTGTATAAATTGCTTAATGTGCAATATATTATTTTCAGTTGGTCTTTACTTAACTGCTATCGTGCTTGGTAATTTTGGAGGGTTTGTGCCTCACTATGATAGCGTTTTAACGCTATCGAACCATAACAGTTGATGCAGGTGTCTTTGGATGAGAAGTTAGAAGGTGGTGCAACTCAAATCCGTTGCAGTGTTTCTTTCCTTTGGTTTTCTTTTTAATTAATGTAATATGGAGACAATTGATTTGTATAAGCCCTATGGGCGCCACTTGTATAGTTTGATTTATATTGGACATCACATGTCTTGATATGCTTCCATTGCGTTTTAAATTTAAAAGAAAAAAAAATTATACTGTAAAGTGGATCTTTGAATTTTTACACTTGGGTTTTCAGAACTTGGGCTCAACACCCGAGTAATGAAAATCGGGGCGTTACACCCTTCAAATCTTTCACACGAGCAAAAGCAACAAGTTATGGGCATCCTTACCATCTCACCAGTAGTAGGGTGGACCCCACCTTCCACGTGCCGCAAGAGGAAGTCACCTCTCCAACAACCATTCTCGTGTAATCAGTAAAGGGTGGTCATCTTCCACTCTCATCTTGAGCAAAGCAAGAAGCTCTCCCCTCTCTCACACATGGAATGCAAGAAAATCTCCAGGCTCTTCCTCCCCCTCTCTCAAGTATGTACAAGCAAGCACGAAGAGAAAGAAAGCCCACACATGTCAAACAATCTAAGGCTCCCTCCTCTCTCACTTGTGTGCTCACACTTGTGTAAGAGAGGATATACTTTCCTCCCTCTTTCAATTGTGTAGGCTCTCCCTCTCTCTCTCCCTTCACCTATAAAAGAGGCTTCACTCCTCATTTTGATCATCTCTCATTCTTCTCTTCTCTCCTCTCTTCTTTCTTTCTTTCTTTTATAAAGTTTTTTTTCTTCTTCAATCTTCCATTTGTAGAATGGTTGGTTAAACTTCTAGCTAAGGCTATAGGTGAAGCCTTTGGTGAGATTTGCAAAATTTGGTTTTCTTGGTTCAACAATGATGATGCTTGAATGTTGGAGTCTTCTTGTTTGATTGGCTTGGTTATCTACTACAGCGGAAGCTATTGTTGTGCACAGCCACTTGATCCATCCTAGACTCCGGGCATGATGGATGCTTGAAATTCCTTGCACAACAATTAAGTAGTTTATGATCGATAAAGTTGTTTGATCCATTGTCAACTCTGGGCACGATGAATGCTTAAGATTTCTACGCTCATCAAGCTAGTGCGGGTAAGTTTATCGAGCCAGTGCAGGTAAAGTCATCGATCTGTAAAATTCATTGATCCATTATAGACTCTGGGAACAGTATGCTTTGAATTCCCTGCAATCGATGGACGAAATCTTAATGGTTGGATCAATCAATCACAGCCTTCTATCTTGTAAATATGCATTTGATCTTATGAATTTGTGATCTTAGCGATTAACTTTTTGACAAAGTTGTTTATCTATATAATTCCTTGATCCATTATCGACTCCAAGGAGAGTGGATGCTTGAAATTTCCTGTGATCAACTAACGAGTGCTTCATGGTTAGATCGATTGGTTATGATCACCATCTTTTGTGAAATATGCAAGTGGTTTTACTGTTTCATCTTTCGATTGGAGCAGATCTTTATTCAAATCCAATTGAGTAATAGCTGAACTAAAGAATCAAACGTTATGGATTAACCAAAGGTGGATATCCCCAATGCCTTAGCTCTTTTCCATTATTTTTTTCAAACACACACACACAAATTGCTCCACACTTGTAGATAAAACCAGTTTTCGTCTCTCCAACCTAAACTAATTCCACTAACTATTCTTAACCCCAAATCCATGCGGTTCAACATTGGTCTCACTGAGTATTTACTACTTCGCTACCTGCACTGAGGTGTGCAATCTTCGGATTGTAGCAAGAGCTGGTGGAGCCGTCTGTTGGGCAGAAAGCAATCGGTTGCAAGTAGATTTATCAAAAGAAACTGGATAGGTACAAGGTCAGATTGGTAGCGAAAGGTTATACTTATAGGGAGGGTGTAGAGTTTAGTGAAATATTTGCACTAGTGGTAAAGCAAGTATCTATCAGATTTATATTGTCTCTAGTTGTCTAATACAATCTGGAACTGGAACAGTTAGATGTGAAGTCTGTGTCTCTATATGGGGAACTAGAAGAACAGATCTACATAAAGCAACCTAAAGGGTTCGAGGTGCAGAGAAAGGAGAATTTAGTTAGGAGGTTAAAGAGGTTGTTGTACGGCCTAAAACAGTTGCCTAGGCAGTGGTATAAGAAATTTAATTCTTTCATGTTGAGCTAGCGGTTTATCAGAAGTGAATTCAATCATTGTGTTTATTTTAGAGTACTGAGTGACAAGAAATTCATTATTATGGTGTTATATGTTTATAATATTCTTATTGTCAGTTATAACATGTTTAAAATCAACATATTGAAGGTTTAATTATCCAGGACAATTGAGTTGAAAGTTCTGGTGGCTATAAAAACGATTCTTGACATCAATATACACAGAAATAGAAAAATGAGTAGGCTATGGTTGTCTCAGGAAGAATATCTTAAGAAGGTCTTAGTCAAGTTTGAACTAGAAAAGGCAAAATCGGTTAACACTCCCCATACTGCTCACTTTTATCTTTCTTTGGAGTTATGTCCTACGTTAAATGAAGAAAAACAGTATATGTTTTGTGTACATGCCCTACCTGAGCATGGTTGACAGTCTTATGTATGTCATGGTCTGTACTAAATTAATTTTTCACATGTGGTTAGTATTGTCAGTAGATATATGTCAAACCCTGACAAAGACCTTTGGGAAGCAATGAAATGGTTACCTTAGTATATACGATGTACAACGGACTAATTTTTTGTTTATGAAAATTCTGAGGAGAAATCCGTAGGCTATGTGGATATGGATTATGCAGGGAATGTGGATAATAAAAGGTCGACTTCCGGTAATTCATTTGTGTTAGTGGGTAAGCTATTAGTTGAATGTCGAAGCTTTAGTCTGTGGTTGCACTTTCCACAGCTGAAGCTGAATACATGGCAATGACAGAAGCATTCAAGGAAGTTGTTTGGTTAAAATGGATGATGAATGAGTCAGGGATTTAGCAGGGATTTGTGCCTGTACATTATGATAGTAAGAACGCAATCAATTTGGTAAAGAACTTGGTGTATTACTCGTGGACTAAATATATTGATGCTCGTTACCACTTTATCCAATAGATTGTAAAGGAGATGTCACTCTTAAGAAGATTCAAACTAACAAGAATCCGACGGACATGCTTACGAAGATTGTTCCTGTAGAGAAGTTCAATTTTTGCTCGACTTCTTAGAGGTTGACAAAGAAGAAATGAAGATGGAGTGTGCACAAAGAAATGTCATTATTTTGAAGATGATTAGAAATGGTGAGCTTTGAGCAGTGAAGCTGGAAGATCAAAAGTCACGATGGAGATTATTAATCGAGTGCCGTTAATTATAGTGCAAAGAAGGCCTCTGTTGGTTCAACTGGTGACTTTGTCGGTATGACTGAAAAATGGGTGTGTTCTTGGATTCAATACTATTGCATGCTGTAATGTTTTGCTCATTTTCGATTCGATCGGGATTTGTCATCTGGTCCTGTCGGTTCGACCGATGAAAACACATAAATTTGTTTAAGTGCAGTATTTATTTCTTAATCTTGTACGAAAGTATATAAAGTAGCTTTGTAATTATGATTAGGGTAATGAGAGGAGAGCCTAACATGAATATACAAGAATTTTGAAAGAAAGCTAAGGTTTTTACTTTAAGTTGTTCCATCTCTTGTAACCTTCTTCTGATTATAGTGGATTGATCGTCGCTTTGTGTCGTGGTTTTTTCCCACAAGGGTTTTCCATGTAAAATCTCATGTGTTCTTTGTGTTTGTTTGGATTTTTCATTATCTATTGCTTCTTTAATTCAATCTGAGGTTGCTTATGCTCCCAACAGTTATGTAGGTCCTAATTTTACTAATTCCTCTCCAAACATAATTTGGGTAAGCAAGAAAATCTTGATCTTTTTTTTTCCACTATTATTTTCCAATTTTGTACCATCGTCACTCCCTTCTAGTACTAAATTATTTAGGTATGCTAATGTTATGCTAATGTTCAACAACACCAAACACAGAAATTACACCTCAAGTTGTGGAATGCCCCTAATGTGGTTCTACCCCATCATCTCCCTCGTATTTGTTAATTATCTCTTTGGAAGACCAATTGTTGTGATTGACATGTATTGATGTCTTAAGTGCTTTGTGGATCAATGTGAGTCTTGATATATATAAAATGTTCCCATGTGTTGTAGTTAGATATATGTATTGTGTTTTAGTTATCTAAGCCATTCATAAGAATGACTGAACAATGGATTCAGGATTGGAATATTTCAACTATTTCATTATTTAATTGTTTTCTTTTAAATACACATTGCCTTGTTTTATGAGCCATTGGTCTTTAGATCTTCAATCTTGAAGATTTTCAAAGGTAGTCATCATCCAACTATAAAGTCGGTTGGATGTAAGCATTGTGTCGACACAGGTTCTCTAGGTCATGGTGTTGGATAAGCAATCCAAGGCATGTTGTCTTAGACTAGCTATTCTATTGCTTATTTGTCGAACACTTAATAATAAGGAGTAAAGATAAACTATAACATATGCAGAGAGCTTAATAAAAATTGTGGCATATCTAGCATTTAAAGTGCATGTCGACAATATTACATGTGGCATATATTGGGCGGTTGAAGATTGATAGTGGCATAATGTTATCTTAATTGTTGATTATAATAACCATGGATCATGTGTGGACATGCTATTAATTTTCTAATTAATATATGTTTTATTTTAATCGTTCATATATATGAGAGGGTTTACTTTGTTGTCAATGAGAATTTGAGTTTGGGCATAACAACAACTCTCAAAGGAGTTATGTTCATGGATCTTGGTACCCTGTTAGTCCATGACTACTCAACAAGTTTTAAGACAAGCTTGTGCTTATCCTGTGTAAGGGGATCAATGACGAGTAGGGATGGAAAGCACGAACGAGAGAGATCCATCATGAAATTACGGAGCGAATGGTTTAACACGACACCCTACGCTATATGTGCAGAAGCTTGGAGCTTATAAAACTATGGCTAAGTCCTGGGGGGGGGTGAATAGGACCAATTAAAAATTCCTTTTAAAAATCTCTTGTTTAATTAAACTAATTAACAATAATAAACTAATTAAACAAGAACACTTAGCTTTTTAAGCTCAGTGGGTCCAATCACAAAGGGTAAACAAGATTAAACATTTAAGCAAACTCGCCTAAGCACATATATTAGAAAGGTGCAACATGTTGTGCTTCTAATCAATGTGCAATTATCTAGACTACGATAGATATAACTATCTACGTAACTAGTCTAGATGGCTAAGTAGACAATATGAGATTCGTCATGCTAAGCAAATGTCAACAAGCCTAGTGAACATACATCTTGTGTATGAATGTGCCTATATCAAACATAGCATACATTCCAATTAAGCATTTATAATAAAATAATTAACATATAATGCATAAGTGGAAATGTGCTCAAATCAATTCCAAACACAAGCATGTATAGTGGTTCGACTACTTGTTTAGTCCATCCCGGTTCACGTACTCATCCCTTGAGCACACCAGAATTCAATAAGGGAGTTTAAATCAAGTTCCTCCCAACCTAGGTATTTTAAATCGGTTCCACCCTACCGGGGAGTTTGACAAGGTTACTCCCAACTTATTATAGAGATTTTACTGGTTCATCTCTCAACCAGGATATTTATGGGTTCCATCCTACTCAGGACTTTGACAAGGATACTCCTAACCCTTCAGTTCTAATCTTAGAACCTAGGGTACATTCTCGCCAGAAGCTCCCCTTAGAGACTTGATCGAGTTTGAATACTAAACTCTCACACTTAATCCTCTACGAGGAAGGAGTGCAACTTGATTCTTAATATGACACTTACTTGTTGGATGAGACCCTTATTCAGCGCCTCTTGGGTTGCTTAATCTCTGCTCTCCTGTGTTTCAATCAGCTCTCTGATGCTTCCCCAATCTTATTGCCGATGGTTTGCCAAGGCTTCAGCTCCAATGATCAATCACCTTACATTTGATCTTCATGAGATGACCAAGGTGATGAGAGGTAGTAAGAATTCTCTACAACTAGTAGGAATGTGTTGTCTAGAGAAATTTCACCTATTTGGATCTTTATAGGGGTTTAGACAAATGATTTAGCTATGGTCAAGGTGCCTAAACATCTTTGGATCAAGAGAGAGTAAGTCCATCTTCATATGAACTTTGAATGCTCCATCTTGTGATCAAACATAAGGAAGATGGCTTAGAATGCTTAGGATTAGAGCCTAATGGTATGGGTAAAAATGATGACTTCTAATACACTAAATTCTCTCTAAAAATTCAAAAAATCGGACTGCAAATATATAAAACAAATGCTCCAACTAATAGAAAATGGCAGACAACGGTTACCTGTTGACCGGTCATCCTACCGGTCTGAGGGGTCCACGATCGATCGGTCGTTAAGGGTCGACCGGTTTGAAATTAAGCCTGGGACTGAAAAATGTTGTTGTCCCATTTTTGGCCTTTACCAACCGGTCGGTCAGACCAGTCGACCGGTCTGAAAATATCCAGGGACACTTTGAATTAATCAATTGTTCTTGTCCCATTTTGGGGCCTCTGACGACCGATCGGCCAAGGGCCAAGACCGATCAACAGGCCATATTTTTTTGCTGTTTGTGAGCTGTGTTTTACAGCAGTACATGCAACCTCTTGAGCCATACTTTTAAGTAATCTATTGGGACACTTAAGGCCAATCTAAGATGACTAAAGGTCTACCTATTAGGTCAAGTCATCTAGAGATTTGGATTTTGGTTTAGTTTCAAGGCTCAAAGCTTAATGTCACGCCCCGAAATTCGCAACTCGAGTACAATAACCCAAGCCCGAGTTCCAGGGTGTGAATTGAAAATTCGAGCATAGATTCCTTGAAATTCCATCCCACACATTATATATCTAAAATAAATCCCCAAATATAAAATTTCTTTTCCACTAATATCTTATTACATTGAATTTTACAAGATAAAATAAATTAAATACAATTGGCGTTTGAGTAACACGGGACCATCTGAATACTCTGCTCTGTCTACGTCCTTTCCTTCCTGAAAACCTGCAAGAACTGTGGTGATTTTGGTGAGCTAAAAGCTCAGTGAGGTCATTTCCATCATAGGTAATATTCCAGTTAATAAGAGATAGGATGCGAATCATCAATGGATAGAATTGTGTGCAACATACGAGGATAATGTTATGATTGATACACTTTATGGTTTATTATCAATAGAACATGATTATCATGATGTCATGTATGTCATGATACGTGTGAGAGCAATAAACGTCTGGGAACTCGCTGCCACTGAACATTAGGAACCTGTCGCAAATCAACCATGCTCACCTAACCGGTACAGCGAGGCGGCAAATCAACCATGCACGCCAGTGGGCAAATCAACCATGCACCACTGATCCAACCAAGCAAATCAATCATGCTCAATAAGTGAAACGACCAGAACTCGCTGCCACTGAACATTAGGAACTTGTCGCAAATCAACCATGCTCACCTAACCGGTACAGCGAGGCGGCAAATCAACCATGCACACCAGGAGTCAAATCAACCATGCTCCTGTTCTGTCGCAGTGTATAAATGTATGTATATGTCATGAGTTATAGAAGCACTAATCAAACATGCAATGCATATCGAATTCAAGTCCAATCACGCCATGTATGTTATCTTCGTTCAAATAATTTATTATCTAAATATTTATCATAAATTAATAAAGTTGAGAAAGATGTACATCGTTTAAGGTTTGTATCAACACCTAAGATATGTTTATCTAGGCTTTTAACTTGGCAATTCGGGAAGACAATTTCTAGAGAAAAGCATTCAACCTATGTAAAACCTCTACATAGAGTTATGTGGAGAAGTAGAGAAAAATATACAAGAAGGCAAGGAATCTGGACGTGGAATTTGAGAATACGAACAAGTAGTGAATCCTATACTTAGGATAAAAAAAATAAGGACTGAAAAGTAAATTGATATAGGAAAACTTAAACCTTAGATCGAAGAACAACTAGAAAGAATAATTTGAGAAGATTAACAGGAAATTCCATATGAAGAATCACTTACTGTATGATGAACTACAGGCTCCACACATGCCCAAACTTGAATATGAGTTGGCCCAGCGAGTCGCCCAGCGAGTCGACTCGGTTTGAAAGTCTATAGAAGAAACTCCTTCTTCATTCCTCTTTCTTTCTCCTTTTTCTTCCTCCTTTCTTCTCTTTTTCTTCTATTCTTCTCCCTTGCTGACTGGGGTGCTGTCCCCACAGCAATAGCAGTAATAGCAACGGCGTGGAAGCCGCTCTCTCTCTCTCATGCACGTTTTCTCTCCCTCTCTCTCCCTTTCTCTCTCTCTTTCTTTCTTTCTTTCTTCTTCCTTCTTCTTCTTTCTCTCTCTTTCTTTCTTTCTTTCTTCTTTCTCTCTTGCTGTGATTGGGACGCTGTCCCCACAGCTACAGCAGCCCCGCACGCTACCTCCCTCTCTCTCTCTCATCGCTTCTCTCTCTCTCTCTCTCTCTCTCTCTCTCTCGTTTCTCTCTCTCTCTTTCTTCTCTCTCTCTCTCAAACAGCTCCCTTCTCTCTCTCTCTCTAACAGCTCCCTTCTCTCTCTCTAGAGTTTTCGGAATCAGGAAAACAAGCCTGAGGGGTTTTATTATAGCTTACCGAGGTTGGGTAGCTTGTGTGTAGGGAAGAGTTTCAGTTTGAGTTGGAGTAGAAAACAACCGAGTTCCGAAGATTCTTTGCACAAGTGACCCGTTGGAAACCTAGGTGGGGTCCACACGAAGATTTGGAAGAGGTCTGACCCATCCATGCATAGCAGATTTGTAGATCTTGGCGTTTCTTGAATCTTAGGGTCGAGTTTGGAAGGCTGTGGTGGACCGCACGATCGACCGAAAACGATGAGGTCACCTACCTCCTAAGACCGTGCGAGGAGCACTCCAGATGGACGGATTTGATCAACAGATGGGGTCCACGGTGATGGACGATGTGGGCCACAATCGGCGACAGCGGAACGCTGCCACTGAAACAGCGTCCGAAGCGGGCGTTTCGTCCGCAACGCGTGAGAAACGCGGTCAACGCGCGTTGACCGCGTGGCCAGCCGTTGCACTGTACACGTGGGTCCTGCCTTGATGTATTTGATGAATCCCCTCCGACCATCGGTTAGGCCACTCAATTTGAGGTGTGCCACAAAAAAAATGAAGCAGATCCGAGTTTAGATGGCCCACATATGGCCTGTTTTCTTATTAGGACATTTGTAGAGTGATCGGAGGGTTGAAATTTGACATGTATGATTGGATCGTGTCCTAGAACTAATATATAGAGTTTTGCATGAGAATGAGCGTCCGAAATCATGATACTTGAAATGGTTCTATAACTTAAAGTTTAACTAATGGCATTTTCGAAACTTTTGTAGATTTATGAGTTTTGCGAAATCTGACACTTACATGCTATTCTAGGGTTCCTGTTGAACAATTTTAATGAAGGCGGCATACTATAATTTCTTACGGATTATTTAATACTAATTTATCAACATTAAAGTTATTTAATTTCTTAAATAATTAACTAATTTATGATTTAGATTATTCTAAAATCCTAGGGTGTTACAACCACACCCGAGCAGGTTCATAGGGCCAAGAAATCACTGGTTTAAGGATATGCCTGTGATGAACACGATGTACGGGTCTTATTCATGGACAAACATGTGTACAGGGAAATGTACGGCGGTTTACATTGATTGCGTAATTCGAAATCGAAGTGGACGGTTAGATCGTCTAGTCTAGTAGCGACAGATCATTCTAACGGTCGGTCTGTCGAAAAACTAAGTACACTAAGTTTTTCAGAGGCCTGACAAGTTGTCTGGACACGTATAAAATGTATACATGTGTGTATGCGTGTGAACAATACAGCTTAGAATATAATTTCTCACATGTGAACACGCACTCGTGTACTTACTCGTGCGCCCAAATTCTTGGGGTATTACACTTAAGGCTCATCAAGGCATCTCATTTACCTATTTCTTCTTCCTTGATGTAGCAGGTCCGTTTAAGTCTTTGGTCTTCATCTTCTTTATGCTCAATCAATACCTACACTTACTGACCTACATAATTGACAAATAAGGTGCACTAGTATGCTAAAAAAAGTGCACTAACACATCATGCCTAGTCTAAATCAACTAGTGTATGTACTGGCTTTGACTAATGCTTAGACCTAATAACATATGGAATGTCCAGTTCCTAGTGTAACATGCTTTGGCCCTTCTCACAAGGTCATTTTACTGGTTCATATGTTCGTGTGGTTGAATTCATGCATTGGGATACAATTGAGGTCCATATGCTCTAACCATGGATCCACTAGTTGTCTAGAATATTTCTATGGCTTGTATCTTTTTTTAGGACTAACTTCTCTCTTTTCCTATAATCATTTGGTTTTAAATGTTTTCAATTGTTGATTTTTTGTTTTTGTTTTAACTGTTAAAAGGTTTATATTGCACTTTTTAGACATTTGATGGTTGATATCTTACTGTTCACCCATTAATTTGCATCGGTATTAAGACCAAGCGTGGATGGCCATGGTTAATAGAAGGATTGGGTCAAATTTGGTACATGGATAAGCAGATCACAGACTTTTGATGTAGTAAAGAGTACAAAAGTTTATAGGGGAGAGAGAGAGAGAGAGAGAGAGAGAGAGAGAGAGAGAGAGAGAGAGAGAGAGAGAGAGAGAATGGATATCCCAAACCCCTTTGGGTGTGATCCATTGAGAGAGATAAAAAGAGAGAGGAGAGATAATCACATCTCTCCATTCCTCCTCATCATCCACACACTCACACCTGTGGGTTCCAGTAATTAGACCACTCTCCTTGTGCACTCCTCTAGTCCTATTCTAAAGGTGTGGTGGCTCTTTGCTTTTCCATATAAGATGGATTAGGAAGAGACCTACATTGGAGGATCGGCATTAACACCTTTTACATTAAGATTCTATAGTTTAAATCAAGCAATGATCTCTACGATTGGTTTTATATATTTTAAGGTTTTGAATGTATTCTATACGGGATCTTAGGTCACATATCAAAATTAGTTACTTTTTTTTCAAAAGTTTAATGTTTTGTGTTTGGTAAAATCCTACCAGGCATGAACTTGAGCTGTCACATGTAGCACATTTATTATATTTTGATTTATGTGCACAAAACATTAATATCTTACGTACATAATAAACTAGGATATGCTATCCTTATTCTTATTCCACCTCTTTTCACAAAGATATATCCTTGCTGATAGTCAAATTTTGGGGATAGATTGTCCATGTATTCTTAGGTTCCCATGCATAAATGGGCTTGTATGATGTGGAAAAGCCAATTTTCCCAAACTTGTGCAAACACTACTTTGCTTGAATCCAAATTAAGGCCCCTGTATCTTGTCAAGTGAAGGAGTTTGGATTCCGGTACATATACCAGATCCCTTGCCCTTAGTACGGAGGAATCACAAGACAATTTGTTAGAAATTAATACTACAGCAAACGCCCTGAAAAGGGAACAATTATCCTTTACACATGTTAAGATCTACAGGACTATCGTGGGTTTTAAAAACTCAAGAATACTTGTGGATCAATTTAATCAGTAGGAAAAGAAAGTGATCTCCTTTCACATGATGGTTCACACATAGGGAAGAGTGCGAAGTAACGAGAAGAAGATCACCATCTTTTTTAAGTAGGCAAAACCTTGAATTCACAAGATTAAAAGGAAATTCAAAATTATAGTATTCAATAATCCATTTGGAATGTTTAATCACACCACTAATATGAAAGACTCAAACCCTAATATTAGAAGTCCCAACTCCACTAGAATAAAAATTACTCGAAATAATAAACTTCGCTAAAAATAAAAACGTATTAATTAATCTTACTAGAGGATTCCTAGAATGATTAAGAGAAATTTCTAAAAAAGACAGAAATGCTACAACTCTAAAAATAAAGAGATACGGAATTTTTTTTTAATACTAAAAATAGTAAAAAAATTAAAATTGTAATTTTAAACTGGAATGATGCGTTTTCTCTTGAAACAGATGGATCCATCCCACTTTATGGGTTAATTAACCCCAGATGGCCAGCCATATAAAGATCGATAGGTTTTAGGTTCCATGACAATACCTGATCAAAAGTTACAGCTAATTTAGGGGCCCAGACTTTGAACTACAATTTCTTCTTATTCGGATTGAATTTTTTCAATCTAGACACACCTAGGCCCAGTTACATCATGCCTTACGTAGGATTGGGCCCAAATCTAATTCGAGCTTCTTTTAGACCAGTTTTTCCAAGAATACATTTACGGCCCGCTCTACATCACTTAGCCGTGACCTCAAATCTAGTGATGTAAGTGGAACCTTGACCATAGGGCCCACCATGATGTATGCATTGTATATCTACATTGTCCATCCATTTTTCCAAGATCATTTTATAGCATGGACCCAAAAATGAAACATATCCAAATCTTAGGTGGACCACACTAAAAGAAATGGTGGTCACTGAACGCCCACTGTTGAGAAATTTATGGGGTCTGCCGTAATGTTTCTTTCCCATCCAACCTTTTGATAAGGCTACAAGGACCAGGATGAAGGGAAAACACAAATATCAGCTTAATCTGAAGCTTTTGTGGCCCACAAAAAATTTATAATTGTCATTCACCACTGAGATTTGGATATGCTTCATTTTTGGGCCCATGCTAAAAAATTATTTGGCAAAACATATAGATGCCATAGATATATAATGCATACATCAAGGTGGGCCCATGGTTAGGGTCACACCCACATGGCTCGATCCGGGTCATAGCTACGTCACGTCCCTTTCAACTCGCTCCAATTTCCACATATTTACCTCTTTCGTCGCTGCTTTTTTTTTTTTTTTTCCTCACTTTTCTTTTCTTTTCTTCTTCTTTCTTTTTCCCGGAAATGAGAGATTTTGAAATGAGACGTGCAGGGTTCCTCTATTTCTTGTCTTTTCTTCTTCTTTCTTTTTCCCGGAAATGAGAGGTTTTGAAATGAGACGTGCAGGTTCCTCTACTAAATGAGCCCAGGTTACAAAGGATGCGGATTGCATACTAAAGTAAACTCCGTGGGGCCAATGGTGATGTATGTGCTTTACCCATGTCTCCCTCCATTTTTCCAGCTCATTTTAGGGCATGAGCCAAAATAGAAGCATATCCAGAGCTCAAGTGAAATTGAACGCCAACTGTAGAAAACTTTTTGGGGCCACTGAAGTTTTGGATCAAGATGATTTTTGTGTTTTCCCATCATCCATGTCCATGTAACCTTAGGTTGGATGACAAATAAACATCACTGTGAGCCCTAAAAAGGTTTCAACAGTGGATTATTGTCCCCACTATTTCCTTTGGTGTGGTCAACTTGAGCTTTGGATGTGCTTCAATGGGCTTATGCCCTAAATGAGCTGATAAAATGGCTGGATGGGGTGGATAAGACACATACATCAAGTGGGCCTTGGAGAGTTTACTCAGTACTCTATAGCGGACTGAGTTACTCAGTAGGCAATCCTTGTTTGGCTACAAAATCTCCATAGGCCCACCGTGAGGAAAAGCTCATGCAGCAGCTTGTGCGAGACCAAAATAAGGCCCCACAAGCCTCCCTGGGAAGGACGCAGATTGCCTAGAGACCCATTGATCTGACTCTGTGGGGCCCACTGTGAAGTATTGTTTTATGTGTCATCCATCTGTTTTGCCAGATCATTGTAGGGCATAAACCCAAAAAAAGGCAGATCCAAAGATCAAGTGGACCACACCACAGGAAAGAGTGGGGATAATAGCACCCATCATTGAAACCTTCCTAGGGCTTACCACATGTTCATTTGCCATCCAACAGGTTAATAAGGTCACTTGGACGTAGATGAAGGAAAAACACAAATATCAACTTGATTGAAAACTCCTACAGCCACCAAGAAGTTTTCAATGTTAGGCATTCAATGCCTATTTTTTCTTTTAGTGTGGTCTACTTGAGGTTTGGATCTGCGTCATTTTTTGGCTCATGCCCCAAAATGAATGGGCAAAAAGGATGGACAACATGTATAAAACACATACATCACGATGGGCTGCACAGAGTCAGATAACCAAGGATAGGTCTCCAAGCAATCCACAGCCCCACAGGATGAGGACACCCACCATTGCCCACCCTCATGTTTATATGCCATCAACCGGTGAATAATGTGAGTCCCAACCGGTTGATGGGAAAAGCTGAATATCAGCCTGATTCAATGATTCAGTGAGCCCAAAGAGCATTTCAGTCGTAGCTGCATCCCAGTCCCCACTTTTTCATGGGTATGGCCCACCATGTGTTTCGGAATATTACCCTTGTTCTCACTTCCTGAGGACCATGTGTGTGAAAGATTTCCTGTGCGAAGGACACTCAACGTATGTAGTGTGCTGACGTAAGGAGGGCATAACAAGGCCGATCACTGTCTGCCTTATCGGAGGTAAAGAAGAGAAAACATGAAATAATTCCTAGAAAATTCATAATAATTAATTAAATGTCAAATAACATGATTACAACGCTTTAAATAAACTAAACCCTAGAAAAAATTGTTAGAGTCCAACTCAAACTAAAGCACCTAGAAAACCCGACTAACTATAAACAGTAAACTACTATTTATAGAAGTCTCTCATTCCTACTAGAACTTGTGGTTTTCGGCCAAAAATAGAAAGTTTTCAAACCAGCCCAGTCACATGATTCTACACATCACGACTTTAAAACCCTACGGATTAAGAGACATTAAAAAAAAAGTACTATAAATAGTAAAATCAAAATAAAACTAGGCTAATGACCAACAATCAGGTCAAATCTTGCAATTCCGGCATGTGCAACCCAGCTTAGCGGGTTGGCTGGCTTTACTAGCCCGAGCTACCTCAAAATCATATATTATATGTCCATAAACTCATTCCGGATTGTGAGATACGACCATTTTACGAACCCGATGGTCTGGATCACTTACGACCCTGACCGGTCTTCTTTTGGCCCATCTGAGCCATGAAATAGTTGGCGACCCGCTCTACATCAGTAGCAAGCACAATACTAAAAGGTAGCAGTTGTGCACATTCGCACATTGGTGCATGTGGCATATATGGAGCAATTGAAAATTAGATGATAACACATGTGAGGCCCTTTGAACATGTCGGGTGCAAGAAGAAATGTTGGCGCATGTGGGGCACAAGCAAAAATGGATGGTGGCACGCAGGGGACACTCTGCATCCAAACAGTTAGGCATCCTTGCTTATCCAAATGCAGGCACACGTGTGCCAGATTTTGAGTATTTCCATCAGGTGGGCTAGATCTTCTGATCTAAAATTCAGGCCATTTTACCACTTCTAGCAGGCCACAACATCCTAAAGAAATGGACAGCTAAAAAAGACTGTTTAACCGTTTGTTGCCTTTGTGCACAGCTGAGGAGCTGCTTCCTGATCTTTGAGGTAAAAGATGTTAGTTTTTCCAACCAAATGGAAAGTTGAGATTTGGCACGCATGTGCATGGATAGGACTCCCATGCACGTATGGAATTAGCAAACCTTTGTTATTTGAGAACAACTTCCAAGAGACATGGCAGATGCAATCAGTGGATCCATTAGGCCCAGCTTGCACTTCATGGGCCGTATTGCAAAAAAAAAAAAGAAGTATCAATTGAAGATTTTATCCATCTAACAAATAACTCATGACACGGTCAATAATGTTTTATTATTCAGGAAAATAGATCTACCCAATGACTCAACAATCTGAACCATTCATCTTAAGGGAAAAATCATGGGTTGCTTATGGTTCTAAAGAATCAGTTTGATCAGATGGTTCTAATCCACAATCAGTGTTGGCCTTGTATATGAAAGGGAAAAAAAAGGCTAAGATCTTGACGGATGAGATCATCATATCAGTGTAAAGTTTATGTGCCGGGACAAACAAGGCAAAAGTCCCAAATGGATGAGATCATCCTCACAATTTTTACTAAGAGTGGCATGATTGTAAAAAGTAGGTTTCTTTTGACACACTTCACTCCAGCACTTAGTACTACACCCCAATATTAGTCTACCATAAACTCTTTAACCGTACATCATCCAAATCGATGATCCTCTTTAGTAAAGTATCATTGCAGAGCTTACCACACCACACCCTTTTTTTTTTTTTTTTTTGGGTTAGCTAGTACACATATCCCTCTGTTAGTACACACATCCACACTGTTAGTCACACTTCAATGTTAGCCACCCCCATGTTGGGAATTAATAGCAGGACTTCAGTGTGTTGAAATGAGGTCATCTTCACTCAGTCTGCCACTGTCCCAAAGGTGTGGGTGTTTACCACACCACGTGCTTGGCAAACATTGCTCGTCCGAAAAATGACTGTAACTACCATATTATCCAATGCAATATACGGATAGGATAGTTATGCTGCTGCACAAACAGGGCTGAAAACTACCAGATTCTTAGTCCCGAGTCACACTGACCCAACTCATCTTGTTAACTGATATCTTTCATTAAAGGGAAGAGCTTCAAAGACTCAGTGACTTGACAGTAGGCTAACTTGAACGGATAGAAGTTGGAATCAGGTCATGAACTAGCTTTACTAAGTCAACTCGGGTTCTTCCTTTCTTCTTTTTGTACAGGCAATGATAAATTTAATTTTGTTATTATTAAAAGAACAAGAAGAAGGAGAGAGAGAGAGAGAGAGAGAGAGTGAGTGACGTAGGACGCACTCATTATGATGCATGCTCATGAACACATATAATCCAGCGGAAATAAACAACAAAAATAATCTAAAAGTCCAGCATCTATCATCATAAACTAAAAGAATCACAAAAGAGACATGCGATGGAGCGGGCCATCATCACAACCACGAAGTATGAAGTTCACTTATTGCATGGATTGGATCCAGCGAGGGATGAAACCTCCTGATCTTGCATGGTTAAGATCCAAACAAGCAATGGGGATCACTAGTCCAGGAAATTGAAGAATTTCTTGGATTAGATGATCAAAATCTGAGAATTATGATTTTGAAACCTAATGTCCAGATTTAAGGTTGTAGAGAATGAGGAAAATTAGATTAATAGAAAAGGGGAAGGATAGAATTACTTGAGAGGAATGTTGGAGGGGCAAAAGAAGAAGAGAAGAAGATTCGGGAAGAAAGAGATGGAGATCTACAAGAGAGAGAGAGAGAGAGAGAGAGAGAGGGGGGGGGGGGGGGGGGGGAATA
Source organism: Liriodendron chinense (assembly GCA_003013855.2). NCBI lineage: Eukaryota > Viridiplantae > Streptophyta > Magnoliopsida > Magnoliales > Magnoliaceae > Liriodendron > Liriodendron chinense. Next base: position 1,442,846 of record ML058452.1, on the reverse strand, counting down.
AGGCACCAAAAGGCTTTCTTTTCACTTAATAATTAACTATTTTCATATTTAGGGCTTAACCCACTTAAATAAGCACTAAAAGATAAGAAAAGACTAAAATACACTTAATACTTTAAATTAAAATAAACTATAAAAAAATAGTTCATGCGATGGTCGGGCACCCGGTGACCAGCTGGTCGGACGCCTGGTGGAAGTTAAAAATGTCCAGCTAGTAAACTTGTAGATCAGATGAATTTCGGGCACCCAGTGACACTTTGGTCGAACACCCAACAGCCTAGAAACGTCGGGATTGCCGACGGCCTAGAAGCATCCGAAATCTGAAATTTTTGCTTTTCTGCCGACAGTCCAGGAGCGTCGGGAAAGCTGTCGGGACTTTGGCTTTTCTGTTTTTCTGCAATATTTTTCTTGTTTCTCTTATACATGTGTTCCTATAGTGGGGCCCTCTCAAATGTCCCAAACCACATGTGTAAAGTCTTCAATGTTCCTTCAATGGTCGCCAAGCCACAAGGAAGATACTTGTGATGTGCACTTTCTTCGTTGATAAACTTTAAAGGGTTTTGTGTCCTCATCAACTCCCCTCGGGTGAGAAAAACTCGACTCCGACGAGTTAAAACTCTTGTGACGCTCTAATAAATCCAGAGCGATGTTTTGCAGCTCCACTTCAATCAACCATATAGATTCGGATGATGGTTTATTCTTCCATTTGACAAGATACCTTTGGAAACCTCTGTCTCTCGTGGAAACTATCTCTTCATCCACAATTTTCTCAATTTCTTATTTTTGAATAATAGGTGGGGGAAGGGGTCGAGTTGGTTGTGAAGAAAACTTAGAGTATGGCCATGAAAGGGAAGATGGATCAATGGTAGGGTTAGAGGATCAGATTAGATCTTTTACATTAAACGTTGGATTAATGCCCATTTCAGGTGGAAAGTCAATCTGATACACGTTAGACCCAATTCTTTGCAATATTTTGAATGGTCAAGCACTACGCGCTTGTAATTTCTTAGCGGTACCCTGTGAGAACCGCTCTGGCCTTATCATCACCATTATATAGTCTCCTTCCTGAAAATCTTGTGAGTACGATGAGAGTCAGCTGAGTATTTATAACTATCATTGTTTTTATTAATCCGCTGTCTAATATGCGTATGCAATTCATGAATGTGTCATGCAAATGCATCGGCCGACTTTGAAGATCTTTGGGTGATAGACATGAGTAAAAGATCTATGGGCATTCTAGGTTTGTAACCAATGGCAATTTCAAAAGGACTCATTCCTGTCGACCTATTGACAGACCCATTATAAGCAAATTCAGCGATAGGTAGAATTAAGTCCTAAGTCTTAGTATGCTCACCCACTAAACAACGTAATAGGTTTCCAATACTTCGATTTACCACCCCTGTTTGTCCATCTATTTGAGGGTGGTATGCAGTCGAAAATTGTAAATGAGTACCCATCATGTGCCATAGTGTCTTCCAAAAGTAATTGGTAAATCTGACATCACGGTCAGACACTATGGTCTTAGGCAACCCATGGAGACACACCACACCATCAAAGAAGACACGAGCAATATGAGACCCATCCAACGTTTTCGAACATGGGAGAAAATGCACCATTTTGGAGAAGCGATCCACAATAATAAAGATGAAATCATGCTTTTTGATCATCTTGGAAAGTCCTAGCACGAAATCCATACTAATGTCTTGCCATGGAGCATGTGGCACTGACAATGGCACGTATAGCCCATTATTTTGCTTTCGTTGTTTTGTCAGTTAACACATACGACATTGCCCTAAAATTTTGGCTACGTCTCATTTGAGACTTCGCCAATAAAAATGATCCTTAACGAAGGCAATGGTCTTGTCTCGACCAAATGGCCAGCTATTCCTCCTGAATGAAGCTTCCAGATGAGGAATTCACGAAGGGACATACGAGGGATACAAAGTCGATCTCCTTTGAAAAGGAAACCATCTTTAAAGATATAATTACCCATGCTACGCTGGTCACTAGAAAGTGACGTATAAGTACTTCTAAAATTAGGACATATGGGATACTCATCCTTCAGCTGCTCAAACTCGACTACTTCTACACTCAAAGAGTTGAGCAACACCACTCTTCTGCTAAGGGCATCTGCTGGTTTGTTTTCGATTCCGGCCTTATGTTTCAGGATGAAAAAATATTCCTAAAAAAACGCTACCCACTTACCATCCTGTAGACACCGCACCTTCGGCTACACTGTTGGTAGAAATAGCTGGATGAATGGAGGACCACACCCCTAAATCCCATGTCCAAACTCAGCCAAACTCACCCTTGTAAGCCCTAATCCATAGCCCAACTCAAGCCTGAACCCAGTCAACTTGCCCCTAAACATCAGCCTGAAAAACCCCCCATAAGAAAAACCAGTCAAAAAATCCCAAAAAAAAGTCAAACTCGCTGAGTCAACCCGTCGAGTCAAACCGCCGAGTCAAATCACCGAGTCAACCCACCGAGTCAAATCACTGAGTCAACCCACTGAGTCAACCCACCGAGTCAACTCACCGAGTCCAAGCAGCAGCCCCAAAGCAGGACCGTACTGTTCGCAGGATCCCGAGAACGACCGTACGGGCAGCCCCCTGAGGGCCGCCCAAGTTTATTTACGCGAACTGCCACTGCCCACTGCTATAAATACCCCTAGCCCCTTCCCATTTCAACAACCAATCCCTCCGAAGCCATCCAGCCCGAGTGCAATTCGTCCCTCCACCCTTTAGCCCATTTCTCCACCAAGGAGAGCCCGAGTGAAGAGAGCCTAGCCTTGGTCCAACCTAGCCTGACCACTGATCCAAGTCTCCCAAGCCATCCAAGTCTTGATCCAGCCACTTGAAGCAAACCCTTGCAACACCTCCGTCCATCTAGCTACTCTTTTTCCAGCATCATCTCATTCGCATCTAGCATAAGTGCAACATTTACTTTTCTTCCAACCCCTCTGCTTCACTATAAGCACCTTGATTATTCAAACACACTGCATGCATTCTGCATAAAGCACCTGTTAGTTCGAGCGTATGCTCTGGGCTTGCGTGTTAGTGGAACCTGCCCATCAGAAACTCTTACTGTTCAGACCTGCATTCATATACATATCACTACAAGCACTTTGATCATTCAAACACACAGCATGCATTCCGCATAAAGCACCTGTCAGTTCGAGCGTATGCTCTGGGCTTGCCTGTTAGTGGAACCTGCCCATCAGAAACTCTTACTGTTCAGACCTGCATTCATGCATCATGTCATCTATGAGAATGTATGAGGATTAAAACAGACTTTCAAGTGTTAGTTGGATTCTGTGAAGTAGAGACCGTACTCCGGTACGGGCAGTGTGTGGGGTGCTTAACCTCTTCCCACCTTGTAACCGTGATCCCTTACCTCGAATCTCTGGCCGCAGATTAAAAGGAGTCATTTTAGAGGAAGAAATCTTCGGATTCCCTTCTCTAACGTTTCTACGGGGTCTAGCCGACTGTAGATTCAAAGTAACTGGCTAGTGGCGACTCTGGTCTTATATAAACTCATCTAAACACATCCAGCTTAACACGACAACCAAACAAAGCCCTCGAGAACGAGGCGAGCCAGTGGCACAAATGGCGATTCGCGCGCACGCACTCCCTTCTTCTTTTTTCCGAAAGGAAAGGGAGAACGTTCGTGGGAGCGCGGAAACGGCGAGGGTCCACACATGCCTTGGGTTGAGCTTCTTTTGAGAATGTTAATATCTCAAGGCCTCAAGGTCTGAAAACAAGATGAATTCTTGCGGCAGGAGATAATGACGTCAATGTCTTAGGGATTGCACTACCGCATAGAATTCGTTGTCATAAGTGGAGTACTTCTATTTTACCTCATTTAGTTTCTCACTGAAATAGGATACTGGATAGCTCTCTTGGCTTAATACTCTACCTATACCAATACCTGATGCATCACACGCCACCTTAAATACTTTAGAAAAGTCAGGTAGACGCATGACATGAGCTTCTACCATTTTGCCCTTAATTTCCTTAAAAGCCCCGACTGCGGCTTTCGACCACATGAACTCTCCCTTTTTCATGCATTTAATAATGGGGCCATGATCGTATTAAATCCCCTAATGAACCAACGATAAAAAGTTGCTAAGCCGTGAAAGCTTCGCACGTCATGAATGTTCTTCGGTTCTGGCCACTTAACTATAGCCCTGACCTTTTCAGGGTCTGCGCGCATTCCTTTTGATGACACGATAAATCCTAAGAACACGACTTGATTAGACATGAACACGCACTTCTAAGATTAACGTATAACTTTTCAGTCCTAAGGACGCTACAGACCTGCTTCAGATGTTTAAGGTGTGACTCCTTAATGGTACTATAAATAAGAATGCCATCGAAGTAAACCACTAAGAATTTTTCCATGAACGACTTCAAGACTTGTGTCATCACCCACATAAAAGTACTGGGTACATTAGTCAAGTCGAAAGGCATGACCGTCCACTCATACAACCCATCTTTCGTTTTGAATACTGTCTTCCATTCGTCTCCTAGGCGTATGCAGATTTGGTGATATCACTCTTGATATCTATTTTAGAAAAAATGGTGGACTTGGCCATCATGTCAATCATATCATCAAGTCTAGGTATAGGAAACCTATGCTTGACGGTAATTTTGTGGTATGCCTATCCACACACATGTGCCACGTGCCATCTTTCTTTGGCGTCAACAATGCGGGCATGACACACGGGTTCATACTCTCCTGGATGAAACTCTTTTGTAAAAGCTCATCAACTTGCCTCTTCAATTCTACATGCTCTGCAGGGTTCATCCCGTAGTGAGGAATGTTCGGTAGAGTCGACCCCAGGACGAGATCAATGGCATGCTGGATGTTCCGCATAGGTGGCAACTCATTCGGTAAATCATCAGGGAACACGTCGTTGTATTCCTTCAAAACCGATATTACCTCATAGGGTAAATCTGATGGAACCTCAGGTATAATCTCTCTTGCCACAAGGGCATACACCATGGAATCCTCCTTAGTCTCTTTCTCAAATTCTCTTGCATTAATTATGTGAAGAGACTTAGGTTTGGATTTCCTTACTTCCTTAGGCTCATTCGCCTTCTCATCCTTTTTCTTCCCTGATGTGCTTTCAGGTGGCATAGGATTAAGTTTGATCTTCTTACTATTATGCATGAAGGTACACGCATTCGAACGGCCAAAGATCGTGACGTCATTGTCGAATAGTCACGGTCTACCTAAGATAATATGTCCAACATCCATAAGTATCACATCACACCACATGGATTCCTTGTACGACCCAAACTCAATGGGAACTAAACACTGATGGGTGATAGGAAGGGAGGTCTTATCAACCCAAGATACTTTGCACGGATTAGGATGAGGTGTGGATTTTAACTTCAAACAGTTCAAGGTGTTAGCGAAAATCACATTTTGATAACTTCCACTATCCACTATCACCTTGCAATTCTTCTCTCCACACTTGGCGAGAGTATAGAAGATAGTGTTTCGTTACCAATCAACACTACTCCTAGACTAAGCTAGCACACGCCTGACAATTGCAAGCATTGCTTCATCGACCATTTCGTCTTCATCACTAAGACCTCCTTCGGGGTGATACTCTTCTACTTCAGAATCACCCTAGTCATCTACACACTGTTGTGGGGCTCGCCTATAACTAAGGTTTTTCCACGGTTCTTCGTGGAACACTGATTGGACATGTGACCTATATTCCTATAATTGTAGCACCTCACTTAGCTACCCCCACTAGGACCAGCACTAAGGACACCTTTGCCCTTGTCATCCCTAGGCCTAGGCGGAGCAGTCGTTTGTGCCTTAGTTTGACTACCAATGTTAGGCCTAGTTCCCTGGGAGCCAGATCTAGCATTAGAGTCTCGGGACTCAAAGCGTCGAACGATAGGAGTTCTTAGGTATTGCTCCAACTCTTGCACAACTTGGTACGCTTCATCCAAGTCCGTTATGGGCTGAGTCATGAGTTCGCGCTGAATATCCGTTCGAAGGCCCGTCTTGAAACGCGAAAGCATTACAAAAGGGTCCTCTTGGGTATAACATCGCATTATATATTTTTCGAATTTAGCGATGTATTCAGCGACGGACATTGACCCTTGGCGCAAGGATTGCCATTGGTCAAGGAGTTTCTATCGGTATGAGAGAGGGAGATACTTCTCTTTTAACTTCTCCTTCATCTCGTGCCAATGTGTAATAGGGGCTCTTTCGACTCTATCAATCCTACGCTCGGTGTTAGTCTAGAATAATTTGGCCTGGCCCACAAGCTTCATCTTAGCAAACCGCACTTGACGGTTTTCTGACATACCATACCACTCAAAGTAGTCATCCATGCCAGCTAATCAATCAAGGAATGCCTTGGGATCCAGACACCCATCAAAACTTGGGGCTTCTACCCTCACATTCTTCATCACGCGCTCATCTGGATCGTAACGGTCTTGATAATCATATGTGGCTTGTGCCTCCCGCACAACACCACGACCGGTTCCACGATCACAACCACCATTAGCCTCACGTGTGGGGGTACGCTCTTCTACAATTCCTCTTATTTGAGATTGTGCGTCCTCCCCAACAGCGGGGTTCTCCCTTTGGGATGTTTCCAATCGCTCTACCCTATTTGTGGTGGTGATGATTTAGTTGTTTAAGCGGGCGAACTCATTCTTTTGACTCGTTTCTACAGCGGTTATCTTTTACATCAATTGAGCAAGTTGCTCAGATAACTACTCGTTGTTCATGACTGGTTCAAGTTCGAAACCTCTACCACGTCTCGTGGGCATGCAAACAAAGACTTGAACTAAGTCCTACTCAACTCACCCTATGGTTTTACGACTCACAAGATGAATGCGATGAATGCAAATCTATTATAAACTGATAAATACTGAAATTAAACAGAAGACGATTCAAATCTGGAAAATTTCCAAATTAAGAAAGTTTCTAAAACTGGAAACTTTCTAAATCTGGAATTTCCTAAACTGACCTAAAAATCAAACCCTAATTTGATTACTGGATCTAAACATAACCATGTAAGCCCTATGCACTTTGATACCAAATTTGATGTAGGATGCCCTAATTATGATGCATGCTCATGAACACATATAATCCAGTAGAAATAAACAACAAAAATGATCTAAAAATCAAACATCTATCATCATAAACTAAGAGAATTACAAAAGAGACATGCGATGGAGCGGGCCATCATCACAACCACGAAGTATGAACTTCAAGTATTGCGTGGAGTGGATCCGGCGAGGGATGAAACCTTCCGATCTTGCATGGTTAAGATCCAAACAAGCAATGTAGATCACTAATCCGGGGAATTGAAGAATTTCTCGGATTAGATGATCAAAATTTGAGAATTAGGATTTTGAAACCTAATGTCCAAATTTAGGGTTGTAGAGAATTGGGAAAATTAGATTAATAGAAAAGGTGAAGGATAGAATTACCTGAGAGGAATGTTGAAGGGGCAAAAGAAGAAGAGAGAAGAAGATTGGGGAAGAAAGAGATGAAGATCCACAACAAAGATAGAGAGAGAGGAAGAAGGCACCAAAAGGCTTTCTTTTCACTTAATAATCAACTATTTTCGTGTTTAGGGCTCAACCCACTTAAATAAGCACCAAAAGACAAGAAAAGACTAAAATACCATTAATACTTTAAGTTAAAACAAACTAAAAAAAATAGTTCATGCGATGGTCGGGCGCCCGGTGGAAGTTAAAAACGTCCAGCGAGTAAACTTGCAGGTTGGATGAATTTCGGGTGCTCGGTGACACGTTGGTCGGGCGCCCGACGGCCCAGAAACATCGGGAATCTGGAATTTCTGCTTTTCTGCCCACGGCCCAGAAGCGTCGAGAAAGCCGTCGGGAATTTGGTTTTTCTGTTTTTCTAAACATTTTTCTTGTTCCTCTTACACATGTCTTCCCATGGTGGGGCCTTCTCAAATGTCCCAATTCACATGTGTAAGGTCTTCAATGCTCCTTCAATGGTCGCTAAGCCACAAGGAAGATGCTTGTGGAGTGCGCTTTCTTCGTTGATAAACTTTGAAGGGTCTTGTATCCTCATCAGAGAGAGTTAAAAACAAAACACAAACAAATACAAGCTAAGGACCATACACCTTCATTAAAAATAGAATCTCTACAAACTCCTTACTACGCAAGCACATCGGCAATGCCGTTCATCTCCCTACAAATTCATCAAAGATGAACACAAGCTTCAAAAGAAGTACTTTTTTTTTTGTCACACACACCCCCACACCCCACACAATCACACACCCACCCACACCACATGGGCACTCGATCCCTGGTCTCAGTGTTGAAACAGAGTCTGTCTGCCATTGAGCCATGGAACTGGACCCTTCACAAGAAGAAAGCTGCTTTGAAGACAACTAAGGCTTTAGATTCTACATTATTTGAATCTTCCCAACTGGGCCCAACTAGATAAGCGTGTCTAGATCATGCCATTTCATCTTTAATGGGATTTCCAGTTATTACATACATTCCCTTTGCATAACATAACCTCTTCAAATTATTCTCCCACTATTTGTTTTCTTCATTGTCTCAGCAGGACTACAATTGCATAGTTACATGTCAGTGATCGGACAAAGACATTCACATGGTAACAATCGATGGGGAATACACATCCAAGGTGGCCACTTCTCCACCAACTGTAGTGGTAGCATCTACAAAGGCGGGTCTAGTTGGCTCAATCACAACCTGGCCTTTGCTCAGCAGCAAAACAACGACTTCAGACATGGTTGGCCTTGAAGCGACGGAGGATTGGGTGCACATGAGAGCTATCTCTACAACTTTCTTCATTTCACCTGTTGTGTACTCCTTTGGGTCCAAGTTCTCGTCAACCAACTCCATCAGTGCATCTTTCTCATAAAGATTCCTTGCCTGTCAAGCCTGCAAAATGATCATGTTAATCAAACAGAGCAATGCCACTAAATAGTTAAAAGAATCTAAGAATATATTTTTTCAAAGAAAGGTGTATTTATGTTTCACTAGACGATGTTGAAATGAGCATTAAAGAGTGGGTCCAAACCATCATTATGATGGGCCTCACCATAATAGGAGCTATGCTAAAAAACTTCCCAGACTCAAATATCATCATAACCCATTGATCATTGGGCTCTTTACTGTTGAATGAAGCCATTTTTGTATTTTCTTTGTAGGGAAATGATCAAAGGTTCAGGAACTTCCACTTTGACATCCCTCACAGTTTAAAATCCAAAAGCTTTGCTCAACTCGATCTCCAGCCAGGTCGGTTGGACTTGAAAACTCAATCGAGTCTTCACTTGACACAACTCGATATCTAATAATTAAGTAAATATACTTAATAGTCATCTTAGATGATGATGATGATGATGATGATATTTAATAGTCAATTGACTGCTGGAAAACTCAATTAAGACTAGAAGCTTCAAAACATCAGATCGCAACATGAAGCAAGGAGAGCCCATTTAAAAGATACTCTAAGACAGATGCCAGAAGCTCCCCTTGAAGGTAAGATATGTAATATGTACTTCAGTCACTTAATCAAGTGTATTTCTGTTCCCTAGCATGCTAATATTTTGTTTTACCATCAAGGGTATTTGATTACTGTGTGCACAGGCTGTCTTTGAAAATTGAATGAATTTTGTCCCTCCTTTTCACTAAATTGTCCTGGTCTCAAAACTCTTTCCACCGATCCTAGAATCTTGATCTCAAACTTGCAACTTTTAAGGATGAATCATGGTTGCAGGCAGTTTTTTGGGTAAAGATTTCCAGTCATTACATGCATCCCGGAGAATCTTGAACTGAAAATCTGCATTTTCAGTATGCAGAAAATTGTAGAAGAAAGGAGGGGGAGAAAGTCTTCCCCCACCCCTTCTAATCCAATTAATCTTTGCACATATTCGTGCATTCCACTAGCACAAGCTAGAATTTTGTACCTCCACAGCTCCACCTTGATTACTACATGCATGGCATGTGTACAGTGATGTGAACCGCTCATTCATCACTTGGCTCCATAAATGGGCCATAGACCAAAAGTTAAAATTACCAAGGATATTCCTATCCTTGCTGAATTGATGTACAAAATTCGCTGACATTCAGGTTTTTTTTTTATATGCAATTGTTTTTGTTAAATGATTAGGATTGTCCAATCATCATCATTATTTTGGTTTATGACCCTTTCATGGTTTTCCCCAATGACTAAGCTCTTCAGAATCAGATCATGAGACATATATGCCAAGCGTACAGTGTCGAAAGTGGAGGCACCAAAATTTCTTGCTTTTGAGGGCATGGATCTCCCTCGAATGAAAGATATACTAACTATTCTTAATTCGTATGAGTATAAAATCTAAACAAAATATAGAATATTCGAACTATGTAAATAATAGCACAAAATGAATCATAGACAGATGTAAGGGTGTGTAAATTATTGCATTAATTTATAACATATACAAACGCGCAAGGCCGGATAATGACCACGACTGCAGTTCCAAAGATTATATGGTGTTGTTTGCATTACACTGTGTACTTCCACAGAAGGATAATGTGGTTAGCCAGAGTATAGAGATGGTAATTGTGGCACAACACAAGAAGTAATGAGTTTAGAAGAACTTGCCCATTCAAGTAGGTATTGTTTTTCCGGTTCACGCGTTGGTTCGTTACTTTTTTCACCACTTATGATTTCCAAGACGACCACGCCATAGCTGTATGTGTCAACCTTCTCAGTTAACTGTCCATGGATTGCATACTCAGGTGCCGTGTAACCCCCTGTCCAATGAGATTGTATCAGCATTTGACAAGGTTTAAATTTGACTTGGAACTCGGTTGGGGTAGTATTGAGTTCAGAGTACTTAGTTTTCGAAAGAGATTTTGTAAAAAGAAGCTGAGATTTTATATCAACGAAGGAGCTTTGGTAAGCCCACACGCAGGTAGAAGGGAGCTCATGTACATGCCATGACATTTGCCAGCATTGAACATATGTACAAGGTCCAACCCATCCATCAGGGGAGTCTGTGTAGATGCCCTGGCCGAAGAATCATGTTGGTCCAATGATTAGGTGGGCAAAAGTTTAGGGAAAAAATTATACCGCTGAAGAAAACTTGTCTGGAGTTTTCTAAGCTGACCACCTGTTTCCATGAATGAACCCCACCTGATGAGTGGACTAGCCTGAATTCTAGACAAGAATACATGGTTGGAACCATCAGATGGATGCCTTAGATATTGCTTCTGTCTGCCATGCCGGCGATGATATATAACTTGTACATGCATGTCAGGTTAGAAAACTTCATTAACTGAGCATTCATACTTTGCAAAAAAATGAGTAACTTTGATTAGTATGAGTCCGAGCTTTGAGTTTTAAACAATGGCTTTCAAATTGAAGTTGAATCTAGCTCTAAAATATCCCCACTTTTGGCAAATCTACTCATCTAAGTTGTATCGATTGATATGAAAAGTCCCATGAAGGGAATTTGTGTCAGGTTTTTTTCATGCAATTTCAGTTTTTAAAATGAAATGAGAAAAAAAAAAAATAGAAGAATTGGACATATGGTCCAAGATGGAGAGATCATGAGAATTCACATTATTGTGGTTATTTCGACTTACAAGGTTCCTGCAAATCTGGTACTAAGATGACTCTTGTCCTCTGGAAGAAGCCTTGCAAGCCCAAAATCTGCAATTTTGGGCTGCAAATTATCATCAAGAAGTATATTACTGGATTTGATGTCTCGGTGTATGATACGGGAATGGAATTCATCGTGTAGATATGCAATGCCACGAGCCATGCCAATGATTATATCAAACCGCTGTTTCCAACTAAGGGTTCTGCATCTGTCACCTGTCAGGCATGACAGCTTGATTTTGATCAGGCCAAAGCAGAGAGAAGCAACAAACAATGAGTTACAATATATATTCTCCATTTAAGTTGGCCTAATGAAGATTTTAATGCATTGGCATTGTTATGCTATGATAAATTTGGGCTTCGGTTGGAGTGTGTTAGTATGTAATGTTTACCATCTTCTTCATATAGCCCTACGATGTAAATGTTATTAGATTAGGAATTATATGATCCTAGAAGTAGGAGATGCATAGCATGTGTGGGTTTTCAGTTTGTACAAGTGGGGCCCATCATTCAGTGATCCGGATCCTTAGTCTATTGGCCCTCACTGAAAATATATGTTGGAAGATCCTAGACACCAGTCTTGGGCTTTCCATTCAGTTTAATGTGGGCCATTGCTGCATTTCTCTTCTTAAACATTTATTTTCCGGCAACAAATTGACGAGATTTTGCGGCATTGTCCAATCCATGGTGATCCCCACAAACAAATATCTGGATCATGGAGCCACGGGCCTTGAACAAACTAAAAACCCAGGTATACTGTACATATCCTTCCCTGGAGGCTCATATAACTGTCTGCATTAACCACGTCAAACACAGCCATATATAGATACCCCAGGAGGAAGAGCATATTAACACAGCCATGCTTCCTATTCTTGTACAAATTATCATTTACTAGTGTGAAATGATAGGTGGTTACAACAGCTCAAAAAATATTGGGAAAGAAAAAACAGTATAACTAATATAAAATACGTTGTTTTGGTAAATAGAAGAGATGGATTATTTCAGAAGGTTGATGAAAGCATGTGAATGGTAAGTATATAGAAAGTACACCATGAAGATGAAAGGATTACATCACTCCAAAAGATGAAGTAACATACAACTAGGATAGTGGGGAATAAGTAGGAATAAGGGTTCATCAACTCATCAAAATGAATACCTGGTATGCTATTGGTATGGAATAGATAATAGTTCCACAACTTGAATTTTGAATGCAGCATAAGGCTGTATTTATGTGGTAGAAATATTCATTGAGGATGCATATGGATGCACAACTGAATTGGATGACGAGCATTCAGTTTAAAATGAAGAAATAAATGCGTCCCAGAATTAAAAAATGAGGAAGTAGTCCTTTTGATCATGTCTATATTCCTTGTGGAAAAAAAAACTACGTGCAGATTACACAGCCAATGGAGACTCTGATATAAAAGTATGCGAAAATGTCATGCCCTGTTATATGCATGCCTAGCAGAAACAGGTAAGTAGGTCAACTTGAACTATGCATGTAAATAGAGTAATAGACTATTGGTAAGGAATGCAAATATGATACAAGGCAAAAATGTCCTGATACATTCCAACGCTCTTCTGAAAATTCAAGTAGAGATGCCTAGTAAAGAAACCTTCCCAACCCGCCATGTCCTACTTATGGCCCACATCAAATCATAGAAAAATAAAAGAAAGAAAAGAACTGAAATTCCTAGCATATAAAGAAGCCTTTTTGTGGCTTTGAAGTTTCAATGAGATGAAATTCTACTTCAACATGTTTTGTTGTTTCGTGAAAGATTGCGTTAGTGAAAGTCTCATACAAAAGGAACTAGTCAAAGTCTAGACACTATTTCCAGAGGTTAAAACCTAATGTTGCAACCCGTGTAGGCATTCTATGATTTAATGGGTTGCCATTACCTAATAGTGATGTTTATTTTTAAAGAAACTAGGATGTTTTGATTATGATTTAAGCGAGAGATTAACAGATGTTCACCAAGCTACAACTAATTCACTCCAATATAGAAATAAATGACACAAAATCATTAGAAATTGCAAATTGATCAATTAATGTTTGTAGCAAGGGTGGAAAGATGACGATACCGAATAAGAATTTATCCAGGCTGCTATTCGCCATGAATTCATAAACGAGAAGCAGTTCTGTGCCTCTGCTGCAACATCCCAGCAGGAGGATGAGATTCTGGTGATGAACATTGCTTATAAGCTTTGCTTCACTCTCGAAATCTTCGTTGGCAGTACTGGATTGGCTTAATGCAAGTTTCTTCACAGCCACTATTTTCCCATTTTTCAGAACACCCTGACATGTACAAAATAATAGATTATCTTGAAAGCATTTGAAAAGTTGAAGGCTGCTTTTGTATGTACAAGTGAATTGTTAATTCAGTTCAATGTTAAGAAAATTATTAAAATTAATGATGTTTTTGGCTGCTATTCGCCATGAATTCATAAACGAGAAGCAGTTCTGTGCCTCTGCTGCAACATCCCAGCAGGAGGATGAGATTCTGGTGATGAACATTGCTTATAAGCTTTGCTTCACTCTCGAAATCTTCGTTGGCAGTACTGGATTGGCTTAATGCAAGTTTCTTCACAGCCACTATTTTCCCATTTTTCAGAACACCCTGACATATACAAAATAATAGATTATCTTGAAAGCATCTGAAAAGTTGAAGGCTGCTTTTGTATGTACAAGTGAATTGTTAATTCAGTTCAATGTTAAGAAAATTATTAAAATTAATGATGTTTTTGTAGTGTTTAACAATGAGGAAATAGCGCTCAAATTGCATTTAGTTTCTTTCAACTCCAACTTGAAAGAAACGTAATTACATGTTGAAACTCAGACTCCTGATGTGAATGCTAAGGAAATTGCAATTTGGTTACTTCCACTATATTAGAGTAAACACAGAAATTCTACTAGATCGTACATCCAAAAATACCCTGATGGAAGATCATCATCTAAGCCTTAATCCCAATTAATTGGGATCGGCTACATGAATCCTATTCCACCATTCCACTCTATTAAGAGCCATAATATTGTCCTGATTGTAGATGAAGATTAAATATTACAAGTAACGGTAAATAACACTTGAAGATCTAAATATTACAAGTAGCAGCAAATAACACTCGAAAAAACATCAACTGGAAAACCTTACCTTGTATACATCTCCAAAGCCGCCTCCTCCAAGTTTATTTTCTTGGCTGAAATGTTTGGTTGCAATTTTCAAATCTTTGTAATTACCGGGCCACGAAGCTCGGTTGCCCCTAATATGTCTCCTGCAAAACAAGAATGTTAGAGAGCTATAGCCGGAAACCAAAGAGTCAGGAGAGAGGCAAATTTTTATATTAGATTGGACAGCTTGAAAGAAAGGCGAGGGAAATAGTTAGAATGACTTGGATCAAAGTGGTCAGTAGGGATATGAAGGCCTCCTCACTTACCGCGGATAGGGCCTTCGACAAGAAAGACCAGTGAAACAAGATTCATAAAGCCAACCCCTAATAGCTCAGAAAAGGCTACAGTTATGTCTATTCCTATTTAATGATATAATATATACTTTTTTTTGTGATCATGTTTACGGCTACTTGACTACTGTGTTCACGATATGATGAAAATCATATATATTATCAAAATGAATAGAGATGAAGCTGGTCTTGTTGAATCATGTTATCTGAAGTTCATGAAAGAGATAGATGAGATTTCAAATGAAAGCGGAAGCTGCAATTTCTAAACTAGGTGAAGATCCTAGCTACAAAATTCCTGATCCTTCACCAAGAGTTGGCCTTCACAACCTGCTGGCTCTCTCTCTCTCTCTCCCTCTCCACACACACTATGCTACTAGCTCATCTAATGAGAGGTAGACATTCTCTCTCTCTCCACACACACTATGCTCTCTACTAGCTCATCTAATGAGAGGGAGACATTGAATAATAACAGTCTCTATCAGCTCATCTATCTAGCAAGATTGGTTGTTCTTGCTGATTTGTATTGTCCAATCACGGATGAATAAAAAAAATGTGAAAGCAAGTATTGTGGGTTTTTTTTCCATGCCATCCCAAATACCAAGTGCATTGAGGGGCGCTCTGGAAATCCAGCCATAATTTGGTAGAACAGCCGCACAGGAAACCTCAAATCCTTGGGCCCTGGCATGATTGGTAGCATATTCATTGGGGTGATGAATATCTAAGGAAGTATGAAAGTGACATTAAAAATGTCTATTCTAGGGTTCGTTTGGCAGCATGGATTTGGATTCTAACTTAAGAATTCCATATCCTGGATTTTCAATCCTGTGGAATCCAGAAATTATTTTTGGCAGCCTGGATTTTCATTTAAGAGGGCCTTAAAAGAGAGGAAAAGAGAGCAGTTATGACAGTCGAAGAGGATTGAAAATCTAGGATTTCATGTCCCTCCTTTTCTCTTGGATTTTACAAGGGGCCCTTTCAAGGATTTGAAATCCATGATTTTGGAGGTACCAAACATGATTTGGATTGAAAATTCTGGATTCCAATTCCTAACTGCCCAAAATCCATTCTGCCAAACAACTCCCAAGAATCAGGATTCAGTGGTGTGTATTGGCCCAAATATTCAATAATTCCCCTCACATCAGATCAAGAGACGTTGTGGCACCACTTTTAGTTTGGTTCTATTTGAAGCAAAAACATCCCAAGACAGGAAGATTTTCAGTGAGCCCTCTCTACTGAAGAAGACGTCTTCTCACCTACATCGAATAATCAAGCTACTAGGGCGTGATTGGTCCTGAGTATTAGCTCCTTAGAAACAGATAAAGCTATCGGTAAAATAGCCAATTGAGAATATATTGATTGTAGATACCGGGAATCCAATTTCCTCTCATAAATACTTATGTTTCTCGCATTTGTTTCATGCCTCTCGCTTAGGATGCATTGGTTGTAACAAATATCACCATAACTGGATATTGCACCAAATTAAACTAATCGATCATGAAATTTCATGATATTTCTTGTTGTAACCAAATGCAGCCTTAACTATGTAACAATTTTTGAAGAACATCCAGTTTAATCAAGACGAAATAACGAAGAAAAATGATGTAATGAGGAAATAGAACTCAAATTGCAGTTATATTTCTTGGAGACGCAACTTGAAAGTAACATAATTACAAATTGGAGTCCATACCTTCATACCCACACAATGCATACAAATAACTTGAAATCACATTTTTTTTTATTTACGTTTATTTGATGAATAATCATGATTGAATTCTGTAGTCCACACAAACAGACCCTAAAGTGGAAATAACCGAAATCATAATTTCCTTCCTCGGCATTCACATCGACGTTTTTTGGCTCCATATTGCAATCACATAACTTGCAAATCAGGCATCCAAATAAGCAAAATAACACATTTTGAGTGCTACTTCCACCTTATCAATACTAAGAAACATCATTAATTTTTTCCTTATTTGCTATTGACTAATATGAATGTTTGTAGATCATTTTGCATGCGCATCCAAATGCAGCCTCAAGTTTTCTATAACAAGCGTGTGAATTGTGGAAGTTCTTTATAAGAAGCATGTGAATTGTGACTTAAAATTCATCATGATCCCTGACAGCGGGACATCCACACAGTTAGTAGAAATGGGGGCACATGGTCCACTGATCCAGATTGTTGGTCTGTTGGGGGGCTCTGCTGTAGATAGACAAGAAGATCCTAGCCACCAATCTTGGCCTTAATTTTTTAGTTGAATCTGGTCAGTTGCTGTGTTTCTGTTCTTAACCATGTACTTGCAGGCCACCAAAATTCAAGGTTGGGAATGTCCTATGAAGGAGATTTTTAAGGCACAGTACATCAGTAGTAGGGCCCAACAAACCAATGGTTTGGATCACTAAACCATGGGTCCCGTTTGTACAGATACTTCTCATACAGTACCTTTCTGAGGCTTCTTCTTAGCCTTTTTGGAATGTCGAAGCAATAGCAACAAAATGAGAAGTGATAAGATAGCAGCAGCTCCTCCCACAGCACCTCCTGTTATGGCTTTCTTCCTCTTGCTTGATTTCCCTGTACATTGCATATATTTATGCCATTATATTGCTAACATCACTAATTCCACACGCATGCACACGTGCCAATATGGAACACGCATACAAGCTTTGAGGCAGTTACCCTCCTCACTTGGGCAAAATGTCACAAAGTAAACTGGTGATTGAACCAAATTTTCTCTAGCCGTCAATTTGTTTTGTAGGCTCTGGCCCACCTAAGGTGTGAGATTACCTGATTTTTAGGCCACAAGACCTAAACAATGTAGTAATAGTGGTGTGTGCCCTGGAAGCCGATTTTCCCTGTGTGTGCAAATTATTAATATAATAATTAATGTGTGGGTATATTTTAATCATACATGTATAGGGGTTAAAGGAAAGGGTCTTCTCTGTCCTTAGTAATTTGAGTTTGGATACAACAACTACTGGTTAAGAGGGAGTTGTATTTCATGTATCCAAGTACCCCACCTAGTAGGTTTTAGGATGAATCCATGGTTATTCTTAGATCATGTTAACCATGGGCCCTGTGTGGACATGTCATTAATATCATAACTAGTTTAGAGGTGTATTTTAAATTGTATATGTATACAAGATTAAAGGAGAATAATTCCTTTCAATATCCTTGTGAACTTGAATTGGACATAATGACCATTGGTCAAGAGAGTTGTGTTTCATGGATCTTAATACCTTATGATTCCATAACTTCCTAGCAAATTTTAGAATAACATGGGGTTGCTATCATTCTTAGATAGTCATTCTATATGATGTAACCAATGACAAATTAAGACAGAATGATTCTACTTTTAGATTCAATGACGAGTCAGTGTACCTAGGCCATACCCTACATGGGAGAAGAAGTGTACCATGGGAACAAGCTCCTATTATTGGGTTTGTTGAACACTTATATTGAGGACCAATTCAAGCCTCTAAACTAAGAGACTGATCATGCCTAGACTATGATCAACTTGTGTATATGTTAGCTTGGACAATCCTTCGACCTCCTGAAAATGTATGAGGGGTTCACGTTCCTAATGTAATATGCTTGGCCCGCCCACCTCACAAAGTCAATTAATGTAGTTGCTCATATGTGAGTGTTGCTTGGTTCATGCACTAGGATAGGTTGAGGTCTATATAATCCAACAAGGGGTTTATTGGTTTCCTAAAAACACTTTTATGGCTATGATTTCAAAAGTGAGGCAAATTAAAATCTCATATAGACCACACCACAGGGAACAGTGGTGATTGAACACCCACCATTCAAAATCTTCTTGGGGGCCACAAAAGTTTTGGATCAATCTAATATTTATGTTTTCCCTTCATCCAAATCTTTGTGACCTAATCAAGAGGTTGGATGGCAAATAAAAATTACACTGGGCCTTAGGAAGTTTTCAATGGTGAGCGTTCAATCACCATTGTTTTCGTGCGGTGTAGTCCACCTAAGACCTGGATATACCTCATTTTTGGGCTCATTCCTTGAAATAATTATCCAAAATGGATGTGTGGCATAGATACAACATATACATCATTGTGTGGCCCGCAGAGCACCATCTTGTAGCCATGTCCTATTGACAGCGTCAATACGCAATCTGCGTCCTCTAAATGGATTGGACCGTCCGATGAATGTGATCCTTTGCACCGTGACACATGAAATGTGGATAGAATGATGGAAGCAGTGGACTAGCTTTAGAGCTGAATGGGTCAGGCTGGCCCGCCTGGGCTGGAATACTCTACCAGAGAGCCAGGCCCGGGCCTAAAATTCAAGCCCGTTTATCAAGCGGGTTTGAAGAGACTATCAGGCCACCCGAGTTCCGGGTGAGTTTTTCATGTATCATGCATGACGGGGGCACATTTAATGAACAACCCACATCATGCAAAAAGGTAGGTTTCTAGGCTCGGGCTGTGTGTCATGCATCATAAGCTGGTTTCGCGACTGTTTGGTGGCTCATCACGAGCCAGGGCCAGACTCAGCCCTAGGTTTTACTACGTTGCCGGGGCTTGGAAGATGTGGGACCGGCAGATGACAATCTTAACAGTCTTGCTAGATTGGTTATGGGAGTGAAGGCCCCCGTCTGGGCTCCGAGGCTTCCTGTTCCTAGGGCCCACTCAGGATACTAGCAAAGAAACTAGGCCTACACGGGTTGTAATTAGGTGGGCCGGCATGTCCTGTCAGGCTTTTATGCAGGCTAAGCCCAGGTGCCAAGGTTGTAATTTTCAGCCCTTCTGCATCCTCATGCCTAGGCCCCTTGGGCTTTTAAATAATCACGAATACATCACCTGGCCCACTTTAACCCTTGATGTGGAACAACGAAAGGGCTCCTTTCCTGTTTGGCAGCCAACAGAGGATCCGTACTCCAGCTACCTGGCTGGATTTGGGGTCACCATCCAAACCGCTTCAATTCATGCGTCTGGTCTCACCCAAAAAAGAAGCATGAAAAGAATAACCGACGGCCTAAAGTCAATCTACACACGCATGGCCAACAGCCAATGAATATCATGGACGGGTCATACCAGAGCCAACTCACCTGTCAAGAAAGGCGTGATATCCACCGTTTGATTGAGGCTGAAAAACTCCTTGTCCGAGTACCTCAAAAAGCACCCAGCGTCCACAGCCCTCCCATTCCCATCCGGCGGACACCTCTGTATATTCCCATAAGCCACTCTTAAGCAATCCCCAAATCCCTGTCTCACTCGCCGTCTCTACGCACTGCGCCACCCCGTACACCACAGCACCCCCTGCCCCTTCCCTCTTCGCTCCCCCAAAATATCCACCTATCCTTGGCGTCGCCACCATAATATCCCTCAGCAGCTTATCAGCCGTCTGATTAAACCCTGCCACCTTCGACGCCGTCCCATTCCCACATCTCCCAAAATTCCCCAGCCCTGTCGTCTCAGCATAGAAGTTATTACTCTCGTACCTCAGAAAGCATCCGTCGTAGGTAATCCGGGCCCCGTTCGCCGCTGAGCAGTTCCGGATATGCACAGCCGCGACGCTGAAGCAAGCAAGGCAGTCGGGTTTGGAGAGATAGCCTCTGCACTGGAAGAGTACATAGAGCAGATTGGAGGCGCGGGCCCGATCGGCAGTAGCGAACCGGGCAGTAGAGTTGAGCTTGGACCGGATTTCGGCGAACGTGGCGTTGATATTGTTGAAGAAGGTGACCGGGTTTGTCACGTTGTACAGGCTGCAACCTCTGTCGAGGAATTGGGTCTGTGGATCGGACGCTGTCAGATTGGCGAGGAGGAGGAAGAAGATGGAAGTGAATGCCAGGAAGAAGGAGAGGCGGAAGAGAGAGAGAGAGAGAGAGAGAGAGAGAGAGAGAGAGGAGATTTGGGTTGCATGGTTAGGAGTGTTTGGTTGGATGGGTTATCGTGATTTTGCTGGATTGGAATTCAAGGATTACGGTTTTTTACTGTTGGGACTCGACTCTGTAATGATTGATGAAATGCTGCAAGCAACTAAGCCATTCCCTCGTCCGAATTTATGGATGATGGGGTGTGAGATTTGATACATTGGCGGAGTATACTCGTTCATACGCATGCACCTAGAGTATACACATGAAACCGGTACCAATGATGATAGATCATAACCAAAAACTCAAATTGGTTGAAAACCCTAAACTTGACTCGTGGACATTGGTATGTTGAATTCAGAGAGCCGATTACTTCTCATCTCAACCGTCTAGTATATATAAATTGCACATTATTCCTCGGCAAGGGAGCGGATTAGGTGAGACCCCTAACTCACCTAAGATGGTGCGGCCCTTACTGTGGGGCCCTCAATGATGTATGTATTTTTTATCCATGCCGTCCATCCTTTTTTCTAGATCATGCTACGGCATTATTCTAAAAATAAAGTAGATCCCATTAGTAGGTGGTCCATATTATATAGGAAACAATGGTGATCGGCTATTAATTAATAACAAAAGTTTTCGATTAAGTTATTTTTTTATTTTTTTATTAGTGATTAGGTGACCGTATCAAAATATTGGATGGCAAATAAACACTAGGGAAGCATTAAAGTGCGCCCTAGGAAGTTTATAAGGATAAGGCGTTCTACTGTTTTCTTTATGATACGGTCCATCTAATTATTAGATCTGCTTAGTTTTTTGTGATAATGCAGATATGGAAGAATGAATTGTTGATGTGGATGCAGAATACATGTCCCCATGATAAGGGCTGCACCGCCGTAGGTGAGTCCGGAGTCTAATCTGATCGACTCACCTTGATACTTATGGATCGGGCCCGCAAATTTTTCGGTCTACTTAAGATGTTTACGAATTTTTCAAGTTCAAAAGTTTTGAGTGTATGAATATTAGAGCTGGACACAAACGAAGCCGGCTCAAAAATTCGGCTCGGATTGGCCTGTAAAAGCTTGGCTTGAATTGGTTTGAATAGGTGTTCAATCCAATCCAAACTCAAACCTGAGCAGTATTGGCTCGGCTCAGCTCGAAGCTCGGCTTGATTCAGCTCAGTTGATTCAGCTAGTAGATTGTATGCACACTGTTTGTTTCTTGTGGTGCGATCCACTTGAGCTTTGGATATGATTCAATTTTGAGATCATGCCCTAAAATGATATGTAAAAGATTTGGCTTGATTCGGCTTGTAAATTGTGAGAAGGAAGGTCCCATTTTCAGCGGCATTGAGTTATTCTTTATACTCGTAAAGTTATGCTTATGTACTTTTGTTTGGAAAAGCCATTTACGTACATATTTTGAAGTTGCACTTCTCATTTGTGTTGTGAAGGCCTCATTACTGTGCATAAACAGAGTCCACCGATCGATTGTTCGATCGGTCGGCCAGTGGACATGGAGTCCAAACTCTCTGAACGTTTTTTGGCCTTTTGAGACCAGTCGCCAAACCGGTCGCTAGTAGCTCAGACCGTCGCCCGACTAGTCGCAGGATGCTCAGACCGGCCTGGGGACAGGTATGAGTTGAGGCAATGGGCATGAAATCTCTCTGGACTATGTGCGACCGGTCTGCGGTCTGCGAAATTTGTAGTGTTGCGCGGTTTTCGCACTACTTGTTTCTAATTTCGGCTTTCCTCTTATAAATATGTTTCCTAATCGTACTAGACCTTATTCTAAGTAATACCTAGGTGATCTAAACGGGATTAGGGTTATTGGGAGAGAGGATTGAGAGAATTGTGTGCCTTGTTCATCTTTGGAATCTACTCGGGTAGTTCTAGCTCTGTAATCATCTGAATTCATGGTGAAAGGTGTCGCTTTGTGCCGTGGTTTTTTCCCGCAAGGATTTTTCACGTAAATTTTTTTTTCTTTTGTGTTAATTGCTTGTGTGGTTGTGTGGTGATTGTTTGATCTTCTTCGGTGCTTCCGCTGACTGGATTTCCAATAAGTGGTATCAGAGCTATCGTTGGAGGGTTGAAGAAGAAGTTTTCTGAAACGATTCCATGGCTTTAAGTACAAAGTTCGACGTTGAGAAGTTCTCAGGCAAAAACAACTTCGAGTTGTGGAAGGTGAAGATGCGTGCCGTCCTAACTCGACAAGGGGTCGTGAATGACCTTGGAAAGCGCCCTGCCGAGATGAAAGATGAGGAGTGGACGAAGATGGATGAGAAGGCTATGGCCTCAATCCAATTGTACCTTGTTGATAACGTCCTTTATAATGACATGAAGGAGAAGACTGCTGTAGAGACATGGACCAAGCTAGAGAACATCTATGCGAAGAAGTCTCTAGAAAATCGCATGTATCTAATGATGTAACTCTTCACCTTGAAGATGGCGGAGAGGATAGATGTGGAGGACCACATTAGCAAGTTCAATAAACTGATTTGCAAATTGCTTGATTTTGGTGAGCAGATGAAGGACGAGTATCAAGCCTTGATCTTGTTGAACTCGTGTCCTAGTTCATATGAGTCACTCAGGGACTTGTTGTGCACGGGTAGAGACACTATTAGTGTCGAGACCGTTGTCTCAGTCCTTCAGTCGAAGGCTATGAGACAAAAAAGCGGTGATACTAATTCCTCCTCTGAAGCATTGTTTATGAGAGGAAGGAATTCTGAGCGAGGTGAAGGATCGTCACGTTCTCGATCCAAATCGAAGGGCAAGGGCAAAGGAAAGTTGACGTGTTGGGGATATGGCCAAGTCAAGCACATGAAGAAGGACTGCAAGAGTCCTAAATATAAGAAGGAGAAGTCAGGTGATTCTTCTAAAGAAGCCAATACCGCTGAAGCCGAGGAAGGTGGTAGTGATGTGTGTGAGGTCTTGACGGTATCAAAGGCTGGATCTCTCTATGATGAGTGGATCATGGACTCCGGGGCCTCGTATCACATGTGCCCAGATAAGAGCATCTTTACTTCCTATAGGGAGTATGAGGGAGGCTCGATATTTCTAGGCGATGACTACACCTGCAAGGTTGTGGGGATTATTACAGTGCACATCAAGATGTTCGATGGATCGAATGGACCTTGACAGAAGTAAGGCACGTTCCAAGGTTGAGGAAGAATCTGATCTCCCTTGGTGCACTCGAAGCATTAGGGTGCAAGTTCACCGGTTTTGACCAATTCTGCAAAGTTTCAAAGGGGGCCCTTGTAATTATAAAGGGACAGAGGCATGATAACATTTACAGGCTGATTGGGAGCACTTCAGTAGGTGGAGCTGCAGCGACTGTAGTGGATTCCACGTTTGCACGTATGTGGCATGCACGCTTAGGCCACATGAGCGAGCGGGGCATCAAGGTACTCTCTGAACGATCTTTAATTCCTTCCTTTAAATCTATAGACTTTAGTATACGTGAACATTGCATGTATAGGAAACAGTCTAGATTGTCATTTAAAGGAGGGAAACATGTATGTAAAAGGGTGCTTGATTATGTCCATTCCAATGTATGGGGGCCGTCGCCCGTTATTTCTGTTGGGGGGTCATCGTGGTTCGTGTCGTTTATCGATAACTATAGTAGGAAGGTTTGGATTTATTTTCTAAAAAATAAATTCGATGTTTTCATGACCTTCAAGTATTGGAAGGGTATGGTGGAGAATCATTCAGGGTAGAAATTGAAAATTTTGAGAACCGATAATGGTGGTGAGTTCACTTCCAAGGAATTTAACATGTATTGTAAAGAGGAGGGGATCGTGACATAACACAGTGCGCCACACGCCAAAGCAGAATGGTGTAGCAGAGCGGATGAATCGGACTCTCTTGGAGAGAGCTCGATCTATGATTAATAATGTTGGGTTGGGCAAAGAGCTATGGATTGAGGCTGTTAACACGGCTTGTTACTTGATAAATCGGTCACCCTCTATGACAATTGAATGTAAAATTCCTGAGGAAGTGTGGAGTGGTCGTATGCTAGATTACTCAAGTCTGCGAGTTTTTGGTTGTGAGGCTTAGTCTCATGTACCGTCAGTTGAGAGAGATAAGCTAGATCATAGAGCCAAAAAATGGATCTTTGTTGGCTATGGCGATGGTGTAAAGGGATATCGAATATATGACCCTGTCACACGGAAGATCACCTTGAGCCGTGATGTCAAGTTTGATGAGAGATCTTTGTTCCGTAAGGATGCTACAAAGGAACCAGAAACATCAGAACATGTTGATACTCATGAGGACATAGATGAGACACGGGCCGATACTGAGGCGCAGACAGAGGCACATGATTAGGTACAGCAGCCACCTGTGCGAAGAAATCCACCCATGGATCGCAGGTTACCGGCAAGGTACAGGGATGACTTGAACGTTGCATTCGATCTCATTACAGATGAGGGGGATCCGTCTAACTTTGAGGAAGCACTACAGGATGTAGATGCTGAGAATTAGAAAATGGCAATGCACGACGAGATGGACTCTTTGTACAAGAATGAGACTTGGGAGTTTATGGAGCTTCCAGTGGGCCGAAAAGCGATAGGGTGTAAGTGAATTTTTCAGAAGAAATAGGATAGAAGATACAAGGCAAGGTTGGTAGCGAAAGGTTATGCTCAGCGTGAAGGCGTAGACTTCAGTGAGATTTTTGCACCAGTTGTGAAGCAAGTATCTATTAGGTTTGTATTGGCGCTGGTTGCCCAATACGACCTCAAGCTAGAACAGATGGATGAGAAGACTGCTTTCTTGCATGGAAAATTGGAAGAGCAGATATACATGGTGCAATCAGAAGGTTATACAGTGCAAAGGTCTGAGAACAAGGTTTGCAGGTTGAGGATATCGTTGTACGGTCTCAAACAGTCACCTAGGCAGTGGTATAAGAAATTTGATTCCTTCATAATGAGTCAGGGCTTTACTAGGAGCAAGTACGATCATTGTGTCTATTACAAGACACTGAATGATGAGAAGTTTCTCATACTGGTGTTGTACGTCGACGACATGCTTATTGTTAGTTATAACATGTCTGACATCGATGTGTTGAAGACTAAGTTTTCAGGGACATTCGAGATGAAAGATCTGGGGGCTACAAAGAGGGTTCTTGGCATAGATATTTATAGAGACAGGAAGAGGAGCAAGTTTTGGTTATCTTAGGAAGAATACCTTGAGAAGGTATTGAAAAAGTACGAGATGGAAAAGTCCAAACCGGTTAGCGTTCCCACGCGGCTCACTTCAAGCTTTCTTCTGAACATTGTCCCGAGACAGATGAAGAAAAGCGTGTTATGTCTCATGTGCCCTATTCAAGTGCTATGGGCAGTTTAATGTATGCCATGGTCTATACAAGACCAGATATTTCACAGGCTATGGGTGTTGTAAGCCGATTCATGTCTAACCTGGGCAAATAACATTGGGAAGCTGTGAAATGGCTACTTCGATACATTCAGGGTACGCAGGACTACGTCTTGACGTTTGAAAAGTCTAAGGATAAGTTGGTTGGTTACGTCGATTCTGACTATGCTGGTAGTGTGGACAATAGGAGATCGACTTCAGGGTACTCATTTGTATTAGCGGGTGGAGCGATTGTTGGATGTCTAAACTTTAGTCTGTGGTAGCTCTTTCCACTACTGAAGCTGAGTATATGGCAGTGACAGAAGCTTTCAAGGAAGCTGTTTGGTTGAAAGGAATGATAAATTAGTTGGGGCTTCAGCAGGAAGCCGTGCCAGTTAATTATGATTGCTCAAGTGCTATAAATTTGGCTAAAATTTCTGTTTATCACTTATGTACTAAACACATTGATGTGCGTCACCATTTTATTCAACAGGTGCTTGAGGAAGGAGATGTGACTCTGGACAAGATTCACACTATCGTGAATTCTGCAGATAAGGAGACCAAGGTCCCTACAGAGAAGTTCAAGTTCTATGTAACTTCTCTGGGATTGACGAAGGCTTGATAAAGACGCAGTGATGCATGAGAAGCGGCGACTATGATTGATGATGAGTTGGTTCTTTGAAGAGTAGAAGAGATGGTTCGAAGTGTAATGATGTATTAGTGGAGTTTGTTGTGAAGGCCTCATTACTGTGTATAAACAGAGTCCACCGACCGGTCGGCCAGTGGACAGATTGTGCAGTTTTGGAGTCCAAACTCTCTGGACGTTTTTTGGCCTTTTGAGACCAGTCACCAGAACGGTCGCTGGTAGCTTAGACCGGTCACCCGACCGGTCGCAGGATGCTCAGACGGGTCTGAGTTGAGGCAGTGGGCATGAAATTTTTGAGCTCTTAAATGTGCATATTCTAACCCCATTTTATCAGTAACTATGCTTGAAATACATGATTAAAGACCCAACTAATGCATGTTTTTGTGGTTATAGGAATAAGAGAGAGGATTCATCAATGAAAACTTAAAGACGCTATTTACAAGCATTGAAGATCACATGACCAAGCATCAAAGGATAGAAGAAAGAAGCAAAGGAGAGAAGAAAGAAGGCAGAAGAATACACTAAAGATTGGTTGTCCATAGCCCAAGACCGGTCGTCCAACCGGTCCGAACACTCAACAGAAGAGGCTTTACTGCAAACCTTGCTGGACCATCCATGACCGGTCATACGACCGGTAGTCCACTACTCAGACCGGTCGTCTGCTCGGTCCTTGAATTAAAATTCTGGGTTTGAATTTATGAAAAACTCATTGGACTGTTTTTGCACTTTTGAGACTGTTCATGCGACCGGTCGTCCAGGAGATCAGACCGGTATCCGACCGGTCGTTTGCGTAATAGAACGTGTTCTACAAGCTTCGATTTTCTCTGCGCAGTTTGAGATTTCTTGCGCAATCCGAAACCTTCTGCACTATTCTATAAAATGGGACCTAGGGCTTCTTCCAAAGGCATCCTAGAAGAGATCTACGAAGGTGGGAGGCGGCGGAAGTCAGATTCGAAGTTCCACAACTCCTCATAGTTTGTGTTTTCTAGTTTTGTGTTTTCTAGTTTTGTGTTTTTAGTTGTTTTCATGTTTCTTTGGATCATGAACGGCTAAACCTCTTAGCAAGAGCTAAGAGGTGAAGCTTGTAGTGAATCTAAGATGCTTTAATTCGTTTTACGTTGGTTTCAAGTTGGATTTATTGAAGAACAATGGTTTTTAGAAGTTTAAATAAAGTTCTAAGTAGTTTTTCTTAATCTTATGATGACTCATGGATGTTTGAAAGAATTGCTTTAGTTCTTAATTAGTTTGCACAGCTCGAGACCTGTATGCTTCGAGGAATCGGATTCAATATGCTCTAGACTTGGATTTCCATGTGGGAACTTCAACCAAAGTTCTACTTTTTATACTAATTTCTGAATTATGTGTTGATGTTATATGTGATTTGAATGAAGTTCAAATCATGATCTAATTATGCTTAGTGACAGAGTTTAATGATGGTTATGATTGTGATCTTAATCTATTGGAACTAGAATTGACCTATGCAATTGAGTGTGCTCAAGTCCTAACTTGAATTGAGGGAATCATGTATAAAATCACACATATGACAGATTGTGAAATACAACCGCTCTATCATCCAACTAGATAGGATTTGATTTCGATTCTAGTTGTGTAATTGGGAAACCACAGCGAATTATGCATTGAGGGTTGCTACAAGTGGATCCTTGGACCCCTAGTGCCTTCTTATATTGATTCCATTCATCTTTAGTTTAAGAATTCTCTATACATTCAATTTTAAAAATCTGTTTAGATAGCTCTCAAGTGGAGAATATTAGAAGAAATTCTATGAATTCCTAACAAGTCCCTGAGAACGATCCCGGTCTCTACTAAATTATTACTACATTGCAACCATACACTTGGGGAAGCGAACAGAAATCTCTCTGGACTATGTGCGACCGGTCGTCCAACTGGTCGCCCGACCGGTTTGCGGTCTACAGAATTTGTAGTGTTGTGCGGTTTTCATGCTACTTGTTTCTAATTTTGGCTTTCTTCTTATAAATATGTTACCTAATTGTACTAGACCTTATTCTAAGCAATACCTAGGTGATCTAAACGGGATTAGGGTTATTGTGAGAGAGGATTGAGAGAATCGTTTGCCTTATTCATCTTTGGGATCTACTCGGGTAGTTCTAGCTTTGTAATCATCTAAATTCATAGTGAAAGGTGTTGCTTTGTGCCGTGGTTTTTTCCCGCAAAGGTTTTCCACGTAAAATTCGTTTGCTTTTGCATTGATTGCTTGTGTGGTTGTGTGGTGATTGTTTGATCTTCTTTGGTGCTTCCACTTACCGAATTTCCAACAATTTGGAGGATATTAAATATCATATAGTAAAATATTTTAGTAATTTTTTGTGTTATTTCTAACTTTTTTAATTCTTTTCTATTTAAAAAAAAAAGAGCTGCTACCTGTTCAAACTCAGCCTGGCTCGATTCAAAATTTTCAACTAAATCGCTCCTGACCTAAATTAGATTTTTCTATATCAAATCAAACTCGGGTCACATGGATCGGCCTGAAACCCAAATCGAACCAATCCACAAACTGAGGTGGCACAAAAATGAGCCAAACCTAAACTAGGGCTAACTCGCCCAGGATGGATGGTTGCCCACCTCTAATAAATATAAAGCATGACAACAACAAATCAAACCTTTATTTGGCCAGTGGCATTATCCTTCGGGTCAATTTCTATTGTGTTCAGTCATGTAGCCCACTTAAGTTTTGGATCGGCCTGATTTTTTGTCCCAAGTCTTAATATGAGCTGCCAAAATGGAAGGATGGGGTGGATTACTCACAAACATCAAGGTGGGACCACCTGGGGTGGGGTCAGCGATGTATAAGTCATTGACACGGTCAGCATGTAACTGCGGATAGAGAGGCTAGTGGGTTCAAAAGCCAGGTGCCCACCAAGTTGTTTGTGAAAAATCTAAGCCGTACATCCAATTTTCCAGGCATGTCTCCCAAAAATGAGCTAGACCAAAGCTCAAGTGGGCCACATGACAAAAAATAGTGGAGATTATATGCCCACAGTTGACATATTCATAGGGTCATAAAAGCTTTGGATCAGGCTAATATTTTTGTTCTTTCCTGCTTATTTATGTGCCAATGACCTTACGAAAGGTTGTGCCACTTTATGAATGATTTGGATTGTCCATGACATGGCGGTGAAGCTTAAAAAGATTTGAATGGTAGATAATCCCTTTTCACCATTTCCATTTGTGTGTCCCACTGGAGTTTCGGATCATCAAGCCATTGAAATGTCACATCAGCACTTAATAATGTCATCGTTTTCGTGAAATGGAGAGGGGCTCTAACGGGGAGGGGAGACCACAACCTCACCTAAGGCGATGGCGCCCTTACCATGGGACCCACCTGATGTATGTATTTTGTATATATCCATGTCCTCTATCCATTTTCTAGATCATTTTAGGGCATTATACAAAAAGTGAAGCAAATCCCATTTTTAGGTGGAGCATACCATAGGAAACAATAATGATTGAATGCCTTACCTTTAAAAGCTTCTTAGGGCTCACCTTAATAGTGTTTATTTGCCATTCAATTTGTTGATAAGGTTGCGTTGTTAAAGTTGCGTAAGCCTAGATGAAGGGAAAAAACAAACATCATCTTGATAAATAAATAAATAAAATTTGTGGCCTATTAATGCTCAATCACAATAGTGTCCTCCATTATGGTCTTGTCGATAATTGGATCTGTTTTATTTTCGAGATGATGCCATGAAATTAGGCCTGGGAATGGGTCGTGTTGAACAGTATTCGTGTTGTGTCATGTTCATGTCGTGTAAAAAATTTGCTCACCCAAACTTAGCCCGTTAACTAACGGGTTGAAATCTAGAAATCCAAACCCATTTGTTAATTTAATCGGTTACCCACAACCCAATCGGTTTAACCCGTTAAATAAACGAGCTGTACTTTCGTGGGCAAAGAGATGGAGAAGGGGCACGATTTGACAGAGATTTTGGAGTGTGGCCGTGTGGGGCCGTAGGCAGAAAGATGGAGAAAACTCCTCAGAGAGAGAGAGAGAGAGAGAGAGAGAGAGAGAGAGAGAGAGAGAGTCTTACTAGCTGTCTTAGTTTCTTAGGGATTTCTCATCACACTTAGCATAATTACCAAAATGACCTCACTAAAGGGTTAAATGGGTTTTGTGGGTGAAACACTGATACAACTCGTTATGTTAACGGGTCTTAACGGGCCAACCCGTTAATGATCCGGCACGATAAGGCTGGACCTAAACACTAGTTTTTTCATGCTGGTTGGCGGGTTGTGTGGAATTTTGCCAGGCCTACATGAAATGATATGGAAAAACAAATGGGTGGCATGGATATAGAATACATACATCAAGGTGAACCCCATGGCAAGGGCTACAACATCTTGGGTGAGTCAGAGTCTCACCTAATCCGCTCCCCTCTAGCAGAGGGATTGGCCAGTAACCCGGCCCCTAGCCAATGGTTAGCGGTCGGTGCTCTATGAGCCCCACCATAATGTATGTGTTTCAACCATGTCATTCATCCATATTTCCGGATCATTTTATGATATAAGCCCAAAAATGAAGTAGATCCAAATCTCAAGTGGAGCACATCACAAGAAACTATATGATTGAACATACACTATTAAAAACTCCTTGGAGGCACAAAAGTTTTGGATCAAAGATGATATTTGTTTTTTCCCTCCCTTCATCCAAGTTTGCATGACCTAATCACCAGGTTGGATGTTAAATGAACATTACAGTAGGCCCTAGGAGGTTTTTAATGGTGGACATTCAATTGCTATTGTTTTCCTATAGTGTGGTCCATGTGAGATTTAGGTTTGCCACATTTTTCAGATCAATCTCTAAAATGATCTAAAAAAAAATGGATAGACAGCATGGATAAAATACATACTCTAATGGGCCACCATGATGCATGGGTGTTATCTACACCGTCCATCCATTCTTCCATATCATTTAGGGGTACAAGTCCAATTCTGAGGCAGTTAAAAGGCTCAAGTGGGGATTAAACCTTGCTGTTTAAAAAAAAAGGGGGACCGCAGGTTTTGAATCAAGGTGATATTTGTGTCTTTCCTTCAATATTGATGTCCATGGGTCCTTAAGAGCAATCACCATCAGCCTTAAGAAGGTTTCAATAGTAGATGTCATTGTCATTGCTACCTTCTACGGTGTTCTACACTCGAGCTTCGGATACATTCAGCTTTAAAATTTTATAAAAACTTATACATTCACGTTCCAAGCTAGGGACGAGTGAACAGTAGCCCATCCATTTCCTTGACCGCCGCCGGCAGAGAGAGAGAGAGAGAGAGAGAGAGAGAGAGAGAGCCTCACCTAACCCAGCCTTTCGCCAACCCGTTAGAAACGCAAGCTTTTTAAATTATTTAAACGCTTCACGTCTGCTTAATATGGAGAAAAAAAATTGCGGATATGACTTTGGCTGACACTAAACTACAGAAAATCAATGGTGACAAATAGTTAAATTTAGCCATATGTCCTTTCGTTTTAGGTCTATACCTGATTGGAGGGGGTTGGTTTGGGTACTACCTTAGTAAGAACCAAGCTAGAGACGGACAGTCCCGTCAAGGGCTCTGTGGAGTTTACTGAGACGGATCGAATCCTAAATCACACCGCACCATCAAAGAAGTGGGGATTTAATGTTGGAACTCCAGTCAGTGGAAGCAACGAAGAAGATCAAACAATCTACAATCATCCACACAAGCACACAACGCAAAAGCACATGAATTTTACGTGGAAAACTCTTGCAGGAAAAAACCAAAGCACAAAGCGACAACACTACTATGAATCAGATGATTACAGAGCTAGAACTACCCAAGTAGAACCCCAAAGATTAACAAAAGCTCTCAAGCCTCACACACAACTCCCCCAATGCCCTAATCTTGTATATAGCACCTAGGATTTGCATAATGCATTGCCAAATAAAATCAGGAAGCATATAAATAGAGTTAGAACTGGAATAGGAAACATACATTGCTAAAAACGTCGGTCGACGACCGGTCACAACTTGTACGGAGAACCCCACGACCGGTCGCCGACCGGTCACAATTTGTCCAGAGAGTTTTGCCCGAAAAACTTATACAGTTGCCTTAACTCAGACCTGTCCACTAACCGGTTTGAGCACCCAGCGACCGGTCGCAAAATGGCGAAAATCGTCTAGAGAGTTTTGTAAATTTATTGTCCACAGGCCGACCGGTCGGTGGACTAAAAAATCCAACCTTTTGTTAAGGCTTTCCAACAAACTCCACCGAGGTTTCAACATATCGAAACATTTTTTCTACTCTTCAATTCATCTCCTCATCAATCATAGTTGCAGCTTCTCATGCATCACTGCGTTTTTTTTAAGCCTTCGCCAATCCTAGAGAAGTTACACAGAACTTGAACTTCTCTGTAGGGACTACCTTGGTTAGCATATCTGTCGGATTCACGCTGGTGTGAATCTTATCTAGACTCGCATCTCCTTCCTCAAGCACCGTCGAATAAAATGGTGACGCACATCAATGTATTTAATACGTGAGTGATAAACAGAATTTTTAGCTACATTGATAGCACTAGAGCTCTCACAATTAACCGGCACGACTTCCTGCTGAAGCCCCAACTGATTTATCATTCCTTTAAACCAAACAACTTTCTTGAAAGCTTCTGTCACCGCCATATACTCAGGTTCAGTAATGGAAAGAGCAACCACAGACTGAAGCTTAGACATCCAACTAATCGCTTCATCCACTAATACAAACGAGTACTCTGAAGTCGACCTCTTACTGTTCACACTACCTGTGTAATCAGAATCGATGTAACCAGTCAACTTGTCCTTGGACTTTTCAAACGTCAAGACATAGTCCTGCGTACCCCGAAAGTATCGAAGTAGCCATTTACAGCTTCCCAATGTTGTTTGCCCAAGTTAGACATGAATCAACTAATAACACCCATAACCTGTGAAATATCCGGTCTTGTATAGACCATGACATATATTAAACTACCCATGGCACTTGAATAGGGTACATGAGACATAACACGCTTTTCTTCATCTGTCTTGGGACATTATTCAGAAGAAAGCTTGAAGTGAGCCGATAGGGAACGCTAACTGATTTGGACTTGTCCATCTCGCACTTTCTCAATACCTTCTTAAGGTATTCTTCCTAAGATAACTACAACCTGCTCCTCTTCCTGTCTCTATGAATATCTATGCCAAGAACCCTCTTTGCAGCCCCCAAATCTTTCATCTGGAATATCCTTGAAAGCTGAGTGTTCAACACATTGACGTCAGACATGCTATGATTGGCAATAAGCATGTCATCGATGTACAACACTAGTATATCTGAGAAACTTCTCGTCATTCAGTGTCTTGAAGTAAACACAATGATTGTACTCGCTCTTGGTAAAGCCCTGACTTATATGAAGGAATCAAATTTCTTGTACCACTGCCTAGGCGACTGTTTGAGACCATACAACGATCTCCTTAACCTGCAAACTTTATTCTCCGCCCCTTGCACTGTATAACCTTCTGGTTACACCATGTAGATCTACTCTTCCAATTCCCCATGCAAGAAAGCAGTCTTCACATCTATTTATTCCAGCTCGAGGTCGTATTGGACAACCAATGCCAACACGAACCTGATAAATACTTGCTTCAGAACCAGCGTAAAAATCTCACTGAAGTCCACGCCTTCACGCTGAGTATACCCTTTCGCTACCAACATTGCCTTGTATCTATTATGTTTCTTCCGAAAAATTCACTTGCACCCTATCGCTTTTTGGCCTACTGGAAGCTTCACAAGCTCTCAAGTCTCATTCTTATATAGGGAGTGAAATTGCGGTTTTACCGCTTGTAGAGATACTCGAAGATATGTCTAAGGACCTAGAGGGGGGGTGAATAGGACCTTTTTGAAATTCTTTTCGCCTACTTACACAATTCAACAAATTAAGCTAAGTAAGCAAGAACACTTCGGCTTCCAAGCCTAGGTGGGTCCAATCACAAGACTAGCAAAAGATATGCAATAAACAATCCTAGTCTAAGCATGCATAGGTAAGTAAATGATTCAACGAATTAAGCTTCTAACCTATGCATCTTGTGTAGACTTATGAGAGTGGATCAATGAGCTCAAGTCTACACAACTAGTGAAGGTACATCTTGTGTGTGGATGCCTAAAAAGTGCCTAGCATGCATTCCTATCAAGCATTCAAAATAAGCAATTAAACTACCAATGCAAAGATATAAATGTGCTCAAGAACAATCGCAAACACAAGGATGTACAGTGGTTCGACTACGTGTCTACTCCACTCCCGGTTCAAGTACTCAACCCCTTTGAGCACACCGGCATTCACTATAGGAGGTTTTAAATCAGGTTCACCTCTCAACCTTTACACGGAGGTTTTATCGGTTCACCTCTCAACCGTATCCGGAGTTTTAGACATAGGCTAACTCTCAACCCAATCGCACGTTTACTCCCGTGTCGGAGGCTCCCCCTTGGAGACTTAGTTTAGGCCCGGCTGACGGGCCAAGGAACGACTAACGTCCCTAGGTCGAGTTCGAAAAACAAACTCTAAAATGGACTCTCAAATAAGACAACCTACTTGTCGGATGAGCCCCTTGTTTAGCGCCGGATTGGGTTGCTTGATCTCCGCTCTCCCGTGCTTCAATCAGCTTCCCTTGCTCCCACGATCGTGTCGCCGTTACGTCGCCAATGCCTCAGCCACATTTGATCAAACACCTTGCATGCGATGCCTTGAAATGCCCGAGGTGCTAGGAGGATGGGTTTGAGGACTCTACAACTTAGTGGGAATGGGTTTCCTAGAGTCTCTTACCTACAAAGATCTCATCTTCGAGTTTAGGACAAGGATTTGCCAATCAAGAAGCTTCCTAACTCTAGAGATCAAGAGGGGATGAAGGTCATCTTCTTCATGAGCTTGGAATGCTCTAATCTTGTGTTAAAGCACAAGGAAGATGCCTTGCATAGGTCAAGGATTAAGCCTCAAAAGATCTCCTTCAATGGTGGCTTTTCACCCTAAAAAATCCCTCTCCAATGCCAAAAAATGGAGCTCTATATATAGGGAAATAGAGCCCCAACGGTCAGAAAACGGCTATATGCCGACCTGTCCCAACCGGTCATGACTGGTCGGACCCCCCTGCTGAAGGATTTCATCAATGCAAGCCAACTACATGGGCCGACCGGTCAAGACCGGTCGGACCCCTCTTCTGGATAGGCCTAATGCACCAGGCCGACCGGTCATGACCGGTCGGTCCCCTCTGCTGGACAGTATTGAGAGAACTGGCCGATCAGTCATGACCGGTCGGCGTACCTTGCTGGCCTCTTGGATATATGAAAGGCCGACCGGTCATGACCGGTCGGCTAGCCTTGTAAATGCAGCAAAGGCTGCTGGCCGACCGGTCTTGACCGGTCGGACCAGCCTGGCTCTCCCCTCCTAATGCTGAACACGACATGCTACAACGTGTCCATGAAGTCCTAGGTTAGGGTGTTCAAATGGGACACCTAGGGCCTATCTATGATGCCTAAATGTACTCCAATATGGTCAAGGTCATCAAGGATACAAAGGGGTTGGGTTTTGGTCAAGGTTAAGGCACCAAGGCATCACATATACCTGAATCTTCTTCCTTGATGCAGCCGGTCCGTCTTGAGTCTTCGGTCTTCGTCTTCATTGGGCTCAACCGACACTAGACTCACTGACGTAAGTGATTGACAAACAAGGTGCACTAGTATGCCACGGAAAAATGCACTAACAGGGAGTCCATCTTGTCTTACATTGTTGTCTTCCATTTTTCAGCATATACATCCTGTAGTGCCTCCACAAAATTAAATGGATCCCCCTCATCCGTAATGAGAGTAAATGCAACGTTCGAGTCATCCCTATACCTTGCCGGTAACCTGCGATCCCTGAGTGGATTTCTTCGCACAGGTGGCTGCTCCACCTGATCCTGTACCTCTGTCTACTTTTCAGTATCGGCCCATGTCTCATCTTTGTCATCATGTTTGTCAAAAACTTCTGATGTTTCTGGTTCCTTTGTAGCCTCCTTTTAGAACAAAGAACTCTCATCGAACTTGACATCACGGCTCAGGATGATCTTCCATGTAACAGGATCATATATTCTATAACCCTTCACACCATCACCATAGCCCACAAAGATCCCTTTTCTGGCCCTATGGTCTAGCTTATCTCTCTCAACTGACGGTACATGAGAGTAAGCCTCACAACCAAAGACCCGCAGACTTGTGTAGTCTAGCGTACGATCACTCCACACTTCTTCAGGGATTTTACATTCAATTGCCATAGAGGGTGATCGATTTATTAGGTAACAAGCCGCGTTAACAGCCTCTGTCCATAGCTCTTTGCCTAACCCAGCATTACTTAACATGGATTAAGCTCTCTCCAAGAGAGTCCAATTCATCCGTTCTACCACACCATTTTGTTCTGGCGTATGACGCACAATGTTGTGCCTCACGATCTCCTCTTCCTTACAATATGTGTTAAACTCTTTGGAAGTAAACTCACCTCTATTGTCGGTTCTCAAAATTTTCAATTTCTGCCCTGACTGATTATCCACCATTGCTTTTCAATACTTGAAGGTCATGAAGACATCAGATTTATTTTTTAAAAAATAAACTCAAATCTTCCTACTGTAATCATCGATAAACGATACAAACCACAATGATCCCTCAACAGAAATAACGGGCAACGGCCCCTATACATCGGAATGGACATAATCAAGCACACTTTTACATACATGTTTTCCCATTTTAAACGACAATCTAAACTATTTCACATACATGCAATGCTCACATATACTAAAGTCTACAGATTTAAAAGCAGGAATCAAAGATCGTTCAGAGAGTACCTTCATGCCCCGCTTGCTCATGTGGCCTAAGCGTGCATGCCACATATGTGCAGACATGGAGTCCACTACAACTGATGCAGCTCCACCTAATGAAGTGCTCCCATTCAGTCTGTAAATGTTACCGTGCCTCTGTCCTTTCATAATAACAAGGGCCCCCTTTGAAACTTTGCAGAGCCGATCAAAACCGGTGAACTTGCACCCCAATGCCTCGAGTGCACCAAGGGAGATCAGATTCTTCTTCAACCTGGGAATGTGACTCACTTCTGTCAAAGTCAGTTCGATCCCATTGAACATCTTGATGCGCACAGTACCAATCCCCACAACCTTACAGGCGTAGTTATCGCCTAGAAATAATGAGCCTCCCTCATACTCCCTGTAGGAAGTAAAGAAGATCCTATCCAGGCACATGCGATACGAAGCCCCAAAGTCCATAATCCACTCATCACTGAGAGATCCCATCTTTGACACCGTCAAGACCTCGCACACATCACTACCACTTTCTTCGGCTTCAGCGGTATTGACTTCCCTCGAGGAGTCCCTTGACTTCTCCTTCTCACACTTAGGACTCTTACAGTTCTTCTTCATGTGCCCAACTTGGCCACATCCCCAACACTTTAACTTCGACTTGCCCTTACCCTTCGATTTGGATCGAGAACGTGATGATCATTCACCTCGCTCAGAATTCCTTCCTCTCATAATCAGTGCCGGAGGAGGAATTAGTATCACCATTTTTCTGTCTCATGGCCTTCGATTGAAGGGCTGAGACAATAGTCTCAGCACTAATTGTGTCCCTACTCGCACACAACGAGTGCCTGAGAGACTCATATGAAATTGGAAGAGAGTTCAGCAAAATCAAGGCTTGATATTCGTCCTTCATCCGCTCACCAAAATCGATCAACTTTGTTGAATGTCCTAATGTGATCCTCCACATTTATCTCCTCCGCCATCTTCAAAGTGAAGAGCTGCATCATTAGATACATGTGATTTTCTATAGACTTCTTCGCATAGATATTCTTTAGGTTGGTCCACGTATCAACAGCGGTCTTCTCCTTCATGACTTGTAAAGGATGTCATCAACAAGACACAACTGAATTGAGGCCATAGCCTTCTCATCCATCTTCGTCCACTCATCATCTTCCATGTTAGACGGTAGATTTCCAAGGGCGTCCACGACCCGTTGCTGAGTTAGGACGGCACGCATCTTCACCTTCCACAACTTGAAATTGTTTTTGCCCGAGAACTTCTCAACGTTGAACTTCGTGCTTGAAGCTATGAGATCGTTTCAGAAAAACTCCTTCTTCAACCTTCCAATCATATCTCTGATACCACTTGTTAGAACTCCGGTCAGTGAAAGCAACGAAGAAGATCAAACAATCTACAATCAGCCACACAAGCACACGATGCAAAAGCACATGAATTTTACGTGGAAAACCCTTGCGGGAAAAAATCACGGCACAAAGTGACAGCACCACTATGAATCAGATGATTACAGAGCTAGAACTACCCAAGTAGAACCCCAAAATGAACAAAAGCTCTCAAACCTCACACACAACTCCTCCAATGCCCTAATCTCGTATATAGCACCTAGGATTTGCGTAATGCATTACTAAATACAATTAGGAAGCATATAAATAGAGTTAGAACCTGAATAGGAAACATATAGTGCTAGAAACGCGCAAGAATTCAAATCTCGCAAGTTCTCATGACCGGTCGTTACTTGTACAGAGAACCCCACGACCGATCGTAATCTGTCTAGAGAGTTTTGCTCGAAAAACTCATGCAGCTGCCTCAACTCAGACTTGCCCGTCGCAAAATGGCAAAAATCGTCCAGAGAATTTTGTGAATTTACTATCCACAGACTGACCTATCGGTGGACTAAAAAATCCATCCCTTTGTTGAAGGCTCTCCAACATTTAACACTGACTACCCAAAACCTCTTGGGGCCAAGAAGTTTTTGGGTCAAGCTGATATTTATGGTTTCCCTTCATCCACGTCAATGGCCTTATTAACATGTTGGATGACAAATGAACATAACGGTGGGCCTTAGGAAGGTTTCAATGGTGGGGATCATTGTCACCACTACTTTCTGTGGTTTGGTCCACTCAAGCCTTCCATTTGCCTCCGTTTATGATCTGTCAAAATGAATGGACAGATTAAATGAAACACATATATCACAATGGCCCCACAGCTCCTGACAGGAATACGGTGTGGTGCTAACAATGGGCCCCATCTTAATGTATGCATTGTATATCCATGCCCTCTATCCATTTTTACAGATCTTATAAAGCATGAGCCCAAAACGTAAGCCCATTGAAATCTCATGCGGGCCACATAATAGGAAACAGTGATGATTGAAAGCCCATCATTAAAAACTCCATAGGGCCCACATTAATGTTTATTTACAATATATTGAAAATTATTTCATAGAAAATAATATTTGAAAATCGAAAAAAATAGAAAAATGACATCAGGCTGAAGTACGTATATGATAAGTTGTCCTTAAAGCTTAATTCGCCCACTCTCATGTTGAATCGAGATCGTTAGTGGGTTACAAGCAAACTACTTCCAGGATATGACAAGCCTTTGTATGGTCCTGCGTGCAGTAATCACAAATGGACCACCACAGGACATGGACTCTAACGCAGTTCACGTCTTTGGCAGACTAGTTTATTTCTCGAACTGTGTGGTTTGAGTAATCTTAAAAAGAGAAAAGTTGTTATTTTCTTTTGTTGTTCGTAGAACTTAGATTGGATCTGTTGGACTTGAATCATCTTTAGACTAGGAGGATCCTATTTATATAATCATTTGGGTGTGGACCGTTGCAGGGTAGTCATCAATGGTTCGAAACGTTTGTAAAACGTCTCTGACTATTGGCACTCAATTCCATACGTTTCATATCGTTGGATCAATGATCTGACCGTTGGATCATCGAGGGTTGTCCGTTTTCTGTCCTTTTTCATCAAAGACTGTTAGTTTTCGAATCGTTTGGCCATCAAGACTACTAATTGTTCTAAAAAATGATCAACAGTTTTAAATCCATTGATCTGACTATTGCTAACAGCCTATAAAGTCAAGCCGCCACTCACACTTCGCACCGTTTCACATAAGGTCGCGTGGGAGCAACCACTCTATGACACAATGCGTACGTGTGAAGTGAAAAGTGTGTCATTAGCGCCTCTATAACCACTCTACCTATGCCCACGCCCATGCCCTCGCCCACACCAGCGCCAGCACCAGCGTGCGTGCGCATGCGTGCGTGTGTTCCAGCACCTACCATTTTCTCCAAGTAAGAATACTCTATACATAAGAGTTTATAAACCAAATTTTTTTTCTCCACTCTATTTGATGTGGGACTAAACAAAACAATTTTCCTTAATTTTTTTCAAAATAAATTTTAAAGGGAAATGAAAAGTTTCAAATATTTCATTTTATTTATTTTTTTAAACCATAAATCTCAACAATCCCCTACTTGATTTCAGTTATTTATTAGTAACAGAATCAGAAATACGACACACATAATCACTTCTGTGTTGTATAAATTTCTTTATATTTGTCTCTTAACATATTTAATGGCCATATGCTTGTCCCGTTTCATGAACAATCCTAAGAGAAAATCTAACTCTAATGAGAGGTGGCACCACCTGTACGTCCACAGAGGTGAAATCCTTTCAGTGTTTCTATTACTGCTTACAATACTTGTTCTTTAAATTGGATTTCATTGAGAGTTCCGAGACTCAACCCTTTACCTATAATGGCCAGCACTGGTCATCTTTGATGAAGTTTTCTATTATTTTAGTGTTGAAACTTTTCATGTATCAGTGACTTATTTTTACATATTGAACGCGAATTTAGAGATTTTCTAATTTTGTATTGGATTTTCATCACTAGTGGAACTTTGGTTGAAAAGTTTCAACCTCATCTCTCTATATGTTGTCCTTACAACCTCTCTTGTTAGAGGTTTAGTAAAAAGATCAACTAAGTTATTATTTAACTTTATATATGAGATCGCAATGACTTTATATATCAACTAAGTTATTATTTGACTTTATATATGAGATTGCAATGATTCCATCCTGAATCAATTGCCTTACATAATCATGTCTCAAACTTATATGTCTGGACTTCTCATTATATGTGCCATTGTAGGCTCTTGTTAAATTGGCTTTATTGTCACAATGAAGTGAAATAGTCGATATAGGCTTCGCACAGAATGAGATTTTTAATAGAAGACCCCTTAAACACTTAGCCTATTTGCTAGTTGCAACCAAGGCTATGAACTCAGACTCCATCGTCGGGTGCGTTATGCAGGTTTGTTTCTCCCAAGGTGAATACTCACCCTATTGTGGACTTGTTGTTCCTTGCACTTAAGGTAACCAAGAACTCTATTAATTGCCTTCTAATATTCTACACTCGTATTACTAGTAAACCTTCTTAGCTACTCATTACGTATGCAATATCCAGTCTTTGTTCATTGCATAACATACATAAGACTATTTATAGCACTAGCATACTCCAGTTGTGCAACTACACTTCCATCGTTTTCTTTTAATTTAATATTTACATCAAATGGAGTATTTGTTTCTTTAATTTTTAAGTGGTTAAACTTGTTCAGTATCTTCTCAATGTGATGAGACTGACACAACGCATAACTCTATTATGTTTTTTTAACTTTGATACTTAGTATGGTATCCACTTGTCCAAGATCCTTCATTTTGAAAACAGAGGAGAGAAACATTTTCATTTTAGTTACACCTTTCATTTTGTCACTAATAATTAACATATTATCTACATATAGATATATAATTACAATATAATCATTACACACTTTAGAGTTTATCATTTATCAGCAATGTTATTCATGAAACCATGAGATAACACCTTTAAGTTAAACTTTTCATGCCACTA
Source organism: Liriodendron chinense (assembly GCA_003013855.2). NCBI lineage: Eukaryota > Viridiplantae > Streptophyta > Magnoliopsida > Magnoliales > Magnoliaceae > Liriodendron > Liriodendron chinense. Next base: position 1,400,170 of record ML058452.1, on the reverse strand, counting down.
TTTGGGTGCTTGTTTTAATTCATACAGAGATTTAATGAGTCTACATACTTTATCTCATTTTTCTAGAAAAGTAAACCCTTCCAATTATTCCATGTATACCTTCTCATCGAGGTCACCATTCAGGAATGTTGTCTTCACATCCATTTGATGGATACGAAAATGATATATGGATGCTAATGCGAATAAAATCATAATCGATGTTATTCTAGCCATTGGTGAATACGTATCAAAATAATTGATTCCTTATTTTTGACAAAATTCCTTGACTACTAATCTAACCTTAAAGGTTTGTATTGTACCATCAATGTGCTATTTCTTCTTGAATACTCACTTGCACTTCATAGGTTTAGAACCTGGAGGTAGATCTATCAATTCTCATGCTTGATTTTACACAATTGAGTTCATCTCATCATTAATGACTTCTTTCCAAAAGACGGAGTCTTTTGAAGTCATAACTTAACTAAAGGTTTTAAGTTCATCTTTTACAATCAAAATTATAGGTATTTTCCTAATAACATTTTCTCTATCACCCTCAACTAGATGAAATGAGATACACTGAGAGTCTATTTGGTCAAGATCATGACTCTTTATTACGCTTTCTCTCTGGCACCTACAAAGTTCGCTAGAAGTTTCAACTTCTTATTGAGTTTCTTATATAGTTTTATCATTAGGAATTAGGATCACAACCTCCTTTATTTCTATCGATAACGAGTTCTTAAAGAACGCTATATATCCTTAAATTCTATGATCATATGATTGGATTTTAAGCCCAAAAGACTATAGGCTTTACTGTTTTTACATACCCCACAAAGGTGCACTTAACAGCTCTGAGTCTTAGCTTGGTTCTTTTAGGGTCAAGTGTTCCGCAATACGCGAGAGACCCCTACACTCTAAGATATCTTAGATTTGGTTTTCTTTCTTTCTATATCTCATATAGAGAGGAATTGGTTTTCTTAGATAGGATTCTATTTAAGACATGGCACTCTGCTAGTAGCGCTTCTCCTTATAAGTTTAATGACAACTTTGCTTGTATTAGCATTAAGTTGACCATTTTAACTAAATTTCTATTTTTTCTTTCAGCCACACAATTTTGTTGTGGTGTGTGAGGTGTTGTGCACTGGTGTACTATACCATATTTTTCACATAAGTTAGAAAATTCATTTGAAAAATATTCTCCTCTTCAGTTACTATAGAGAATCTTAATCTTTTTAACCAATTGATTTTCTACTTCATATTTATAGATCTTAAATGCACTAAATGCCTCATCTTTATATCTTAGCAAGTACACATATACATATCTTGAACAATTATCTATGAATGTTATGAAGTACCATTTGCTTTTTCGAATAAGAATATTATTTAACTCGCATATGTCAATGTGCACTAGGTCCAGCATTTGAGTTGATCTATTAACACTTGAGAATTGTTTCTTAGTCACCTTACACCATATGCACACTTTACATTTTTTGTTCTCACTTCGTTATATAAGATGAAGCCATTCTTAGCCATGAGTTTTATGATACTATAACTTACATGAACTAATCTACTATGCCACAAGGATACAGACTCAATCATATAAGTCGAAGAATTATTTTCATTAAGTGAAAAATTAATCATACTATTACATGTATATTCCTTTCCCGTAAAGTTTTCATTCTTAGAAAAGATCAACTTGTCAAACTCATATACAACTCTAATTCCAGGTTTGCCCAGAAGATCTCTAGAACTAAGTTTCTTCGCATTTTTGGGACGTGCAGCACATTGGTCAAGAATTACATTCTTTCTAGAGGTAATCAGAAGTTCCACGGTTCATTTGTCGACGACCTTCAATTGACCTTCGTTCCTCATTTAGACCTCTTGACCATTGGTTACGTCTTCATAGGTTTTGAAAGCAGATTTTTCGTAGCATACATGGACAGTAGCAGTTGTATCATACCACCAACCGATGACTTTTCCTTGGACCATGTTCACATCAGTGATTATCTTGACGATGTCATCTTCCACTTCACTAGCCTCTTTCTTAGGCTTATTGTGGTCCTTACAGACTCGAGTGAAGTGTCTGATTTTTCTACAAACATAACAGGATCATTTGGGTTTTCCATTTTCTTCTTATGAAATTTTTTGAATTTCCTTTGATCCTTATTAGGTTTCAGAGATTCATTCTTTTCAAGGTTGTTGTTCTGGCATGATTTTTCTACTACATTCACCTTGGACAAGGTTGCACCATTGGTATCAATTTTCTTGTTTAGATTGTAAGACACTTCCTCGATTCGAAGATGTTTTTGTATTTGTTCCAAGGTGAATTCTTCAGTTTTGTGCAACAATTTCTTCTTAAATCATTCCAACTTAGAGGTAACTTGGCTATTATAGCCCCAGCTTGGAAAGATTCAGGCAAGTTTATTTTTAAGTCTTTATATTGTTTACGATCAACTATAATTCATGAATTTGGATCAGTAGAGGCTTATCATCTACCATTGTGAAATTGAAGTACCTAGCGATTAGAAATTTTTGAGCCACAATTAGTGTCCCAAGACGAAGGTAGACGTGGATGAGATGTAAAAGATACCCTACACTTCAGCGGTAGAAAGTTTGATGTATGCTATGGTGTGTACATGCCTAGACATAACATATGCGGTTGGGGTTGTCAGTCGGTATCTTGCCAGTCCTAGCAAAGAACATTGGGTAGCAATGAAGTGGATACTACAGTATCTGAGGGGCTCATCAAGGTTGAGCCTATGCTATGGTGACGAAAAATCTATGTTAGAAGGCTACACAGATGCAGATATGGCAGGTGACATAAACTCTAGGAAGTTTACATTGGGGTTCATGTTCATGTTTGCAGGGGGAGCGGTCTCTTGGGAGAGCAAGCTGCAGAAGGCCGTAGCGTTGTCCACGACAAAGGCCAAGTACATCACAGTCACAGAAGAATGCAAGGAGATGCTTTGGATGGAGAGGTTCCTACAAGAACTTAGCCTGAAGTAGGATAAGCATGTCGTCTATTGTGATAGCCACAGTGCGATTGATACACTTGAGCAAGAATCCAAGTCAGCATTCTAAGTCGAAACACATAAAAGTTCAATATTACTGGATTATGGATACATTGGAACAGAATGTGTTACAGCTTGAGAAGGTCCACACGAACGATAATAGGTCAGACGTGATGACCAAGGCTTTGCTCAAGGGCAAATTTGAGGCTTGCAGAAGCCTGTCTGGCTTGAAGATAGTAAATCTCTCCTGAGTCGAAAGGGGAAAATTTGATGGGGTGTTCCTCCTCATGAGGAGAGGAGAGAGTGCAGCCTAGGGGTGGTCGGGCCATCGAAATTCTCCCCGGAAGGTCTAGAACTCTCTGGACAATTTTGGCAGTGGTCGGGCGCCCAATGGAATGTTGATTGGGCGCCCTAATTTCGGATATTCTTTCTCTAAACTCTCTGGACAATTTTGCCTTTGGTCGGGTGCCCTACCACGCGCGGACGACAATTCCGCAGTTTCCTGCTTTGGGCCTAAATCTTGCATGGGGCTATATATTGGCTTCCAATTCGAGATCTAAACATCCTAATAGGATGTTTACAAGTCCAAGGTGAGAGAGTGAGAAAAAGTGAGAGAGAGAGAGAGAGAGAGAGAGAGAGAGAGAGAGAGAGAGAGAGAGAGAGCTTGTCAGAAGGGGAGATTGCTGCTAGTGAAGGAGATCACAACACAGACGACATCTCGGGTTCTTCTACGTCTTCATGCTTGGTGAGATCTCTCAGTTTCAAATTTTTTTATTGTTTATCCACTCCTACGTGAGTGAAGAATGTTTGATCCAAGCGGGTTGTGCTTGTGATCGGTTGTAAACGATTCTATATTCATAGTGGATTATTTGTCTGGACGAGGTCCCGTGGTTTTTACCTCTTTGAGGGTTTTCCACGTAAAAATCTTGTGTCGTGTGGTTTGATTGTTTGCTTGCGTTTCCGCATTGCTATATCCAATAATTCAAGTAGTTGGGGGGGGGGGGGGGGGGGGGGGGGGGGGGGCGAGATCTTAAGGTTTTTGTACAACGCACCCAACAATTGTGTCACACCCAAAAAGTTAACCCATTAGGTGGAGAGACCCCAGGATATATGAAGCTCCTTTCATCATCCACCCTGGTGGATGTGGGACAAACCCAACAGTTAAGTTTGCATCCCTGTCAACTACTCGGCTTTCCACATATTTACCACTTCTTCCCACACTGATTTTTTTTCTTTTTAGAAATGAGAGGTTTTGAAATGGGACTCGAAAGGTTCCTCTACTCAATGAGCCAGAGGTTACAATGGGCAAATTGTGTACTAAGTATGCTAAGCATACCTATGGGGCCAACCCTGATGCATGTGTCTTATCCATGCCTCCATCCATTTTTCTGGCTAATTTTAGGGCATGAGTCAAAATGGAAGCATAACCAAAGCTCAAGTGGATTACACCACAAGAAACGGTAGGCTGCAGAAGTTTTGGATCAAGCTGATTTTTGTGTTTTCCCATCATCCGTGTCTGTGATACTTTAGGTTGGATGATAAATAGAAATCACCGTGTGCCCTAGAAAGGTTTCCACAGTGGATGTCATTATCCCCATTGTTTCCTGTGTGGTGTGGTCCACTTGTGTTTTGGATATGGTTCAATGGGCTTATTCCCTAAAATGAGCTGATAAAATGAATGGACAGTGTGGATAAGATACATACACCACGGTGGGCCTCAAAGAGCTTACTCAGTATGCTATCCGTGTCTGGCTACAAAAATCCTCATAGGCCCACCGTGACGAAAAACTTGTGCACCAGCTCTTGTGAGACCAAAATAAGGCCCCACAAGCCTCCCTGGGAAGCATGCAGATTGCCTGGAGACCCAGTGATCCGACTCTGTGGGGGCCCCACTGTGACTTCTTTTTTTTATTTTTTATTAATCTGCATCATCCGTCCCCTTTGCCAGATCATTGTGGGGCATAAGCCCAAAAATGAGGCAGATCACGGGAAAGAATGGCGATAATGACACCCACTGCGGAAACCTTCCTAAGGCCCACCACATGTTCATTTGCCATCCAACATGTTCATGAAGTCACACGGACATGGATGGAGGGAAAACACAAATATCAGCTTGATCCAGAACTTCTGTAGCCCTCAAGAAGTTTTCAACATTAGGCATTCAATCCCGACTTTTTCCTGTGGTGTGGTTCACATGAGCTTTAGATCTGCCTCATTTTTGGGCTCATGTCCTTAAATGATCTGTCAAAAAGGATGGACGGCACAGATAAAAACATATACATCAAAAGGTGGTACACACAGGGGATAGGTCTCCAAGCAATCCAGGTCCCCAAAGGACGAGGACGCCCACCATTGCCTGCCCTGATGTTTATATGTCATCAACCGGTGAATAATGTGAGTCCCACCCGGATGATGGGAAAAGCCAATATCAGCCTGATTCAACACTTCGGCGAGCCCAAAGAGCATTTCAATGGTAACTCCATTCCGGTCTTTTTCATGGGGTATGGCCCACTTGAGTTTTGGATTGGCCTTATTCTCACTTCCCAAGGAACATTTGTGCGAAAGATTTATTTCACAGTGTACGGAGACTCAGATTGTGTATAGTTAGCAAGCCCTACACTAGATAGTAGCAGTTGTGCACATTGGTAAGTTGGGGCATGTGGCATATATGGAGCAATAAAAAATTTAGATGATAGCACGTGGCACATTTGCAGACTCCAGACCTGAACCTGCTGTTAGAGTTAGACTCGCCAGATTCTTAGTCCCGAGTCACACTGACCCAACTCATTTTGTCAACTGATATCTTTCATTAATAGGAAGAGATTCAAAGACTCAGTGACTTGACAGTAGTGATATAGGCAAGTAGGTTGGCTTGAATGGATAGAAGCTGGAATCAGGTCATGAACCAGCTTTAACCAACTGATATCTTCCTTTCTTCTTTTGCACTGATAATGGTAAATTTATTTTTATTATTATTAGAAGAAAATAGAAATACAAGCTTATAAGGTCCGAACATCTTCATTAAAAAGAGAATCTCTACAAACTCCCTACCACGCAAGCAGATCAAAGCCATTCACCTCCCTACATAGTCATCAAAGACGCAAACAAGCTTCCAAAGAAGAAAGCTCCAAAGCTCTGAAGACAACTAAGGCTTTAGATTGTGTGTTATTTGAATCTTCGCAACTGGGCCTGACTCAATAAGCATGTCCAGAATGTGCCATTTTCATATCTAATGGCACTTCCAATTATTACATGCACTACCTTTGCATAACATAACCTCTTCTAATTATTCTCCCACCATTTATTTTATTCATTGTCTCAGCAGGACTACGACTGCATAGTTACATGTCAATGATCGGACAAAGAAATTATTGACATGGTAACAATCGATGGAGACTACACGTCCAAAGTGGACACTTCTCCATCAACTGCAGTGGTAGCATCTATGAAGGTGGGTCTAGTCGGCTCACTCACAACCTGACCTTTGCTCAGCAGCAGAACCACGACTTCGGACATGGTTGGCCTTGAAGTGACCGAGGATTGGGTGCACATGAGAGCTATCTCTATAACTTTCTTCATGTCATCTATTGTGTAGTCCTTTGGGTCCAAGTTCTCGTCAACCAACTCCATCTGTGCATCATTCTCATAAAGATTCCATGCCTGTCAAGCCCCCAAAATGATCTATTCATGTTAATCAAACAGAGCAATACCACTAAATAGTCTAAAGAATCTCAAGAATATTTTTTTTTTCAAAGAAAGGTGTATTTATGTGTCACTAGAAGAGGTTGAAGCGAACATTAAAGAGTAGTCTAAACTGTCAATCTGATGAGCCTCACCGTGATAGGGGGTATGCTGGAAATTTTCCCAGACTCAAACATCATTACTCTATGATCATTGGGCTGTTTTCTTTGAAAGAAGCCATTTCTGTAGTTTCTCCTTGACTGTCGATTTGTAGGGAAATGATCAAAGGGTCAGGAATTTCCACTTTGGGAGCTTTTGGGGCATCCCTCACAGTTCAAAATCCGAAAACTTTGCTCAACTTGATATCCGGCCAGGTCAGTTGGACTTGAAAACTCAATCGAGTCTTCACTTGACAAAACTCGATATCTAATAATTAAGTAAATATATTTAATAATCATCTTAGATGATGATATTTAATAGTCAATTGAGTGCTGGAAAACTCAGTTGAGTACTAGAAACTTCAAAACATCAGATTGCAACATGAAGCAAGGAGAGCCCATTTAAAAGATACACATGAAGCAAGGAGAGGCCATTTAAAAGATACACATAAACAGATATCAGAAGCTCCCCTTGAAGGTAAGATATGTAATATGTATAGATATTAGAAGCTCCCCTTGAAGGTAAGATATGTAATATGTGTCGATATTAGAAGCTCCCCTTGAAGGTAAGATATGTAATATGTACTTAGTCGCTTACTCAGGGGTATTTCTCTCCAATGTTTTAAATATTGACGATATCGGCCGATATATCCCATGATATATCTTGTGTCCCATCTGTGCGATACGAAATGCACAGGTAGTGCCAATATATCCCACATGTTCGATCCGGTGAGCATTTTCAATTTCCAATCCCTTTTTTTGTTGAAATACTGTTAAATCAATGTCAAATAGTTACAAATCCATTGGTTCTTCATGTTTTGTATGAAAAAATCATGGAGTTGGAGCTTTGATTTCAATATCCATTGGTTCTTCATGTTCTCAATGTTTTTTTCGAAATTTTCCTTCAACCATCTGTCAATTGAGACTAATTTCGAAGTATTTGATGAAATGATCATCACATACACTCTAATTTCAAAATTTGAGTGTAGATGGTCCGATTTGGGAAAAATTAGGAAAAAATCAAAATTTCCCCAATTTCTCCCAAATTGCTTGCAATGTTACACTCATGTATGAGGACTGATCTACTAAATTGTTAAGTCCTTGTCAATTTTCAGAAAATAAAAATAATTTTAATTAATAATTAATTAAAAAAATTATTAAAAAATATTATTTTTTTCAAAATTTCTCTTCAACCTGCTATCAATTGAGACTAATTTTAAAGTATTTGGGAGTGTTTGATGAAATGATCATCACATACACTTTAAATGTTATGCATTCAATTTGAATATAGTTACATTAGTTCAGTTAGAGAGTGCATAGCTTAGGAACTTATACAAAGGAAACCTATTATGTGTACTTCTTTTTTTAGATGTTATGACTTAAAAGTGTGTATTAAGGTCTTTTTTAACAAGCCCTGATTTTTCATTGAAAAATCCAACCATTTTTCCAATGTTTCCCAATGTTTCCCAAAAAGTGCGATAAATTACCCGATATAAATGATATATCCCATGCGATAACCAATACGTATCTATATCCCAAGGACGCGATACGTAACGCGACACCGATATTTCGAACGCTATTTCTGTCAAGGGTATTTGTTTACTATGTGCACAGGCTGTCTTTGAAAATTGAACGAGTTTTGTCCCTCCATTTCACTAAATTGTCCTGGTCTCAAAACTCTTCCCGTTGATCTTAGAATCATGATCTCAACTTGCAATTTTGGAGGGTGAATAATGGCTGCAGGCAGTTTTTTGGGTAAAGATTTCCAATCATTACATGTATCCCGGAGATTCTTGAACTGAAAATCTGCATTTTCAGTATGCAGAAAACTGTAGAAGAAAGAAGCTAGAGAAAGTCGATTCAACCTTCATTTTTTTTTTTTTCCTAATCCAACTAATGTTGCACATATCCCTGCATTCCACTACTCGCACAAGCATAGAATTTGGTACCTCTACAGCTCCAACTTCATTACGAGACACATGGCATGTGTATCATGACACGAACCATTCATTCATCACTTGGCTCCATAAATGGGCCATAGACCGAAAGTTACAATTACCAAGGATATTCCTAACCATGCTGAATTGATGTACAAAAATTGCTAAAATTCAGTTTTGTTTTCTTTTTTTCTTTTTTCTTTTTAAATGATTAGGATTGTCCAATCACCATCATTATTTTGGTTTATGTCCCTTTATGATTTTCTCCAATGATGACTAAGCTCTTCAGAATCAGATAATGAGACACATGCCAAGCGTATAGTGTAGAAAGTGGAGACACCAAAATTTCTTGCTTCTGAGGGCAGTGGATCTCCCTCGAATGAAAGCTATACTAACTATTGTTATTTCATGCAAGTAGACTATAAAATCTAAACAAAATAGAGAATACACTCAAACTATGTAAATAATAGCAGAAAATGAATCATGGACAGATATAAGGGTGTGTAAATATTGCATTAATTCATGACATCTATATGGTTTCATTTGCATTACACCGTGTACTTCCATAGAAGGATAATGTGGTTAGCCAGAGTGTAGAGAAGGTAATTGTGGCAAAACACAAGTAATGAGTTTAGAAAAACTTGCCCATTCGAGTAGGTATTGTTTTTCCGGTTCACACGCTGGGTCATTACTTTTTTCACCACTTATGATTTCCAAGACTACCACACCATAGCTGTATGTGTCGACCTTCTCAGTTAACTGTCCATGGATTGCATACTCATGTGCTGTGTACCCCCTGCCCAATGAGATTGTATTAGCATTTGACACGGTTCCGTTGGGGTAGTACCAAGTTCAGAGTACTGAGTTTTTCAAATAATTCTGTAAGAGCTTTTGTGAAAAGAAGCTGAGTTTTTATATTTAACCAAGGAGCTTTGGGAAGCCCACACACATGTAGAAGGGAGTTCATGTACATGCCATGACATTTGCTAGCATGTCACATAGGTACAAGATCGAACCCATCCACCAGGGGAGTCTGTGTAGATGCCCTGGCCAAGGTGTTCCATAACGGTAACGGTGGCCATAACAGCCGTTACGGACCCCGTATCGGCCAATACGGCCCTTTTTTATTTTTTGAAAAAATACTATTACAGGACCGTTACGGAGCCGTATCGGTCCGATACGGGCCAATACAGGGCCGTTACCGCCTGTTTTTTTTTTTTTTTGTAACGGCTGTTACGGCCGTTTTTACCCAGTAACGCGTAACGGTCATGACCGTTTCCATTACGTATCGGCCGATACAGCCGATACGTAACTGTTTTGGGATACCTTGGCCCTAGCCGAAGAATCATGTTGGTCTACTGATTAGGTGAGGGAAAGTTTAGAAAAAAAAAATTATACCACCAAAGAAAACTTGTCTGGAGTTTTCTTAGCTGTCCACTTGTTTCTATGATTAAATCCCACCTGATGAGTGGACTAGCCTGATTTCTAGACAAGAATACATGGTTTGAACCATCTCATGGATGGCTTGGATATTGCACCAGTCCACCATGCCAACACATGTGTGGATGATATACCTTGTACGCACGTGTTGGGTTAACAAACTTCATTAAATTAGCATTCATACTGAAATTGCATCGGCTGGTCTAACACGACACCCTGCGCATATGTGCGGAAGCTTGAAGAGCAATTAGAATTATGGCTAAACCTACAGGAGGGGGGATTAGGACCTTTTCAAATTCTTTTCGCCTACTTACACAATTCAACATATTAAACTAAGTAAGCAAGAACACTTCGGCTTCCAAGCCTAAGTGGGTCCAATCACAAGACTAGCATACGATTAAGCAATAAACAATCCTAGTCTAAGCATGCATAGGTAAATAAATGATTTAACTAATCAAGCTCCTAACCTATGCAACCTATGTAGACTTATGAGAATGGATCAATGAGCTTAAGTCTACACTACTAGTGAAAGTACATCTTGTGTGTGGATGTGCCTAATTAGTGACTAGCATACATTCCTATCAAGCATTCATAATTAACAATTAAACTAACAATGCTAAGATATATATGTGCTCAATTCAATCACAAAAACAAGCATTTATAGTGGTTCGACTTTGGGTCTACTCCACTCCCGGTTCAAGTACTCAACTCCTTTGAGCACACTAGCATTCACTATTGGAGGTTTTAAATGAGGTTCACCTCTCAACCTTTACACGAAGGTTTTATCGGTTCACCTCTCAACCGTAACCGGAGTTTTGGACAAAGGGCTAACTCTCAACCCAAATGGAGTTTTGGACATAGGCTAACTCTTAACCCGATGCACGTTCACTCCCGTGTTGGAGGCTCCCCCTTGGAGACTTAGTTTAGGCCCGGCTAACGGGCCAAGGAACGGCTAACGTGCCTAGATCAAGTTTGACAAACAAACTCTAAATGGACTTTCAATTAAGACAACGTACTTGTCGGATGAGCCCCTTGTTTAGCGCTGGTTTGGGTTGCTTGATCTCCGCTTTCCTGTGCTTCAATTAGCTTCCCTTGCTCCCATGATCGTGTCGCCGTTGCGTCGCCAATGCCTCAGCCACACTCGATCAAACACCTTGCATGTGATGCCTTTGAGATGCCCAAGGTGATAGGAGGGTAGGTTTGAGAACTCTACAACTAATGGGAATGGGTTGCCTAGAGGTTCTCTCCTACTATGATCTCATCTTAAAGTTTTGGACAAGGATATGCCAATCAAGAAGGTTCCAAACTCTAGAGATCAAGAGGGGATGAAGGTCATCTTCTTCATGAGCATGGAATGGTCCAATCTTGTGTTAAAGCACAAGGAAGATGCCTTGCATAGGTTGGGAATGAGACTCAAATGGTCTCCAACAATGGTGGCTTCACTCCTCTCGAAATCCCTCTGCTTGCCCCTCAAAACAAGCAAAGCCCTTATATAGAAAAGTGCACAGCGGATATAAAACGGGCAAAAAACGGCTAGTGCCGACCGGTCGCGACCGGTCGTCCATGGTCCACGACCGGTGGCCATAGGCCAACACAAGACAGGGAGTACACTGTCTCAGCGGGGAGTCTGCCCGACCGGTCGTGACCGGTCGGACCAGCCCTGCCGACCGGTCGGCCCAATGGCCATACACACCAGCAGCCTTCTGTCCAATTGGACTGTCTGTCCGACCGGTCTTGACCGGTCGGCCAGAGGTCCATGACCGGTCGTGACCGGTCGGAAGGCCTAGGTTTAGCCTGTTTGCTTAGCTGACCCACTTAGTTTACAATCCTCTATAATGGCCAAGGTTTTGGGTGCACTTTTGGGACACTTAAGGCCAATCTATGATGACTAAAGGTTTCCTAACATGGTCAAGCTCATCAAAGAGGTAAAGGGTTGGGTTTTGGTCAAGGTTAAGGCACATTAAGGCATCACTTTTACCTGTATCTTCTTCCTTGATGCAGCGGAGCCACTTGAGTCTTCGGTCTTCGTCTTCATTAGGCTCAACCGACACTAGACTCACTGACGTAAGTGATTGACAAACAAGGTGCATTAGTATGCCACAGAAAAGTGCACTAACACATACTTCACAAAAAGTGAGTAACTTTTCCTAGTACAAGTCCAAGCTCTGAGTTTTAAACAATGGCTTTCAAATTGTAGTTGGAGAAAACACTAAAATCTCCCCACTTTTGGCAAATCTACTCATCTGATATGAAGATTCCCATGAAGGGAATTTGCGTCTGCTTTTTTCCATGAATTGTCAGTTTTTAAAATGAAATGAGAAAAAAAAAAAAAAAAAAGTAGAAGTATTGGACATATGGTCAAAGATGGAGAGATCATGAGAATTCACATGATTGCGGTTACTTCAACTTACAGGGTTCCTGCAAATCTGGTACTAAGACGACTCTTGTCCTCTGGAAGAAGCCTTGCCAGCCCAAACTCAGCAATTTTGGGCTGCAAATCATCATCAAGAAGTATATTACTGGACTTGATGTCTCGGTGTATGACACGGGAATGGAATTCATCATGTAGATATGCAATGCCATGAGCCATGCCAACGATTATGTCGAACCGCTGTTTCCAAGTAAGGGTTCCGCGTCTGTCACCTGTGAGACATGACAGTGGATTTTGATCAGGCTAAAGCAGAAAAAAGAGACAAACAATAATATACAATATATATTATCCATTTAAGTTGGCATAATGAAGATTCTAATGCATTGGCATTGTTAAGCTATGATAAATTTAGGTTCGGTTGGAGCGCTTTAGTATGTAATGTTTACCAACTGCTTAATATAGCCCTACGATGTAAATGTTATTGGATTAGGAATTATATGATCCTAGAAGTAGGAGATGCATATTATGTGTGGTGTTTTCAGTTTGTACACGTGGGGCCATTGTTCAGTGATCCAGACCCTTGGTCTAATGGCCCTCACTGAAACTATATGTTGGAAGATCCTAGCCACCAGTGTTGGGCTTTCCTTTAAGTGCAATGTGGACTGTTGCTGCATTTCTCTTCTTAAACATTTATTTTCCAGCAATAAATTGAGAGAGGAGATTTTGGGGCATTGTCCAATCAATGGTGGTCCCCACAAATGAATGTCTGGATCATGGAACCATGGGCCTTAGTTGAACAAACTGAAAACCCAGGTATACTGTACATATCCTTTCCTGGAGGCTCATATAGCTAAGTATGGATTAACCATTTCAAACACAGCCACATATAGATACCCCATGAGGGAGAGCATATTAACACAGCCATTCCTTCTATTATTGTACAAATTATCATTTACGAATGTGAAATGATAGGTGGTATACAACAGGTCAAAAAATATTGGACAAGAAAAAACAGAACAACTAATATCAAATACATTCTTTTGACAAGTAGAAGACACAGATTATTTCGGCAGGTTGATGAAAGCATGTGAATGGTAAGTATCTAGAAAGCACACCATGAGGATAAAAGGATTACATCACTCCAAAATATGAACATACAACTAGAATAGTGGGGAATAACTAGGAATAAGGATAAATATTCCTCAACTCATCTATATGCTATGGTACAACTAGTAATAGTTCCACAGAACTTGAAATTTGAGATGCAGCATAGGACTGTAATTATGTGCTAGAAATATTCATTTAGGATGCATATGGATGCACAATTGAATCAGATGAGGAACATTCAGTTTAACATGAAGTAATAAATGCATCCAGGAATTCAAAATGAGGAAGTAGTCCTGATGATCATATCAACATTCCTTTCGTTAAAAAAATAAATAAAATAATAAATAAATAAATAAAATAAAAAATAAAACCCATGTGCAAATTACACAGCGAATGGAGAATCTGATGTATAAGTATGTGAAAATGTCATGCCCTATAATATGAATGCAAATATGATGGAATGCAAAATGGCCTGATACATTCCAACATTCTTCTGAAAATTCAAGTAGAGATTCCTAGAAAAGAGACCTTCCCAACCCACCATGTTATGTTCTTAGAATATAAAGAAGCCCTTTTTATGGGTTTCAAGATTCAGCGAGATGAATTTCTACTTCAACATGTTTTGTTCTTTTGTGAAAGATTGCGTTAGTGAAAGTCTTGTACAAAAGGGACTAGTCAAAGTCTAGAGACTGTTTTCTGATTTAATGGGTTGCTATTACCTAATAGTGATGTTTATTTTTGAAGAAACTAGGATGTTTTTATTACGATTTAAGAGAGAGATCAGTAGATGTTGAGCAAGCTAACACTAATTCACTCCAGTATAGAAATAAATGAACCAAATTCAACAGGAATCGCAAGTTGATCAATTAATGTTTGTAGCAAGGGTGGAAAGATGATGATACCGAATAAGAATTTATCCAAGCTGCTATTCGCCATGAATTCATAAACGAGAAGCAGTTCCGTGCCTCTGTTGCAACATCCTAGCAGGCGGATGAGATTCCGGTGATGAACATTGCTTATAAGCTTTGCTTCACTCTCAAAATCGGCCTTGGCATTACTGGATTGGCTTAATGCAAGTTTCTTCACAGCTACTATTTTCCCATTTTTCAGAACACCCTGACATATACAAAACAATAGATTATCTAGAAAGTATCCAAAAAGTTAAAGGCTGCTTTTGTATATACAAGTGAATTGTTACATTCAGTTCAATCACAAGGTAACGATTAAAATTAGTGATGTTTTTGTAGTGTTTAAAAATGAGGAAGTAGTGCTCTAATTGCAATTAGTTTCTTTCAACTCCAACTTGAAAGAAACGTAATTACATGTTGAAACCCAAATTCCTGATATGAATGCTAAGGAAATTTCAGTTTGGTTATTTCCACTATATTAGAGTAAACACAGAAATTCTACTTGAGTACATCCAAAAATACCCTATTTGCAGATCATCATCATCATCTAAGCCTTATCCCAACTAATTGGGGTCGGCTACATGAATCCTATTATGCCATTCTACTCTATCAAGGGTCATAATATTGTCCTATTGCAGACGAAGATTATATTTCAAGCAGCAGTAAATAACAATAAATAAATAAAACATCAGCTGGAAAATCTTACCTTGTATACATCTCCAAAGCCTCCTACTCCCAGTTTATTTTCGTTGCTGAAATTTTTGGTTGCAATTTTCAGATCTTTATAATGAAAATTTACCGGTCCACGCAGCTCGGTTGCCCCTGATATATCTCCTGCAAAACAAGTACGTTACAGAGTTATAGCTGGAAACCAAGGAGTCAGGAGAGAAAGCAGAATACTCAAAAAATTCCGTTCATCATATAACCTACTATTCCCACATCCTTTGCTAACATTTGGAGAATAGGTCTGAGTTAAATAGCAATGATTCAAAGCACTTCTTTTTACGCTATTTCAGAAATCCAAGAAATTGATTGTATGAATATGTAAAATACAGGATTTCTAGCAGGAAAAGGACGGAAATGGATACTCAATTTAAAGTGAGTAAACAGAATTCCATACTCGATCTCATAAATAAAAATAGAATTCTATGGAAAGCCATATTCTTTGAAAGTCGTATGCATGGCTTGGAGGGAGATCTAATCATATGAAGGAAGCTGGATTTGCATGTGGGAGAGGAAAGTGAAAATTAGTAATAAAAATGATCAGGAATAAGGACATTGGAAAAGCATTGTCTAAAAACTGTGTCTTTCCACCATGTATTCTAGAGGGGGTAGAGACAGAGAGTGTTGGGACACTAGAAATGACTTGAGCAGAGGATGAATCACTCACAAGGATGTCAAGATAGACTTGTCTGAAAGGCTAGGAAAATAGAATAAAAAACAAGGTGATCCAAATCAGCTTAAGGATAAACTAAACAGGAGATAAGATGATAGAGAGCTGATTGAGAAGGTCCTGCCACGTACAATGGAAAACATGGAAAGAGCAAAATTTTGATTAGATTGAACGGGCTCGAAAGAAGGACGAGGGAAATAGTTAGAATGACTTGGGATCGAGGTGGTCATTAGCAATGTGAAGGCCTCTTCACTTACTGAGGAGAGGACTTTCGATAACGAAGACCAGTGAAACAAGATTCACAAAGCCAACCCCAAATAGCTCAGACAAGGCTACAGTTATGTCTATTCATATTTAATGATTTAAAATATATACTTTTTTTGGTGATAATGTTTATGGCAACTTGAGTACTGTGTTCCCAAAATGATGAAATCAAATATAATATGAAATGGATAGAGCTAAAGCTGGTACTGTTGAATCATGTTATCTGTAGTTCATGGAAAAAAAAAAGACGACATTTCAAATGAAAGTGGAAGCTGCAATTTCGAAACGGGATCAGCACCTTTGGCAGAAGATTCTAGCTACAAAATTGCTGAACCTTCACCAAGAGTTGTCCTCCATGTGGTTAAACATGAGCAATAAGATTCTAATTTGGCCAAACTTTTCAGCTGAAACCATGTAGCTTGCTAGCTCTTTATTTTTTTATTTTTTTTGAAAGGTAAGAGTAGTAGGGATTGAACCCTGGATCATTCACACACATAACGTTATCTCTACCAGCTCATCTAATGAGTGGGAGACAGAAATAATAACACTGTCTCTACCAGCTCATCTATCTAGCAAGAGTGGTTGTTGTTGCTGGCCCATATTGTCCAATCATGGATGAAATAATAACACGAATATTCCATTAATATGTCAAAAAATATTTCGGGTAGAGAAAAAAATGTGAAAGCATGTATTAAGGGTTTTGTTTTCTGTGCCACCCCAAATACCAAGCGCATTAAGGGCGCTCTGGAAACCCAACCAACAATAATTTGGCAGAAGACCTGCATAGAGAACCTCAATTCCTTAGCCGCTGGCATGATTGCAAGCATATTCATTGGAGTGATGAATATCTAAGGAACTGTGAAAGTGACATTGAAAACGGCTTTCCTAGGGGTCGTTTGGCAGCATGAATTTAGATTCTGACTTAAGAATTCCATATCCTCGATCTTCAATCCTTTCGAATCCAGAAATCATGTTTGGCAGCCTAAATTTTGATTTAAGGGGGCCTTAAAAGAGAGGAAGAGAGCAGTTATGACAGTTGAAGAGGATTGAAAATCTAGTATTTTGTGCCCCTCCTTTCTCTTGGATTTTAAAAGGGGCCCTTTCAAGGATTTGAAATCCAGGATTTTGGAGGCGCCAAACATGATTTGGATTGAAAATTCTCGATTCCAATTCCTAATTGCTCAAAATCCATGCTGCCAAAACAACCCCCAATAATCAGGATTCAGTGGGGGTGTATTGACCCAAATATTTAAAAAATGTATGGACTTTGAACAACAACAATTCCCCTCACATCAGATCAAGAGACACATTGAGAAATAATGCAATGAGGAAACAAAAATCAAATTGCGGTTATATTTCTTGGAGGCCCAACTTGAAAGTAACATAATTACAATTTGGAGTCCATAATTTCAAAGCCACACAATGCATCCAAATAACTTGAAAGAACAATTTTGTTATTTAAACTTGATGAATAATCGTGATTGAATTCAATAGTCCACACAAACACACCCTAAAATGGAAATAACCAAAATTGTAATTTCCTTCCTTGGCATTCACATCGATGGTTTTGGCTCCATATTGCAATCACATAACTTGCAAGCCAGACATCCGAAAAGTATAATTCCACATTTTGAGTGCTACTTCCACCTTGTGAATACTAAGAAACATCATTAATTTTCCTTATTTGCTATTGACTAATATGAATGTTTACAGTTCATTTTGCATACGCATCCAAATGCAGCCTCAAGTTTTCTATAACAAGCATGTGAATTGTGTAAGTTCTCTAAAAGAAGCATGTGAATTGTGGAATAAAATTCATCACCATCCTTGACAGTGGGCCATGCATACAATTTGTAGAAATGGGGCCACATTGTCCACTGATCCAGACCATTGGTCTGTTGGGCTCTGCTGTAGATAGACAAGAAAATCCTAGCCACTAATCTTAGCCTTAATTTTTCAGTTGAATGTGGACAGTTTCTGTGTCTCTCTTCTTAACCTTCTAAAATTCAAGGTTGGGAATGTTCTATCAAGGAGATTTCTGAGGCACAGTCCATCAGCAATAGGGCCCAACAGACCAATGGTTTGGATCACTCAACCATGGGTCCGCTTGTACAGATTCTTCTCATACAATACCTTTCTGAGGCTTCTTAGCCTTTTTGGAATGTCGAAGCAATAGCAACAAAAGGAGAAGTGATAGGATAACAGCAGCTCCTCCCACAGCACCTCCTATTATGGCTTTCTTCCTCTTGCTTGATTTCCCTGCATGTTGCACATATTTATGTCATTATGTTACTAACATCACTAATTCACACATGTGCCGATATGGTACATGCATACGAGCTCTGAGCTTTCCATCTAGTTCGAAACATTGCTTAGACAAAGACATCAGGCAGTTTCAGAAAATTTCACTAGTAAACTGGTGATTGAACCAATTTTTTTTTTTTTTTTTTTTTTTCTGGTCGTCAGCTTGTTTTGTAGGCTGTGGCCCACCTAAAGTGTGAGATTACCTGTTTTTGGGCCAGAAGACCTAAACAGTGTAGTATTAGTGGTGTGTGCCCTTGAAGGCAATTTGATGATCTTTGCCATTGAATTGATGATCTTGACCACAAATCATGATGACTATGGGTCCTGTGTGTGCAAATTATTAATATCGTAATTAATGTGTGGGCATATTTTAATCATACATGTATATGGATTAAAGGAAAGTTTTCTCTATCCTTAGGGCATGTCTGGCGCATGGTATTAGAAGGGATGGAATGGTATTAGGTGGGATTAACATCATTTATTGCACAATGATTACATGTTTGGTAATACCATGGTATTTTCACAATCCAATCCCATGTTTGGGATCAAATTCCTACTATGGGAAAAACATTTGGATTAAGAAAAATCACGTTTGGTGGACCATGGAATTTTAATCAACGGACCAAATTCACAACGGATGTCAGTCACTTGTACATGTATATAACCATAGTGTCATGTATAAAGGGCTTATATGGATTGATGGCATGGATAAAACACATGCATCAATGTGGGGCCCGCATGTGTGTGGGATTTTGAAATCCCATAGAAATCCTGCATGGGATCAAATGCAATTCCATTCCACCTAATCCCAAGCCTCCCATCCTCCTCAAACATCATATGGAATTTGCACGGAACCAAATGCAATTCCATCCAACCTAATTCCATCTAATACCATGCGCCAAACGCCCCCTTAGCAACTTGAGTTTGAACACAACGACTGCTGGTTAAGAGAGTTGTGTTTCATGTATCTCAATACTTTGTTAGTTAATAACCACCTAGTAGGTTTTAGGACGAATCCATGGTTATTCTTATGTGGTCATCATGTGTGAAGGAACCGATTACAAGTCGATATGGAAGGTCTCACCATTGAGCTAGACGAAGAGTTGTTACCTTTGCCCTGCCCCACACGGGAGTGTTAGTATTCATGGATATGGGATCTTGGTATTAGATTTGTTGGATACTTACATCGAGAGTTCACTACAAGTCTGTGGACCGAGAGATCCATCATGCTTGATCTAAATTAATTTATGTATGTACTAGCTCTAACGAATCCTTAGACTTGAGGACACATGGGGAGTTCAAGTTCCTAGTATCATTTGCTTTGACGTTTATTGTAGTAATTTATATGTGGTATTGTTGGTTTTATGTATTAAGATGTGTTGAGGTCCGTATAATCTAATAAAGAATCGACTAGTTACCTAAGGACATTCATGTGACTGTGATATGATAGATCAAAACATTCATTTAGTGGTTTTTCGTTAGACCCGACACTCAAAAAAGTTTTAAGTAGTTCTAGCAATTTTTTCAACCACTGATCTTTTATTTGAACTATTACAATGTTTTTGTCGCACTTAATGATAATTTCGACAGCCAAGATCTTATAGTCCATCGTTTGCTTTACATGGGAATTGGATCAAAGATGGACAATAATGTTCGACGGGGGATTTAGTTAATTTAGTTACATGGTTAGGCAGGATTATAGAATTTAGATATAATAGGGCATGCCAAAGTTTTATACGATGGTGGAGTACCATAATGGTGTCTCTCCTTAAAACCCTAGCTCCTAATTATATCCTAAAAGGCCTAAGGGCAGAGCCACGATTTTCTTTTTTTTTCGGGGGGGGGGGGGGGGGGGGGGGGGGGGGGGGGCATAAAATGATCTCTCCAAATGGTTGGATGGTGTGGATACAACACATACATCATGGTGGGGCCTATTGAACTTGGTGATGTCACTTCAGTAATGTTCTCCCGTCAGTAGGTAATCCGAGTCCAAGATTTCTTGCGGACGGACATGGAATTACTGCTAACATGGTTCGCATTCTTGAGTTGGGAAGTTTCATGGGGCCCAACATAATGTTTTTGATCAATCCACACCGTCCATCCATTTTGCTTGCTAATTTTAGGACAGGAGACAAAAAATGAGGAGATCCAAAACTCACACTAGTGGGAAAAGTGGGAAAAGAAATGCCCACCCTAAATAAGCATACGGTGGAACATAGGACCTTCCGCTTTGATACCATGTCAAATCATCACTTTCTTTAAAAGCTCGAGCTGTTAGGGATGGCATGTCAATGTATATCAAGGGACTTAACACTCCAACACTCTTACGGTTGACAACTCAGGGGGCCACTCCACCCCCGACTAAGGGAGTCTTGGATAGGGGTATCAATGGGCCGGGCCTGGGGTAGGTCTCGGCCCTGATTTTAGACTGTTTCAGGCCAGGCCTTAGGGCCGGTCCTATTCAAAATTTTGATTTTTCAGGCCCAGGCCCGGCCCATTGACACCTCTAGTCTTGGATGTCCAAACCCCCCCTTGGTTGTCACCTTGTAGGAAGAGAGAAATGTGTGTGGGGGCGAGAGAGAGAGAGAGAGAGAGAGAGAGAGAGAGATTGCTTCTCCTCTCCTCCTCCGTGCATCCGCGCCAGAGAGCTGGGCCAGGGCCTAAAATTTAGGCCCATTTATCAAGTGGGTTCTGCTCAGGCAATGTCTAAGAGACTGCAACCCACCAGGGTTCCAGATGATTTTATGCATGATGGAGCACATCTAATGAACAACCCACGTCCTGCAAAGCAAAAAAGTAGGTGGCAGGCCTTGGGACTGTCTAGTTTGGCCCATCACGAGCCATGACCAGGATCGCTACGTAGTCGGGGCTTGGAACATGTGGGCCCAGCATTTTACAAAACTAACAGCCTTGCTAGATTGATTATTTATGGGGGTGAAGGCCCCATCTGGTCTCCGAGGCTTCCTGTTCCTAGGGCCCACTCATGATACTATCTAAGAAACTAGGCCCAGGCGGGTTGTAATTAGGTGGCCCGTCATGTCCTGTCAGGCTTTTATGCAGGCTAAGCCCAGATGCCAGGGTTGTAATTTTCAGCCCTTATGTATCCTCATGCCTAGGCCCCCATGGCCTTTACAATAATCACGAATACACCATCTGGCCCACTTTAACCCTTTCTTATCATGGTTTTAAGACTTAGATGAGTTGGGTGCAACTTTCCCAAATCGACTAGGACATGATCCGACTCAAATTAGAAATAGGGGACGACTCAGCCCCACTTGGCTGATCTTGTGATCTACATGGTGAACCATGGTGTCATGTGTAGATACATGATGTTGGCTGAACACCAAGCCAATCGTATCCTCTTGCACCTGGCACGTGACAAAAATGCGTAGCACTCAAGCCGTTTATCATGTGGATACAATCGTGTAGATGACTTTTTTTGTTTTTCTTTTTTTTTGTTATTCATGCAACTCACCCACCCTATTAGCTGTGTATCGCACCCACGCACCCACACGGTCAATCACACGATGCACCCACCCACCAGTGGGGTTAGTGTGTCTCCTTAGGACTTGAACATGAGACGTGCTGTTGAAACACATAGGCATCTTCCAGCTGGGCTAGCAGGCAAGACACCATCGTGTAGATGCCTTTTTTTTGTTTTTGTTTTTTTTGTTATTCATGCAACTCACCCACCCTATTAGCTGTGCATCACACCCACACACCCACACGGTCAGTCACACGATGCACCCACCCACTAGTGGGGTTAGTGTGTCCCACAAGGTCAGTCACACGATGCACCCACCCACCAGTGGGGTTAGTGTGTCTCCTTAGGACTCGAACATGAGACGTGCTGTTGAAACACCTAGGTGTCTTCCAGCTGGGCTAGCAGGCATGACACCATCGTGTAGATGCCTTGTTTATGAATTAGGCTGATCGAATCATCAGGTGAGCCAAACGTGTATACTGAACGGGGAGTGTTGGTCAATAACTCTACTAGTGGCAATGGGACGGTTTTTTGCTGGGCTGGAAGAGGACCTGTCCAGCCCGACTTTAAGCCCACAGCACAAGCACAACATGGGCCTAGCACAGCAGGCCCGACCCGAGACCCAAAAATTGGTTGGGCACGGACCCCTGGCGCTAGTCTCACCCAAAAAATGAAGCATGAAAAGAATAAGCGACGGTCCATATTCAATCTACAAACGAATGGCCAACATCCAATGACCAGGGCCCACTCACCTGTCTTCAAGAAAGGCGAAATATCCACCGTTTGATTGAGGCTGAAAAACTCCTTGTCCGAGTACCTCAAAAAGCAGCCAGCGTCCATGGCCCTCCATTCCCATCCGGTGGACACCTCTGTATATTCGCATAAGCCACTCTCAAGCAATCCCCACATCCTGTCTCCGTCACCGTCTCTACGAACTGCGCCACCCCATACACCACAGCACCTCCTGCCCCTTCCCTCTTCGCTCCCCCAAAATACCCCTTTATCCTCGGCGTCGCCACCGAAAAATCCCTCAGCAGCTGATCAGCCGTCTGATTAAACCCTACCGCCTTTGATGCCGTCCCATTCCCACAGGACCCAAAATTCCCCGGCGCTGTCGTGTCACCATAGAAGTTATTGCTCTCGTACCTCAGAAAGCATCCGTCGTAGGTAATCCGGGCCCCGTTCGCCGCCGAGCAGTTCCGGATATGTGCTGCCGCGACGGTGAAGCAAGATAGGCAATCGGCTGTGGAGAGATAGCCTCTGCACTGGAAGAGAACATAGAGTGGACTGGAGGCTCGGGCCCGATCCGCAGTAGCGAACCGGACAGTGGAGTTGATCTTAGACCGGATTTCGGCAAACGTGGCATTGATGTTATTGAAGAAGACGTCACGCCTTGTCACATTGTATAGGCTGCAACCTTGGTCGAGGAATCGGGTCTGTGGATCGGACGCTGCCGGATTGGCGAAGAGGAGGAAGGAGATGGACGAGAATGCCAGGAAGGAGGAGAGGCAGAAGAGGGAGAGAGGAGCTTTCGGTTTCATGGTTTGGAGTGTTTGGATGGATTGGAATTCAAGGAGGACGGTTTTTACTGTTGGGACTCGCGTCTGGAGTGATCGATGAAATGCTGCGAGGAACTGAACTATACCCACTTCCGAATTTATAGATGTTGCGGTGCGAGATTTGATACATTGGCGGAGTATGATCGTTCACACGCATTCACACTAGAGTGTACACATGAACTGCATGTAACTCAAAATGGACCGTTCAAATTATGGGGCCCAATGATGATAGATCGTAAGAGAAAACACAAATTGTTTGAGCAATCCTAACCATGATTCGTGGACATGTGTATGTTGAATACAGATCGTTGATTATTTCTCATCTTCGCCGTCTAGTAGATATAAATTGCACATTAATTTTTGGTTACTTGATTTGCATGAAGTGGGCCCACAAATGGAACGGTTTACCTTGAGGGAAACCTATGTTAATGTTCAGAAGTTTCGAGTGTATGAAAAGGGAGAGGATTGCCAGTGGCCCCAGCACAGAGATCTCTGTGCCCCGGGCTGTTTAGGTCCACTGAGATGTCCGTGACAAATTCAAAAAAAATTCTTTCACTGTCCCGCGTTCAATTCACACCGTGAGTTTTAGATCAGCCTAACTTTTTAGAATCCAGCCCTATCACGGTCTTCCAAGATATATGGAGTGAGTGGGTTTGTGGAGCACATCCCCACACTGCCCGGGGCAGAGATATGTCTCTGTGCCCAAGGTCATACGCAATACGCTCGCTCCTGTGTGAAAATGAAGTATGATACTGAAACTTTTTAAATTAATGTTAGAAAATAATTTTTAAATGTACACTTTTTTTTTTTTTTTTTTTGTCATTTCTAGCCTATCATTCCATTTAGGATTGTAAAATAATGTTTCTGCAATCACATGGTGTTCGAATGAAATAATTCCAAAGTTATTTGAAAGTTCATCAAATTATCTTTTCAACGAATATAAGATCACCCAAATTAACATGTAATGAAGAAATTATGGCAATTTTCGTGGGATCAGTGATCTATAGTGAATATATGCCGTCCATAATAGTTGAAGAATTTTGGGTCCACTTTTGAGCCATCAAATGGTGTAGAAATGAAATGATTGTAAAATCATTTAAAAGTTCAACAAATTATCTTATCAACAAGTACAAGATCACCCAAATCTTATAAGACCCAATGATGATAGATCATAAGCAAAATCATAAATTATTTGAACAATCCCAACATGATTCATGTGCATTTTTATGTTCAATGCAGATCGTTGATTATTTCTCATTGCGGCCGTCTAGTAGATATAAATTGCACATTAATTTTTGGTTACTTGATTTGCATGAATTGGGCCCACAAATGGAACAGGTTACCTCACGGGAAAAGTATGTTATGTTCAAAGGTTTTCGAGTGTATGAAAAGGAAGTGGATTGCCAGTAGTGACCTTGACACATAGATATCTCCATGCTCGGGGTTGTGTGTGGTCCATAGAAATGTTCGTGACAAATCTGTTTCGTCCATCTATTTTGAAAGACCACAATAGGATAGGAATCTAAAAGTTTGATAGATCCAAAATTTTATTAGGCCACACCAACAAAACAGTGAGAAAAACAACATCCACCATCGTTGAAACCTTCCCAGAGCTTACCATAATGTTCATTATGCCATCCAAACCGTTCATGGGATTACTACCACTTAGACAAACTGTCGGAATAAATATCATCCTGATAAAAATAAGTTCTTTCACCGTCAGGTGTTCAATTCCTACTGTTTCGTGTGGTTTGACCCACACCAAATTTAGATCAGCCTGATTTTTAGAATCCTGCATTATTGTAGTCTTCTAAGATATATGGGTTAAGTGGGGTTTGCCATGTACATCTCTATGGCCCTACACTGCTCAGGCATAGATATGTCTCTGCGCCTGGGGTCACACGCAATACACTCCCATATGAAAATTAAATATAATGTTGACACTTTTTAAATTAATTTTAAAAAAATAATTTTTAAATTTACACTTTTTAAATTAATTTTAGAAAAATAATTTTTAAATGTACACTTTCCCCGTGGCTTCTGACCCTTTAGTCACCATAGTCATTTTAACTTTTCTACAATCTTAGATAAGAGCTTGTAAAATCTAATGTTTGGATAATCAGATGATGTCCAAAAGAGATAATTTCAAAGTTATTTGAAAGTTCGTCAAATTATCTTTTTAATGAGCACTCAATCACCCAAATGGACATGTAATAAGGGAGTTAGGACCTTTTTTCGCAGGATCGGTAACCTACACTAAATATCTACAATCCACTATCCTCAATGAACTTTAGGCCCATTTTTTATCAATTAAATGGTGGCCATTTAAAAGTTCATTAAATTATATATCTTCTCAACGAGTATAAGATCACCCAAATCTTATGGGACCCAATGATGATAGATCATAAGCCAAAACACAAATTATTTGAACAATCCTAACCACGTTTCAGTACATTTGTATGTTGAATACAGATCATCCATTATTTCTCATCATGGCCGTCTTGTAAATATAAATTACACATTATTTCAGTGTAGTTTTTTGTTACTTTATTTGCGTGAACTGGGCCCACAAATGGAACGGTTTACTTTCAAAGTTTTTGAGTGTATGAAAAGGGAGTGGATTGCCAGTGTGGGGTCCACAGAGATGTTCGTCACAAATCCTCTCAGTCCATCGATTTTAAAATACCACACAATCGGACAGGATTCTAAAAATCTGGCAGATCAAAAGCTTAGGTAGGCCACACAAACAAAACAGTGGGAACAACAACGCCACCACCGTTGAAACCTTCCTAGAGCTGACCATGATGTTCATAAGCCATCCAAACCGTTCATAAAATTACTACCACTCAGATAATATGTGGGAACCAGTATCATCCTGATAAAAATAAAAGTAAATAAATAAAAAAAATAAAAAAAAATCTTTCACCGCTGCCAGTCGTTCAATTCCCACTATTTCCTGTGGTATGGCCCACATGAGTTTTGGAAATTTCTGATTTTTAAAATCCTATCCAGGTCTTTCAAGGTATATGGGCGGAGCGTGTTTGACAAGTACATATCAATGGCCCCCATATTCTGTGCCCGGGGTCACACGCAATCTGCTTCCTAATTAAAATGAAGCATGATGCTGACAAATCCAACTTTTTCTCCCGGGCATTCTCCTTCCGCGCAATTTGTCTGTGAGGAATTTAATTAATTAATTTTAGAATAATAATTTTAAATGTATACTTTTACCGTGGCTTCTGGCCTTTCGTTTACCACAGTCGTCGCAACTTTTTCTACAAACTTAGATTAGCGCTCATGAAATCAAAGTTTGGTAGGTTTGTTAATTACATGAGAGTACAGAGCTGTACGCATCACAGATATGCTACCATGGCACGTAGGTACAAGATCAAATTCATCTGTCAGTTAGTCCGACTATATTTTCTTCTCTAAAATTAATCTAAAAGATGGCCCAATATTGAAAACAGGTGGATGGATTAGAAAAATTCAGCCAAGTGTTTTAAAGCCCCACGTTTGCTTTGCAAACAGAGACCCACATAACAAGTGGATTAATCTATAACTATTTAGCTTGGGCATCAATATAGTGTTGTAATGCCCACCATGCCGTCCATCCATCCCCCGTATCATGTTAGGGTATGAGTATGACACCACGAATGAGGTAGATCCATCACCTATGGCCTGTTTGATTTTCCATGAAGAGTCCGGATCCTTTGTTGAAACCCAGCAGAGAAATCCTGTTCGTCACTTCTCCGATTGGTCCAGGTCAGCCTGACTGTGTCAGAGCTGAGCTGCTCTGACACAGTTAGGATGAGCTGGACCAATCAGAGCAGCAGCAGCAAAGGTTCTCTGCTCGGATTCAACAGAGGATCCGGATTCTTCCATGAAACATGTAAATCCATGGTAAATAAGTAATTATTACTTCTTCACATTGTTTGAAAATGAGAGAGTGATTCCACCTTGAAAAGCACCTCCAAAAGGGTTGACTTAAATTTGTGAGTCCCACCATAATATATGATATATCAGCACCATCCATATGTTTTATCGGCACATTTTGGGACATGAACAAAAAAATGAGGTAGCGCTCAAATGGCCCGCATGTAAGGAAATAGTGGCCTTAATTTGTCCACCATTGAAAGTTGTTTCCTTCATTGGGGCCATATTGAGGTTTATTCGTCATCTAACCGGCTCATAGGGTCACACAAACATGGATAAGGGGAAAACATAAATATCAGCTTGATCCAAAACTTTTAGGAGCCCCTATAAGTTTTTAATGGTAGGCATTCAATTCCCATTTTTTCCTATGGTGTGGTCCACTTGAGCTTTGGATCTGCCTCATTTTTTGGTTCACGCCCTAAATTCAAATGGCATAATGAATGGGCGGTGTGGATAAGCCACATACATCACAGTGGCCCCACATTTATTTCACAAACTTCACGATTTTAATGTTAAGAAAAAGTAAGTATCATTGTCTGCATTGGAAAATATATAGTAATTGCGTGGGTAAATAATTATTACTCATTTACAAGTTAATTATAGTTGAGCCAAAAAATCAAATAGGCCCTAACTGGACCACGCTATAGAAAATAGTGGGGATTCAACATTCACTATTAAAGTCTTTGTAGAAAATTCTTTTCTTATATAGGTTCGCCAAACATATACTTTTTCACATAAGAAATTCTCAAAAAATAATTCCACATTAAAGAAATCTTTCTCGAGAATCAATTTTGCACTTGCTGGGTACGAGACACGCCTGTAGGGAGTGGTTATGTTGGATTTAGAAAAAAAAAAAAAAGAGTAAACCATAGGAAATAAGAGAAAACTTTGTACCCGTGAAGAGTGATGATACTTAGAAACTATATACATGGATTACAAGTAATTCAAATTAAACTATCAGGTTATGATGCAAGGAGGGACGGGGTGAAGTCGATCACTGTCTTCCTCACGGGATAACCACTCTGAATCCATAGAGCTCTCTAGAATCCCCAATGAAGCTTCCTCGAATCCATGAGATGAAGAACGACAAAGTCGAAACTATAATGAATAATAAAGAAGGCTAACCCTAACAACGAATTAAAGAGTGTTTAAATACTGAAAGCAAACCCTAAAACGTAATTGTTTATGGCATTCTATTGTTCTTGTAAAAGCTCTTAAAATGCAGGAATTGTTAGGCAATCTTATGTCGCATGCACATTGGCGGCAAAAATACCACAAACGTTCTCAACATTCTCACTAGGTTTCGTTTCTACCTTATTCAATTCCATGGCCTCAACATTTTTAGTGAGATTAGTTACTCTTGCATTAACGTAATCTTCCTCCTTTAAGACATAAATTCCTCATTTTTCCGTAGGTTGGACTGACATGTGATTTGTTGGCTTAGATGTATCTCATTATTGTGCGTTCTCAGCCAACATATCAAAATAATCTCACGCTTCACAAGCTTCTTTATTCATGAATTTCCCATTACATATCATCTCTACGAATTGGCGCATGGGTGAAGTTAATCCATCATAGAAAAATATTATGACCTGCCAAGTTTCATAACAATGATGTGGGCATGCATTTAAAAGGTCTTTAAACCTCTCCTAACATTAGAAGAAGGTTTCATCCTTTTTTGGACATAATTTATGATAGCCCGCCTCAGCGTATTGGTTTTATGAATCGGGAAGAACTTTTTAAAGAACTCTCAGGTCATCTCGACCCATGTACCAATTGATTGTGGCCTCAGAGCATGAAGCCATGATTTAACACTCCTTTAAGGAAAATGAAAACAATTTTAGCTTTATAATGTTATCCGATACATTGTTAAAGTGTGGTAAGAAACTATCTCATCAAATTCTTTGAGATGTAAATATGGACTTTTGGAATTAAGTACATAGAATTTGGGAAAGAGTTGGATCACTCCCGGTCTGAAGTCCACATTCCTTGCATTGTGATGGAAGATCATGCAAGAAGGGGTACTTGATCTAGCAAGTTGAAGATAATTACGTAGAGTTCTAGGATGAGGAGCATTACCCACTCCATTCTCTCCAATTTTTGTTTGATTTTCATTCAGAGGACGTTGGTTTTGTTGATTTTAGCTCTTAAATTTGGTTAATTCCCAGCCATACTTCTAAACAATTCAAAAGATCTCCGATGATTTTGAACATGGCGGTGGATGGACAACATGTCAACTAATCCTCCTTTACTTAGCAATCTGAGAGTGTGATCATGAACCCACTTGGGCATGAACCACTCAAGCTATTCCAAGTCTAATCTACTTATATTCTCTAAAACAAATTAGAATTCTGACATAACTAAAGTAAGGAGAGTTAAAAGGATAATACTTGATTGAAGTTGTAAGTTAGATTTCCTACAAAAACGAGCAATCCTTATTCTAAACTATTTTAGAAAAATACTACTACAAATAAAATCTCCGGCAATGGCGTCAAAAACTTGTTCGCCAACCCCAAGTATAAGGCTGTGATGTAGTAATAATTCGGTTAAGACCGAGATTGTCCTCAGGGATTTAGATGTAAAGTATTTTTCTAAAATAATCTAAAATCAAAATTAGATTAAGAACTAGAACCAAAATTCCAAAGTTAATGGAAGTGATTGTGAAAGAAGGATTAAAAATGGAATAATCAATAGAAGATAAAATACTAGAGTGTCAAGGATCCATTTGTAGCCATTCTCAATGCTCAATTCACATAGATTCATTCTATAACTCAACTAGAATCAAAATTCTATCCTATCCAGCCGGATAATAGAGCGGTTAAGTCAATATTCAAACATCCAACTGAGATTAAGACTTTGAGCAAAACAAATCTCTCTTTAAGAACCAAGTTCTAGATAGCAAGGAATTTAAAGCATCTATCATGCCTGTAGTCTACGGTAGATCAATGAATTGTACAAATCAAGTGCTTGCAAAACATGTAAGTTAATTAATCTCAGTCCTTCCTAAGCATCCAATGAGCTTAGAGTCATTAGTAGATCAAAGTAGAACTAGAAGTAAAAGTTTATTTAAACTTAAATCAATCAAAATCCAACATTAAATTACAAATTCGAATCTAGGGTAAATCAAAGCATAAAAAACAAACTACAAGCTTCCCCTCTTAGCCCTAGCTAAGAGGTTTAGTTCATTATAGACATAATTGAACTAGAAATCCTCAAAAACATAAAAAACAAAACTATAAACTAGAGGAAGAGAGAGAAATCTGAAGTAGAATGCCTCCACCGTCAAAACTCTTCACTTCTTTATGTCCTAGATGCCTTTTAAAGCTTGGGAGACACTTCTTTATATAGAAAAATTCGCCACCACATCTCAATTTGTTTAAGAATTTACGCACTTACGTCAATTATCAACTAGTGAACAGTGGGAGTCGGTCAGTCGACAGGTTGGTTAGTTTGGCCAACAACTGAAATTCGAAATCTCTGAACCCGATCGGTCGGTCGATAGGGTCCATCGGCCGATTGATAACGCTCATCTTCAGTCTAACAAGTTCAGCCTAAAAATCCTAATTTTCTTTCTTTCTCCTTTTGGCCTAACTTAGCTTGACTTCCAAGTGTCTTTAAATGTGTGAAATTAAGCTTCATTCTCTCTATTCTCTCAAATTTCCTATAGTCATGAAAACATAGTTAAGTTAGTATTTTAAACGCATTGTTTCATGTAATATAGCATGGAATTTGGGATAAATATACACAATTCTAGGCCTAACAAAGAGGAAAGCTTGTAGGATTCTGCAAAGCTTTTGATTACTGACGGTTAAGTCAAGTTAGTAGCATCTGCCTTTACTTCTAACTATCCCTTCCTAACCTTCTCTACTGCTTACTCTTCTAGTCGAGATAGTTGTAAAAAAGGAGAGAAGCGAAAAGCTTACAGGATTTTATAGAGCTTCTGATGACTGACAGTTTAGTCAAGTCAGTAACAACTGCCTCTACTTTTGGACTTTCCTTCCTTCCCTTCTCTACTGCTTGCTCTCACCCTCTTTGAGTATGATATCTTTCTCTTTTTTTTTTTTTTTTTACCAAAGGATGAAAAGTAGTAAAGGCAATAATGTAAATGGACCAGTACAAGACTGGAGTGCAGGAATGTAAATGGACTAGTACGAGATTGGAGTGTCAAAATGTAAAGAAAAAACTGTAAATTATTCTAGTAAGATGTAAGCTAGGATGATAATGGAGATTCAAATGAATCCCCTTTTAAAAATTATTCTAGTAAGATGTAAGCTAGGATGATATTGGAAATTCGAATGAATCCCCTTTTAATGTACAATCCAACATTTCAAATCGGCCTTTTGGCTATTATCTATTTGTCCCTTCCCCAGCAGAGTCGCCATTCTTTGCGCGCTTGAAGGTGGATTTCTCCCTCCTCTTTGGAGATGCTCACGAGGAGCATCCAAATATATCTATTTGTTGGACGGTATAATTGTTGCAAATTATTACAGATCGTTTGGTGGTTACATGTGTCGAACGATGGATAATAAGATATGTATATGATGATATATAAGTTATTGCTAAGATTTTTGATGTGACAAGATCTAGGTACCCGATAAGCTACAGAGCATACGTCCTTTGTAACCTTAAAATAATTATATGCATAACAGCTACAGGCAGAAGCTTCAAAAGCCTAGATCCTATGTCTATCCAGATCTTGTTAAATTTAAGCTAAAACCTCTATACCTAACTGTATACTGATCAGAGTAATACCTCATGCAACATGCTCGTATCTGTATACTGATCAGAGTCACCATTAACCAAAAAAGGGTTCCAGAATCCACGATTTGGCTAGAATCCGTTGAATCGTCTTGAAATCGGGAGATTCGAAGGACTTCCCAACTCGAGTGAGTCTTATATAGGTTTGCGTCATGGATTCTAGGTAAGGGCAACGATTAAGAAAAAAGAAGAGGTTAGGCACCCTTTTACTACCCATGTCAATCATGGTCTCTACTTCGTCAAGCTGCACGCTTTCAAGGGGATTCAAGGAACTTCCAATAAGATACTTAAATTGCATCACTTTGATTATACTTGTGTACGCGTATGTGTGCAGAAGCTTAGAGGAGCAACTAGAATTATGGCTAAGTCCTAGAGGAGGGGTGATTATGACATTTTAAAAATCTTTTTGCCTACTTAATAGTTTTGTCAATTTAAACTAAGCATAACACTTTGGCTTCCAAGCCTAAGTGGGTCCAATCACCAAACTAGCATATTAATAAGTTATAAGCTACCTAGTCTAAGCATGCATAGATTAACATATGATTAAACTAATCAAGTACCTAATCTATGCACTTAAGTAGATTATATGAGAATGGATCATATAATCTCAAGTCTACTCAATTAAGTGAAAGTACATCTTGTGTGTGTGGATGTGCTTATCAAGTGCCTAACATACATTGTAATTAAGTATTCATAATTAAATAATTAAACACAATGCATAACAAGAAATATACTCAAATACAATCATAAATACAACAATGTACAATGGTTCGACTTTGGGTCTACTCCACTCCCGGTTCAAGTACTCAACCCTTTTGAGCACACCGGCATTCATTAGGGAGTTTAAATCAGGTTCCTCCCAACCTAGGTGTTTTAACTCGGATCCACCCAACTGGAGAGTTTATAGGTTCCTCCCAACCTACAAGTTTATCCCCTTGAAGACTTGTTTAGGCCCGATAAACGTGCGAAGGACCGACAAACGCCCTTAGACTTTAGGCCTGACAAACGTGCCAAAGAATGGCAAATATCCCTAGACTTTTAGGCTTAACTAACAAGCTAAGGATCAACAAACGAACCTAGTTCGAGTTTGACAAAAAAACTCTACACTCAATTCCCACAGGGAAAATAATGGATGAACTCAACCTTACTTGTCAGATTTAAGCCCCGTTGTAATACCGCTTCGGGTTGCTTCTTCTTGCTCTCTTGTGCTTGAATCAGCTCTCATTGTGCTCCCTTTAATGTTGTTGCCGATGCTTTGCCAATGCTCCAGCTCCAATGATCAATCCCCTTGTATTTACTCTTCTTGAGATGTCCAAAGTAGATATGAGGTAGGTTTGAGATCTCTACAATTAATGAAAATGGGTTACCTAAAGAGTCTTACTTACAAGGATTTCATCATAAAGTTTTGGATAGGAATTTCACTATCAAGATAAATCCAAACTCTAGAGATTAAAGAAGGACAAGTACATCTTTAACATAAGTTTAGAATGCTCTAATCTTGTGATGAATCACAAGGAAGATGTCTTACTAGGGTTAATATCAGAGCTCCTAATAGTGTGCAATGGTGGTAGCTTCTAACTCCTCAAAATTCCTTTCTTATGAACAAAAACGAATGCCCCCACTTTTATAGAAATTTCTCCAACAGTAAAAAATTGGTAGATTTGCGAGTCTTCGATTGATAAAAAATCTGTCCAGAGAATTTCCAGAGATCTCTGGATCAAATTTCTATTAATCAAAATATGATTCGATTGATTAGAGGGACCACATCTGATTGATAGAAAAAAATATTGTTTGATTGATCAAAAATTTGTCCAGAAAGTATTGGAATTTCATTGAACCAAATTCTGATTGATTGGAACATTGTCTGATTGATCGGAGTCCATCGGAACCGATGTCCGATTGATCGGAGATCCATCAAAAACTGTTGTTTGGGGTGGTTTTGATACAGCAGTTTCCACCTGTTTTATTAGCCTAACTTATTATGTTTTCCTAAGTGTTCTAAAACTAATGATGATGACTAAAGGTTTTCTAAATTGGTCCAAGTCATCTAAAAGGTTTAGGTTGTTTTGGTTCAAAGGGTTAGGGTCACCAAGGCATCTCTTTTACCTATTCTTCTTCCTTGATGCTTTTGGTCCACTTGAATCTTCGGTCTTCAGCTTGTCAAGGCTCAACCGACATTACAACATAAAGACCCACGTGATTGACAAATAAGGTGCACTAGTATGCCACAGAAAAGTGCATGAACAGATATTATGCTTTAAATATTGACTATGAAAAGTAAATAGAAATCGTAATAGAAATAATAGAAAAAAAAGATTTTTCTGATTAACACTTGTAACGCCCCGAATTTTCACAACCCGAGTTTTAGACCCGTGTTTTGAAGACCCGGGCGTTAGCCTATGAAGAAAACCCACATTTCAGTCCATTTTCAACTGTCATTCCAAGAAGGGTATTCACTGCGGAAGAAAACAAACCATGCATATAGGAAAGATACAACAAATATCGCAGAGTGGTGCCCATAAGGCTTATACAAACCGAATATCTCGAATTTAATTCAGAATACACTAATAAACAATTACAATTATATACAAAATTTAAAACAGCAACCATTAAACACGGCTCTTTGATCCATGACACCAGCAAAACCTGAGCATCCTGCTCCATTCCAGTATAACCTGTACATTATTTAAATCACCTACACCAACTGTACGGTTGAAATTTAACAACATGAGTGTTCAGCTCAGTGTGAGGTCCCCTCAAGATTACACACCAACACATTAATCAAGAAGAATAAAAAATTAAAAAAAATGTACAAAACATCCATGATGCAGTCTTTCTTAAATGCATGAATGCATGCACATGTCCCTCAGCCTGGGGATGCACATCCAGCTGGAAAATGTGGTCTGGAAGTCACTAAGGACACATATCTGCCCCACAATGCAAATACATCAATTGGTAATCCGGAAGTCACTAAGGACACACATCGGCCTCACCCAGTGGTCTGGAAGTCACTAAGGACACACATCAGCTCCACAATATCACGAGTAGTCATCACCAGCAAAAATACCAAAGGTACGTACTCTCAGTGAATGACACACTCTATGGTGGTCTAAAGCCAGCGAAAATACCTCGAGGGCACGTGCTCTCAGTAACCAGACCACCCGACAGTAATATGGCTCGTCACCACACGTCCTGTCTGTGCCATGATATGCATGATTAAACCAACCATTATTATTCCAATTTACAATCCAAACCAATTATGACATTCCCTTACAACTAGTGGCCTTTCATCACAATAATTCTCCAAAATATTTCCACACGAGTCCAACTAGAGACATAATCAATAATTTATCTCACAGGACCATTGGTCCATCAAGTCCATCAGGAATCCCAGCAACTCATCTCAATAGGACATTCAGCCCAACAAGTCCATATAAGGACGTCATTAAAAATATTTCCATACTAGTCCAACAATTCCATCTGAGGACACCATTAGGAATCTTTCCAATAAATCACTTCCAAAGGCCACTAGTTTAAGGTCACATCAAATATAGGTGATCGCAACTATTCAAATTCACATTCCACTTTCATATTCCAAACATGATGAATGAAAATGACAATTCCAAAATTCGTAAATAATTCACAGTTATAAAGAAAATCACATATAACAAGATTAAACATATGATTTATGGCAAAATCAAACAGCAGAGGTAATAATGAGACAGAGTAAAATTTTCAATCATATATGAATAAAACTATTACTTAATTAACATGAAGGCGGAAAGCTCAAGGGGAGGAATCATCACCTTAAGAATCGAAGCATCTTTCAATGTTGCTTAAAGCATGTACATGCTCGCTAGAATTCGACCCTACCATGTTTTAGACCATTTATGCGGTTAGATTGTTATATCCATAATTTATACGGTTAAGATCAACCCTATGGTGGTGGCTCTAAATTCAAGTTTTAAGGTTTAAATGACTTATTTAATACTTTAGGAAGGTAGTGGATCCCATGGATGTGGCCTCACGTACATTTCTAATTAAACAGACTTTACATGCATAAATGGTTTTGGGCTAAGTTTGAGTCCAATTTGTGATCACAAGGGGCCATCTTCTGGAGAAATAAAATGACCACTTCACAGACCAATGTATGGTCTTCAAAACTCATAAGACGGATCCCTTTGTTTGCGTGTGTACAATTTTTAACAAAGGCCCAAACATAGGTACTTGGAGTTGTGCAGAAATGGTAGTGCAGAAATGATTTTGGCCCAACTTTGGGCACGTCCCACCATCAAACAGGATCACCTTTTGGCGTGTTGTCAAGTCCCCCTGGTAGACCCATGCATGGTCTCTAAAACCCATAAGGTAGGGCCTGCTGGATATGTATAAATATTTTTTGGTCCGGGGCCAAACATGAGCACTTGGAATTTCTGCACAGAAATTCCTGCACAACTTTGCCCGACCCCATTTTGGAACTTAATTTCTGATCATGTGGGGTCCGCTTTGGCCCAGGTAAAATGTCATTGTTGTAGCCACACATACAGTATTCAAGGTCCAAATGGTGGTTTCTACATTGCTCCCACGTTGGGCCCACCAAGGACAGCCAAACATGGCCCAAAACACTAAAATTCAACGGTCTTTATTGTTTCTTCCGGCACGGCCCACTTGAGATCTGGATCTTCTTCATTTTTCATATCATGACTTAAAATGATCTCCCCAAATGGATGGACGGTGAGGATATAGCACATGCATCATGGTGGGACCCACGAGTGGGCCACCAGCTGGCCTCACGAGCCAGCGTCCGTGGACGCTGGTACTCCCAGCGTCAGCGACGCCTCTTGCTTCTTCTTTTCTTTCTTTCTCTCTTTTTTTTTTTTT
Organism: Liriodendron chinense; assembly: GCA_003013855.2. Classification (NCBI taxonomy): domain Eukaryota; kingdom Viridiplantae; phylum Streptophyta; class Magnoliopsida; order Magnoliales; family Magnoliaceae; genus Liriodendron; species Liriodendron chinense. Next base: position 1,363,008 of record ML058452.1, on the reverse strand, counting down.
TGGTTTTGATCGAGTGGGGTCCGCTTTGGCCCAGGTAAAATGTCATTATTGTAGCCACACATACAGTATTCAAGGTCCAAATGGTGGTTTCTACATTGCTCCCACGTTGGGCCCACCAAGGACAGCCAAACATGGCCCAAAACGCTAAAATTCAACGGTCTTTGTTGTTTCTTCCGGCACGGCCCACTTGAGATCTGGATCTTCTTCATTTTTCATATCATGACTTAAAATGATCTCCCCAAATGGATGGACGGTGAGGATATAGCACATGCATCATGGTGGGACCCACGAGTGGGCCACCAACTGGCCTCACGAGCCAGCGCCCGTGGACGCTGGTACTCCCAGGGTCAGCGACGCCTCTTGCTTCTTCTTTTCTTTCTTTCTCTTTTTTTTTGTTTTGATCGAGTGGGGCCCACATAAGGGTGATCCACTCCGTCTATCAGGTTACCCAGCTCATTGGGGACCCAACGAGCCTAATATTGGGTGGTTAGATTGGTCTACAAACATCAATGTGGGCCGAGGAAGTTTCGTCAGTGGGCATCCTTACCTCCACTGTTTCATGTGGTGCGGTCTGCTTAAGATTTGGATCTGGTTCATATTCGGGCCCTGGCCCTAGAATGACTTGGGAAAACAGATGAATGGTGTGGATATAACATAAACATCAAGGTGGGTCCCACGAATGGGGACCCCATTCAAACCGTCCGGTGACGCTGGACTGTTCCAGCGTTCTGACGTTGTGAACGTCCAGCGCCTGGACGCTGGTTCCCTTTTCTTTTCTTTTCCTTTTTTTTTTAATTTCTTGCTTATTTCAAGTGGGGCCCACATGGGTATAATCCAATCCGTTCATCAGGTTCCCCAACTCATGGGGAACCCGCAGAGTCCAATATTGGAAAGGTAAAAATGTTCACAAACATCACGGTGGGCCCAAAGATTTCGACAGTGGACATCCGCATCTCCGCTGTTTTCTATGGTGTGGTCCACCCGAGATCTGGATCTACTTTATTTTTGGTGTCCATCCCTAAAATGGAATGGAGAAACAGATGGACGGCGTGGATCGAATACATGCATCAAGGTGGGTCCCACGAGTGGGGACCCACGGTCAACGCCCAAAGGGCTTTCAGCCCAGGCGCGGCTGGGCAGCAGCGTCCTCTTGATGCTGTCTGTCCAGCGGCCATCTCCTTCATCTTTTTTTTAACATTATTATTATTATTATTATTACATGTACGTGGGGCCCTTTCCTGATGATCCAGCCCATCCATCTCATTGCCCTTCACAAGGTGGGCCCAAGAAAATAAAATGAAAGGTAAATGAGAAAAAGGGGGGAAGTTTGCACTCACCTTGGTATCCTTGATCAAAGGTTGATCTTGACGGTTGAAGTAAATGAATGGTTGAGATGGAGGGGAGGTTGATGAAGATGGCCTACTCCTCTCTCTCACACACACACACACACACACACACACACACACACACACTTAGGAAGGGTGTGGATGGCATATGAATGAAGAAGAAATGAAGGATGAAGGGGGAGAGATCGTTCCCCCCACCCATGCATCTTATAATCTTTATTATTATTATTATTATTATTTTTATTAAATGAAAGGATGGTAAAGGACGTGGGGGGGGGGGGGGGGGGGGGGGGGGGGGGGGGGGGGGGCATGGGAGAGGAATGGGGTGTCATCATGACACTCCATCATTACAACTTTCTCTATTTTATTATTTATTTAATTTTTATTAATTTATTCTTTTTTTATATATATATTTTTGTGTAATAACAAAGTGTAATAATTACAAAGGAGGGAAAATGATTACTTGGGAGACCGTGTAGTGGGCCCCACATTGGGTGGCCCCACACGAGTGTGTACAACCACATTTTTTTAGGTGTTTTGATTAAATGTCCATATCTTTGCGCTCGGGTATCAGATCGATGCACTGTTTTCGCCATTGCGATCGCGAGGACGGCGCGGTCAATGTGACAGAGGTTTCGGGATCTCAGGACTTCAGTCATTTGGGTGCGAACTACGCACTGCCAGTCTGAGGCATCAGGAGTCGCGCACAAATTGACGAAAGAGTTACGGAAGGGCATTACAGATACACATATATTTTGAATTCTCGTGGTAACACCCGAGTATAGAAAAGTACGGGGTGTTACAATCTACCCCCTAAAAGAAAATTTCGTCCTCGAAATTTCTAACCGTAAACACGGTATCAAACTCATAATAGGAAAAGCCAACTATGCATATTATCAAACTTATATTAAGCAATCATTCATCAAATAAGTGAGGATATTGCTTGTGAATAACAGCCTCATGCTTGGGTGCTAAGTAAAGTATCTAAGTTTATCAAATGGGATTCCTATTTAGGCTAAGTTCTCAAGTCGGGAATCCTATACTCATGTCTCTAAGTTCATTTAAAGTGGGATCCTAATTCAGTCTAAGTTCTCAATCAAACAAGGAGGGAAGCCTACTTTTCAATGCTTCTACATTCTTCACGACTAGATTTACCAGCAAGTGGTCCTCAACCTTATGCTTTGAATATACTCTAAGCCTACAATTTCTTACACTAGTGCCCCAAAATTACTAACAGGATAACCTAAATTCAGTAAGATGCATATAAACTCCATACCTAGACCCTAACAAAAATCTAAAACCTAGGTGCTTATATGTATGTAGTATATAACTGACTGTTTGAACTAGGGTTATTACAGTCTACCCCCCTCCAAAGAATTCTTAGTGTTTAACACACACGGAAGAACGATTATAGTAAGTCTGAGCTTGATAAATTGATCTTCTACGTAGCCAAGGCAGTGAGTTCATTTGTATCATTTCTTAATCCTAGTGAATCTTGGTCTTCTGCTTGGCTAGAGCATTGAGTCCATTGGTAATCGCTAGGATTTAGAATGTGGATCAAACCGCGTATACTTCGCTTAAATATGGTTCCGTAAATCCATGATCCTAATCATTTTAACATTTTGGGAAATATCATATAGTTTTTCAATTTTACAAGAAAAATTTTCGGATCCATGAGGAATAAACCTAAATGGCTCATCATACTTCCGCTGTGCACTCTGATTATTTGACGAACTATTTTACTCGAATTACCATAAAGTTCTACAAGTTGCTAAGATTGATGCCAACAAAGTCAACTGACTATGAGGATCTTAATCGCAAAGCTACTCTTCTTAACTGGATTCCTAATCTAGTTATAATGCTTTGTGTAAGGTCAAATCATTTACTAGTTATTTACTGCACCACTATTCGTTGGATATCAATGATGCTACTCTTAGGTCTAAAGCATAATTTTGTGGGCAATGATTTTTTTTTTCATGGAACCTAAGTTCTGTTTCTAAGTTCAAATGATTATCTCGACGGTTTCAAATGAGCCTAAGTTTATGTCTCTAATTCACAATACACCCTAAGTCTAAGGGAATTTCACCTAAGTTCAAGTCTCTAATTTCATCACCCTACTTGAGACATCCGTAGTTTGTATAAGCTTCCTTTTCCCAAGGCCTGGTTTATCGTCACTCCGCTCTGATACCACCTGTAACGCTCCGAATTTTCACAACCCGTGTTCTAGACCCATGTTTTGAAGACCCGGGCGTTAGCCTATGAAGAAAACCCACATTTCAGTCCATTTTCAACTGTCATTCCAAGAAGGGTATTCACTGCGGAAGAAAACAAACCATGCATATAGGAAAGATACAACAAATATCGCAGAGTGGTGCCCATAAGGCTTATACAAACCGAATATCTCGAATTTAATTCAGAATACACTAATAAACAATTACAATTATATACAAAATTTAAAACAGCAACCATTAAACACGGCTCTTTGATCCATGACACCAGCAAAACCTGAGCATCCTGCTCCATTCCAGTATAACCTGTACATTATTTAAATCACCTACGCCAACTGTACGGTTGAAATTTAACAACATGAGTGTTCAGCTCAGTGTGAGGTCCCCTCAAGATTACACACCAACACATTAATCAAGAAGAATAAAAAATTAAAAAAAATGTACAAAACATCCATGATGCAGTCTTTCTTAAATGCATGAATGCATGCACATGTCCCTCAGCCTGGGGATGCACATCCAGCTGGAAAATGTGGTCTGGAAGTCACTAAGGACACACATCAGCCCCACAATGCAAATTCATCAATTGGTGATCCGGAAGTCACTAAGGACACACATCGGCCTCACCCAATGGTCTGGAAGTCACTAAGGACACACATCAGCCCGACAATATCACGAGTAGTCATCACCAGCAAAAATACCAAAGGTACGTGCTCTCAGTGAATGACACACTCTATGGTGGTCTAGAGCCAGCGAAAATACCTCGAGGGCACGTGCTCTCAACAACCAGACCACCCGACAGTAATATGGCTCGTCACCACACGTCCCGTCTGTGCCATGAGATGCATGATTAAACCAACCATTATTATTCCAATTTACAATCCAAATCAATTATGACATTCCCTTACAACTAGTGGCCTTTCATCACAATAATTCTCCAAAATATTTCCACACGAGTCCAACTAGAGACATAATCAATAATTTATCTCACAGGACCATTGGTCCATCAAGTCCATCGGGAATCCCAACAACTCATCTCAATAGGACATTCAGCCCAACAAGTCCATATAAGGACGTCATTAAAAATATTTCCATACTAGTCCAACAATTCCATCTGAGGACACCATTAGGAATCTTTCCAATAAATCACTTCCAAAGGCCACCAGTTTAAGGTCACATCAAATATAGGTGATCGCAACTATTCAAATTCACATTCCACTTTCATATTCCAAACATGATGAATGAAAATGACAATTCCAAAATTCGTAAATAATTCACAGTTATAAAGAAAATCACATATAACAAGATTAAACATATGATTTATGGCAAAATCAAACAGCAGAGGTAATAATGAGACAGAGTAAAATTTTCAATCATATATGAATAAAACTATTACTTAATTAACATGAAGGCGGAAAGCTCAAGGGGAGGAATCATCACCTTAAGAATCGAAGCATCTTTCAATGTTGCTTGAAGCATGTACACGCTCGCTAGAATTCGACCCTACCATGTTTTAGACCATTTATGCGGTTAGATTGTTATATCCATAATTTATACGGTTAAGATCAACCCTATGGTGGTGGCTCTAAATTCAAGTTTAGGGTTTAAATGACTTATTTAATACTTTAGGAAGGTAGTGGATCCCATGGATGTGGCCTCACGTACATTTCTAATTAAACAGACTTTACATGCATAAATGGTTTTGGGCTAAGTTTGAGTCCAATTTGTGATCACAAGGGGCTATCTTCTGAAGAAATAAAATGACCACTTCACAGACCAATGTATGGTCTTCAAAACTCATAAGACGGATCCCTTTGTTTGTGTGTGTACAATTTTTAACAAAGGCCCAAACATAGGTACTTGGAGTTGTGCAGAAATGGTAGTGCAGAAATGATTTTGGCCCAACTTTGGGCACGTCCCACCATCAAACAAGATCACCTTTTGGCGTGTAAGTCCCCCTGGTAGACCCATGCATGGTCTCTAAAACCCATAAGGTAGGGCCTGCTGGATATGTATAAATATTTTTTGGTGCGGGGCCAAACATGAGCACTTGGAATTTCTGCACAGAAATTCCTGCACAACTTTGCCCGACCCCATTTTGGAACTTAATTTCTGATCATGTGGGGTCCGCTTTGGCCCAGGTAAAATGTCATTGTTGTAGCCACACATACAGTATTCAAGGTCCAAATGGTGGTTTCTACATTGCTCCCACGTTGGGCCCACCAAGGACAGCCAAACATGGCCCAAAACACTAAAATTCAATGGTCTTTATTGTTTCTTCCGGCACGGCCCACTTGAGATCTGGATCTTCTTCATTTTTCATATCATGACTTAAAATGATCTCCCCAAATGGATGGACGGTGAGGATATAGCACATGCATCATGGTGGGACCCACGAGTGGGCCACCAGCTGGCCTCACGAGCCAGCGTCAGCGACGCCGCTTGCTTCTTCTTTTCTTTCTTTCTCTTTTTTTTTTGGTTTTGATCGAGTGGGGCCCACATAAGGGTGATCCACTCCGTCTATCAGGTTACCCAGCTCATTGGGGACCCAACGAGCTTAATATATGGTGGTTGGATTGGTCTACAAACATCAATGTGGGCTGAGGAAGTTTCGTTAGTGGGCATCCTTACCTCTACTGTTTCATGTGGTGCGGTCCGCTTAAGATTTGGATCTGGTTCATATTCGGGCCCTGGCCCTAGAATGACTTGGGAAAACAGATGAACGGTGTGGATACAACAAAAACATTAAGGTGGGGCCCACGAATGGGGACCCCATTCAAACCGTCCGGTGACGCTGGACTGTTCCAGCGTTCTGACGTTGTGAACGTTCAGCGCCTGGACGCTGGTTCCCTTTTCTTTTCTTTTCGACTTTTTTTATTTCTTGCTTATTTCAAGTGGGGCCCACATGGGTATAATCCAATCCGTTCATCAGGTTCCCCAACTCATGGGGAACCCGCAGAGTCCAATATTGGAAAGGTAAAAATGTTCACAAACATCACGGTGGGCCCAAAGATTTCGACAGTGGACATCCTCATCTCCGCTATTTTCTATGGTGTGGTCCACCCGAGATCTGGATCTACTTTATTTTTGGTGTCCATCCCTAAAATGGGATGGAGAAACAGATGGACGGCGTGGATCGAATACATGCATTAAGGTGGGTCCCACGAGTGGGGACCCACGGTCAACGCCCAAAGGGCTTTCAGCCCAGGCGCGGCTGGGTAGCAGCGTCCTCTTGATGCTGTCTGTCCAGCGACCATCTCCTTTATCTTTTTTTTTAACATTATTATTATTATTATTATTACATGTACGTGGGGCCCTTTCCTGATGATCCAGCCCATCCATCTCATTGCCCTTCACAAGGTGGGCCCAAGAAAATAAAATGAAAGGTAAATGAGAAAAAGGGGGGAAGTTTGCACTCACCTTGGTATCCTTGATCAAAGGTTGATCTTGACGGTTGAAGTGAATGAATGGTTGAGATGGAGGGGAGGTTGATGAAGATGGCCTACTCTCTCTCTCTCTCTCTCTCTCTCTCTCTCTCTCTCTCTCTCACACACACACACACACACACACACACACACACACTTAGGAAGGGTGTGGATGGCATATGAATGAAGAAGAAATGAAGGATGAAGGGGGAGAGATCGTTCCCCCCACCCATGCATCTTATAATCTTTATTATTATTATTATTATTATTATTATTATTATTATTATTATTATTATTATTTTATTAAATGAAAGGATAGTAAAGGACGTGGGGGGCATGGGAGAGGAATGGGGTGTCATCATGACACTCCATCATTACACCTTTCTCTATTTTATTATTTATTTAATTTTTATTAATTTATTCTTTTTTTTATATATATATTTTTTTGTGTAATAACTAAGTGTAATAATTACAAGGGAGGGAAAATGATTGCTTGGGAGACCGTGTAGTGGGCCGCACATTGGGTGGCCCCACACGAGTGTGCACAACCATATTTTTTTAGGTGTTTTGATTAAATGTCCATATCTTTGCGCTCGGGTATCAGATCGATGCACTGTTTTCGCCATTGCGATCGCGAGGACGGCGCGGTCAATGTGACAGAGGTTTTGGGATCTCAGGACTTCAGTCATTTAGGTGCGAACTACGCACTGCCAGTCCGGGGCATCAGGAGTCACGCACAAATTGACGAAAGAGTTACGGAAGGGCATTACAGATACACATATATTTTGAATTCTCGTGGTAACACCCGAGTACAGAAAAGTACAGTGTGTTACAAGACTCGAAAAAGAAAAAAAACACAGAGCCTTTGTCTACTCCTTTCGGTCACGTATTCTAATACAAAAGATCTTCAAGAGAGGCAACTATAAAGCATACTTTACATGATGTCAGAGTAGAGCCTTCTACCTCGGGTGTTCATAACAGTGCCAAAGTGTAGAGCTGCAAGGCCAGAAAAGCAAGATGTAGAAAGTTCAGGAAATAACCCTACAGTGCTGCTGACTATATTTCAATGTCATCGAAATTGAGAGTCGATGTGATTGAAGTGCCATAAAAAATTACTTCGATGCCATCAAAATCCCATCGAACCAATGCAGAAAAAAGCCAGTCTCTGGACTATTTTTGATGCCATCGACCTGTTTCCAATGCTATCGAAGTTCTCATCGAAAGAGTTGATAATTGTGTGATTTTTGTGAAAGTCGGTGGAATCTTTTCGATCTATGAAACTTGATGGATTTTTCCTATTTAAGGGCTTTTCCCAACACATCTTAACAAATCCAATGAGTCCTAGAAGAAAAGGAGTAAGGAGAATTCAAAGTAGAGGCTTCTACATTGAATTTTTGAAGTTTCTAGTTCTAGTTTTATGTTTTTCTATATTTTTTTAAGAGTTTCTTAGTTCAACCATCTTCATGGTTGGCTAAACCTCTTAGCTAGGGCTAAGAGGTGAAGCTTATAGTCGCTTATAATGCTTAGATTTCATTTATTCAAGTGTTTAAGGTTTTAATGATGAATTTGATAGTTTTTTGTTTGAATAAAGTTTATAATTTTAGTTTAATCTTTCATCACTTGTGATTGTGATTACATGAGATAGTTTTTTTTTTCTAAGATTGATCAAGTAGGTTTTTAAGATTTTTTATTTTTAGAATTCATATATTCATCATGATTATGGTGGATGCTTCATAATCCTACAAGTTAAGTACTTCATATTCTATCTAGAACCAACCTATTGAATTTCAGATTCTATATTAGTTTGTGAATTATGGTTTAAGTGAATTTATCTTCCAATTGGATAGAGATAGGACTTCGATTCCAATTAAGTTATCAACTTAGATTGATGAATTTGACATTGTAAATTATTATAAGTGGATCATTGGCACTCTAATGCTTTTATTCTCTGAATTTCCTTTTAAAGTTACTATTTATGTTCTAAAATCACTCAACTTGCTATAAATATGAATTTAGCTAATCTAGGTTAGTTTATGTTTGGAATTGTTACTTCAAATTCCTGAGGACGATCTCTACCAAATTATTACTACATTGTAGCCCTACACTTGGGGTTGTGAACAGAGATAGCCATGACGGGTGTTATATCCCGTAGGTAGGGCATCAATGAGCCTACTGCATCGGTTGAACAAACCGAGGGGCACAAACTCTCTCAAACATAGCGGATGGGTCCACACCTCGCCCTAACGGAAGATTCAAACTCCTCTTCTTGATTGGTGTAGGTCACGATTTAAGAATCTGTTATAAATATTGAATAGATAATATGTTGGGGATCACATTGATTGTCATTCACAATAAATTCAAAAATATCCTCATCACATCAGCACACAGAAGAGAGAAGAGAGCATGCTTAGTGAGAAAGCATTTATTATTATTATATGGGTTCTTATTACATTCTAGGTTATGATTTACCACAAACCCTTGATTACATCTCTTTTAGAGTACCTTTATTTCGAAGTAAACTATACTATAGCGGCAAAAAGGTGATAAGTAAATCTGTGGTGAGAAAATGATGAAACTTAATAAGATGCAAGAGATGCATGATATGTAAGAATGCATGAACTTATGGTTGTTATTTACCAGCCTTGGAATCGTCTTTGTGATCCATGCTTCGAGCTCTATAGCCTGCTCACATGGTGAGTTCTTAGGGTTGGGGCATTTATTAGTATTCTCCTTTTCCAGCATGATTCCATGGCTATTCAGGAGATTCAAGATAAAGGGATGTACGCTTATCATTTATTAATCTCCTAGACAGGGAATGTCATAGGGTGTCGTGTTAGACCATCCGCTGCGCAATTTCATGATGGATCTCTCTCGTTCTTGCTTTCCATCCCTACTCGTCATCGGTCCCCTTACACAGGATAAGCACAAGCTTGTCTTAAAACCTGCTGGGTAGTCATGGACTAACAGGGTACCAAGATCCATGAACATAACTCCTTCGGGAGTTGTTGCTATGGCCAAACTCAAATTCTCATTGACAACAAAGTAAACCCTCTCATATATATAAACGATTAAAATAAAACATATATTAATTATAAAATCAATAACATGTCTATACATGATCCATGGTTATTATAATCAACAATTAAGATAACATTATGCTACTATCGATCTTCAACCGCCCAACATATGCCACTTGTAATATTGTTGAAATGCACTTAATTTAAATGCTAGATATGCCACAATTTCTATTAAGCTCTCTGCATATGTTATAGTGTATCTTTACTTCCTATTATTAAGTGTTCGACAAATAAGCAATAGAATAGCTAGTCTAAGACAACATGCCTTGGATTGCTTATCCAACACCATGACCTAGAGAACCTATGTCGACATAATGCTCACATCCAACCGACTTTATAGTTTAATGATGACTACCTTTGAAAATCTCCAAGATTGAAGATCTAAAGACCAATGGCTCATAAAACAAGGCAATGTGTACTTAAAAGAAAACAATTAAGTAATGAAATAGTTGAAATATTCCAATCCTGAATCCATTGTTCAGTCATTCTTATGAATGGCTTGGATAACTAAAACACGATAGATATATCTAACTACAACACATGGGAACATGTTATATATATCAAGTCTCACATTGATCCATAAAGCACTTAAGACATCAATACATGTCTATCACTACAATTGGTCTTCCAAAGAGATGATTAACAAATATGAGGGAGATGATGGGGTAGAACCATATTGGGGGCATTCCACAACTTAAGGTGTAATTTCTGTGTTTGGTGTTGTTGAACATTAGCATACCTAAATAATTTAGTACTGGAAGGGACTGATGATGGTACAAAATTGGAAAATAATAGTGGAAAAAAAAAGACTAAGATTTTCTTGGTTACCCGAATTATATTTGGAGAGGAATTAGTAAAATTAGGACCTACATAACCGTTGGGAGCATAAGCAACCTCCGATTGAATTAAAGAAGCAATAGATAATGAAAAATCCAAACAAACACAAAGAACACATGAGATTTTACGTGGAAAACCCTTGCGGGAAAAAACCATGACACAAAGCGACAATCAATCCACTATAATAAGAAGAAGGTTACAAGAGATGGAACAACTTACAATAAAAACCTTAGCTTTATTTCAAAATCCTTGTATATTCGTGCTAGGCTCTCCTCTCATTACCCTAATCATAATTACAAAGGTACTTTATATACCCTCGTACAAAATTAAGAAATAAATCCTGTACTTAAACAAACTTATGTATTTCCATCGGTCGGACTGACAGGACCAGATGACAAATCCCGATCGAACCGAAAATGAGCAAAACATCACAGAGTGCAATATTATCGAATCCAGGAACACACCCATTTTTCGGTCATACCGACAAAGTCATCGGTCAAACCAATAGAGGCCTTCTCTACACTATAATTAAAGGCACTCGATTAATAATCTCCACTGTGACTTTAATTATCTAGCTTCACTGCTCAAAGCTCACCATTTCTAATCATCTTCAAAATAATGACATTTCTTTGTGCACACTCCATCTTCATTTCTTTTATGCCAAGCTCAGAGAAGTCGAGCAAAAATAAAACTTCTTTACAGGAACAATCTTCGTTAGCACGTCTATCGGATTCTTGTTAGTTTGAATCTTCTTAAGAGTGACATCTCCTTTAGCATCTACTGGATAAAGTGGTAACGAACATTAATATGTTTAGTCCACGAGTAATACATCAAGTTCTTTACCAAATTAATTGCATTCTCACTGTCACAATGTACAGGCACAACTTCCTGCTAAATCCCTGCTCATTCATCACCCTTTTAACCAAACAACTTCCTTGAATGCTTCCGTCACTACCATGTATTCAGCTTCGGTTGTAGAAAGTGCAACCACAGACTAAAGCTTCGACATCTAACTAATAGCTTACCCACTAACATAAACGAATAACCGGAAGTCGACCTTTTATTATCCACATTCCTTGTATAATCCACATCTACATAGTCAGAATTTTCAAAAATAAAAAATTAGTTCATTGTACATCGTTTATACTGAAGTAACCATTTCATTGCTCCCCAAAGGTCTTTGCCAGGGTTTGACATATATCTACTCACAATACCAACCACATGTGAAAAATCAATTTAGTACAGACCATGACATACATAAGACTGTCAACCGTGCTCAAGTAGGGCATGCACATGAGACATATACTGCTTTTCTTCATCTGACGTAGGACATAACTCCAAAGAAAGCTAAAAGTGAGCAGTATGGGGAGTGTTAACTGATTTTGCTTTTTTTAGTTTAAACTTGACTAAGACCTTCTTAAGATATTCTTCCTGAGACAACCATAGCCTACTCATTTTCCTGTTTCTGTGTATATTGATGTCAAGAATCTTTTTTATACCCCCTAGATCTTTCAGCTCAAATGTCCTGGATAATTGAACCTTTAATATGTTGATTTTAGACATGCTATGACTGACGATAAGAATATCATCAACAGATAACACCATAATAATGAATTTCTTGTCACTCAGTGCTCTAAAACAGACACAATGATCGAATTCACTTCTGATAAACTGCTAGCTCAACATGAAAGAATTAAATTTCTTATATCACTGCCTAAGAAACTGTTTTAGGTCCTACAATAACCTCTTTAACCTACAAACTGAATTCTCATTTCTCTGCACCGCGAACCCTTTAGGCTGCTTTATGTAGATCTGTTCTTCTAGTTCCCCATATAGAAATGCAGACTTTACATCTAACTGTTCTAGTTCCAGATTGTATTGAACAACCAAAGACAATATAAGTCTGATATATAGATACTTGATTTACCACTGGTGCAAATATTTCATTGAAATTTACACCCTCCCTATAAGCATAACCCTTCGCTTCCAATCTGGTCTTGTACCTATCCAGTTTCTTTTGATAAATCTACTTGCAACCGATTGCTTTCCGCCCAACGGACGGCTCCACTAGCTCCTGCTACAATCTGAAGATTGCACACCCCAGTGCAGGTAGTGAAGTAGTAAATACTCAATGAGACTGATGTTGAACCGCATGGATTGGGGGTTAAGAATACTTATTGGAATTAGTTTAGGTTGGAGAGACAAAAACTGATTTTATGTACAAGTGTGGAGCAATTTGTGTGTGTGTTTGAAAAACAATAATGGAAAAGGGCTAAGGCATTGGGGATATCCACCTTTAGTTAATCCATAACGTTTGATTCTTTGGTTCAGCTATAACTCAATTGGATTTGAATAAAGATCTGCTCCAATTGAAAGATGAAACAGTAAAACCACTTGTATATTTCACAAAAGATGGTTATCATAACCAATCGATCTGACCATAAAGCACTGGTTAGTTGATCGCAAGAAATTTCAAGCATCCACTGTGCCTGGAGTCGACAATGGATTAAAGAATTATATAGATAAACAACTTTGCCAAAAAGTTAATCGCTAAGATCACAAATTCATAAGATCAAATGCATATTTACAAGATAGAAGGCTTTGATTGATTGATCCAACCGTTAAGATTTTATCCATCGATCGTAGGAAATTCAAAGCATAACTGTTCCTAGAGTCTATAGTGGATCAAGGAATTTTACAGATTGATGACTTTACCTACACTAGCTCGATGAACTTACTCGCACTAGCTCGATGAGCGTAGGGAATCTTAATCATTCATCGTGCCTAGAATCGACAATGGATCAAACGACTTTATCGATCATAAACTACCTAATTGTTGTGCAAGGAATTCCAAGCATCCATCATGCTCGGAGTCTAGGATGGATCAAGTGGCTGTGCACAACAATAGCTTCCGTTGAGGTAGATAACAAAGCCAATCAAACAAGAAGACTCCAATATTCAAGCACCATCATTGTTGAACCAAGAAAACCAAACTTTGTAAATCTCACCAAAGGCTTCACCCATAGCCTTAGTTAGGAGTTTAACCAACCATTCTACAAATGGAAGACTAAAGAAGAAAAAAAAAACTTTATAAAAGAAAGAAAGAAAGAAAGAAGAGAGGAGAGAAGAGAAGAATGAGAGATGATCAAAATGAGGAGTGAAGCCCCTTTTATAGGTGAAGGGAGAGAGAGAGAGCTCACACAATTGAGAGAGGGAGGACAGTATATCCTCTCTTACACAAGTGTGAGCACACAAGTGAGAGAGGAGGGAGCTTTGGATTGTTTGACATGTGTGGGCTTTCTTTCTCTTCGTGCTTGCTTGTACATGCTTGAGAGAGGGGGAGGAAGAGCTTGGATATTTTCTTGCATTCCATGTGTGAGAGAGGGGAGAGCTTCTTGCTTTGCTCAATATGAGAGTGGAAGATGACCACCCTTTGCTGATTACACGAGAATGGTTGTCGGAGAGGTGACTTCCTCTTGTGACACGTGTAAGGTGGGGTCCACCCTACTACTGGTGAGATGGTAAGGACGCCCATAACTTGTTGCTTCTGCTCGTGTGAAGGATTTGAAGGGCCTCCTGTTGAAGATGAACTCCACCAAGCTTCTGGTCTTGGACGCACATGAGGTGGGTTTGAAGGCCACCTGCTGGAGGGTAGAGATGGTTGCTTGCACACACTGGATGGAGGCTGACTGAACTCTGGGCGGATGGCTGGATAGACACGCTGCTACTAGAATGAATGTGGAAGACGTTATGTTCATCTGGACATCAGATGGAGGGCTGGCGTTGCAGGTGGCTTGAGGTGATGGACGGCTGAAGATTTGAAGAAGTGGGAACGTCCTTCATCTTGTTGCAATTGCACATGTGGGTGTAGAGTCCCAGCCTCTCCTGCACATGTGAAAGGTGGGATCCACCTTGCTGACTTGTAAAACTGGTTGGACAGAGAATGATTCCTCTACACGTGTGAGAAGAGGTTTTCCCATTGCGGGTTCGTGTGGACAATGGAAGCTGAGAACGGACGGCCCAATTGGTTAGTTGACGTGTGAGGACTCTAGCTAAACGTGTGATGCATGCCTGACATTGGATCGAAGAGGCTGCTGTACCCGGACTAGACCTGGCAAAATTCAACCAGACCTGCTAATCGGACCCCACCCGACCCGATTTTTTCCAGTTTAGGGTTGGAAAATTTGACCCGAATTCAATTTTTGGGTTGACCTAACCCAATTCGGATTTTTATGAGTCGGGTTAGGGTTAAAGGTGACCCGACCCGACCCGACCCAACCCGAATCATATAGGGGTTAAGTAGACTATTATATATTGATTTTCTTATTAGTTAAATAAAATATAGTTTTTTTCTCACATATCCTGCTGGATGATGGTCGGAGTGGATTTCACTTCTGATGAAAGTGGGCCTCATTTTTGTTGGTGAGTGTGCATTAACAATTGGTGCACATGTTGTACATCAAATTGGCTGGATCGGTCAACATCTGTTGACCCGATCAAAACCAAAACTGAGAGAAAATCTTCTCTCCCTCCATTTTCATCGAAACATCTCAAATGGACGTTGTCCGTTTTCATGATCGTGTGGCCCACTTTCGAACAACAGTCTAGCTAATCCAATCCATTCATATGGTTTGAACATGAGAGTATAGCAAACCCCAAGTGTTTAATTGAAGGTATTATTATATGGTGTACACAGTTAGAAGCTAAAGATGGTATTATGTAACTGATTTTGTGTTTCCTGACCCTTCAAAACCTGACCACTGAGACCAATGTAGCCCACATTAGCTCGATCCAAATCATCTATCAATTTTTAGCATCATTTTTAACTAGAACCCAATTGATATCAGATGTGGACGCTCATGTATATAACCATTATTTCGCATATAAGTTACATTGTGTGGATGGCGGGTCCGAAAACAGAAATATTCCGTTTTCTTTTTCTCTCACCTCCGTTTCTTTCCGTATTAATTTCAATCCGTGATAATGCATTCGAGAAAATTTGAGCCATTCATAACCCTTAGTTGCAATCTATTCTAACCGTCCAATAATATTCACCATATTAGGGTTGAGAATGCCATTTTATAAATAGAATTTTTCTTTCATTTTTCTCCCTTCTTACATCTAGAAACCTTAAATCTCATGCTAATCATATAAACATGTCCGTTAGAAGGGGTTGGAGCTAAAATCTTAGAGTTTCCTAAGCTCCTCAAAATGATTCTACTCTATCCATAGCTGTTGGATTGAAGGAAAACTGACGGTTGGTGTTTCACCATTGGAGGTTAGGTCTTCTTCTCCGGAGGTGTTGTTGTTACTAAGGTAATGCATTCATAGAGTTCTTGCTACTGAGGTATAGGTAAGATAATCATCCATTTCATCTTTCTGTTATATCTATGATCGACTCGGTTTGCTACCAAGTAGTAAACCAAGTTGAACTCGTTCTATGCCTAGTTCATATTAGTTTGTAGAAGCTGTTCATGATCCGATGAATGTCTAATTTAGTTCAACTATTTAGGAATGATCATGATCATATATCCTCACTCTTAAAGTTCAGTTTGGTTGAAACTAGTTGTAACTTGTGCTGAGTTGACTCAACAAAATTGAATGAGTGCAGTTTGAAGTGAAGTCAAACCCCTGACTATTCATGTCAGATTCATGAGCAATGTTGGGTAGGCATTGGTAGCTGAAGATTTAAGTCTAGTTGTGAATTGATTTAATAAAATTCCTCTATTAGGTGAGTCTTTCTTGAGAATTCTTAGTATTTTTATTCAAATTGGGGCTTGAAATAAGATATGATTTCAGTTTAATTTACAAATTAGTTAGTTGATCATTAAAATGTGGGTCAACCCGACCCGACCTGTTTTAATTTGAGTTGGGTAAGGGTTGGAAAAATCTAACCCGAATTTAATTTGGGTTGGATTAGGGTTGAGATGGAAATGACCCGACCCAAACTTGACCCGACCTAAACCCAACCTGACCGGACCCATTGCCACCTCTAACTCGGACGATAGATGCTCATCCAATTGTTGGGCGGCTGGGATTTCCAGCTGCTATACGTGATCTAGCCGTTGGATGAATGGGTCTAATTGTTGGATGACTGATGATCTGCTGCTGGATTTGGAGATGAGGCTTCCCCTATTGGATGGAAACCTCCCTCCATGGCTTTACTCACATTAGAACAAGGGAAGCTCCTCCTTAATTGGTGGAGATTTCCTCTTGGGCGCATGGCTGGTCCACCATGTGAACGTCTCAATCATGACCGTCCACGCGTGATGTAATGCCTAATCATGACCATCCAAATATGCACAGCTTGAATTTCCAAATTGCGTGGCCTTGATGACGTTTTTTAAGCTTCATATTTTCATCTCTACTATAGAGAATGGTCCAGTTTTTTATCTTACGGCTCGATTTGCCATAAGATTGTTTTCATGTTTGATCTTGAACCACTTTTGAGCTGGCTCGGATCATTTTCAGCCTCTCCTAATCTCCAACACAATGAAAATCCATCTATTGAGGGATAATTAACTGAAAAATCAACGATAATGCTTTTAGTAACTAGGGTTATTATACAAAATTAAGCACTTATCAGCTCTCGTGTTTGAATTTTATATAGAGAGTCCATCTCATCATGCATCGTTGTTATCTACTTCTCTGCATCTTTGTCTTTTAATGCTTGCTGAAAAGTAGACGGATCCTCCTCATCTATAATAAGAACAAATCCAATGTTTGAGTTGTTCCTGTATCTTAATCCCTTTTATGGATTTCTCCTGATACGTCACTGTTCCACCTCTTCCTGTACCTCTACCTGCAGCTTAGGTTCTTCAAGCATTTCACCCTTGTCTATTTTAACATCAATAACGGATTTTTTCACTTCCTTGTGCTCATCCTTCTGAAACAAATAACCTTCATCTAACTTGACGTCTCAGCTAAATATGATTTTTTGTGAAATCCGGTCATACAATATGTAACCTTTCACCTCACATCATAGCCGACAAAAGTACACTTCTTAGCCCTTTGGTCTAGCTTATCTCTCTCAGCTAATGGTATATGAGAGTAAGTGTCATAACCAAATATCCATAACCCCGAGTAATCAATTACTTGATCACTTTATACCTCTTTTGAAATTTTACAATCAATAGCTATAGATGGAGATTGATTTACCAAATAACAAGCCGTAGAGATGGCTTCAACTTAGAGCTACTTGTCAAACCTAGAATTACTCAACATATATACTTTGAGCTCTTTCCAAAATATTTTGGTTCACATGTTTAACCATGAAATTCTACTTTGGTATATGCTTCACTGTGTTGTACCTCACTATGCCCTCACTTTTATAGTATTGATTAATTTCCTCTGAAGTAAATTCACCACCGTTATCTGTCCTCAGAATTTTTACTTTTCGCCTTATTTGATTTTTAACCATTACCTTCTAAGTTTTGAAAGTGGAGAAAACATCAGATTTATGCTTCAGAAAGTAAACACAAACTTTCTTAAAGAAATCGTTAATGAATATAGCAAAGTATGATGACCCTTCTCCAAAAACAATAAGCGACGCCCCCTACACATTCGAATACATATAGTCTAGCTAACCTTTACTAACATGTTTTTTTTAAAGGATAACATTGATTGTTTTCCATAGATGCAATGCTCGCTTATATCTAAATCAAAACTTTTATAATTAGGAATTAAACGACAATCGAGAAGTACCTTCATACCTCGCTCGTTTATATGGCTTAAAAACACCTGCCATAAATGTGCCGACGTGGACTCCACTACATACGCTAAAGCTCCACCTAATATAGTATTTCTGATCAACTTGTAAAGATTTCCGCTCCTCTGTGCCTTTGTAACCGTGAGTGCCCCTTTTGAAACCTTTGGGACACCTTCATAACTGGGCAACTTACACCCAAGTGCATGTAAAGCTCCTAGAGAGATAAAGTTATTCTTTAGATCTGAAATGTATCTCACATCGGTCAGAGTATGCTCCACCCCATCAAACATCTTGATGTGATCTGAACTAATTCTGATCATCTTACATGGATGATTATTGCTCATAAGAACCAAGCCACCATCATACTCGTTATATGTGGTAAACTAACTCTGATGAGGAGACATGGTACAATGCCCCATATCCAAAATCCACTCATGGCAGAAGTAACTAGTCTTGGATACTAACAACACGTTACAAACATCCGATCCTTCGTTAAATTTTAGCTAAATTGGTTTCTTTCGGCGAATCATCTAATATCTCCTCCTTCTGAGTTTCGAAATTTTGATAGTCCTTCATATGTCTCATCCTCTAACAATTTTAGCAATTCAACTTGCCTTTACCTTTTGACTTGGATGTAGATCACTACTTCCCTTTCTTTCACTCAGATGGTCTTCCATGAGCAAACAATGCAGCCGTAGAAATACCTTTACCTCTGCTCTTCTTTCTCAACTGCTTCGACTGAATGCTGAGATAACAGTCTCGACGTCCAAGGCATCCCTACCATAGTAGAGAGTATCAACCAGATACTCATCAGACTCTGAGAGTGTAATACCCCGTATTTCTCTTTATTTTCTTCTATTTAATTTTGATTTTTTTTAGAAATATAGCCGTTGATCTTGAAAAATTCATATCTAATCAACCATGGGGGAATCTAAGGGGGGACCCATTTATAAAAATTACTCAAATTAACCCCTATAACATTCTAGAACTGCTGGATCTTGTTAAACTCACCTTGTTTTAAAAATTACGAAAATGCCACTACCTAAATCCCACCATTTAAGTAACCTAGTTTTTCACGATCAGTTTGGACCCTAAACTTCGTGTATGGCCTATCTAACACAAAATAACCATACATGTCGAAAATTAGCTCCCCGATCATTGTGCAAGTGCCCCAATCAGAAAATGGTCAATAGACGACCCACCACAACTCGGATTCGACCCAAATTTCATGTCGACGGTTAATTTTATGTTGTTAAAACATCTAGTGGGCCGGATCAACTCAATCCACCTCAGTGGGCCCCACCTGCGGAGAATGTAAATCACATGCGGTTTTCGTACCGCGTGCGTACAACGCCGCACCCCCCCCCCTTCCGTTTCGCGTCAACAGTGGATGACGCTATCCGTCCGTGCGTTGCAAGCTGCCCCTCTCAATGGACCCCATTGCCAAATCCACTCCGTCCATTCGAATTGTGGGCCAGCCAAACGTAGTCCGTTTGAAAATCTCTGCCGACCGTCACCCGTACGACCCGTTCCAAACTACCGTCTGAAAGAAGAAGGATCAAGATCTGATCCACCACTCTGCATGGGCACACGAGACCACTTCTAAAACCTTTTTATGGACCCTACCTACTCTTTGGACGGTCTTCATACGTAAGGAGTCGATGTGTAGAGAGATCCGATCTTTTCACTGTCTCCTTGTTGAACTACGAAACCGGAACCTAAAAGCTTCCTCCGAACCCTAGCCACCGACTATAGAGAGTTATAAAAACCCTCTGTTCATCCCTGCCACCTCCAAGATCATCAAAGAGAGAGAGAGAGGCCGTGGCGAGAGAGAAAGAAATAAAGGAAGAGAAAGAGAGAGAGAGAGAGAGAGAGAGAGAGAGAGAGAGAGGGAAGGGGCGACCTTGCTACTAAAACTCCTTCCAGGGAAGGAGAAGGAGGAGAAAAAGAGAAGAAAGAGAAAGGAAAAATGAAGGAAGAAAAAAGAGAGGAAGAGAAGAAGAACTTGACCAAACCGAGTCGAACCGAGTCGACTCAGTCGGGATCTGAATTCCTAAGAGGTAAGCCCTATCTACTATGGTATTTATCCCATATATCCAGCCTACACCTTAAGCTTATGATGGACCTAATCTTAGATGATCATAATAATGAATATCATGCTGAAATAATTCCTAACTATGTGTTTTCACAATCATATTAGGTTTAGGATCTAGAAGAGGTGCACCCCATCAATAACTCAAATCATCCTAATTATAAGGTGAGGATTCCTTTTAAGCCTAACTACAACAATATCGAATGGTATGTCAAAATTGTGCCTTGTTGTTATGGTTTGTTGTATGTCACTTGAAAACATGAATGGTTGTGAATCCTCTATGAAACCGTGTATTGATCAATATGTTTGACATTAACTCACTGAAATTTTATTTTATATAGATTATATGTTATATGTGATGGTTAAGGAAAGAACGATGATTGGTTACATGTGTATATGAGATTATGTATGCACCACGCTTCAATATGTTTGTTCACATGTATAAGATGAATATTATTCATGTGTGGGAATGTTTATATGTATGAATGTCGTCCTAATGGAAGCCCTTGCCCCATGGATAGTATAACTGTATGTGTGGAGAATAATTGATTCATAAGAAGCCCATGTGATGTATTTTGGTAAGACCATCAACGTGATGTTAATGACTTGCCAAGGATCTATGTAAATGTGTAAATGATGGACTCTTGAGACAGATACGAGTGTTTTGGGTGCCATGTGTCTCATCTTGACTAAGATGTGTACGCCTTTTCGTGGTTGGCCCATATTGAGAGGAGACAACTATTCTACGTCATGACGGACCATGGATGGGGTAAAGAGCGACCTTGGGATGTGGACATCATTAAAGCTACTGGATGATAAACTACTTAAATAAATGTGGAACTAAATCATGCATTCATCGCCTGCTAGTGAAAGTGTGCATGGGCCCATTTCACTAACTGGATATTGGTGTATGGGAAGAGTGGAGTGATCCCGTCCTATCTAGAACCTCTGGTAACTATTGGCTGGTGAGAAGAGTGGAGTGATCCCATCTCATTTGGTCAGGGTGCCTGAGCCAGAGCGTGCATTTCATGCATCACATTAATTAAAGATATTTTCTTTTTACGTGTTTTGTTTGATATATGCATTGTGTTTGGATATTATTATACTAGTCTTAATGGGTGATCCTCACTGAGTTGATCGCGAGCAACTCACGTCCTCCTGGGATGGTGTTTTTAAAACACCACCAGACATTGCAGGTGATGATCCGTTAGACGAGCCCAATCTGCAGGGCAAAGAATATGAAGGCTTGTGGCAGCAAATGGCGGACAATGAAGCCTAAGTAGCTTGATGATGATTCATTTACTTCCTTTAATAGAATAAATTTATTTTCTTGAATTCATAATATGTTTTCTTTTATGGATACATTAAATGAAACTTTTGTTTAGACATGTTTTTCATTTGATTTTGAACTTAGAGTAGAAGATTATGGAATAAGATCTTTAATTTTCGTCATTATGCTTGAATGCCATGAATGTATGTAAATACAGTATTAGTGTGTGGAATAGTGACGTTAACACACAGGAGTTAACACCCAAAAACTCGACCGATCGTTTTGTCCACGAGAGTCGAAATTTCAGGGCGTTACAAGTTGGTATGAGAGCGTAAACGAGACCTTGGGCGTGAAGCCCAACCCACTGCATAATAAATTCACCCTAGGACTTAGACCCCTTGATGACTAGTTACAATCAGCCTAGGTATGACACAAATGGTTGTGTGAAGTGTTCAAACTTAGAAACCCACACTAGGTTTCCCTTGAAATCAATAGGGTAGTCATTAAATATAGAAACTTGAATCTAGGACTTCGAGAAGGAGAAATCCTACAAAAAAAAAAAAAGAAAAATTCATTCCTTGGGGCTCTCATCTATTCCCCATGATTATCTCAGCAAACTCGCTGACTAGAATATGGCATACCCACCAGAAAGTTTAAATCTTAATTTTCAACGATTTTTATTCCCAAAAGCAGGATTCCAAACCTATTCATGATAATTCAGTCATAAATAAATAATTAGAGATTATAAAATTTCGAAAATTTATTTCTGGACTCCTAACTCAACCTAAAATACCTCTGAAAAATTTTAAATTATTCCAACAAACAAAAAAATCACAAAAATTCAGTCAGTAGGCAAGATCCTGCGTAATCTAGCGCTGACCTACAGAGATTTTCGAGGTAAAAGTGGCAGGAACCCTAAGATATAATTCGATTATGGACTTAATAAAATTTTGAAATGTTCTTCACCTAATACCCTGCTTATGTGTCAAATTTTAGCAGAAACCATTACCCAGGCTGAGAGATAAAAATCTGAGAGCATAACTAGGTTTTGAGTTCCAGATTAGTCACTCTTCATTTAGGTGAGTCAAAAAAACCCCTGCAATTTGACTATGAGGGCTTAATTCCGTCCTAGGACTATCCCCCTAATTATTTAAATGTTTACTTTCAATTATCAATGGCCCCAAGAAGGAAGAACAGAAGCGTAAACTCCATTCCCGCAATCGCCCCACCACCTGAAAATAATGCCCCAAATCCGGAATCCGCTCCCATGGGGACCGCACCTCCTCAAGCCGGACCATCGACAGGACCCAGTGCACAAGGATTTTATTCTATACCGCCACCAATGCCAGCCGCCCCTCAACCGTGGGAGGCCATGTTCGGAGCTTTCGATCGGTTAGCCGGCATGATGCATTAGCAACAAGTACAACAACAAGAACAACAAGCTAGACAACAGGCCCTCTTAGAAAGACTCGTGACCTTAGTGACATTAGGCCAAGAATCAACTCAAGCACCACCTAGACCACAGAATCCGCCAGAGGCCCAAACGCCACCTCTAGCGCCCAGTCAAGCGCCACCACCAATGCAGTCGAGATTCACGCTACCAGAAGAAACTATCATGATTGAGAAGTTCATGAAATTGCACCCAAAAGCATTCTTTAGAGGACCGGACCCCATCAAGGCAGATTATTGGCTCAAGCAGATAGCCAAGGAGTTAGACACATTGGCATGTCCACTTCATCACAGAGTGATTCTAGCCACTTACATGTTAGAGGGTCCCGCACATGTCTGGTGGCAAGCGACCAAGAGGTGCGCCCCAGTAGATTATCAGTGGACATGGGAAGCATTCCATATCAAGTTCTATGACAAGTATTTCCCTGAGGCCTATCGAAATGAAAAGATGTCAAAATTCCTCAGGTTGGAACAAGGAAATATGTCTGTGGCCCAGTACGAAGATAAATTTGCTAAACTAGCCAGTTACATGCTTGAAGTAATAGAAGACCCAATATACAAAACTCATAAATTCCAAAAAGGATTAAGGTCAAGCATACGATCTAAGATTATCATTCTGAATCTCAATTCGTATGAAGAGATAGTAGATCATGCTATGATTGCAGAAAAGGACACAGAACGTTATTCGCAGCTGCGTAGCTAGGTCAGACTCGCTGTACCAAAGAATAAGGCATCACCAAATGCCCCACCTGCTCCTGAGAAGAAATTTAGGGTGACCTATCCTCAGCATAATGCACCAGATTAACGTCAAACTCCAAAGAGTAGAGATTGTTATTACTGTGGGAAGTCCGGACACCTAGCCGCCAGATGTCTTAAGAAGCTAGCAGATGAACAGAGGACAGCTTCGCGTGTGGACAACCGAACTCAGCAACCTGAACATGCCCCAAGACCAGTGCAACCTGCCCGCCCTTTAGCTCAGAGAAAGGAGACGACGAACTCGAACCAGAAGAACTCGAGCCGTCTCTTTGTTCTGGCACCACCAGAAGAAGTGGAAGAGGAACCTCGAGCCGTCGAAGGTATTATTTACATTTGTGACATTCCGGTAGTAGTTTTGTTTGATAGTAGTGCATCTATTTCATTTATCTCTGCATCCGTGCTAGCACAATTAGACCTTCAGATTGATCACCTAGATGAGTCAGTTGTAGTAGCTACCCCTATAGGCCGGATCGTGGAATTGCGAAGGATATGCCGAGGATGCCCCTTGAATATCGGTGGAGTCACCATTAAGGCTGATCTAGTGGTGATGAATATGAGAACGTTCGATGTGATCTTAGGCATGGATTGACTTTCTAAACATTTCGCGAACTTGGATTGCCACGCCAAGACCATCTCTTTAGCCCTCCCCGGACGAGACCTGTTAATTTTCCAAGGTAAGAGGAGAAAAGAAGTCATTGAACGCTTGATGAGCGTAGTAGCAAAAGATTCGGTCGAGTTATCAATTGTGCAAATTCCTGTAGTAGCGGAGTTCCCGGAAGTCTTCCAAGATATTCCCGGCTTATGTTGAGCTCATAATTGTGCATATTCTAACCCCAATTCATCACTCATTATGCATGATATACATGTTTAGAGGACCAACTTAATACATGATTTGTGATTGTAGGAACAAGATGGAGAGTTCACCATTTGAAGGCTAAATGAGGCTTCTTACAAGTGTTAAGGACCATTAGATGAAGCGTGAAGAAGGATCAAAGAAAGAAAGCAAGGAGAGAAGAGAAAAGAAGAATGAAAGAAAGAAATAGAGAAGGAAGAAGGCAAGACCGGTCGGCTGACCGGTCAGCCAAGCAAGACCGACCGGTCATGACCGGTCGGCCACCCCATACATTTGTTGGACTGAACAGGGAATAAGCCCGACCGGTCATGACCGGTCGGGCATAGCTGCTGATTGATGGACTGCCAGCCCGACTGGTCATGACCGGTCGGGCATAGTTACTGGAGTCATCAGGAAGCAGCCGACCGGTCATGACCGATCGGCCATTATTGCTGGACAAAGGGTCAAGCCACTCCGACCGGTCATGACCGATCGGCCATTATTGGTGGACAAAGGGTCAAGCCACTCCGACCGGTCATGACCGGTCGGCCAGCGTAACCAGCCACTTTCTATTTCAGAAACTCCGGATTTCACTGCGCAATTGCTTAAGTTTACGCAATTTCTGGAGTTCTCTTGCGTATTAGACTTCTCCAAGCTATAAAAGGACCTCTTCTCTTCATACCAAGGGAGGCTACGACGTGGAGATTGCTGAGGAGACGGATTCTACTTCAGATTTCCTGTTTTAGTAGTTTTTCATGTTTTTAGAGGCTTTTAGTTCAAAGATGTTAGAGATGAACTAAAACCTCTTAGCTAGGGCTAAGAGGGGAAGCTTTTGATTCGTTTTTAATGGATTGATGCAACCTAGGTTTCCTTTTATGCTTTAATGAATGAATTTTAGTTCAATTTGAGTTTGAATCAAGTACTATGTTGGCTTTTACTTTGATCTCTTGATGACTCCGGGCTCATGTGATTCTTAGTGAGTTTAACTTAGTATCTTAGCTTTTGAGCATTGTTCATGCTTGTGTAATGCATTGATCTACCATCGACTCCGGGCATGGTAGACGCTTTGATTGCCTCGTATACAATGGCCTGATTTTCATGTGGGAACTCATGCAACTGAAATTCTTATCTTTTGTGTATAATCTGGAATATTTGTTTAGTGATTGATTTTGATTTAATTAGAGTTCAAATCATGAGTTGTAATCAGGTCTAGTGACAGGACTTGGTGAAGGCTATGGTTATGAATCTCAACTAAATTGGAAAGAGGCTTGGCCTATACAATTGAGTGTGCCCAAGGCCTGAGCTTGGTTGTGGGAATCAAATCAGTTAATAAGCACCTATTTCAGATAACTGTGATTAATTGCTCTATATTTCGATCAGATAGAGATGGAAATCTGATTCTGATTGAGTTATATGAGACCTAGTTGTGTTAATGCATTGAAACGTATCAAGAGTGGATCCTTGGTGCTCTAGTGACTTTTTAGATTGAATTTACCTTAACCATTCACTGTTTAAACTCAAATCACTGTTTGTTTAGTTTTAGTTCTTAATATAGTCTTAATTACTAGTTGTTTTAGTTAAATTCTGAAGATACCCATACATAAATCTCTGTGGGAACGATACTCGGTCTTTCCGAATTATTACTACTTCGCAACCCTACACTTGGGGAGTGAACAAGTTTTTGGCGCCGTTGCCGGGGATTTTTATGCGGTATTTTTGGAATTTTCTGAAATAACTTTTAGTTGAGATTGTGTTAAGATAGGTTTAGGATTTGTTTTGCTTTCTAGAGTAGGTTTTCTTCTAGTTACTAACTTACTTTGTTTTGATTTTTGCAGGATTCTAACATAGGTCTAATCCAGGGATTTTTAGGAAGTTAAAGAAGAAGAAGGCATCTTAAGTTACAAATCAGGTTTTATTGTTCTAACCTTACTCTTCTTCTTCTCCTACTTATTCCTATCATATTCATCTCTTGTAGAGTGGGTGGAGACTCCTTTTGGATCTCTGAAAGGTAGGCCTTGTGCCACCTGGATTCCTATTGGTCGGCTCTGCCGCCTTGGATCACCTTGTGCTCAGAGATTTCTCTTCTCAACCTATTCCTTTTTCTTCTTTTTTCTGTACTTTTTCTCAAAAGACTCAAAGAGTGGGTGGGGAGTTCTTTTGAACCCCTATTGACCAGGAGAAATCGGTCTCTATCCTTGCTTCTGGCTTAGCCATTGCAAGACACCCTGTGCTTAAGTTTTAGAGAGGAGTAAAGGAAGGAAGGAAGAATTCTTTTTCCTTTTCACTCATTCTTTTCGGTTTTGCATGCTACATTGGGCTAGGACTGATAATAACCGACTTGTAAGAGACGGAGTAATTGTTGAAGGGATTAATAGAGAGCCTCGTGCTAGGAAACGTCAGAATTTTCCTGAAATTACTAGAGAGATGGCTGAAAATCAACCAAATCAAGGGGCTAATCAACATCAAAATCCAGCCCCAAACCTGACTGAATTGGATGAGAATGAAGTGGGGGATGTACCTCAACCTAGAACTTTACGTGACTATTTACAACCAGCTAGGACGAGTACTCCCTCTTGCATAATTTTCCCTCACAATGTGGGAAATATTGATTTTAAACCGGAGTTGATCCAACTTCTTCCTAGATTCCATGGACTCGACTCTGAGAGCGCATATCTACATATTAAGGAATTTGAAGAAGTTATAGCCACAATAAACTATGATAATGTGACCAAGGATACTATAAAACTTAAATTGTTCCCTTTTTCCTTGAAAGAGAAGGCCAAATCATGGCTACATTCCTTAAGGCCGAGGTCTATAGGGACATGGGCTGAGATGACTAGGGAGTTTCTTAAAAAATTCTTCCCTACTCATCGAACCAATGCACTACGAAGGGCCATAATGAACTTCGCCCAAAAAGAAGAAGAAGCCTTTTTCCAATGTTGGGACAGGTATAATGAGCTTTTAAACGCATGCCCACATCATGGCTATGAACGGTGGAGGTTGATTAGTTTCTTCTATGATGGATTAAACTCAACCATGCGCCAATTTGTTGAGATGATGTGCAATGGGGAGTTCATGAACAAGGAAACGGAGGAAGCTTGGGATTATTTTGACATGTTGGCTGAAAATACACAGTCATGGGATACATCCAAGCCAACAAGTTCAAAACAACCCCAAGCTAAGGAAAAGGGAGAAATTTATGTTTTAGATGGGCAAGAGGATCTAGGTTCTAGAGTGGCTAAACTCACACGAAAGGTTGAGGAGATGGAACTAAAGAAAGTGGATACAACCCAACGAAAGGGGGCTGTTGAAACTATTTGTGGTATTTGTGCTTCCAATGTGCATCAAACGCCGGATTGTCCAACAATCTATGCGTTTCGAGAACTTTTATTTGAACAATCGAATGCCTTGAATAGCTATCAACGACCTTTTAGTACTCCAAATTCAAACACGAATAATTCTAGTTGGAGGAACAACCCAAACTTCAATTGGGCGAATGGAAACACGGCTAATCAAAATAATCCTCAAAGGGGTCCCCCAATGCAAATGGCCCCACCTCAAATGCCTTTAGAGGATACTTTGAAAGCATTCATGGAAGGTCAAGCTCAAATAAATCAATCCAACCATACGATAATGCTTGAGCTTAAAACTTCGGTAGAGGAAATCAAGGCTCGCTTAAACGCAAGGGAAGGGATGCTTCCAGCCCAACCCGTACCAAATCCAAAAACACAAAGCGAAGTAAGCGTGCCTAGTTCTTCTAACCAACATATGGAACATGCTAAGGCCATCACCACTCTTAGAAGTGGTAAAATCATTGAAAAATCTGATCCGGTGAAGGTTTCACAGCCTAATGATCCGGTATCTTCCAAAGAGAATGATGGACCTAGCACCACCATGAATGAAAAATTGAAAGAATATAGACCCGTTGCTCCATTCCCCCAACGCTTGATTCCAGCCAAACCTCAAGATAAATATCAGGAATTTTTGGAGGTTTTCAAGCAAGTCAAAATCAACATCCCATTGTTGGATGCCATTAAACAAATACCGTCATATGCAAAAATTTTAAAAGACCTTTGCACGGTTAAAAGGAAAATACATGTGCAAAAGAAGGCATTTTTGACAGAGAATGTGAGTGCCATTATCAACCACGGGATGCCCAAAAAGTACAAAGATCCCGGTTGTCCGACAATATCATGTGTAATTGGAGACTACCGGGTGAAACATGCTTTACATGATCTAGGGGCAAGTGTAAACTTAATTCCCTTTTCGGTCTATGAACAATTGGGTTTAGGTGAGTTAAAACCCACCAAAACCACATTACAACTTGCTGACCGATCAATTCGTATTCCAAGAGGGGTAATTGAGGACGTACTTGTCCAAGTTGACAAAGTTTACTACCCGGTCGACTTTATTGTCTTGGACACGCGACCCACGATTAATATTGGTCCTCAAATTCCTGTCATACTTGGCCGTCCATTCCTAGCTACGTCAAATGCTATCATAAATTGTAGGAGTGGGGTCATAAAAATGTCTTTTGGCAATATGACAATTGAGTTGAATGCTTTCAATATTGACAACCAACATGAGGATGAGGATGAGGAGGTCCACGACATAAACATGATCAATTCTATCATGGAAGATGAGTCCCTCTCACCTTTTTACTCCGGTCCCTTAGACGAAGAAGTGACTCACTCCCTTGATGAGAACGACGATATGATAAGGGATATGGTCACACTTTTTGAGTCGGTATTGGCATATGACACTAGCCAAGAGAAGGATGTGGAAACAACACCTTTTTGTGCTAAGAAATCAATTCATATTTCCACATCTTTGTGGATCATGCATATCGAACTCCACCAACCCTAGGATGATCCTTACTTGCAATATCATTGCCCAGGAAAATCTGATTGGAGACATATTTTTTTTGCTAAGTATGATGATGTCTCCTCCTATACATGTGGTGAAAACACTAAGGAACCCGCTGGAATTCCTTCTTGGGATTTTGAGTGGCTTATTTCAATCATTCACACACATGTTCATTGTAAAGCAGGATATTGGATGACGTTACTGCGAAACCTTTTGATCCATCTAATGATTCTGCTTGACTTTATGCTTTTGGATGAGTTGTTGGGATTAACCTCCTAGTCTGACGGAGGATGATTTGTTAGAATGCTTTCCCATTAGGATTTGCTTTGATAGTTGATTTAGTTGTGAAGTACTCCATCTCCAAAAGCTAACCTTGCCATATGCTTCAGGTGATATCTCTCTTTTTCACTCTCCTTTATTTTATGTCATTGCTCTCATGTCATACATATTGCATATCTTATTACATTGAGGACAATGCAAAGTTTTGGTTGGGGGGTGAGAGATTCCTTAATTGATGAATCTGCTAGCTTTTGTGACATGTCGAGCAAAGATGTAGAAATTTTTCGATTTTTCTGAAATTCGAAACTCTTTTGGAAGGCTTTGATTATATGCATTCGAGATAGCATAAGCATAAGAAGATGAGATACGAAGTGAGGGATGTTGCAAGCTTTGAATTTCTCTTAATACAATGGTTTTATATGTGAATTCACCTATTTTTATGATTGATAGAAAATTTGAACACCTTTTGCACCTAGTTCACATTACACGATTTTCATGAGTTGAAAGGATCATGTGATTTGTGGATTAGCTAGACTTTGATTTAAAGGTATTGAGAAACCAAGCCGGGGTATTTTGTCCATCCTTGTCCATGGGAAAATAACGGAAGATATGGATTTCTAAAAATCCTATCTAATTTAAAAGAAAAAGGAATGAAAGGATGAAATCGGGAAGGAAAGAAAAATGGTGGAAATTCCGATTAGGGCTACCTACTACCAACCGGGGGATGGTCTACCCGTAACCAAAGCCGGAAATGGGACGTAGTGTGAAAGTCGTCGGAAGGACGGTAAGGCAAATTCCTGTCATAGGCTTGTTGTTACTCTATATACTTTGAGATCGGAAGTTTAGTTGATTTATGAAGAGGATAATCCTGGAAACTCATGAGATGAACCTTCACTATGCACACTGGGTTGAATTTGTTCAAGTTTTTCTATTTATCAACTAATCAGCGTGGATTTTATATAATCACTTATTATGTTTTGAGAGTTTAAGGTTGCAACCTTTATCACCTAATTTCTCTGATTCTTACGCTTATGTGTCTTGGAATATATAGAAGAATAGTTTCCAAAGGAGAGTTGGGTTTTGGAAAATGAAACTAGTTTCACGCATGTTTTGCTCGGGACTAGCAAAATGCTGGTTGTGGGGTGTGTTGAGCTCATAATTGTGCATATTCTAACCCCAATTCATCACTCATTATGCATGATATACATGTTTAGAGGACCAACTTAATACATGATTTGTGATTGTAGGAACAAGATGGAGAGTTCACCATTTGAAGGCTAAATGAGGCTTCTTACAAGTGTTAAGGACCATTAGATGAAGCGTGAAGAAGGATCAAAGAAAGAAAGCAAGGAGAGAAGAGAAAAGAAGAATGAAAGAAAGAAATAGAGAAGGAAGAAGGCAAGACCGGTCGGCTGACCGGTCAGCCAAGCAAGACCGACCGGTCATGACCGGTCGGCCACCCCATACATTTGTTGGACTGAACAGGGAATAAGCCCGACCGGTCATGACCGGTCAGGCATAGCTGCTGATTGATGGACTGCCAGCCCGACCGGTCGGGCATAGTTACTGGAGTCATCAGGAAGCAGCCGACCGGTCATGACCGGTCGGCCATTGTTGCTGGACAAAGGGTCAAGCCACTCCGACCGGTCATGACCGGTCGGCCAGCGTAACCAGCCACTTTCTATTTCAGAAACTCCGGATTTCACGCGCAATTACGTAAGTTTACGCAATTTCTAGAGTTCTCTTGCGTATTGGACTTCTCCAAGCTATAAAAGGACCTCTTCTCTTCATACCAAGGGAGGCTATGACGTGGGGATTGCTGAGGAGACAGATTCTACTTCAGATTTCCTGTTTTAGTAGTTTTTCATGTTTTTAGAGGCTTTTAGCTCAAGGATGTTAGAGATGAACTAAAACCTCTTAGCTAGGGCTAAGAGGGGAAGCTTTTGATTCGTTTTTAATGGATTGATGCAACCTAGGTTTCCTTTTATGCTTTAATGAATGAATTTTAGTTCAATTTGAGTTTGAATCAAGTACTATGTTGGCTTTTACTTTGATCTCTTGATGACTCCGGGCTCATGTGATTCTTAGTGAGTTTAACTTAGTATCTTAGCTTTTGAGCATTGTTCATGCTTGTGTAATGCATTGATCTACCATCGACTCCGGGCATGGTAGACGCTTTGATTGCCTCGTATACAATGGCCTGATTTTCATGTGGGAACTCATGCAACTGAAATTCTTATCTTTTGTGTATAATCTGGAATATTTGTTTAGTGATTGATTTTGATTTAATTAGAGTTCAAATCATGAGTTGTAATCAGGTCTAGTGACAGGACTTGGTGAAGGCTATGGTTATGAATCTCAACTAAATTGGAAAGAGGCTTGGCCTATACAATTGAGTGTGCCCAAGGCCTGAGCTTGGTTGTGGGAATCAAATCAGTTAATAAGCACCTATTTCAGATAACTGTGATTAATTGCTCTATATTCCGATCAGATAGAGATGGAAATCTGATTCTGATTGAGTTATATGAGACCTAGTTATGTTAATGCATTGAAACGTATCAAGAGTGGATCCTTGGCGCTCTAGTGACTTTTTAGATTGAATTTACCTTAACCATTCACCGTTTAAACTCAAATCACTGTTTGTTTAGTTTTAGTTCTTAATATAGTCTTAATTACTAGTTGTTTTAGTTAAATTCTGAAGATACCCATACATAAATCTCTGTGGGAACGATACTCGGTCTTTCCGAATTATTACTACTTCGCAACCCTACACTTGGGGAGTGAACAGCTTACCTCTTGAGCGTGAGGTAGACTTTGCTATTGATCTTATTCCGGGCATGTCTCCAATAGCTCTACCCGTATATCGGATGGCACTAGTAGAGTTGCAAGAACTCAAGAAGCAATTGGAAGAACTCCTAGACCAAGGGTTTATTTGCCCAAGTGTTTCTCCTTGGGCCGCCCCTGTCCTGTTTGTGTGGAAGAAGGACGGTTCGCTTCGTCTATGCATTGATTATAAGAAGCTGAACCAAGTCATCATCAAGAACAAATATACCTTACCGTGCATAGATGACATTTTCAACCAGCTACGTGGAGCAAGATTCTCTTCAAAAATAGATTTAAGGTCTAGTTATCATCAACTACGCATAAAGGAGGATGTTCCGAAGACTGCTTTTAGAACGAGATACAGTCATTATGAATTCCTAGTCATGCCCTTCGGATTGACAAATGCCCCTACCGTGTTCATGGATTTAATGAATCGCGTGTTCAAACCCTACTTAGACAAGTTCGTAATCATATTCATCGACGATATCCTAATTTACTCCAAGAGCTAAGAGGAGCACGCCGAGCACTTGAGGACTGCCATGAAAACCCTGAAGAATAATCAATTATACGCTAAGCTTAAGAAGTGCGACTTTTGGAAAGAAGAAGTGAAATTCCTTGGACACGTAGTGACGCGTGAAGGTATAGCAGTAGATCAGTCGAAAGTTGATGCAGTCCGACATTGGAGTCAACCAACAACTGTCACGAAAATTCATAGTTTTCTTGGCCTAGCTAGATATTACAGACGATTTATCAAAGAATTCTCTAAAATCGCCCGACCCTTGACGGAGCTCACCAAGAAGAGCGCTCGATTCGAATGGAACGATAAGGCAGAAAAAGCATTTCAGACGCTGAAGGAGTTATTAACATCAGCCTCAGTCTTAACCCTGCTAGAAGAAGGAGCCGAGTATGTAGTACACACCGATGTGTCAAAAGTCGGACTGTGATGTGTATTGATGCAGAAAGACAAGGTGATAGCCTATGCCTCTCAACAGTTGAGGCCTCACGAGCAGAATTATCCCACGCACGACTTAGAGCTAGCCGTTGTGATTTTAGCACTAAAAATATGGAGACATTATTTGTACGGCGAACAATTTAAATTAAATACAGATCACAAGAGTAAAGTATCTATTTCAGCAAAAGGACCTAAACATGAGGCAGCATCGTTGGATGGAAACCTTGAAGGATTTTTAGATCGAATTGTGTTACAATCTGGGCAAGGCAAACGCAGTAGCCAATGCTCTAAGCAGGAAGAAAACCCATGAGGTAGCAGCATCTTACATGGTAAAGAAGTGGGGATATTAAATTTTGTTAAGGACTTCAAAGTCAAAATGAGCCTAGATGAGCGCAAAGCATACTTGAGTAACATCGTAATAAAACTAGTAATGATATGAAAAATCATAAACGTTCAAAGCCAAGATGTGAACCTCCAAGAAGATATAGCCAAGGCAAGGGATCTAGAACACAGCAAGGACTGATGAATAGGATCCGATGAGAGAATTTGTTTTCGTGATCGCCTATGTGTACCAAATGACCCAGAGCTGAAACGTGAAATAATGGATGATGCACATAGATCTAAATTGATAATTCACCTAGGATGTACGAAGATGTATCAGGATACGAAAAGACAATATTAGTGGAATAACATAAAGCGTGAAATAGCTGAATTTGTGTCAAAATGTCTCACATGCCAGCAAGTAAAGGCCGAACATAAGAAACCAGGTGGGTTGTTAACCCAACCAGAAATTCCCACGTGGAAATGGGAGCATATCTCAATGGACTCCATCACAGGACTACCCCGGTCAAGTAAGAGACACGACGCGATATGGGTCATCGTGGACCGCCTCACCAAGTCAACTCATTTCATTCCGATCCGTGTGTTCGCCCCAGTGTCAGAATTGGCAGAGTTGTATGTTAAAGAAGTAGTGTGCTTACATAATGTGCCAGCATCGATCATCTCAGATAGAGATCTGCGCTATACATCCTCATTATGGTCTAGAATGCAACAAGCTATGGGGTACCTCTCTTAAGTATAGCACAACTTTCCACCCCCAGACCGATGGTCAGACTGAGAGAGTGAACCAAATATTGGAAGATATGTTAAGAGCTTGCGTATTAGATTTTAAAGGAAAATGGGAAGACTATCTAACCCTCACTGAATTCGCCTACAACAATAGCTACCAAGAAAGGCATGACACCTTTTGAAGCCCTTTATGGTCGTCCGTGCCGCGCACCGCATTGCTGGGCAGAAGTTGGAGAACGTAGTGTGCTTGGACCAGAGATTGTGCAGCTTACCTCAGAAAAGATTGAAATCATTCACAAACGTTTACAGACCGCCAAGAGTAAACAGAAAATTTACGCCGATATTAGACGTCGAGATCTCGAGTTCAAAGAAGGCGATTTCGTATTCTTAAAGGTATCACAAATGAAGGGTATGTTGCGATTTGGAAAGAAGGGCAAGCTAGCACTACGATTTATAGGCTAGTTTGAAATTCTGCAGCATGTGGGAGAAGTGGCATACCGTTTCGCTCTACCTCCTTAATTGTCAAACGTACATGACGTCTTCCACATTTCTATGCTAAAGAAGTACGAGAGAGATGATTCCCATGTGATCGAGTGGAAGAAGATTGAGGTTTGAGATGATGCATCTTACGTGAAAGAGCCAGTATGCATTTTGGATCGAAAGGAACACGCTCTCCGTAAAAAAGTCATCTCCCTAGTAAAAGTCTTGTGATACTTCCATGGCGAAGAAGAAGTGACGTCGGAGAATGAAGAGGAGATGAGGAAGGAATATCTCAAGCTCTTCGTCGACCAACCATATGTAAATTTCGAGGACAAAGTTTGTTTTTAAGGGGGGTGGAGTGTAACACCCCATTTTTTCTCTTTATTTTCTTCTATTTAATTTTGATTTTTTTTTTTTTTAAAAATATAGCAGTTGATCTTGAGAAATTCATATCTAATCAACCGTGAGGAATCTAAGGGGGGCCCATTTATAAAAGTTGCTCAAATTAACCCGTATAACAGTCTAGAACTGCTGGATCTTGTTAAACTCACCCTTTTTTAAAAATTACGAAAATGCCACTACCTAAATCTCACCATTTAAGTAACCTAGTTTTCCATGATCAGTTTGGACCCTAAACTTTGTGTATGGCCTATCTAATACAAAATAACCATACACGTCGAAAATCAGCTCCCCGATCATTTTGCAAGTGCCCTAATCAGAAAATGGTTAATAGATGGCCCACCACAACTCGGATTCGACCAAAATTTCATGTCGACGGTTAATTTTATGTTGTTAACACATCTAGTGGGCCGGATCAACTCGATCCACCTCAGTGGACCCCACCTGCGGAGAATGCAAGTTGCACACTATTTTCGTACCGCGTGCGCACGACGCCGCATCCCCCCCCCCCCCCCCCCCCCTCGTCTTTTTCGTTTCGTGTCAACAGTGGACGGTGCAACACTGCCCCTCTTAGTGGACCCCACTACCAAATCCACTCCGTCCATTCAAATAATGGGCCAGCCAAACGTAGTCCGTTTGAAAATCTCGGCCGACCGTCACTTGTATGACCCGTTCCAAACTATCGTTCGAAAGAAGAAGGATCAAGATCCGATCCACCACTCTGCATGGGCACATGAGACCACTTCTAAAACCTTTTTTGGACCCTACCTACTCTTTGGACGGTCTTCATACGTAAGGAGTCGATGTGTAGAGAGATCCGATCTTTCCATCGTCTCCTAGTTGAACTACGAAATCGGAACTAGAAGCTTCCTCCGAACCCTAGCCACCGACTAGAGAGAGTTATAAAAACCCTCTGTTGGCCCCTACCGCCTCCAAGATCGTTAGAGAGGGGGGGGGGGGGGGGGGGGGGGGGGGGGCGACCTTGCTGCTGAAACTCCTTCCAGGGAAGGAGGAGGAGAAAAACAGAAGAAAGAGAAAGGAAAAACGAAGGAAGAAGAAAGAGAGGAAGAGAAGAAGAACTTGACTGAACCGAGTCGACTCAGCCAGGATCCGAATTCCTAAGAGGTAAGCCCTATCTACTATGGTATTTATCCCGTATATCCAGCCTACACCTTAACCTTATGATGGACCTAATCTTAGATGATCATAATAATGAATATCATACTGAAATAATTCTTAACTGTGTGTTTTCACAATCGTATTAGGTTTAGGATCTAGAAGAGGTGCACCCTATCAATAACTCAAATCATCCGAACTCTAAGGTGAGGATTCCTTTTAAGCCTAACTACAACAATATCGAATGGAATGTCAAAATTGTGCCTTGTTGTTATGGTTTGTTGTATGTCACTTGAAAACATGAATGGTTGTGAATCCTCTATGAAACCGTGTATTGATGAATATGTTTGACATTAACTCACTGAAATTTTGTTTTATATAGATTATATGTTATATGTGGTGGTTAAGGAAAGAATGATGATTAGTTACATGTGTATATGATATTATGTACGCACCATGCTTCAATATGTTTGTTCACATGTATAAGATGAATATTATAATTCATGTGTGAGAATGTTTATATGTATGGATGTCGTCTTAATGGAAGCCTTTGCCCCATGGATAGTATAACTGTATGTGTGGAGAATAATTGATTCATAAGAAGCCCATGTGATGTATTTTGGCAAGACTATGAACGTGATGTTAATGAATTGCCAAGGATCTATGTAAATGTGTAAATGATGGACTCCTGAGACAGATACGAGTGTTTTGGGTGCCATGTGTCTCATCTTGACTAAGATGTGTACGTCTTTTCGTGGTTGGCCCCTATTGAGAGGAAACGGCTATTCTACGTCATGACGGAACATGGATGGGGTAAAGAGCAACCTTGGGATGTGAACATCATTAAAACTACTGGATGATAAACTACTTAAATAAATGTGGAACTAAATTATGCATTCATCGCCTGCTAGTGAAAGTGTGCATGGGCCCGTTTCATTGACTGGATATTGGTGTATGGGAAGAGTGGAGTGATCCCGTCCTAACTAGAACCTCTAGTAACTAGTGGCTGGTGAGAAGAGTGGAGTGATCCCATCTCATTTGGTCAGGGTGCTTGAGCCAGAGTATGCATTTCATGCATCGCATTAATTAAAGATATTTTCTTTTTGCGTGTTTTGTTTGATAAATGCATTGTGTTTGGATATTATTGTACTAGTCTTAGTGGGTGATCCTCACTTAGTTGATCGCGAGCAACTCACGTCCTTCTGCGACGGTGTTTTTAAAGCACCACCAGACATTGCAAGTGACGATCCGTTAGATGAGCCCGATTTGCATGGTGAAGAATATGAAGGCTCGTGGCAGCAAATGGCGGACGATGAAGCTAACGTAGCTTGATAATGATTCATTTACTTCCTTTAATAGAATAAATTTATTTACTTGAATTCGTAATAAGTTTTCTTTTATGGAGACATTAAGTGAAACTTTTGTTTAGACATGTTTTACATTTGATTTCGAACTTAGAGTAAAAGATTATGGAATAAGATCTTTAATTTCTGTCATTATGCTTGAATAACATGGATGTATGTAAATACAGTATGAGTGTGTGGAATAGTGACCTTAACCCACAGGAGTTAACACCGGAAAACTTGACAGATTGTGTTGTCCACGAGAGTCGAAATTTCGGGGCGTTACAGAGAAAGATGTCAACAAAATAAGAGCTTTGTCTTTTTCATCAATCTTCACCTCTACGCTTGTCAACTTGCAAACCTGCTTATTAAAGACATTAATATGCTTAGAGAGATCCGACCCTTTCGCTATCTTCAGAGTGTAAAACTGTTTCTTCAGATATAAATGATTGGTGAGAGACTTCATCATGTAGATGCTCTCAAACTTCGTCTATAAGCCTGTGGTAGTCTCATCAATGATGCGCTAATACCATTTGTTGGGAGAAGAAGTAACCTCAAATCAAATCAAACAAGCAATAGATAACAAAAAATCTAAATAAACACAAAGAACATATGAGATTTTAGGTGAAAAATTATTGTGGGAAAAAACCACGGCACAAATTAAAGAGACGATCAATCCACTATAACCAGAAGAAAGTTATAAGAGACGAAACAACTTACAATAGAAACCCTAGCTTTTCCTCAAAACCCTTGAATATTCATTATAGTCCCCCTTCCATTACCATAATCGCAATTACGAAGGTACTTATATACTCCCACATAAGATTAGGAAACAAATTCCACACTTAAACAAACTTACACGTTTCCACAGTTAGACTGATAGAACTCGATGACAAATCTCGATCGAACAAAAAATGATCAAAACATCACAGCGTGTAGCAAGGTTAAATCCAAGAACCAAGAGGGGCACTGGTCGAACCAACGAAGGCCTTCTCTGTACTATGATTAAAGGCACTGGATCAACCATAACAGCGAGTCTAAATCAATGACTAAGGTATTTGTGGTATGGCTACCTATTTTCTTAACTATCGATTGGACAACTAAGATTACCCAATCAAAGTGATTTTGATAGGCATGGGGCTGTCGACAGGTGGGACCATATGATGGATGGTTTAGATCAATGATCAAACTCTTTATACTTTCATCATTATGGATCTTCCATATCCTTAGGCATTTAGAGGTTAGGATCATCGGGACAAAGTGGTTTTCTACCAGAGATGGGCAATTGA
The DNA here is from genome assembly GCA_003013855.2 of Liriodendron chinense. Taxonomy (NCBI): domain Eukaryota; kingdom Viridiplantae; phylum Streptophyta; class Magnoliopsida; order Magnoliales; family Magnoliaceae; genus Liriodendron; species Liriodendron chinense. The sequence continues at coordinate 1,323,376 of ML058452.1, read as the reverse complement.
AGTTGGGCATACGATGAATGGTCTAAATCAATAATCATATCATTTGTAGCATGTTTAATGCGGACCATCCATTACTTAGTGGTTGATTGGAAGAATAAGATCATCCGACCCAAGTGATTTTTTTAGGGGTGGGAAATCAAGGGTGAGACCACATGCATGACACGTGATTTAGTTTACTATTGAACATTTCTAGAATGAACAATATGGACCATCCATTTCCCTGGACATTGAAAGGGCAATCAGGATTAAGTATTTAGCAATATGAACTCCGGGGAGAGGTGGGCAATCAAGGGTGAGACACAATGATGTATAGTCTAGATTAACTATCAAACCAATTGCAGCATGATCAATACAGACATTCAATTTTCTTGAGCATTGGATGGATGATCAAGTTAAAAAAAAAGTAAGATTTTTCTAATAGTGATGAACAATCAATGGTGGGACCCACTGATGGATGATCTAGATGAATGATCAAACCATTTCTACTATGATCAATATGGTTCGTCTATTTCCCTAACCGTAGGATGGATGGGCAGATCATCCAATAAAAGTGAATTTTGCTGTAGTGATGGGCAATTAAGGGTGAGACCCATGTTCTAAATCAATGTTTAGATTATATATGAGCCGTCCATTTTCCTAACCATCGATGGTTAAGATCATCTGACAAAAGCGGATTACATTGATGGGCAATCAACGGTGGAACCCACAATATGATCAATATGGACCATCCTTTTCCCTTTCCATTGATGATCATTCATTCAAGTAATTGTTAAAAGGGGTAGGCAATCAAGGATGGACGCACAGGATGGTTGGTCTAGATCAATGATCTGACCGTTTGATCCAAACACAATGACAACAATTCCGACCAATTATAATAATCGGGTGTTGCAAAACTTGGTTACTCAAATATCTAGGCCAGCCGTATGCCCCAATCCAAGGCAGCACTTACAAATCTAATGGTGATGATTTTTTCATTTGTAACCGTACATCTAGTTAGCCCTCAGTGGATGACGTATGTTTTCAGACTACATGTGGATTGAATGATCCAATTCCGGGTCCACGATCTGGACGTTTTGTAATGAGGTCTGGTGTGGAACGTTTATGACGTATGTTTTCAGACTACATATGGATTGAATGATCCAATTCCGGGTCCACGATCTGGACGTTTTGGAATGAGGTCTGGTGTGGAACGTTCATGACGTATGTTTTCAGACTACATGTGGACTGAATAATCCAATTCCGGGTCCACGATCTGGACGTTTTGGAATGAGGTCTGGTGTGGAACGTGTTGTGAGAAGAATACGAGCTGACCTCAGGATAGATCTAGGATCAGCCTATTCAGCTCGAATCTGACCTGAGGGCAGACAGCACGACTTGAAAATAGGTCGTCAAGTCTGACCGACCTAGTCTAGAGAGAAGAGGTGATCCCTCTAAACGACCTCATAAGGCTGACCTCTTTCATTATAACGAGTTGGTTCCGTTACCGCAATTTTCTTAAGTTTGTGCGCAATAAGAGAAAAAGAATCCGGGAAATCTCTAACCAACCCGTCAAAAATCTCCAAAGATCACGGGACAGCTCAGGAAATCTCGGAACATCACGGCTGCAGAAAGGGAACGTAATCCTGCAACCTAAGTTTATAAATTGAGGCGTCCTCTTCATTATCAAGGTATGACACAACAACTGATCTCAAGAGAGACGATTGTCCTTTTTAGAATCCAAACTAATTTAGGCATCGGAGGGCTAACGGCTGGATCCCAGCCACCCCTTCTTCTTTTGCTTTCCTTCGTGTTCTATAGGATTTAAGTAGCTTCCGGCTCAGATCCAGGCCGCACACCTACCGGAGATCAACTGTATTCATTTGCTGACCAGTTGGAGGTCACCTCATCTCGTCTGTTGACTATTTTCGAGCATCAACAGATTGGCGCCGTCTGTGGAAACTTCGCGTTTATTTTTCCTGCAACCAGGAAGTCCGTGTTCTCACCCAAACGCTCAAGACAATCGTAACATTTTCTCTATATTTTCTTTATATTTTCTTTTATCATGGCCGAGAAAAGAAAATATAAAGGAAAAGCGCCTGCAATCGCTGGACCTTCAGACTCCGACAATGAAGGATCAGTTCCCCGAGACCCCTGCCATCCAATGTGGGGGAACTCCCCTCGTTTTACTCAGCAGGGGGGGCAACAAAGGCCTCGCAATCGAAGAATCAGGTTGTCCCTTCTCGAAGAGCAGGGGGGGGGGGGGGGGGGGGGGGGGGGGGGGGGTTGCCCAAAGACTAGGGGGTGTTGATGAACGATTCGGCTATGTGGACCAGAGGCTAGACGAAATTAAAGCTATGTTAGTTGGCCTAGTCTGCCCGACAGCTTCAAGCGGCAGAGACCGTGAGGAGCCTCTGCAATCTCAACACTCTCATTAAACTCGAGCACCCCAATGTTCTCATTGACCATCTTTGGTCGAAGAACATGAAGCCGTCAACCAGTCAAGCGAAACGAGATCCCGACCAGCTACAGATTTGCTCGCAAACGACCTACGCCATAAGCTAGAAGAAAAGAGGACGGCTTGTCTCGAGCATGAACGATCCGATCATGAAGCTAGCGACCAGATGGACGACAATATAAGCCCACTGGAAGCGGAGTTGAAAGAGCTTCGGGAATAAATGGGCGATATTCAAAGGGCACAGCGGGCCAGGGCCCCTATTGCAGTAGATGCACTGGTCGACTCATCTGAATCACCATTTACCGACGAGGTTCGCGCAGAGCCCCTTCCCAAAGGTTTCAAAATTCCACAATTAAAGCAGTATTCAGGGATAGGAGATCCGGCGGAACACCTAGAAAATTTCAAAGTCCGAATGGAACTCCTCGGAGCCAGTGGACACATTATGTATAAAGCCTTCCCGTTGTCATCGACGAGCTCAGCATGGACTTGGTTCCGCAACTTGAAACCAAGGACAATTAGCTTGTTCTCCCAATTGAGTAGAGCCTTCGCCACTCAATTCATCGGCAGCACCGACCTAAGGAAGCATTCAACTCATCTCACTGCAGTCAAGCAAAAAGAAGATAAGTCGCTAAAAGACTATCTCGCGGGCTTCAATTCTGAAGCAGTACAAGTCAAAAACCTCTCACAGGATATGCTATTACACACTATGATTGGAGGGCTACGGGACCGAAGATTCCTTTGGTCTGTTGGGGAGGAGCCGCCTCAGTCCGTGGCCGAATTTTTAGATCGAGCGGCGAAGCACATCAACGCTGAGGAACTGGTTAACGCTCACCGACCGACGTCCAGAAATAAAGAACGTCAGGAAAATAGCAATTCGAAAAAGCATAGATCGGAGCGGAGATCGCCGGCTTGGAATGGGCCTGCCCGAGGAGCAAAATAACCAGCACCGCGGTTCGAAAAATACACGCCGCTTAACAAAACCATCGAACAGGTGTACTTAGTAGAAAAAAGCAAGCACACCTTCGAACGGCTTGCGAAGATAAAGACCGACCCCAATAGAAGGTCGAAATCAAGGTACTGTTTATATCATAAAGACCACGGTCACAACACCGTGGATTGCTTTGACTTAAAGCGACAGATAAAGGCCCTCATCCAGCAAGGATTTTTGAAAGACTACATCGCTCAGCGTTCGGACGGCCGGAGGGACGAAGGTCGAGCCGCAGAGCTGACTGAGGAACAGAGTAATAATCCTGTGGAAGAAATCCACATGATCTTCGGAGGGCCGACCACTGGAGATTTCGGAAACTCCCTGCAAAAACTATGTACGGCAAGGAAGAACGTCCCAACCGGAGCCCTCAGTCAACATCACCAGTCGACCTGCAAAGGTCGCAAAGGTGACCTCGCGCGCAATAACGTTTATCGAAGAGGATGCTCGAGGGATCGTACACCCACATGACGACTCCCTTATCGTTTCGATGGTGGTCGCCAACAAAAGACTCCATAGGATGATGGTTGACACAGGGAGCTCGGTTGATATCTTGTACACTTCAGCTTTTGAGAAAATGAAGATCGACCGATCCAGGCTGAGGCCGGTCAAAATAGCATTGACCGGATTTACAGGGGACAGCATTATGCCTGAAGGAGAAATAACTCTGCCAGTTACCGCCTGGGGAAGAACCTAACCAGAAAATAATTATGATTGACTTCCTTGTCGTGAATACCCCATCTGCCTATAACGCCATCATCGGCCGCCCTATCCTGCGAGCTCTCAAAGCCGCCGTTTCCATCTATCACCTAGCAATGAAGTTCGAAACTGACGAAGGAATCGGTGTGGTCAGAGGAGATCAGCAGGAAGCCCGTCGTTGCTACGAGCTTTTCCTACGAGGGAAAAGTAAAAGCGCAGTGTCAACCGTCTCTCACACGTCCTCCTTAGACCCAAGAGAAGAAGAGAAAGAGCGCGGGTCACCCGCCGAAGAGTTGATCGACATTCCCTTGTCGGAGACCGATCCGACCAGGATCATCAAGATCGGATCATGTTTGAAGGACAAGGTACGAGAGAGCTTGAACGCCTTTTTGAAGGAGCATGTAGATGTTTTTCTGTGGTCTTATGAAGAAATGCCCGGAATTTGCCCGGAGATAATGGTCCACCGACTAAACGTCGACCCGACCATCAGACCGGTCCGTCAAAAAAGGCGTACTTTCAACACGAAAAGATACACGATAATCGAAGAAGAAGTACAGAAACTACGCAAGGCGGGATTTGTCCAAGAAATACGTTATCCAGATTGGTTGGCGAATGTCGTCCTCGTCAAAAAGGCCAATGCGAAATGGAGGGTCTGTGTGGATTACACCGACCTGAACAAAGCCTGTCCTAAAGATAGCTTCCTGCTACCAAGGATAGATCAGCTCGTCGACGCAACTGCTGGGCATGAACTCCTCAGCTTTATGGACGCCTACTCTGGGTACAATCAGATCCAGATGTATGCTCCCGATAGGCAAAAGACTGCGTTCGTCACAGATCGGGGGCTCTACTGCTATAAGGTCATGCCCTTCGGGCTCAAGAATGCCGGAGCAACCTACCAATGACTAGTAAACAAAATGTTCGCAGATCAACTTGGCAAGACCATGGAAGTATACGTAGACGACATGCTCGTCAAGAGCAAGCGGTCGGAAGACCATGTCGCCGACCTCTGCACCGCCTTCAAAATATTAAGGAAGTACCGTATGAAGCTCAATCCTAGCAAATGCGCCTTTGGAGTAAGCTCGGGAAAATTCCTCTGCTTCATGGTAAACCAGCGAGGAATTGAGGCTAACCCCGAAAAAATTCAGGCCCTTCTCAACATGAGCTCACCTCGCACAGTGAAGGAAATCCAGCGGCTCACAGGAAGGATCGCGGCACTCAATAGATTCGTTTCAAAGGCTACTGACCGGTGTCTTCCTTTCTTCAAACAATTGCGTAAATGTAAGGAAATGACCTGGACTTCAGAGTGCGAGCAAGCTTTTATCGAGTTGAAAGCCTATCTCAGCTCCCCACCGCTATTGTCCAAACCGACGCATAACGAAGAACTACTTTTATATTTAGCGGTCTCAGGAGCAGCAGTTAGCTCAGCCCTTGTCCGGGACGACGAAGGGACGCAGAGGCCCGTCTATTACACGAGCAAAGCCCTACTCGGCTCGGAAACACGATATCCTCAAATCAAAAAGCTGGCCCTGGCTTTAATCACCTCGGCTCGAAAGTTGAGGCCATACTTTCAAGCACACCCTGATAGTTGTATTAACCGATCAGCCACTACGGTAAATATTGCAAAATCCCCAGACTTCAGGTCGCCTCGTCAAATGGGCCGTCGAATTAGGCGAATTCGATATACGATACCGACCTCGTGCTGCAATCAAAGGACAAGCTGTAGCCGACTTCATCGTTGAATTAACCGAGCCCCACGAAGCTCAGTGTGATAGCAAACTTGTCCATGATCCGGAGGTAAATCATGTCACACCTTTCTGGTTATTGCACGTCGATGGATCCTCCAATTCACAAGGTAGTGGAGCCGGCCTCGTCTTATCCTCACCTGACGGGATTAAAATTCAGTACGCACTTCGATTCGGATTCCAAGCTTCAAATAACGAGGCCGAATATGAAGCCCTCTTAGCCGGTCTTCGTCTCGCCTCAGAAATAGGAATCCGATCGGTAAGAGTGTACAGCGACTCACAACTTGTGGTCGGCCAAGTGACTGCGGAATATCAAGCAAAAGGAGAAAGAATGTCTGCATATCTGAAAAGGGCTCAGGAGCTACTATCGCATTTTGACCATTATGAAATCATTCGAATCCCTAGAGATAAGAACACAAACGCAGATTCCCTCACGAAGCTCGCGTCATCAGCAGACGACGAGCTCGGTAGGATGGTACCCATTGAGTTCCTTCCTCAACGAAGCATATCGTCAAACGAATTCGCAGGGGTTTTTCCAGTATCGGTAACTCCAGATTGGAGAGATCCTATCATCCGGTTTTTACAATCGGGCGAATTACCCGACGATCAAAAAGAAGCTCGGCGCATCCGCTATAGATCAGCCCGATATACGTTGATAGATGAAGTCTTCTACAAGAAGGGATTCTCCCACCCGTGTCTACGCTGTTTAAGACCTGAAGAAGCCTACCACATGCCACGAGAAATCCACTACGGATGTTGCGGGAATCATTCCGGGGCCCGAGCACTTGCGCAGAAATCGATCCGGCAGGGATATTATTGGCCCACCATCCAGCACGACGCCCGAGAGACCGTTAAGAGATGCGATAAATGCCAACGATTCGCCCCAATCCCTCATTTGCCACCTGAGGAGCTCACTCCTATGGCTGGACCCTAGCCGTTTGCTCAATGGGGAGTCGATATCATTGGCCCTCTCCCTACGGGGAAAGGACAAGTAAAATATGCAATCGTTGCCGTCGATTACTTCACGAAGTGGGCAGAAGCAGAACCACTAGCTACCATCACAGAAAAGAAGACGACGGACTTCATTTGGAGGGCGATTGTGTGTCGTTTTGGGATCCCGAATACCATAATCACAGACAATGGGCGACAGTTCGACAATCAAGGATTTCGCGAATTTTGTGGAAGGTTGGGTATTAAAAATGTGTATTCGTCTCCTCACCACCCACAAGCCAACGGCCAGGTTGAAGCGATCAACAAAATTATCAAGAACTATCTTAAAGCGAAGCTCGGGGAGAAAAAGGGGACTTGGGCGGAAGAACTTCCCGAGGTGTTATGGGCCTACCGAACCACAGCTCGGTCCACTACCGGGGAGACCCTCTTTTTTCTCGCATTTGGAGCCGAAGCCATTATGCCAGTGGAAATCGAAATTCCCACAAGCAGAACGAGCCATCATCGGCCCGACCAAAATGAAGATCAGCTGCGAATGAACATAGACCTACTCGACGAAGCAAGAGAAACTTCTCAAGTACGGGTAGCCGCATATCAGCAGAGGGTTTGGCGATACTACAACTCCCGAGTAAAAGAACGACGGTTCCGAGCTGGCGACCTAGTCCTCAAAAAGGTCAGTACCAAAGAGAAAATCGGGCGTCTTCAGCCCCAACTGGGAAGGGCCGTATAGAGTGCTTAGCTCACGTCGTCCCGGTACTTATTGGCTCGAAAGCATGGAGGGTAGACCCCTTTCCCATCCGTGGAACGTTGATCATCTGAAAATCTACTATCCATGAACGAGCAGGGCCTTATACAAAGTATGTATTCCAAAACGATGACTCAATAAAATTGCTTCAAACGCGTTGTGTTGACACCTAACTCACTCATAACCGAAGTAACCTAATTTCGATCGTGAAATCATACGGTTATATTCGATAAAAGCCGCTTGGAACGACAGACCTAACGTTCTGAGCTGGTTACCATACTAGACAGACCTAACGTTCTGAGCTGGTTACCATACTATCTTGGCCTTAGGTCAAGTCGCTTACTCCAATGTAATGATCGGATTCAGTGTTACCGAGCTGACTTGAGTACAAAGGTTGCTAAAGGATATCTCAGATTTATTCATACATAAAATAAATGCTACACACAGATTGCCAAAATGTGCCTCTGAAGGGCTTGTATTAAAGTAAAATTTTCGTACATTCAAATATATATATATATATATATATATATATATATATATATAAGACGCTTTAGTCTTCGGTGGCATTAGATGGACCGGCTCCAGACTGAGCAGCAGACCCTTTGGAAGGTCCTTCCCCCACGACCTCATCCTTGTCTTCGTCATCGTCAACAGGAGTAAGGTCGAGATCGGGAAAATGTTTAAGGACAAGCCGCCTGCAGTCCCGGAAGCCATAATTATACAGCTCCTCAGAGATTGCATTCAGCTTCTCAAACTTAGCTTCTACACCTTTGACATCAGTCAAAGATTTCAGCTGAACCTCCTTCAAGAGTTTGGCTAGGTCCACTTTCTCCTCCTCAGCCGTCTTGAGAGCACCCTCGAGCGATTCGACCTTATTTTCTTCCGACTGAGCCTTGGCCGAAGTCTCTCTCAGCGCCTCCTCGAGAGACTGAACCTGCGCCTGGGACACCTCCAGCTCGGATTGTGCCACCTTCAGCTCGGACTGGGCAGTCTGTAATTCCGACTGGGCCGTCGCCAGCTCAAACAGTTTTCTCTTCAGTTCGACCTTCATGGCTTCAGTCTTAGTCTTCCAGGAGGACGCCGCGACCAGAGCCTTCTGCATCTGGTGAGTTCGCTCGGCCATCTTTTAACGGATCATTATCAATAAGGCCGAATCCTACAAAAGTACGTAACAATGGTTAGTAATGTGACAGCAAAGCGCATAAGTCAAAAAAGAAAAGGCAGTCAGCTCATCCTAAGCCTGCTCTCAATCGCTACTCTCCACCATCTAATCAGGATCTGACGTCGCAAGCGAACTCAAATCCTGGGGAATGCTGTGGTTGACGTTCATGTATGCGTTAACGCCTTCCTTCCAGGTCGCATACTGCTCCGTGATCGGGGGCATGTCGACCTGGTCTTCTCGCAGCTCATTACCACGAGTAGCTATAGTGTGGGCAGCCCGAGGAGCTTGAGGGGGACGCGACGACCCGACTTCAGCAGGGGTGTCAGGCAGGCCCTGCTTCAGTAGATTCGATGGGAGTGCCAGACGAACTAGCACGAGTTGCGAGTCGGCTCGCAGATGGTTCGACCTGGGAATTCGAGGTATTCGGTACATTGACAACTGGAACCTCAGAAACGGGAGATTGGGCAGGTTAAAGGCTCAACCCTTGCCGGGGATGTACCCAGAGGCTGCCCAGACCCGCATACGAACGACTGAGGCAACCGGTGTTGCCTCTGAGTCTCTGTGGCCACCCTTTTGCTCGGGGGCTCCACAGAGCTCTCTCCACGATCAAGAATCCTGGCAGGAATCTTGCAGGTCTTGGAAACCGCCTTCGGTGCCATACCTGTCCAAAATACAGAAAAACATGTCAGGTCGAAAGATGTGTGGAGCAGCGACGTATAAAACATGTGCAACAAGATTGTCCTTACTCACGAGCTGACCTGACTCAAAAACGGAATCTGCAGTGATTAGATTACGAAAATTCCTTTCCTCGAGGGAACAAGCTCGAGCAGCTAGAATCTGCCTCTCTTGCACTGCCGAAAGGGCTACCCTAATGGCCACTGAAGCTACACAGATAAAGAGGTGCACATCAGAATGAGAACTAAAAGCGGAGATAAAGAGCATTAGAGGTTCAAGAAGATCTGGGTGCAGCTCGACCTGGCAGAGCAAAGTCAGCTCGAACCCTGTGCTCCAGAGGGCGAAGCTCATCTGGTGAAGCCTCTCAGTCCCCCGATGCAAAGAACCATTTCCTCTTCCAAGTTCTTGTGGAAGATGGCAGGCCGGTCACTATCGAGCCACCCTGACCCGGGTGAGAAGAGAAGTAATAAAGCCCCTGACCTCCTAGAGACTTAAGGCTATACATGGAAAAGAGCTCGTTCGAGGTCAGTTCTTTATTCCCTACTCTTTGCCACAAGATGTAGCATCCCACCATACACCTCTAGCCATTGGGTTGCAGCTGGCTCGGTGAGAGACCTAAGGTATTAAGAACCTCTCGTACAAAGGGGTGCAGAGGCAACCTTAGCCCGGCCTCTAAATGCATCAGGGAGATGACGGTCTCCCCCCGGCAAGGTCGGCTCGGCCTATCAGCTCGATCCGGGACCCTAAGCCCTACGGATTCAGTAATTCCAAACGTTCTCCTCGCAGCATCCAGTTCTTCCTGGGTAATCTGCGAGACTACGCTATCCAGCTCGAAAGAATCTTTCTGAGCCGTTTCGTTTCCCTCTTCCGGCTCAGGAACATCAGGTCCCTCATCATTCACAAGATCAGCTGTCCTAGAATGGGATTCCCTGGGTTCCATCTCCTGAGGCTCTGTTAGAGGTGGGTCCGACTCGGAATCCCCAAACCTCACCATAGGTATTGCATCAGAATAGGAAGTCTCCGACATATGGAAGATATTATGAAGAAAAGAAGATCTTCTAAGGTTAAAAAGAGCGTACCCCAGACGCTGATATACCGGCCGGATGAGGAGAATCAGAGAAGGAAGAAGAAGAATCCGGGAAGGAAGGGAAGAAAAATCCGAAAAGAAAAAGATTTTTTCGATATTCGCTAAGTTTCGAGTTTTATACCCAAAGGATTCTCTCGCATTTAATGAAATGATTCCGCGTGGCGGCCCTCAGTTAAAGCGTACAAAAGGTAACGCACTACTCTGGACACGTGGCACCCCCCTGTTCGATAATATCCGGTTGAGTGCTGATACGCCGTACAAACAGATGATGGCGCCTTAATTTTTTGAACAGCGCATTAAATGCTGCCTTCCCGCCCGTCGAGATGACTGGCGCTACAGCTGTATAAAGCCAAAGGCATCCGGATCGTCGTATCTTCTTTATTATGCTACTCCCGAGACAGACGAGCTAGACTTCGGAGTGGGGGGACTTCTGTTGTGAGAAGAATACGAGCTGACCTCAGGATAGATCTGGATCAGCCTGTTCAGCTCGAATCTGACCTGAGGGCAGACAGCACGACCCGAAAACAGGTCGTCAAGTCTGACCGACCTAGCCTAGAGAGAAGAGGCGATCCCTCTAAACGACCTCATAAGGCTGACCTCTTTCATTGTAACGAGTTGGTTCCGTTACCGCAATTTTCTTAAGTATGCGCGCAATAAGAGGAAAAGAATCCGGGAAATCTCTAACCAACCCGTCAAAAATCTCCAAAGATCACGGGACAGCTCAGGAAATCTCAGAGATCCGAGATTTCCTCTACGAACATCACGGCTGCAGAAATGGAACGTAATCCTGCAACCTAAGTCTATAAATTGAGGCGTCCTCTTCATTATCAAGGTATGACACAACAACTAATCTCAAGAGAGACGATTGTCCTTTTTAGAATCCAAACTAATTTAGGCATCGGAGGGCTAACGGCTGGATCCCAGCCACCCCTTCTTCTTTTGCTTTCCTTCATGTTCTGCAGGATCTAAGGAGCTTCCGGCTCAGATCCAGGCTGCACACCTACCGGAGATCAGCTGTATTCATTTGCTGACCAGTTGGAGGTCACCTCATCTCGTCTGTTGACTATTTTCGAGCATCAATAGAACGTTCAAAGTGGGGTGTGCATGCATGCTGGTTGGTCCTAGTCTACCAAAGAATTGCGTGTGACCCCAGGGACAGCAATATCTCTGTGACCTGTGGCCTGTGTGGGGTCCACAGAAATGTCTGTGAGAAATCCACTTCGTCCATCTGTTTTTAAAGACTACAATAAGACAGTATTATAAAAATCAGGCATATCCAAAAAATTAGGTAGGACACACCAATAAAACAGTGGGAACAACAACGTCCACGATTGAAACCTTCCTGGATCTGACCATGATGTTTATATGTCATCCAAACCAGTTCATAGAATTATTAGCACTCAGATAAACTGTAAGAACAAATATCGTTCTTACAAAAAGCTTTTGTCATCTCTAGGCGTTCAATCCACACTGTTTAGTGTGTTATGGCCCACATGAGTTTTGGATCAGTCTTATTTTATAATAATATACTATTATGGTCTTTAAAAACAGATGGATAGAGGTGGATTTCTCATGGACATCTCTATGGACCCCACACAGCCACGGGCACGGAGATATCTCAGTGCCTGGGGTCACAGGTAATCCACTCCCGTGTTATAGAGGGATGAGTTGAAACTTACCAACGTAAAACTTTGCGTACGAGTGTTTGGTGCATCATATGGTGGGGCCTATAATGAAAAAATCTCTGGCCCAAAAATCAGGCAGTTCCAATCACAAGGTGAATATGGACCATTTTAACCCTCCATTTTCTCATAAAAGTGGCCCACTTGCAAACTGGAACAACATGATTCATGAGCTCATCGTGGACACCACCTGATGAATGGAATCTCTGCCATCTGCTGAGGAAGCAAGCGGTGTCTCACAGCAGCACCTTTAGCTTTCCTTTCTCCTCTTTATTAATCCTAACCGTCTATTCCAGCCATACTCGCATTCATGGCGCAAATACAAAAATGAGCATGGAAGGCTACTCGCCTTGGGAGCGGATTGCCTGTGTTCTTCACAAATCGAAACTGCCCATCTGTTTTGAAAGACCATAGTGAGGTCAGTATTATAAATATCAGGGAGATAAAAAAAAAAAAACTCAGGTGGACCACACCACAAAAATAGTGGGAACAATAACATCCACCCTTGAAACCTTTTTGGAGATGAACTTGATGTTTATAGTCCATCCAAACCGTTGATAGAATTATTACTATTCAGATAAACTGTATAAAAAAATATCATCCTGATACAAAACTTCTGTAACTGCTAGGCGTTCAATACCCACTGTTTCGTGTGGTATGGCCCACATGAGTTTTGGATCTGACTTATTTCTAAAATCATGACCTAAAGTAGTCTTTCAAAATAGATTGACGGAGTGGGTTTGTCACATTCATACATCTCTATGGGCCTCACACAGCTCCAGATATCTCTGTGCCCGGTGTCACAGGCAATCCGCTCTCTACCGCCTTGCACCTCCATTCAATTCAGTCACCGAAGTCCATACTCGGTTTAGGGATTAGGTATTTACCCGTACGATCGAGATTGAATGCCTACTACTGAAACTTCCCTATCCAGGACTCGCCAGTCAGTGCTGAGTAAGCCCAATGTCGAACTCAAGACATCAGTGCTGAAACGCGCTGTCTACCACTGAGCCATGAGTTGGAACCCATCACGACATCCATGATACCAAAAATCAGTGTGTTTCGTAGCCCATTAGTTGGTGCCATGGAAATGAAAGATAAAAGGTTCAAAAAAAAAAAAAAAAAAAATTATCTGCAAACCCCCATAAAGGAAGGGTCCATTTTTTTAAGACGGGTTAGCTAGTCGGAATTAACAAAACTGGCTAGGGTGGCTAAGTACACGTGATGTCGGGTTAGGATCATCATGCCCATGTGCCACGTTGAGTCACGAAAACAGGCCGCACACCAGCGACTTTTGGCGGAAGCGGATCGGCTGGTGTACCGCACACCAGCGAGCTCGCTGGTGTATTGGCGTCACCAAGTTCTGTGGGCTCCACCATGAGGTTCTTGTTATATCCAAACTATCCGTCCATTTTGCGACATCCTTATAAGGGTTGAACTAAAAAATTAGACAGATCCAAAGATCAACTGTACCACATTGCAGAATGTAGTGGGAGATTGAACGTCTACCATTCATCCCTTCTTGGTGGTCACAGAAGTTTTGGATCAATCTGATATTTGTTTTTACCCTTCATCCAGGTCCATGTGACCTTATGAATAGTTTTGAATGGAAAATAAACATTATGGTGGGCTTTGGGAATATTTTAATGGTGAGAATCATTGTCCCACTTCCTCTTGTGGTGTGGTTCACTTGAGATTTTTATATGACTCATTTTTTGGATGGATGGAGGGTGTAGATATATCAAATACACCATTGTAGGGCTCATAGAACTTTGATTCCTTAGAATTGTTCGTACGATCGACAAAGCTTGAGGACTGGCGCGCAGACAGGTACCCACGCCAGCAAAGTGGCTTGTGTAGGTACACCAGCCAATCCGCTTCCCAATTTGGCACCCATAAGTTGCCGTCCACCCTGTTGAATATCTTCCAACATGTCATGGGTGCGCAACATCCAGCCTGTCCAATAAGTTGGGCCCACCATGAAGGCCACCTTAGGTCATCAGAAAGGCCACAATGGTTCTTTATAGGCGAGTATACATTATTTTCTATGGTGTGGCCCACCTATTAAGTATAGGGCTGAATTTTGCAGAAATTGATCCTCATGTTGGGTTCAACATATTGGACAGGATGGATGTTGAAGACACGTGATAGGTTGGAAGTTATCCACGGAGTGGACTGCAACTTATGGCCATCTAATGCCCACCGGTTGGATGTGAGCCGTCCTTAATGAAAAAGATGGAAAAAAGGTGGCAACCAATTGGATGTGAGCCGTCCTTGATTAAAAAAGATAGAAAAAAAGGTGCCAACCAAACAAGCCACTGGATTTTCTGTACTGTACAAGTGACCAAAGTGGGGAGGCGGCTTGGTGAATCCCCGCATCCACAGAGGTCAGTGAATCCCTTATATGGGGGCCACTATTATGTATTTTTCTTAAATCCACACCGTCCAGTCTATTTTGAAAGCTCATTTTAGGTCATGATCTTAATAATGAAGTAGATCCAAATCTCAGGTGGACCATAATATGGAAATAGTGGTAATCGACCATTAAAAACTTTTCTAACATACAAAAGTTTTGGATCAAGCTGATATTTGTCTTGTCTCTTTATCCAACTCTTCGTAACCTTATCATCAGGTTGGATGTAAAATAAAAGTTTCAGTTGGACCCGTGAAGTTTTTAATAGTGACGATTTAATGACAACTGTTTCTGTGGTATGGTCCACCTAAGATTTACATCTGCTTCATTTTTGGAATCATGTCTTAAATTGAGCTTTCAAAATGGATGGACGGTGTGGATTTAAGGAACATATATCAAATTGGGCACCACAGTCAGGGATCCACCCAAACTGCGCCTCCCAAGGATCGCGTGAGCACAGAAAGCTCCCGCGTTATATCTCTTTATGTTTTTACCGTTTTTATATGTTGACTCTGCCAGGACTCCATCTCTCTTCGATTGTGCTTTCTTCCTAAACATAAGAATAGAAATAACAGAAAAATAAAAACAGAATCGCTAGAAATCACAATTCGTCTGAAATTCATCTCAAGGCCATGCAAATCACAAACTCTCGTCTCTTCTCCTTCGCAATTTTTCTCCTTCTCTTCTCAAATCCCACATCTTCCGATCCCCAAACCAACCTCGTAACGGCGTACTGCGTCTCGTACAATGCAACCGACCCCTCCATCTTCTCTTCCAACCTCAATTCCGTCTTCGCCGAGCTGCGTTCCCAACTCAATTCTTCCCACTTTGCCATGGCTCAGCGCACCCACACCGTCGAAATGGTTTACGCCGCCACCCAGTGCCGGCACTACCTCTCTACCTCTGACTGCCTCTCCTGCTTCTCCACCGCCACCTCCGAGATCCAAACCCGCTGCTTAAACAACACCGGAGCCCTCGTCATCTATGATGGTTGCTTCCTCCGTTACGACAACGTGAGATTCTTCGACCAGTACACGCAGCAGTATACACAGCCCTGGAAAATGGGGTACTGTGGGAATCGCACGGATGATGGTGGTGGTTTCGCTGAGACAGCCAGGGAGTTGTTGAGGGATCTATGCATGGTGACACCGAGGATAGACGGGTTTTCTGCCGCTGTGAAGAGGGAGACGGTGGGTGGTAGAGGTGTGTATGGTGTGGCCCAGTGCTTGTTGACAGTGGGCGAGAATGAGTGTGTGGAATGCCTAAAGGGGGCATATGGGAATATAGAGAAGTGTCCACCAAGTGCTGATGGGCGGGCTGTGGACGGTGGGTGTTTTCTGAGGTTTTCAGACACAGCGTTCTTTGACGATGATCAGATGACAGATCTTGCACCTTTTCTGAAAAGAGGTAAGTTGTCTGAAGAACCTAATGTTGTTCGCCAATGATCTTTGGGTGATGGACCATCTTATGCACAATCGCTGTCCAAAATGTCTTGGTTGATTTGAAGGGAAAACAAATGCAGGGGAAATTTCACAAACCATCCCATTTATTCTCTCTTTTTACCTGTATGTGCATGTCTTGATTGATTTTAATGGCTGAGGTGGAACGATTTCAAGAAACTCCAGCAATAAAGCAGCTGAAACTGGAGGTAGCGTTGGAGCAGCTGCCTTTATCCTGATAATCATCGTCCTGTTCGCAATGCTTCGACGTTGTTAAAGGACTGATAACACTCGAAATAGTAAGAAATGAGCTGCATTTGCATCACTTCTCTTTACCTCTTCTTCTCTCCCTTGTCGACTCCTTGAGCCAATTCTCATTTACTGTTTCAATCTTGAAGAAATCTACAGAGCATGGGAAGTCCCAAAGAGTCCAACCAAAACAAGGCAACTCCCAAAACTAGGAAAGATAACCTACCTTTCCCAATCCTATCTCTAACAGTACTATTAGCGGGGATGCATCAATATCCCCATTCTTACATACCCGAAATGGTTCAAACGGTTGTTTCGAATGCTTTAGTGTCATCATCATCAAATTAAATGCCACAAACAATGAACAGAATTTTCATAGATACACACTCGGCCTCTATAATACATTTGATTTGCTATTGTTCATCACTTCATTTCTCATTCTGACTGCATCAAATTTCAAAGTTTTCTTTAACAAGCGAAATGTAAGCACAAACTCCTACACCCATGGTTTTGTAGGAAGAATACTAGGGGCAACAGAACTGCGTTTTGCAGTGAATTTTGATTACAGAGATCTCAAATCCGCGACTGAAAATTTCAGTGAAGGAAATAAACTGGGACAAGGGGGTTTTGGAGATGTATACAGGGTAAGGTTCTTCTATTCAATGGTTCCATATTTGTTAGAATGATAGAATGTAAGACATGGAGGAGGTACAATAGCAATTTCTTTTTCCTCATGAAAGAGGTAGAGAACTTCATTCCATCTTCTCTGAAAAGAACCAGGTACTTCCATCCATGGCAGGGTGTTATGAAGAATGGGGAAACAGTAGCTGTCAAGAAACTAATGATACATGAATCTGGCAGAGAGGAGGCAGATTTTGAGAGCGAAGTGAAGCTTATAAGCAATCTTCATCACCGGAATCTTGTTCGTTTGCTCGGATGTTGCAGTAATGGCCCTGAACTGCTGCTTGTTTATGAATACATGGCGAATAGTAGCCTTGACAAATTCCTATATGGTATTATCATCTTTCCAACCTCACTAAAACATTGATTGTGTGATTATTGATTTTTATTGTGTTTTTAGCTGTTTGTTTTCTGGTAAGAGAGGAGTTTCTTATTATGAGCATGATCAATATTTCCTGCCAAACTCTTCTTCTGTATAAATGGTTTCGGTTTAGGCCTGATGACCTATGGTTTTAACTGAGGATGTGATCCTTGATAGAGTGGAATTTTGGTACATGATCTGTGTAGCCAATGCCATTAGTTGGGATAAGGCTTATATGATGATGGTAGTAGTGGTGGTGTTTTTTTTTTTTTTTTAGGCACCGTTTGGCAGACCAAATCCCAAGTTGCTTCCATTCAGAGAAAACATGGGGGAGTTCCTTGGTATTCCAAAATGCTCCCTTAACAATAAGCTTCATTTCTAGGCACATGCAGCTTACTTGTCTCCAGAAACTGATGTAGAGATAGGTCACATTGCTTTTGATAATGATATGTGACGATTTGGTGGCAACGATACATGGCATTTCTGAGGATTGAGAATTTGATACGTGCATCTGTAAAAGGTTCAAAGCTTCAATTGCTGGATCCTTCACAAGGCATTTGCAACAAATCTTTTCTGGTCATTGATGGAGAAAATTAATGCATTGGTATTTCCACAGCTCGTGCATCGGCTCTAATTAATGGAGCATTAGCAGGTTTCAAATGGGCATATGAAGAGGAGAAAATGAATGCATTGCATCATCTCTGAAGCTCTCATCTCAATTCTAATCAGCGGAAGGCCTAGAGGGTCTCTTCTTGATGCCCAGCAGTCTTTGTTGGGTTGATCAATTCTCTCATTCCCTTTCCAGTCTGTTGGTAGTGGCAATGTGGTTGTTTTGAGATGCTTCATTAAAGGACTTTCGAGGGGCTTTTGTCAAACAAGGCAGTTATGAGGGATACACCCCCTTTGTATATCTGACTGAATCATGTTCATCATTTCCTCTCTTCTTTCTTTCTGAAGCTGATGAATGCATCCTATGACTATAACTTGTAAATGACAATATTCAACATGCCCACTCTGTGACAGCGGTGCCATAGCAGTAAAGAACAATTACAACATCTTACGTGACAGAACACCCCACCCATGGCCAATATCAAATAAAACACTATTTCTAGTTTATGCTGCTGGATGTTTATGATTAAATTTCACAGTATTTCATTATTAATCAGTTCTGATTTTGTGCAAAATATCATGAAATTTTCATGTTATTTAATGCAATCAAACTCACCTGTAGTGTTTGCCATATCTCCTCTCTGTTCTTTGGCAAGGTCTTGCTATCTCTTTTCCAGTAAGCACTGCATTAGAATCTTCACTGCACCAAACTAAACAACAAAGAAAGGTATATGTGTTGGTTTCCCATTGTGAATGTAGCAGTGAAATGTCCTTTTATTCCTTGCAGGAGATAGGCGTGGAACCCTGAACTGGAAACAGCGATTCGATATAATTATCGGCATGGCTCGTGGCCTTGCATATATGCATGAGGAATTCCATGTTTGTATTATACACCGAGACATAAAACCCAGTAATATACTTCTTGATGATGACTTCCAGCCTAGAATTGCAGATTTTGGGTTGGCAAGGCTTCTGCCGAACAACTGGAGCCATCTCAGCACCAGAGTTGCCGGAACCCTGTAAGTCCAAAGTAATCACAATGGTGAAATTGTCTTTGTATCTGTTTTCTTCTCATTTTCCTTGAAAGAATTGAAAAATATATGCACACAAGCAATCCTTCTCAAGTTGATGGAAAAAGTTGTAGGATGTCTCTGTAATCTAGCTTTGTGGAACACCCATATGAATCAATATCATGAATTTAACAATCTGAATTGAGTACCTAATTCCCCTGCTATCATTGTCATTGTTGAAGGCTTGAAGAACTTAGTTCCTCCACCTCTTCTTTCTTTTGGGGTATTCTCAAGATCGGGAAGATGTGCAAAACATGAGGGAGGCTTGGGGATTAAACTTCCATATATATGGCCTCTTAAAAACTCTAAATTCATCAAAGTCTTCACACTTTCAAAGGGTTCACAATTGCTATGTTAGCATTTTACCATGTGATGAAAATGGAAAGTGTGCAAGCCATATCAAGTAAAATTCGATCACATCATAAGTGGGCCCCAACTGCATGCTCATCACCTAAGATCCAATGATTGTTCAATCTGGTTTGATCAAGGCTGTTGATCTCTGATAGCCCATTAAACAGAAAATAATGCAGCTTCTTGTCATCTCACTGACGATGATTAGATGGGTCCATTCACCCAATGGTAGGGAGATTTTAGTATTTTGACTTTTTATTTCATCTCAAGAGCTACATATAATCTCATCTGACAGGGGGTACACAGCACCTGAATATGCAATCCATGGGCAGTTATCCAAGAAGGCCGACACATACAGCTTTGGGGTGGTGCTGCTGGAAATTGTTAGTGGTCGGAGGAGTAATGACATAAAGATTGAACCCGTCACTCAGTATCTTCTTGAATGGGTAATTATTTTCAGAAATCTTGTACATTTTTGTTCTTTGCTGACCGCAAATAGCTGGAACAAGGCTTTGATGATGATGGCAACGACGATTATGATTTTACATTTTGTTCTTCATGCTGCGTTGCTCTGTGTAAAACAGGCTAAACCTTCGATGTACAGACCGAAGGCAAGAAGCAGCTACTAAGAAATAAAATGGATATAGTTATAGATGAGACAATATAATGATTGAAAGTAAAATGTGCTTAACATTTATCCAATTGGACACCTTATCATAGGCATGGATTGCACGATTGCTTATGCGTTTTACCATGCAAACATGCATGAGCAAGTGAACTCTCTCAAGTGGCAACATGGCACACAAGGGTCAAGATCCTTACCATCTCTCAGCTGGGTTCCCGTTTCATAGATTTCTCTGCCAAAAATAGGTTGATCTGCTCATTAGTTCGCCGAGGATAAAGTACAAAGGAAAATACAGTTGAAAGAAATTAATCATCATTCCATACTCAATGTAAACATGTGGCTTTCTTGATGAGTAGACCAGCCTAATTTTTGGGCCAGGGCATGTCTAGGTGGCCACACGTAATGGATGTCCCAGATCAGGAACACATATCCAGTTTGGAACATATGCAAATTAAGATTATTTTTCTTGCATGGTTTTATCAGGCATGGAGGCTTTACGAGGAGGATTCGTTGATGGAGTTGATGGACAAGAGCTTAGATCTGAACGAATGCAGAACAGATGAAGTGAAGAAAGTTATAGAGATAGGTCTCATGTGCACCCAGGCACCTGCTTCTAGGCCAACCATGTCCCAGGTTGTAGTTTTGCTCCTTAGCCAAAGTGGTCCGGGTCTTATTTTGACCAGACCTGCTTTCATAGGTGCCCCTGATAGAATTCATCATAGAGCCCTTAAAGACACGTCCACCTCTACTGGGTCGTCCATGTCCAATGCCACACTGTCAATCACCCAAATCTCAGGCCGTTGATGTGTCAGCCTTCCATTTGACCGAATGTAAAAATTCAGATAAATGAAATGGAGGTCTTTGGAGCAAGGACCACTAGTACCATTGATTTGGCTAAGCCCATCGACTTTCTACGCCATACCCTGTGATTTTTTATTTACTTGTTTTATTAGCAAGGAATTAGTAAGCTTGTAGACTTGGGTCAGTGAGACTAGGGCTTAGAACTCCTAAATCTTTGTCAGCTGTTTGGATGACTGTTTGGATGATGGATAAATCTCGATAAATCTCGAAAATCAGAACCAAAAGTTCTAATACCATTTTTTCTTCTATACCAGTTTTTTTAGGAGGAAAAGAAATTAAAAGAAAAAACATGAAAATTGTAATGATTATTTCTATTGGTATTATTGCGAAATGGATTTCTTTTTTCTTAGATATGTTTGTTTTCTCACAGGAAATTTTTTATTCATTATACAATAATCATCTCATATTTTACGTTAAAGAATTGAATTGGAAAATGTTTAGTGATTACTTCATGGAAATCACATTTTTTTTTTTCTTTTGGCTAAACCACGACATGGAAAGCTGTTGGAACCAATACGGAAAACAAACTCGAATAATATTAAAGAATGCAAAGAATTTGGGTGTGCACAGGCGCACATGCCCGATTAAAGCCTTCAGGGCTGGGTTTGTACACGCATATGGGCTTGGCCATAACTTACAACATTCACGAAGGGCCTAGGAGAGGGATCTTATATATACACAACTCAAGTCCCATTCCCATCTGATGTGGGACTCTTTTCGTGCAAAAAGAAATTGAAGATCTAAAAACAACATAGGGACAAGAAGGAAGAAGACAAAAACAACCTTTTTTTTTTTGTGTTTCCTTTACAATTTTACTTTTTTTTTTTATGAAATATATTATATAATACCCCACTAATTTCAAAAAAAAAAAAAAAAAAAAGGGCATAGCAAAGTGCTATTATACATAAATGAAAGTGACTAATTGTTTTGAACCCTACTCAATGAAACATGTTTGTTCTAAAAAAAAAAAGTGAACTAGGTCTTGAATTAAATTTCGTTAGTATTGATAGTACATAAGACACATATAGTAGTTAAGAGATTTAATGGTATTTAGAGGTGTACTTTGTGGCGATGTGCAATATTTTGGTTTCATGAGTGATATAAAGAATTAACTTAATTTGGTGAGTTCATCAATGGTGTCTTTGTAACAAATATCACCCTACCTTATAGGCTATAAACTAATTAAGGCTAGAAACTAGACTTAACATGTTATGAAGAATAACATTTCTTACATCGTAGAGAGGGACTCGAAGAAATAATTTCTCCTTAATTTTGTAATGCATTTCAACCATGAATCACATGGAAACTTATTTTTTCCATTTACCCCAATTGTTTAGATCTCCAATTCTTAAGTTGGGATATTATTTATATTAACTCATTTTTGCATAGGCTCAAGTCTCATCTCCCTCGATGTTTTTCAAACTTTTTTCCTAAATAGGTCTTTGGTTAAAAGATCTGCTATATTCTCATTGGATCTTATAAGGTCTAGAGTTATGGCATCGTTTTTTAATATTTATCTCATACAACCATGCTTTAGATGGATTTGTTTAGATTTTCTATTATAACACTTGTTATTAACTCTTTCCATAGGTCTTAAGATATTACAGTGAATGAATGTTGGTGGAATTGGTTTTACCATAAAGATATATCGATCAACAATTTTTTTAATTCATTCTGTTTTTTCACAAGCTATTGCTAAAGCAACCCGTTTGGATTCCATAGTTGAATGAGCTAAAAAAGTCTTTTTTTTTATTATTTTTTTTATTTCTACGAAACAACTCCACTTGCTATGGTGAAGAGAAAGCCACTTATAGATTTGGAATCAACAGTTCCTGAATTTCAATCTGCATCACCGTAACCTTCAACTATAGTTGTAAATCTTTGGTAATGAATTCCAAGATCCCACATCATTTAAGATACTTTGGAACCCTGTCAACTGCATTCCAATGCATGTAACTCAAATTATTGAAATATGTACTTAGCATGCTTACTATGGAGGCAATGTTTGGTCTAGTGCAATTCATAACATAGGATAGACTGTCAATGACAATAACATGTTCGCGAGATACTTCTTCACCTGAATTTTTAACTAGTTGTATGCTACAGTTGAAATGTGCACGCATAGATTTAAAATCATAATAATGATATTTCCTTAAAATATTCTCTATATAGTGGGATTGGGTTAAAGATATACCACTCATTTTGAATTATTCAATGCCTAAAATTACATATGCCTCTTTACATCATTTATGATTTCTACGTTAGAACCAAATATCAATAAATCGTCTACATATGAGCATACCTTAACCGTGAAATCATTAGATACCTTTAAATAAAAACATCTTTCTCCATCATTGAACATAAACCAATCAGTTATTATGACTTACTCAAAATTTTTATGCTACTTCTTAGGGGCTTATTTAAGTCCATATAAGGATTGTAAAAAATTACACTTTATTGTCTTCACTTCATTGAATAAACCCTTCTTCTTATTCCATATGTATTTCTTCTTTCAGTTCATTGTTTACAAAGGTAGTTTTTACGTCCATTTGGTAAATTAGAAGGTTATTGATTTAAGCAATGTCAATCAAGATTCGAATTGAAGTCATTTTTATATAGGGGAGTATGTATCAAATTAATTTATAATTTCCTTTCAACTAAAGCCTCTGGCCACTAGCTTGGCTTTACATTTCTTGATTAAGCCCTTAACTTTTCATTTTTTTAATATCCATTTAAAAACTAAAGTTTTTTACCCCAAGAGGTAGATCTACTAACTTTTACGTTTTGTTAGTCCCAATGGACTCTATCTCATTTGTGATCGCTTCTTTCTAAAAGATAACATCATGTGAGGACATAACCTCTTTGAATGTTACAAGGTCACCTTCTACATGGGCTAAAAACATATGAAAGTTAATGATCTAAACTAACCCAAGTACAGGTTCACGAAGTAATATAGTATTTGGTAAAATCGAGGTCGATCCACATGGACTATTTTGGTTAAAAACACTTCTAGAGCTAAAGTAAAAAAATCTGGATTTTTTTTTCCGTTAGGGAAAATCTGAAATTGCGAAAATACAATCAATAACGAACAACTAAGGCACTAGGGATCCACTTTTAACCAATCCTTACTATTAATTCGTCTATTCAACTTGATAATTCAATTAGAATTGAATAAGGATTCGTTCTAATCGAAAGATAGATCAGTTCAACCAATTAATAACATCCAAAGAAGGCATAAATCTCAATTGATCGATTTTTCATGAAGAACTAAGTCATTGATCACAAGGAATTTCAAGTATTTATTGTACTCGGATTTAACAATAGATCAAGGGATTTTACCGATCAAAACTTTCACCAATTTTAAGAATTCAATAAAAACAATTTCACTTCATCAATCAAATTATAATCCTTAAATTAAAAACGAATTAATTATAAGAACCTATTAAAATGTTCACCTATTAACCTTAGCTAAGAGATTAGCCAAGTATGGCTAATAAAAACATGAAAAATAAACTACATTAGAAAAGAAAAGAGAAGAAGAACACAAAGAACTCCCTTATCCCCCCCGCCCCCTCTCTCTCCTTCCTTAATTCACCCCAATTCGAGCTTAGAATGTCTTAAACAATAATTTCCACCTACTTAGCACCGACTTTAGAAACAAATCGCGCACTTATGCACTTTCGCGCGAGTTGTCATTGATACTTCGATCAATCGAAGGGTCTTTAATCGATCGAAACTTCATCTTCGATCAAATCGGAAGTGTCCAAAAATGTCTAGCAGGCAAATCCATAAATTTGTGATTTTCTCGATCGGTTGAATAGATCTATCAATCGATCGAACATATCAAAAAGTGTCCAACGAGTTTTTGGCGTAGCCAGGGCGGGTGAGACCGAGCACCGTCTCTCTTACGGAGGATAGCTGATCCGAATCCACAAATCTATTGGGACTCCTCAACCAGTCTTTGTCGAATTCACGAGTTTATCTTTAAATCCACAAAGAAGAACAGAGTAAAAACTCAATTTTTATTAAGAAATAATCAAAAGCTATCACAAAACGAGTTTAAGAGAGCTATTTATAATGAAACTAAACCCTAAAATTCTATCTTGTGCATTGAGAAAAGAATCCTAGAACAATTAGGAAAGATCACAAAAAAAAATCAAGAAGAAATCGCAAAATTGCGGAGGCTTCTAAGCGTCTGTCAATTGGTCAGGGGGCTCCGACCGATCGGAGTTGGGTGGCGACCGGTCGGCGAGAACTCCAAACAGTCCAGCGTGCTGGACTAGCTTCCATTCAAAATTGGACCAGTCGGACGACCGATCTGGATCTTGCACTACTGGTTGCCCGACCAATCGTTAGATGACAATTTCTTGGAGTTTTGCCCATTCTTCTTCCGGTCCATCTCCTTCATAAACATGCTCGATCCTCGCCCTCGATCATGGAATTCTCTCCCTACATCAGTTTTTCCAAAGTGTAGAATTTCTTAGATCGATCGAAACATCAATCGAAGATCAATCGATGGACTATTGATCGAATCAGAGATTGATCGAAAATTTCCTGTCTTCTTCACTTGACTTCAAAGCTCTTGATCATCAATCTTCCATAAAAAAAATTGTTGATTCTTTTGTTCTACAAATTGTGAATTCTTCCAACTTTAACTCTTGATCTTCATCTCGCTTTAGGCTCTAAAACTCCATAAATGGTTCGGATTATCTTGGACTTCCATCAATTTCCTGCACATTTACAAATCATCTAATAAGGGGAATTTACCAGTCATATACAAGGGAAGGGGTTGCAAAATTAAGGAAATCATGCAATATTAAGCAGTTATCATACCCCAAAGATTTCAAAAATCTAAAAACAAAATTATTTAGAAGAATAAATTTTGTAGATCCATGTATCTTTAACTAATCTCAACATTCAAATGCCAAGGCACAAAATTTTATGGTAAATATCAATCTAAATTCCAACACACTCAACAGAGAACGAAATTCATAAGTTCGTATCATTAATTATCCAGTGAAAAAGTGTTAAACATTAAGTACCATGGTGCTCAACGAATTCTAAACCTAACACCAATAGGGGTTCAGCTTTCTCCAGTAATGATAACTCTAACAATCACTAAAAGCCATTAGATCAACTAAAGACACTAAATCAAAACCTCACTCACATTTTTTTTTTCACATCGATGGCTTTCACACTATTTTGTTCTTCTTTTCCATTTTGTTTTTTGGTTTGTACTTTTCTTTTTTCAATTAGTCTCATTCCTTTTTTTTTTTTTTTTTTTTTCAAACAATAGGTAGCCCTTTTCAATGTACTTAGAAATTTTCTTCTTTTTATTCAAAGTTTAGCAGGCTTGGTTCCTAGTATTTTAAGTAATCATCAAGTTAACACTTCAATATCGAACTTAGACCTTAGCAGTGTAAGCTTAATGTGAATTTTGAAATTCATGATTTATCAATGTTTACAATAGTCCATTAGAAAAGTACTAAAAATAACTCATTTTTTTATTTTTACAAATATACTAGTTTCTAGACTTTAAATTCACATCACTAAGTGCCCTATCATTCCTATGTCAGACTACTTTGAAATTTCATGAATGCAATGTAGGCTTAATATGAATTGTGAAATTTAGGATTCATCAATGTTTATAAAAGTCCATCAGAAAATTACTGAAAATAAATCATTTTTTTATCTATACAAATATACTAGTTTCTAAACTTTAAATTCACATCACTAAGTGCCTTATCATTCCTATATTCAGACTACTTCGAAATTTGATGAATATACAAAATTCATACTCCTAAAAAATAATTCAAAAATTTCAAGCTAAAAAAAAAAAAAAGAATCAGTAATTGAAATTTTTTCATAGGAAATCCACCCCCCAACCTAAATGATACATTGTCTTCAATGTTGAAAAATGAATGCATAAAACAACTGGAAAGTAATGAGTAAATGGAGGGAAGTACTTGAGAGGATGAATAATCGAAATTGCTAGAACTTTCTAAGTTGGCAAGACAACAAAAACAAAAGAAAAATACCAAAAATAAAATAATCTACTAATGCAAGGAAAAGGGTCTCCATTAGACTAGGAGATCTATACTGATAAACATGATCTTCCATAGGCATGGACACTTCCTTTGGAGTAAACTTCTGAACAAATGGCTTCAAACAACGTCCATTTACTTTAAAAACATTTTTATTTGAAGGATTCTCAATCTCAACAATCCCCTAAGGAAAAACAGTTTTAACAATGAAAGGGACAGTCCATCGCGATCTCAACTTACCCAGAAATGTTTGTAATCTAGAATTTGCACAAAGAACTTTCTGATTTGGTTCAAATGCTTTACAAAAGATATTCTTATCATGGAATACCTTTATCCATTTTTTGTAAATTCTAGCATTGTAATATACTTCATTCATGATCTCCTCCAACTCATTAAGTTGGAGTTTATGAAATGAGCTGGCCTTGTCAAAGTTAAAGTTAAATTTCTTTATAACCCAATATGCTCTATGTTCCAACTCCATAGGCAAATAACAAGCTTTTCTATAGACCAGTCTATAAGGAGACATTTCAATATCGGTTTTATAAGTCGTACGGTAAGCCCACAATGCATTAGTTAGTCAAAGAAACCAATCCTTATGTTTTGGATATACTATTTTTTTCAGAATATGTTTAATTTCCATATTTAAAACTTCACCTTGACCACTTGTTTGTGGGTGATAGAGAATACTCACCTTATGTATAATAACATATTTCTTCTTTGAGCCTTTAAAAGGTCTATTACAAAAGTGAGAACCTCCATCACTTCTAATGGATCTAAGTTTTCCAAATCTCGACAAAATATTTTCTTTTGAAAATTGTAGAATTGTCTTGTAATCATTGCTTCTATATGGAATTGCCTCCACCCATTTGGAAACATAATTCATAGCAATAAGATGTGAAAATATCCAAATGATGAGGGGAATTGTCCCAAGAAATCAATGCCCTAATAATAAAAAACTTCAACAATCAAAATCGAATTCAAAGGCAGATATTCCACTTAGCTTTTAACAACACTCACACGCTTTGCAAAACATGTGTCCTCGAATAGTAATGGCCAGTAGAAACCACATTATAGAATTTTCGCAGTGGTCTTCTTATCATAAAAATATTCACCACATGCAAGTGAATGACAAAAGGAGAGAACACTAGATTGCTCATGGTCATGAATACATTTCCTTATGATTTGATCTAGGTAATATTTAAATAAATATGAATCATCCCAGAAAAAGTTGCATACCTCGGTGGATTTTTTTTTCTCATCTTGTGGAGTCTAATGAGTAGGGATTTTACCTAACAAAAGATAATTGACGATGTCAGCACAAACAATTCATCATGGAAAGTGTCTTTCATAGGTGTCATCTCCATGGAATCGGAAAGTACAAGGTGAGACAAGTGATCAGCCACTCCGTTCTCTACTCCTTTTTTGTCACGTATTTCAATGTCAAATTCTTAGAGTAGACTGATTTATCTAAGCAAATGAGGCTTAACATCTTTCTTAGAAAGAAGATACTTAAGGGTTGAATGATCGGATCGGTGAAGATTACGATTTGGATCCACTCAAATAGGTCCTAAACTTGTCAAATGCAAAGATTACGACAAACAGTTCCTTTTTCGTAGTGGAGCAATTAACTTAGGCACTGTTTAGAGTTGTACTTGCATAGTATATCACATAGGGCTTCTTGTCTTCTTGTTTTCCCCAATATCACCCCAACAACATAGTCACTGACATCACACACGATTTCAAAAGGCATACACCAATCAGGGTGGTAGCATGATTGGTGCAGTTGTTAACATACCCTTAAGCTTTGTGAAAGTTTCTTAGCAAGCTCAACACGAATGGGGTGTCCTTTTGAAGGAGATTACATAATGGACGAGAGATATGACTGAAATCTTTTATGAATCTCTTGTAAAATCCTTTGTGACCTAGAAAAGATGGGATTTCACATATGCTTTTGGGGGCCGCCAAATCAACAATCAAATTAATTTTTTCCTTGTCCACTTCAATTCCATTGGAAGAGATGATATGTCCAAGAACAATTTCTTTTTAAACCATGAAGTTACACTTCTCCCAATCGAGAACAAAGTTCTTTTCCTCACACCTTGTCAAGACCAACCATAAGTGATTTAAACACTCATCGAACAAATAACCAAAAATAAAAAATCAATCATGAAGACTTCTAGAAAATGCCCAACTATGTCAGAAAAAATACTGAGCATGCATCTCTAAAAAGTTATAGGAGCATACAAAAATTGAATGGCATCCTTTTGTATGAAAAGGTACCAAAAGAACACGTGAATGTAGTCTTCTCCTGATCCTCTGGAGAAATTTCTATTTGGCTGTATCCAGATTAACAATTAAGGAAGCAATAGTAGGAATGATTGGACCTCTCTAAAATTTGATCAATGAATGATAAGAGAAAGTGGTCCTTCCTAGTGAATGTGTTTAGCTTCCTATAGTCAATGCACATTCTCCAACTAGTAGCAACTCTAGTCGGTACTAATTTATTGTTACATTCATGACTATGGTAATCCTAGATTTCTTAAGAATCACTTGAGTTGGACTCACCCATTAGCTATCTGAAATAGGGTAAATGATACCAACATCCAATAACTTAATCATCTTAGCTTTAACCAGATCTTTCATGTTCAGATTTAATCGACGTTATGGTTGTCTAGAAGATTTAGCATTATCTTTAAGGTATATCTTATTAGTACAAATCAAGGGGTCAATTACCTTGATATCTGTAATTGTCCATCCTACGACACTCGTGTTCTCTGAGAGTATAAATCAGTTTACTCTCTTTGCCTTTATTAATATTAAGGTGGGAAGAAATCACCACTGAAAAAGTGTCATTTTGACCCAAATATACATATTTTAGCTCAGATGGCAAAGGTTTCAGGTCAAGCTTTAGTGCTTTAGTACTAGATGGTAAAAGCTTAAAATCATATAGGGAAGATTTTCAAAACAAGGCCTCTATTTGTTAGTCTCAAGCACCGGAGTGGAATCCAGCATTCACCATGTTTAGAATCATATTATCATTCAAATTAGTAAAGTGAGCCAAGCATGCTTCTAAAGGATTAGAATGGTTGGTTAGGAGGAGCTCATCCTCTATGAGTGTATCAATCAAGTTAAGCTTGTGGACTCATCATCATCCCCTTGTTGTTTACACATGTTAAAAACATTCAGCTCCAACATCATATTGCCAAAAGAGAGTTTCATGACCCCATTCTAATAATTGATCATGGCATTTGAAGTTGCTACGAATGGATGTCTAAGGATCATAGAAATTTGAGTGGTGGCGTTCATAATGGGTTGGGTGTCCAAGACAAGAAAATCTACTAGGAAGTAGAATATATCAACTTGTACCAACACATCCTCAGCTACCCCTTTCGGTATCGTCAAAGAGCAATCAACAAGTTGTAAAGTTGTCTTGGTGGGTTTTAATTCACCAAGCCCCAATTGCTTATACACCGAGTAGGGTATGAGATTAAAATTCGCCCTCAAGTCTAAAAGGGTTTGTTCAATCCAGAAATTTCTTATGATGCATGAGATAGTAAAACTACCAAAATCCTTGTATTTTGGGGGAGTGTTTTGTTTAACGATAGCACTCACTTATTTCGTCGAAAATGTCTTCTTTTATATGTTAAGTTTTCACTTCAATGTATAAAGGTCTTTGAGAAATGTGGTGTATGATGGTATTTGTTTAATGATATCCAATAAGGATATGTTGATTTTCACTTGTTTGAAAATATACGACCCTAGTCCTTAATATCACTTCACCGTCACACAAGTGTGTTGACCGGTCCGACTTGTAAACCGTAGAATCCGAACATACAAATAGGCATAAGGACAGCCAATGCCTGTTACACTCAAAACTTGTGCCATATCTACCACACCGCTGCCATGAGCATGAAGGTGCCAACCACGCACCAATCTAATGCTCCATTAGTAAGATGCGACTCGTTGAATCCACGGCCCCAATTGCATACCTTATTAAATAAGCAACTTAAATGGGCCTATGCTCAAAAGGTCAAAGCCCAAGACCATGATTTTAAGACCCTTTAAGCCTATAGCCCAAGGATAAGAGTTACAAGACAAAATAAGGCCACAGTACACACTAAAAGACAAGAGAAGCTATATTTTCTAACCCTTATGGTTACTCATAATGAGAGGAGCCCATGCTTGTTGCTACCTCATCTCACATGCAACCAATGCATGCTATTAGAATGGCCATGTCACTATTTTCCACCAATCATAGTCCATTTGTATCCACATTACATGCCATCTCGTTATCCACCTCTCTAAGGGCTAATGCATATCATGACACCATCCTACTTGGCCAATGCATGTGCTAGGCCCTTCCACATCACCAATACACCTTAAAACGCTAAGCACCAGTAGAAATTTGTAGAATTGTTACCTACACTTTCCACTATCGAAGCTACCTCACCAATCTACTTCATTTTGCACCAATGACATTTGCACAAGATGCCACATCATTCCCTTTTTCTCTATATAAGAGAGAGGTTTCTCTAGCATTTCCCCCCTTACAACACTAAGAAAATTTAATTTTGGGAGAGAGAGAGAGAGAGAGGAGAGAGAGGAGTGGAGCCAAGGTGTGGCCCACCATCAAGCCTAGAGGGAGTGGACCACCCCATCATCAACCTAAAACCATCCAAGGCCTCCAAGCTCAACCATCAATCCGGAGTCCAAGAGGTGGCGTCATACTTCTTTTGTATCTTAGTTTTTCTGAAAATTTTCCTAGTACCTGAAAGCCTGCAAGTAGGCCTCTTTGACACCTCATGGTGGGCCCCAAGATCTATAGATAAGGGTCCCACCATGGGGATGTTTAGAAAACATCTCAGAGGACTGGGATATCCCATTAATTCATTAGAAACGGACCCCAAGTGTTTGGGAAGTGGTCCCAAAGTTGGGACAGACCCCATTTTTGGAACTGTATGTCTGATTTTTTAGTGGTTTAGACCAACTTTGGGCCTCCTTGGTGGGCCCCATGTTCAAGATATGTGGGGCCACCACTTAGAATTTCTAAAATATAAGTATGGCCTAGAAGAATGTCCTTTTACCTTGTCCAAAGTGGGCCCTACGTGATGGAAAATCAGATCCCAAAATGAGGTAATCTGAAGTTGTGCAGAAAGTCCAGTAGAAATTTCCAAGTAGCCATGTGAGTTTTGTAGTCCTCATATGAGACCAAGGGAGTGGTATCCTGATGAGGACACAAGACCCTTCCAAGTTTATCAACGAAGAAAGCGCACGCCACAAGCATCTTCCTTGTGGCTTGACGGCCATTGAAGGAGCATTGAAGACCTTACATATGTAGTGTGGGACATTTAAGAAGGCCCCACCATATATGGGAAGACATGTGTAGGAGGAATAAGAAAAACAGAAAAGACAGATTCCCGACGGTTTTCCCAACGCTTCTGAGTCGTCGGCAGGAAAAGCAGAAATTCCAGATTCTTGACAGTTTTCCAACGCTTCTGGGCCGTCAGGGAAAATCGACGTTTTTGGACTGTTGGGCGCCCGACCAGGTGTCACCGGGCACCCGAAATTCTCCCGACGGTTTTCCCGATGCTTATGGGCTATCGGGAAAATTGATATTTTTGGACCGTCGGGTACTCAATCAAGTGTCACTGGGCGCCCGAAATTCTCCTACGTAGCTGTTTTCGTCGCTGAACTTTTTTAACTTCCACCGGGCGCCCGACCATCGCAAGAAGTATTTTTTTTGTTTTTTTTTACTTAAGTTTTAAGGATATTTTGGTAATTTTCTTCTTTCTTAGTGTCTATTTAAGTGGGTTAAGCACTAAACACGAATTTAGTTGATTGATTAATGAAAAAAGCCTTTGTGGTGCCTCCTTCATCTCTCTCTCTTTCTCTCATGAAACTTCATCTTCTTCTCCAATCTTCTTCTTCCCTTTTCTTCTTATGCCCCTCCAATCTTCTTCTAAGGTGAACTTATTATCCTTCTTTCTCTATTTCCATTCTCTCATAATCTTCAAATCCTAGAATTGAGAATTGATTCAAAACCCTAAATTCTTAAGTTTTCAAATTCCTAATCCGAGAAAACCCTTGATTCCTCGTACTAGTGATTCACATTGGATAGTTGGGTTATGGCCATGCAAGATCGGGAGGTTCCATCCCTTGTCGGATCCAACCATAGCAATAATTGAATCTCATACTTCATGGTTGTGATGAATGGCCTGCTCCATTGCATGTTTTCTTGTGATTTTCTTAGTTCATGATGATTGATACTAGATTTCATATTATTATTATCTTTTATTTTCGCTGGATTATATGAGTTCATGAGCATGCATCATAATTAGGGCATCCTATGTCAAATTTGGTATCAGAGAATAGGCTTGCATGGTTTTGTCTATATCAAGTTATCAAATTAGGGTTTTGATTTTTAGGTCAGTTTTAGGAAATTTCCAGATTTAGAAACTTTCCAATTTAGATACTTTCCAATTTAGAAACTTTTCTAATTTGAAAAAATTCCAGATTTGAGTAGTCTTCTGTTTTAATTCAGTAGTTGTCAGTTCATCATAATTTACATCCATCACATTCATCTTGTGAGTTGCATATCCATAGTGGTCAAGTTGAGTAGAATTAGTTCGAGGTTTTACTTGTATGCCCACGAGAAGAGATAGAGGTTTTGGATTTTAACCCACCATGAATAACGAGCAGTTATCTGAGCAATTAACTCAATTGATACAAAAGATAACCGCTCTAAAAACGAGCCAAAGGCGAGAGTTTGCTCGCATAGATAACCAAATTGCAACCACCATGACTAAAGTTGAGTAATTAGAGGTGTCCCAAAGGGAGAACCCCGATCGATGTTGGGGATGATGCAAACTCCCAAGTGGGAGGGATCATTGAAGAATGCGCTCCCGCACGTAGAGACAATAGTGGTAGAGATCATGGAACCGGTCGTGGTGTTGTGCGAGAAGCATAAGTCAGATATGATCATCAAGACTGCTATGATCCAGATGAGCATGCGATGAGGAATGTGAGAGTTGAGGCCCCGAGTTTTGATGGACGTCTGGATCCCGAGACATTCCTTGATTGGGTTGCTAATATGGACCACTACTTTGAGTGGTATGACACGTCAGAAAACCATCAAATGCAGTTTGTGAAGATGAAACTTGTGGGCCAAGCTAAGCTATTTTGGACCAACATTGAGTGAAAGATGGAAAGAATTGGTAGAGCTCCTATCACAGACTGGTATGAGATGAAAGAAAAGTTGAAGGAGAAATATCTTCCTCTTTCATATCGACAAAAGCTCCTTGACCAAGGGTCAATGTCTGTCGCTGATTACATCGCCAAATTCAAGGAGTACATGATGCGATGTGATATCCATGAGGATCCTCTAATAACGCTCTCGCGTTTCAAGACGGGCCTTCGAGCCGATCTTCAGTGCGAGCTTATGACTCGGCCCTTAACGAACTCGAATGAAGCATATCAAGTTGTGCAGGAGTTAGAGTAATACCTGAAAGCTCTTGTCATTAGACGTTTTGAGTCCCGAGACCCTAATGCTAGATTTGGTTCCCAAGGAACTAGACCTAACATTAGTAGTCAACCCAGGGCACAAGCGACTATTCCGCCTAGGCCTAGAGAAGACAAGGGCAAAGGGGTTCTTGGTGCTGGTCCTAGTGGGGGTAACCAAGTGAGATGTTATGAGTGTAGGAATCTCGGTCATATGTCCAATCAGCGTCCCACAAAGAATCGTGGAAAAAGCCTTAGTTATAGGTGAGTCCGACGAGGGTGTTGATGACCAAGGTGATTATGAAGTATAAGAATATCACCCTGAAGGAGGTCTTACTGATGAATACGAAGTGGGCAATGAAGCAACGCTTGCAGTAGTCAGGCGTGTGCTATCTCAGTCTAGGAGTAGTATTGATTGGCGTCGAAACACCATCTTCTACACTCTCGCCAAGTGTGGAGAGAAGAATTGCGAGGTGATAGTGGACAGTGGAAGTTGTCAGAATGTGATTTCCACTAACACCTTAGATCGTTTGAAGTTGAAATCCACACCTCATCCTGACCCATACAAAGTTTCTTGGGTTGACAAAACATCCCTTCCTGTCACCCATCAATGCTTAATGCCCATCGAGTTCGGGTCATACAAGGAGTCCCTATGGTGCGACGTGATACCTATGGATGTTGGACATATTATCCTAGGTAAGCCGTGACTATTCGACAACGACGTCACGATCTTTGGCCTTTTGAATGCTTGTACCTTCACGCATAACGGTAAAAAGATCAAACTTAACCCTATGCCACCTGAAAGCACATTAGGGAAGAAAAAGGATGAGAAGGCAAGTGAAACTAAGGAAGTGGGGAAGTCTAAACCTAAGTCTCTTCATATAATCAATGCGAGAGAATTTGAGAAAGAAACTAAGGAGGATTCTAAGGTGTACGCCCTTATGGCAAGAGACATTACACCTGAGGTTCCATTAAAGTTACCCCATGAGGTAACATTGGTTTTAAAGGAATACAGTGATGTGTTTCCTGAGGATTTACCAAATGAGTTACCACCTATAAGGGACATTCAGCATGCCATTGATCTTGTCCCATGGTCGACTCTACCAAACCTTCCTCACTACAGGATGAACCTTGCAGAGCATGTAGAGTTGAAGAGGCAAGTTGATGAGCTTCTGCAAAAGGGTTTCATCCAGGAGAGTATGAGCTCGTGTGTTGTGCCCGCATTGTTGACGCCAAAGAAAGACGACACGTGGCACATGTGTGTGGACAGCCGTGCCATAAACAAAATTACCGTCAAGTATAGGTTTCTTATACCTAGACTTGATATATGCTTGACATGATGGCCAGGTCCACAATTTTTTCTAAAATTGATCTCAAGAGTGGATATCACCAAATCCGCATACGCCCAGGAGATGAGTGGAAGACGGCATTCAAAACGAAAGATGGGTTGTACGAGTGGATGGTCATGCCCTTCGGCTTGACTAACGCACCGAGTACTTTTATGCGGATGATGACACAAGTCCTGAGGCCGTTCATGAAAAAATTCCTAATGGTGTACTTTGATGACATTCTTATTTATAGTACCACTAAGGAATTACACCTTGAACATCTGAAGCAACTCTGTAGCGTCCTTAGGACTAAAAAGTTATACACTAACCTTAAGAAGTGCGGGTTCATGTCTAGTCAAGTCGTGTTCTTAGGATTTATAATGTCATAAGAAGAAATGCGCGCAGACCCTGAAAAGGTCAAGGCCATAGTTGAGTCGCCAAAACTGAAGAACATTCATGAGGTGTGAAGCTTTCACGGCTTAACAACTTTTTATCATCGGTTCATTAAGGGATTTAACATGATCATGGCTCCCATTACTGAATGCATGAAATAGGGAGAGTTCGTGTGGTCTAAAGCCGTAGTCAAGGCTTTTAGGGAAATTAAGGAAAAAATGGTAGAAACTCCTGTCATGCGTCTACCTAAATTTTTTAAAGTATTTGAGGTGGCGTGTGATGCATCTGGTGTTGGTATAGGTGGAGTGTTGAGCCAGGAGGGGCACCCAGTAGCCTATTTCAGTGAAAAACAGAATGAAGCAAAACAGAAGTACTCCACCTATGATAAAGAGTTCTATGTGGTAGTGCAATCCCTGAGACATTAGCATCACTATCTCCTACCGCAAGAATTCATCTTGTTTTCAGACCATGAGGCCTTGAGATAATTACATTCTTAGAAGAAGCTCAACCCAAGGCATGCGAAATGGGTAGCGTTTCTTCAGGAATATTCATTTCTTTTGAAGCATTAGGTCGATGTAAAAAACAAACCAGTAGATACTCTTAGTAGAAGAGTGGCGTTGCTCAATTCCTTAAGTGCAGAGGTAGTCAGATTCGAGCAATTGAAAGATGAATACCCCACATGTCCTGATTTTGAGGGTACTTATGCGTCGCTCTCTAGTGACCAACATAACACCGGTGATTATGTCCTTAAAGATGGCTTCCTTTTTAAAGGAGACCGACTTTGTGTTCCTCGTATGTCCCTTCGTAAATTCCCTGTCTGGGAGCTTCATTCAAGGGGGATAGTTGGCCACTTTGGTCGAGATAAGACCATTGCCCTCATAGATGATCGTTTTTTATTGGCCGAGTCTCAAGCGAGATGTAGCCAAAATTTTAAGACAATGTCGTACGTGTCAACCAGCAAAACAACGAAAGTAAAATACTGGGCTATATACGCCATTGCCAGTGCCACATGCTCCGTGGCAAGACATTAGCATGGATTTCGTGCTGGGACTTCCTAAGATGATAAAAAAGCACGATTCCATCTTTATTGTAGTGGATCGTTTCTCTAAAATGGCGCATTTTCTCCGCTGTTCGAAAACGTCGGATGCTTCTCATATTGCTCGTGTCTTTTTTTATGGTGTGGTGCGTCTCCATGGGTTGCCTAAGACCATAGTGTCTGACCGTGATGTCAGATTTACCAGTTACTTTTGGAAGACACTATGGCACATGATGGGTACTCGTTTACAGTTTTCTACTGCCTACCACCCTCAAACAGATGGGTAAACAGAGGTGGTAAATCGAAATCTTATAAATCTTCTACGTTGTCTAATGGGTGAACATGTTAAGACTTGAGACCTAATTTTACCAATTGTTGAATTTGCTTATAATGGGTCAGTAAATCGATCTACAGGGATGAGTCCATTTGAAATTGTTAGTGGTTCTAGAATGCCAATATGTCTCTTACCTATGTCAGTCACCCAAAAGTCTTCTGAACCAACTGCTGCATTTGCACGACATATCTATGAATTGCATGCATATATTAGACAGCGGATCAATAAGAGCAATGATAGCTATAAGTATTCAGCTGACTCTCATCGTAGATTACAAGATTTTCAGGAAGGAGACTATGTAATGGTGAAGATAAGGCCAAAGCGGTTCTCACAAGGCACCGCTAAGAAATTACAAGCGCGTAGTGCCGGCCCATTGAAAATATTGCAAAAAATTGAGTCCAACGTGTATCGGATTGACCTTCCACCTGAAATGGGTATTAATTTAACGTTTAATGTGGAAGATCTAGTCCGGTCCCCTAACCCTACCATTGCTCCATCATCCCTCTCATGGCCATTCTTTGAATTTTCTTCACAACCTACTCCACCCCTTCCCCCACCCATTATTCGTAAGGAAGAGATTGAGGATATTGTGGATGAAGAGATAGTTTCAACGAAAGATAGAGGTTTTCAGAGATACCTTGTCAAGTGAAAGAATAAACCACCGTCTGAATCTACGTGGTTGACTGAAGTGGAATTACAGTGTATTGATCCGGATTTACTAGAGCATTACAAGAGCTTTAACTCGTCGGAATCGAGTTTTTCTCACCCGAGGGGAGTTGATTAGGACACAAGACCCTTCCAAGTTTATCAACGAAGAAAGCGCACGCCACAAGCATCTTTCTTGTGGCTTGGCGGCCATTGGAGGAGCATTAAAGACCTAACACGTGGTGTGGGACATTCAGGAAGGCCCCACTATGGGAAGACATGTGTAAGAGGAACAAGAAAAACAGAAAAGAGATTTCTGATGGTTTTCCCGACGCTTCTGAGCCGTCGGTAAGAAAAGCAGACGGTTTTCCCGACGATTCTGGGTTGTCAATAAAATCGACGTTTTTAGATTGTCGAGCGCTCGACCAAGTGTCACCGGGCGCCCGAAATTCTCCGGACGATTTTCCCGACGCTTTTGGGCTGTAGGAAAAATCGACGTTTTTGGACCATCGGGCGCCCGACCAAGTGTCACTTTGCGCCCAAAATTCTCCCGCTTAGCTGTTTTCGTCGCCGGACTTTTTTTATTTCCACCAAGCGCCTGACTAATTGGTCACCAGGCGCCCAACCATCGCGAGAAGTATTTTTTTTAGTTAAGTTTTGAGGATATTTTGATAATTTTCTTCTTTCTTAGTGTTTATTTAAGTGGGTTAAGTCCTAAACACGAATTTAAGTTGATTGATTAATGAAAAAAGCCTTTGTGGTACCTCCTTCCTCTCTCTCTCTCTCTCTCTCTCTCTCTCATGAAACTTCATCTTCTTCTCCAATCATCTTCTTCCCTTTTCTTCTTGTACCCCTCCAATCTTCTTCTAAGGTAAACTTATTATCCTTCTTTCTCTATTTCCATTCTATCATGATCTTCAAATCCTAGAATTGAGAATTGATTCAAAACCCTAAATTCTCAAGTTTTCAAATCCCTAATCTGAAAAAAAGCATTGATTCCTCAGACTAGTGATTCACATTGGATATTTGGGTTATGGCCATGCAAGATTGGGAGGTTCCATCCCTTGCTGGATCCAACCGTAGCAATAATTGAATATCATACTTCGTGATTGTGATGAATGGCCCGCTCCATTGCATGTTTCCTTGTGATTTTCTCAGTTCATGATAATTGATACTAGATTTTATATTATTATTATGTTTTATTTCCGCTGGATTATATGAGTTCACGAGGATGCATCATAATTAAGGCATCCCGTGATATCCCCTCACGACATGTGACCCCACGTGATCACAGTCGTACCAAAAAATGGCTCAAACCCATATCTGAAACTAAAAATCTGTTTGAAACAAATATTGTGTGGCCACGTCCACCACCTATCCAAATCATATAGTGGCCCATCTAGACCCTGGAAGTGATCTACAATTCACGGTGGATCCAAAGTTCAAGTGGGCCACCCGTGAGCCTCATCCAACCGTTGAAACCATTTTAGGACATTCATATGGTTTTTTTTGGATTCAACGGCTGATAGGTCCCTCACCTTTTAGTGTTTTTTTTTTTTTTTCTGTAATATATATATATATATATATATATATATATATATATATATATATATATATATATATAGTATTTCAAATAGAAAAGAAAATTAAAGAGAGAAAAGAAAGGCGCAGCTTGCAACGTGCTGAACCACGTGCAAAGCACGTCTTTGAATATGTCAGCAAGTTGGGTCTAAAATTGGGACCCACTCTGATTCATGTACTCTAAAGTCATTCCATCCATCAGATGGTCCACAACATTTCAGCCCCTGATCCCAAAGATGAGTCAGATTTGGAAGTAAGCCACACCATGAGAAAGATAAAGATGGAGAATGGAGGGTTCCTTTTTGCATACTATCCTTGGGACAAAGAAATGCTGATGGAGTCCACATTGATGTAAGACCTGATCTGCTCCGCTCCGCCAAATGGGAAGTCCATTTTAAGCCAAAACACCAAAGCTAGGCCAGATCTGACGTTTAGGTGGACCACACCATGCTAAGTAATGGGAAGGAGCAGAGGACCCTTGAGACGTCCTTGGGTCAAAACCCAAGGACTGCATGCGCTGGTCGTTGGTGGTAAGAGTCCACCTACTCCATAAGTGGACCCCACCCTGAGCTATGTGTTCTATATCCAGTCCGTTCAGATAGTGGGCCCCATCATTTTGGGCCATCTACCTAAAAACTCGACAGGTTCAAAGTTCAGGTGGGCCACACCATTAAAAAAAGTGGTGGCATCCTTAAAACTAAGATACTAACCCCAACTGGTCTCGGGTTCGAAATGCCCAGGAGACACACTAACCCCACTGGTGGTTGCACCGTGTGACTAACCGTGAGGGTGCGTTGCATAACTAACAAAAGAAAAAAAAAATAATAATAATAAATGAAAAAAAAATAAAAAAGAAGAAGAAGAAGTAAAAAATAAAAAAGAAGAAGAAGAAGTAGAAAACTAACATACTTTAAGGAAAAAAAGCACGACAGAGAGAGGGAACAAAATAAAAGAGGGGCATGAGGCAGCCCACGCTGTACTTAACAGCGTGCTCTCTTGCACGCTGCAAGGCAGCTTGTGGGGCCACCCTGTGGACCCCACCTTGATGCATGTATTCTATATCTATGATGTCCATCTGTTTGGCTGGGCCCCAAGATAAGTCAGATCCAAATCTTAGTTGGACCCCACAATTAGAAATCATGGAATTTGACGCTGGCCATTGAAAATTCCCTGCGGCCTACCTGATGTTTATCTTCCACCCTAACTGTGAAATTGGTCGCATCAGACCTGGATGAAGGAAATACACAAACATCAGTTTGATCCAAAGCTTAGTGGGCCCCACTATGGGTCCAACATAATATACGTATCTTATCCACGCCGTTTCCAGCGTGTGGACCCCACTCGTTATTGGACAGCCATGATATATAGGCGTTTTATACTCGCTGTCCATCCGTTTTTTTACAGCTCAAATGGCCGTTTTAGTAGTTATGTTGCCTATACTCACCATTGGACTGTTTTAGGGCCCACTATGGAATATGTAGGTGTTGCATATTCAGATTGTTCGTCGATTTTGGCAGCCCATGTGGCCCACTTTGATGTATGTATTTCAGAACCATGTTACA
Organism: Liriodendron chinense; assembly: GCA_003013855.2. Taxonomy (NCBI): domain Eukaryota; kingdom Viridiplantae; phylum Streptophyta; class Magnoliopsida; order Magnoliales; family Magnoliaceae; genus Liriodendron; species Liriodendron chinense. The sequence goes on along the minus strand of ML058452.1, from coordinate 1,282,138 downwards.
AAATACTTGGGCAGCGTGGTGAGGCCTGTTACCAAGGCTCAATTAGAGACATTTCCATGCCCAAACATACCGGCTAGTTGATTAAAGTGTGAGCATCATTTGCAACCTAAACAATTGAGATTTTCATGCAATTCAAGGCCCAACAACTCTTAAATGGGAAGACCCATCTTTCATGTGCATGATTTATGATTTGATTCACCTAGATGTGGATTATAGGGTTGGTTTACATGCTTGATTCGGCCCATTGAAAATAATGTAATAAGCTCATAAAGGCATGTGATGTATGTATGATGCAGGTAGCATGTGATGTGTGCTTGATGTAGATGTATGTATAATGTAGATGGCATGAGATATATACATGATGCAGATGCCATGTGATAGATGCATGAGGTAGCTGGCATAAGATATGTATATGATGTAGAGGGCATATGAAATATGCATGATGTAGATAGCATGAGATGTATGACATGATTTAAGGACATGATTAACGTTGGACCATGGGTTAGGCCCATGTTGAGACCCATTGCTTATGGGTATTAATGTTAAGAACTGACCGTAGTTGAGTGGGGGGTCTGGACGGACTTCCCAAGAACAATGGGCCATGGGACAAGCAAGGTACACTTGGGTAAGTTGCTTAGTGGCATAGCATTTTAACTCATAATCCGCCCATGACTTAGTTTACATAATGACTTACTGACAATTGATTTTATAAGCATCTATGGCACGCATTCATGAGCATGTTATGATATTCCGTGGACGAGTTCTGGGGTATTGTTATGGATATTGTTTATGTTCTGTAAGACCGCATGTGGTGGACCCTAGGCTGTGAGACCGCGATAGGCATGCTCTAAACTCAAGTGGTTTCATTATGGATTTGTGTCCATTAAGTTGGTATGATGGGTCCCTTTTGACAGGCTGAGTAGTAGGAGCAGCGCAGATATGTAGCACCATGATCCTCTACTACCAAGGCTGAAAATAACGAAGGTGTAACGAGCCTACTTACTGTTTGGACCAGGTGAAAATATTAGTTAGAGACAGTGGCCCCACTATCGATGGACAAGTAGGGAATACAAATGCAATCTTCATTGACAAACAGGGTGGATGAGTCCATTGCCGTGTGTCGGATGGGAAAGGGTGTGACGAGCTCAACGTTTGCTTCATTGGAAAAATAGCGTCACCCACACTATCGCGCGAGGGCTTTGTCCCGATCCTGGGTGTGATAGCTATATATGAGTCATTGTGAGGGAATGGCATCGGAGCTGTGATTTTAATCCTGGACACGGTTTTAGTTATGATAGCATAGATGTGACATGCGAATAGGTAGGGTATTCATGCATTCATGCATTTGGGTTGTAGATGTGTAAGGATAATCTAAGCACCACAATCCCCAATAAGTATGGGACTATTTGGGATCAAGAGTCTATCATCTTAGAATTACTTTATGCGTTAGGTATGGGACTAACAAGTGTTGTGGCCCTTAGTGCGAGGCCCTTACTGGCCCGCGATACTACATACTATGACTCGATCATACATTATGTATGCACTTGTAACATGCCTACTTATGATATCATGTCTGTGATAACATGGCTAACATGCTTAGTGGTAGTTATAATGAATATACATGTGATATCTTTCTTGATTAAGAAAGGTTCATGGTAAGTCGTGCTCACATTTCGGCACACAGTATGATCCATTGAGCTTGTGCGCTCACACCCATATTTCCCTATGTTCTTTCAAGACACTACTAGGCTCGAGGTGCCTACAGATGTTTATGGATGTCCTTATCACTGCATTCCGTTTTGGAATTTTGGGCTAGTAAACATGTTATATATTTTAGAGTCCTTCGATGATGTAATGGTTATGGATGTTGATGTTTTACGTTTCTTAATAGACTTAGCTCGCCTAACAAACAAATAAAATTCCTTTTGCCACAAGCCGGATTTGAAGTTCGGGAATTTGGTGACCTTGTTCGCCAATTCTGATACGTGGCAAGGTAGCTGGAGCGACTTGTGATCGACGCTTGAAAAATTGAAAAACCCGATCACCAATTTCAAGGCACAACAGAAAACTTCCAAAATGTCTTGATTATTAACCAGAGGTTTAGATGAGAGCAATCGTCAAGGGAATGGGGCTACCACTCTGTGATTTTGCTCAGGCTCTTTGTCATGTTGAGCATCGCTAGACTTATCATCACGCATAGATTTTTCAGTTTCCTCGGGTTTTCCAACCTTCCTAAGAATGTATTTTTTAAATCACTTTTTTATTTCTAAGGGTGGTGATAGAATTAGCATGCTCTACATGAGAGTTGGAAGACTTTGAATTGGTCACCTCATATTAGCCTTTGGGGTTCGGTTGCGATTGAGCAAGAAGTCATTTTCTCCCTAGCATTAAGGTGTGATTCAATTATCTCAATTGAAGACTTAGGCTCTTGCAGGGTCTGTATAGTGGATTGATTAATTTGTGTTTGTCCATGCATAAATGCTTGCAATGTATCCTCTAAGGTCTTCTTCGGTGGGGGTATATAAGGAGTACTATTAGAGGGCCCTTGAGGATTGTTGCCTACATTCACAGCAGGTCCGTTTCTCCAACTGAAATTGGGATGGTTCCACCAAATGGAATTATATGTGTTTGAGATTGGAGCATTAAAGGGCCTTTGATTGACATTCATGGCATTATCTTGATCGTGCAACACTTCCTGAAAAAGGAGAATTCTAGGACAATCCTTAATCAAGTGTGCATTGCTCTCTCATATATCGCAAACACTTTCAGCAGCTTCGTTGGTTTTTACCACGTCTACTTTCCTTAATTCCATGGCCTCTATCTTTTGAGTGAGACCTGCTATCTTTACATTCACGTCATTGTCCTCCTTCAATATGTACATACGTTCTCTCTCCTTAGGCCCATGCTTAATATTATTTGATTTGTTAGAAGTGTCCCATGATTGGGCATTCTCATCTAGAAGATTGAAGTAATCCCAAGCTTCATTAGGATCCTTACTCATGAACTCGCTATTGCACATCATCTCTACGAATTGGTGCATATTTGAGCTCAACCCATCGTAGAAAAAACTAATGACTTGTCATGTTTCATAGAAGGTTTCATTCTCCTTTTGAGAGAAATTTATGATGTTTCATCTTAGCGTGTTGGTTTTGTGCACAAGAATTTTTTTTTTTCAAGAATTCCTTGGTTATTTCAGCCCAATGGATCTTGGCCCCAAGGAGTGTAACCAAGAATTATCTCTCTCCTTCAAAGAGTTTAAGGGAAGCAATTTCAATCTCACTACATCTTCAAAGACGTTGTTATAATGCAAAGTAGTAATAATCTCATCAAATTCCTTTAGGTATAAATATGGACTTTCATAATCAAGTCAATGAAATTTACGAAGCTGTTGCATTACTCTAGGTTTGAAATTAATGTTGCCCACATTGATAGGAAAAACTATAAAGATGTCGTGGTTGTTCGTATAGGTTGTTCACTGGCCTCAAGTGCAAGGCTGCGATGTAGTAATAAATCTCGGTAAGGCCGAGGTCGATCCACAGGAAATTAGAAAACAAATTCTAAACTATTCCAACAACTAGGATTGAAATAATTAAGATATTCAATTAAGAGAACTAACTTAAACAGTAATTTAGGAAAATAAGTATTTAAAGGAACTAAGGCTTTCAAGGATCCACTTGTAACAATCCCATGTCAATCCAATCAATCTAAGCACAAAACACAACTAGATTTAAAGTTCTATCTCTCATCTAGTTGGAAGATAAAGCATTGAACCACATTCAATCCCACTTAACTTGAACTTCCAAGTTCTAGTCTTATTCAATCGCATAGCATTCGAAATCATAGCCTTCGAAGTAACAGCCATGCCTATGGACTATGGCATGCTCAAGGGTTACCATAATTCGAATCTAATCAAGTAAAACATGATAATCTCAGAGAATTGCAAGGAATCCATGTCCGGAGCACATGAACTCTTATAAAACTTCTAAAAATATCAACTTTATATGACCTAGAACATTCAAAATTCAAACTTAAAGTGAAAGTACTTGAATCAAACTGAATTAAACATGAAATTAGCTACAAGTTTCACCTCTCAACCCTAATTGAGAGATTCTAGCCGAGCATTGTCATACTACAACTAGAACTCAAAGAAAAACTAAAAAGCATAAAAATTCAAATTCGGGAGAGTTGCAGATGCTCCACGACGGCTCTCTTCACCTCCCACGAAGTTCCTCAGCTTCTATGATGCCCTAGGAAGAGACCATAGGTGTCCTTTTATAGTGGGGAAGCTCTACCGCCTCATAAACTTCCAAAAGTACGTAGCCCTTACACACTTACGCAAACAAATCGGAACTGCAATTAGAAAGTTGTTGTTTACGCATGGCCGACCGGTCGTGACCGGTCGGACTGGTCAGTCCTTCATCCAGAGAGTGCACAGAGGTGAGAAGTGGGTCGCCGACCCGTTGGCCGACCGGTTATGACCGGTCGGACCTTTGTTTCTCTTCTTTTTCTTCTTCTCTCCTCTCTTTACTTCTTTCCTTACTTTCTTCTTTGTTCTTTGGCCCTCCTTAGGTCTTCATCCAAGGGCTCTAATTGGGTCTTTAAAAGCATCAATTGGGTGAAGCATCTCTCTCATTCCTACATTCACAAAACATGCATTAGATGGATCTTTTAAGCATGCAAACCATTTATATAATGTAATGTAATGGGTTGGCCAATGTATAAATTGGAGGTTCAACACACCCCCCAACCAGCTTTTTGCTAGTCCCAAGCAAAACATGCGTGAAACAAGTTCAAATTTTCAAAACCAACTCTCCTTCAAAAACAATACTTCTATTCATTCCAAGACATACCAGTACAAAAATTAAAGAAATTGGGCGATAGAGGTTTCAACCTTAAACTCTCAAAACATAAAAAGTGTTCATATAAAATTCCCATTGATTGATTGATAGATAGAAGAATTTTAAACAAAATTCAACCTAATGTGCATAGTGATAGCTCATCTCATGAGTTTCCGGGATCATCTTCTTCCTAGATCAACTAATATATAGATCTCAAGGTGTACAGATCAACAACAAGCCTATGACAGGAATTTGCCTTACCGTCCTTCTGACGGCTTTCACACTACGTCCCATTTCCAGCTTTGGTTACGAGTAGACCATCCCCCGGTTGGTAATAGGTAGCCCTTTTCGGAATTTTCCACCATTTTCTCCATCATTCCCATATTTTCATCCTTCCTTTTCCTTTTTCTTTTACATTAGATAGGATTTTTAGAAATCCACATCTTTCGTTATTTTCCCATGGACAAGGATGGACAAAGTACCCCGGCTTGGTTCCTCAACACCTCAAATCTAAGTCTAGCCAATCCACAAATCACATAATCCTTTCAAACCAAATCTTGCATTGTCCTCAATGTAAAAAGATATGCAATTAGCATGAACATGAGAGCAAAAATAAGAGAGAGTGAGAACGATAGTACTAAACAGAGTCAACCATGGTAGTCTACAACTCCGACAACTAAATCTACTAAAGCAAATAGAACTAAAAAAAAAAAAAAACTAGATCTAATCCTACTTAAAGCAATAAACAAAACTTAAGTTATCATTTTAAAAAGAGAATCTCCATCAGACTAGGAGATTAATCAGCATTATATCATCCAAAAGGACAAAGTTGAGTAGGATCATCAAGTGGTGTAACAAATTTTTCAGTGGAACTATCCACCATCCTGCTTTAAAAAGTACATTGGTGACATTAATCATTCTAACCCATTGAAAATCCTGCTGAAATGTTTCAGCAGGTTCCTCAATAAAATTGTCACATGTACTAGGAAAGGAGAATTGCATTGGTTGGAAATTATTGAAGATGGATCTCCTTTCCTTCTTGTCTGGGCAAAAATCATTCAAGTACGGGTCATCCTAAAGGTGGTGTTCATCAGTTTGAACAAACCAAAGAGATGTGGAGACTTTTATTTCTTCTTCACAAGTCGTTATGGTCTCCACAAAATCAGATTTCACTGGTGCTTCCGCAATGAATTTTTCAGTTTGGCAATCTGTGGAGGGAAGCTTTTATACACCGGATGGGTCTCCCTCAAGGCATGTATGATGTCTTGAATCATGGGATCATCTCAATCTTTAAAGTAAGTCAGACACTCCTCTAGAGTATAGGAGACCTCATAGGGGGAAGTTTTCATATTTAGATTTTTTTATGTCTTCCTCCTTTTATGTAGGTTGGATTAGGTACTTAACCTCCACGCTTTCAGATTTTAGCCTCTCCGTAGGCAAATCAAGCACCAATTCTTCCAAATCCTGCATAATAAATGTGTTTAACTCAGAAATTGGTGTATTGTCAAATAAATTTTTAGAAATTGGCAATTCCAAGGCCTCATTAATAGTCAAATAAGTTTCATCCTTGAAGTGTGCCATGCACGTCTCCAATCTTCCAGGTAGATCATGTTAAACTCCCCATCTTCCATGGATTCTATCATGTTTACCTCATGGGGGCCATCATTGTCATCTCAAACCTCAAAGGGATCATAGCTAACAACATCTAGAGGATCAAAATTCTTATTTAAAGCGAACTCCTCTTCCACGATTGATTCAATCATATCAACCTCGCAGGACATCATCATCATCCCTATGCCTTTTGCCCAAGTGGAACACATTCACCTCCAATGTCATGTTCCTAAAGGACATTTGCATCACCCCATTCTGGCAATTTATGATTGCGTTTGATGTAACAAGGAATGGGCGGCCAAGAATCACCAGTATTTGAGTGCTAGTATCCGTAACCGGTTGCTTGTCCAAGACAATAAAATCCACTGGATAGTAGAATTTGTCAACTTGGACCAATACATCCTCAACTATCCCTCTCGGTACACGGATGGATCTATTAGCGAGTTGCAATGTGGTTTTGGTGGGTTTTAATTCACCAAGACCCAATTGCTCATATACCGAGTATGAGATCAAGTTTACGCTTGCCCCCAAGTCTAGCAATGCACGCTCAATCCGGTAGTCTCCAATGATACATGAGATTGTGGGACTACAGGGATCTTTGAATTTTGGGGGGGTCTTTTGAGTAAGAATGGCACTCACTTGCTCATTTAAGAAGGCCTTTTGCTGCACATTATATTTGCGTTTGGTTGTGCACAAGTCCTTTAGAAACTTGGCATAAGAGGGGATTTGTTTGATGGCATCAAGTAAGGGAATGTTGATCTTGACTTGTCTAAAAATCTCTAAAATATCACGAGAGTTTAGGAGAGATTTTGGAGCAACCAATCTCGAAGGGAATGGTACTACGAGCTTGTAAATGAGTTCCATTTCTTGTGGGGCTAAGTTAGATCCGTCCTCATCCTCAGAATTTACCGGATCATTAGGCTTGTCGGCCTTCACCGGATTAGATTTGTCAATTTGCTTACCACTTCTAAGAGTGGTGACGGATTTGGCTTGCTCCATATGTTGGTTGGAGAGATTAGGGATGCTTACTTCATGTACTTGCTTTGGATTAAGCTGAGGTTGGGCCGGAAAGGTCCCTTCCCTAGTATTCAAGCGTCTCTTAATCTCATCAACCGAGACTTTAAGCTCTTGGAACATTTACTGATTTGATTGATTGATTTGCGTTTGCCCTTTCATAAATGCCTTTAAAGTATTCTCCATTAAGAATTGAGGTGGGGCTATATTTTGCATAGGTGGCCCTCCTTGAGAGTTGGTAGGATTGCCCGTGGGAGCATTCTTCCAACTGAATTTTAAGTGGTTCTTCCGAGTAGAGTTGTACGTGTTAACCACCGGTCCATTAAAAGGCCGTTGATAACCATATGTGGCATTTGCATGTTCTTGTAACACCTCTTGAAATACAGAAATTGTAGGACAATCTTGCGTAGTGTGTATATTAGTGAAACAAATCCCACACATGTTCTCGATAGCTTCATTGGACGTTGAAACTCCACTCTTACTAAGTTCCATGGGCTCGACTTTCCTTGTGAGGTTGGCTAGTCTTGCATTCACATCATCTTCCTCCTTAAGGATGTAAATCTCTCCTTTCTATTTTTGTTGAGGAGGCTTGAGGTTATTAGATTTGTCTGAGGTATCACATTATTGCGCATTCTCAGCCAACATATCCAAGTAACTCTAAGCTTCATCTGGATTTTTGCTCATAAACTCACCGTTGCACATCATCTCTATAAATTGGCGCATATTGGAACTTAATCCATCATTGAAAAAGTTTATGATTCGTCAACTTTCGTAGCCGTGATGTGGGCAAGCCAGTAGGAGGTCCTTAAACATTTCCCTACATTGGAAGAATGATTCATTTTCTTTAACCGAAAAGTTCATTATGGCTCTTTGAAGGGTGTTTGTTTTATGAGCCAGGAAGAACTTTTTCAAGAATTCTCGGGTCATCTCGTTCCACAACTCTATCGAGTGTGGTCTAAGAGAGTGAAGCCAAGTCTTGGCTCTTTCTTTCAATGAGAAGGAAAAAAGTTTAAGTTTAATGGCATCTTCTGAAACATTAGTGTATTGCAAAGTAGCTACCACTTCTTCAAACTCCTTTTAAGTGTAGGTATGGGCTCTCAGAGTCTAGCCCATGGAACTTTGGTATGAGTTGAATTACTCTCGGCTTTATATCGATGTTTCCCCCGGTTAGTGGTAAGACCACGCACGAGGGTGTAGTTGTACGGGCCGGTTGTAGGTATCCCGTAAAGATCTCATTGGAGGAACATTGTGTATCTCATTCTCTCTTACTCCCTCTTGATTTGCGTTTATAGTTGGAGTAGGAGGGGGGGGATTCCCTAATGGAATTTAATCCATACTTCCCAAATTTTCACGATGTTCAACAGATTTTCGGACTTGTCTTTGAATGAAAAGGGGTCCAATTAAACCACCTTCGGATTGGAGACGATTGTTGTAGTCACGTTCCCAACGGGACATAAACCACACAATCCAAAATCTAAACTAATCCTAAGTCTTAAAATCTGAAATTAATCAAAACTCTAAAAATTGAAAATCTGCAAAAAGCACTAAGTGAGAAGGATATTACCCGATTTGCTTGAACTTAGAGAAGAAGTCCTACAAAATAAAACAATTTGTTAGTCCTAGGAAATAAAAAAAACCTATCAACTTCTACTTCTACAGTCACTAAAACAATCTAGAACCGCTATCTAAACTCCCCGGCAACAGCGCCAAAAACTTGTTCACTCGCCTTAAGTGCAAGGCTGCGATGTAGTAATAAATCTCGGTAAGACCGAGGTCGATCCACAGAGAATTAGAAAATAAATTCTAAACTATTCTAGTAACTAGGATTGAAATAATTAAGAGATTCAATTGAGAGAACTAACTTAAACAGTAATTTAGGAAAATCAGTATTTAAATGAACTAAGGCTTTTAGGGATCCACTTGTAACAATCCCATGTCAATCCAATCAATCCAAGCACAAAACACAACTAGATTTGAAGTTCTATCTCTCATCTAGTTGGAAGATAAAGCATTGAACCACATTCAATCCCACTTAACTTGAACTTCCAAGTTCTAGTCTTATTCAATCACATAGCATTCGAAATCATAGCCTTCGGAATAACAACCATGCCTATGGACTATGGCATGCTCAAGGGTTACTATAATTCGAATCTAATCAAGCAAAACATGATAATCTCAAAGAATTGCAAGGAATCCATGTCCAGAGCACATGAACTCTTATAAAACTTCTAAAAATATCAACTTTATATGAACTAGAACATTCAAAATTCAAACTTTAAGTGAAAGTATTTGAATCAAACTGAATTAAACATGAAATTAGCTACAAGCTTCACCTCTTAGCCCTAGCTGAGAGATTCTAGCTGTCCATTGTCATACTACAACTAGAACTCAAAGAAAAATTAAAAAGCATAAAAACCCGAATTCGGGAGAGTTGTAGACGCTCCACGACGGCTCTCTTCACCTCCCACAAAGTTCCTCAGCTTCTATGATGCCCTAGGAAGATATCCTAGGTGTCCTTATACAGTTGGGAAGCTCTACCACCTCAGAAACTTCCAGAAGTGCATAGCCCTTACGCACTTGCGCAAAAAAATCGGAACTGCAATTAGAAAGTCATTGTTTACGCATGGCTGATCAGTCTTAACCGGTCGGACTAGTCAGTCCTTCATCCAGAGAGTGCACAGAGGTGGGAAGTGGGTGGCCGACCCGTTGGCCTACCGGTCAAGACCGGTCGTGGCTCCCTTGGCCAACCGATCATGACCAATCGGACCTCTGTTTCTCTTCTTTTTATTCTTCTCTCCTCTCTTTACTTCTTTCCTTGCTTTCTTCTTTGTTCTTTGGCCCTCCTTAGGTCTTCATCCAAGGGCTCTAATTGAATCTTTAAAGCATCAATTGGGCGAAGCCTCTCTCTCATTCCTACATTCACAAAACATGCATTAGATGGATCTTTTAAGCATGCAAACCATGTATATAATGTGATGTAATGAGTTGGCCAATGTATAAATTGGAGGTTTAACATAGGTTGCAAGTAATCACGTAAATTCTTAACCAGCAACGCATTATGCACTTCCTTCTCATCAAAGTTTGATTCGTTCTTAGCTATACACTATCAAAAAATAAGGCAACCAACCGTCGACGTAAGCCTTTCCCAAAGGATTTTAGCCGTCGGATGGACCGTAGAGAACTGCCGATGGTTTAAAGCCATTAGTGTTGATTAAATCGGGTTTTCCTTAATTGTCGAAGGCCCATCTAAGCAACATTTTAAGATATGAGCCCCAAAATAAAGCAGATCCAACGCTCAAGTGGACCACACCAAGTAATAAGCTTAAGGTGCATTAAATGCAAGTCATTTTGGGTTACTAGATTTTTGTATTATTTTCCTGATTTTTCCAAGGTAACTGAAGAAATTGATGAGAAAATTATAGTGGAAAACACATGAATCTATGCTAGGCAATATGGTACACAGACAAAAGTAGAAGCATACTTACATGCTCCGTTAAGGACACTTTGTTGAACCAAATTTTTCCGATGTGAAATTATTATAGGAAAAATCCCTGCATGCCAATGTTAAGTGGCAATATCAACAACCATTTTGTAAACAAACAGAAAATAGAAGATATTGCCACCATTAAAAAAAAAATCCAATAACCGATTTGTAAGAAGTATTTGGACCAATATGCCATTTCCTCTCAGAAAAACAAAGGAAAAAAAAAAAAAACAAATTCCCCAATTTTCTCCTTATTAACTCATCATATACATGTTTGAACAGGAAAAAAAATTGTAATCTAAGTTGAAAACTATCGAGTACTGTTAATTCCAAGTTGAGGTTAAGGCCAATTTCTAGCACCAAATTAGCACTACGGCCCAAGTGTTAGAACTAGAGAAACGAACATTCTCTAGTGTGTTGTGTTTTGTTGCTCTGGGGGTTCTGAGTAAGGGAAACATTCATAGACAATCATGAACATTCACAAAAATACGCAAGAGAAGAGATATCGCAAAGTGAATTTTATTCCAGAGATTCTGAGATCTTGTACATTCCAGGCCGTGGTCTGGCACGAGCCCTTAATTACATCGAATGATCGATGACCCTTGATTAGAAGGCAAAAGACTAGTCAGTCGGGACTAGGTTTTTAGAGTTTATGACCATAGGGCCTATATTTGTTTTACTGTACTAAACCACTTTGCGTTAGTCAGATGTCTATGTCCCATATTTTGGCCGGAGATCCGGGTTAGGACTGTCAGGGTTTATTACTGAGAGGGACGACTCTGGGCCCACGCCTGTCAATGTAGGGACAGGTGACCTCGGGAAGTCCGTTCTGCAGCTATGTGTACCTGCGCAGTCTAACCGGCGGGTACCGTTTAGATGGGTAGGGCATCGACTGCTGCATTGTGGCAGTTGAATAGTTGGTTTGTAAGGGATTGAAACTCTTCAGCACGTTTTATTGTGGTAATCAAGGCCTGGCTGAGCTAGCTTTTAGCACAAATCGGATCATGCCTTTGGTAGTGAACGTAAATATTAGCATATCTGCGTAGCCCCAGATGTTGGCGACTCCTTTCTGGGAAGTTACCCCGTTCATTGCGTCGAATAGGGTTTAGTCTTGAAGATGCTCGATTCTGCTCATTTAGAGTTCTCGAAATGTTTGCTTGGTCCGTTCCATTGCGTCCGGAATGCTCGAAATACCCGAGACTGGTCCCAGTAGTCTTTAAAAATACTCAAAATTAAGCCCGGTGCGCCTGCTAACATGACCTGTAATATTGACTGATTTCTGGGTGCGTGAGCCCTGATTTACGGGTGCGTGGGGTTCCACGCACCTGTCAATTCGATATAGATTTTCAAAGGATTTTGAGGGTGCGTTGGTGTATGTTCAGGTTGCGTTGATGCACTTCACCAATCCGTATTTTTGCTGGATTTACAGACGCGTGGGTGCCGAATTGACGGATACATGGTTCCCTTTTTTGGATGCGTGAAGTTCTTTTACAGGTGCGTTTTAAATGTATGAAGTCCAGACCTTAGACGTGTCCGCACCCAAAAATGGGGTTCTGGTGGAAGGAGTGGGAGTTCCGGCGAGGGTTCCGGCAAGCCTTTTTTGGGTTTCCGGCGGGCGGAGCTCTCTCTCTCTCTCTCGGTCTCTTGATCTCTCTCAAATGAAGCATTGGAGGGGTATTTATAGGTGAAGTCAACCAATAGCAGGGCGCCACGTGTCACGCATCCACGAAATGCTCTCCACGCACCTGTTTACTTCATCGCAGGTCCGATGATCATACGGGTGCGTGGGGTTTACTTGTCGGGTGCGTGAGGTGGCACGCACCTGGAAACCATCTCATAATCTGTCCGTCGATTGTGGGGTGCGTTGACCATTTTTCAAGGTGCGTTGGATGCGTAGTCTACGAAATGGCGGGCCAGCGTACTGTTTTTTAAGGGTGCGTGGGATATAACTTACAGGTGCGTTGGTCTTCACGCATCTGTAAGTGAGTGCCGGCTTTTAGGGTGCGTTGGACACGTAAATGTGGGCTCCATCGATTAGGTTTTGATTTTTGGAGGGTTTGTGGGGCTCGTTTCTTTGCGCAACCACTTGCAGTGTTCATCACAAATCATATAGGAGTCATGGGTCTGATTTAGAACAGTTTTGATCACGGAGATCAGCGCGGTCCACTAGTGAATTTGGCTAAGTCCAGGGAAGTCACGTATTCCTTCGTCTTGCGTGCACCGGGAGGCGTTCTTTGCGCGATCCCTTCAGGAGTGTATGGTTATTTGGCTTATTTTAAGAGTGTCTACTATTTGGGACCCCAACAGATGCCCCTCCGGTGGGTTGCGACAGGCGCGTGATTGGCTGGTGCGACGCACCGGACTTTCCGGGTCCCACTATAAATAGATGAGTCAGCTAATTCTCGTCATTTCACTGTTCTTTGCCAGACCCCTCACATCAGGCCCACGCACCCTTTTATTCTCCAACGCGTCCAACAATTGTCTCCGACGCACCCATTTAATCCGTACGCACCCTCTTATTCGAGGTACTTGGGTTTTTAGCGGTGCGTGGGGTGCGTACGCACCCTGTATTTTTGTACTCCGAACTTGAGTTTTCCTTTTTGGATGCGTGAGCTAGCACGCACCTGTAAATCCCTTGGATTTTTGGACATCGTCGGTTTTCTGGGTGCGTAAGGGTCTACGCACCCTTCGTCAACCTGGGCGGGCCTTGGTGCCTCACCCATCATACAAATGGGTTGAGTGGACTTTTTCAGGGTGCGTGGGACGCACATGCACCCAGTTGGTGATCGGCCAAAGGATGTATTTATTGGGTGCGCCCTTCGACTGTTTGAGACGTTGCCCTTCACACACCCGAAAATCGGGGCTTGTATAAGTTTAAGGGTGCGTGGGGTCTTACTCACCTGGAAATGTGGCATCCTCTTGATTTTTCTGGGTGCGTGGACTCACTCATCCGGTTCCACAGGACTTGTAAAATTTTGTCTAAATAATTTTCTGCAAAGCTGGACGTTTGAAGTGTATGAGCCCCTTAACCTCTGCCTCGTATTTGGGCATTCATATTCAGGGTTTAAGGAGGCGTAGGGTCCCACAGACTTTCGGGCTTTCCTAGATCGCATTAGTTTCGGGGGCGATTCCCATGGTGGCCTTAAGTAACGTTTCGAGCATACCTGGGCGTCCTCTTGCCTTTTTGTCTTTATTCTATTTGGTTTCTCCTGCTTCTTGTTCTCTCTTTTGTCGGACTGCTGTTTGGTTCATCAGCTTTGTTTCCCAGCAGACGATGGTCGTAACTCGCGCTTCCCTTCGTGAGGCCCGCGGTTGTCTGAGGCGACTTTTAGATGCTTTAGACCGCCCCGAGGCTTGGTCATCTCTTGCTAGTCAATGCGACGGGGTGGCCGAGGCCTTGGCCCATCTTGGCGCTGAATCCCGCCCCATCCTCCGAGCTATGCAGAATATCTCGGCGATGGCCTCCATTTCAAATGAGCGCAAGGAGGCCGTCTCTAACTTCATCGACGATTCTTCCCTCTTGGAGGAATTGGCAGGTCTTGGAGGCGGCAGAGCTTTCTTTGGCTGCTTCTTTCCTTTCTCTCTCGAAGCGTCTCCACTTCCTAAAGGAGGAGAAGAGGGAGAGCAGGAGATTCCTGGCTTGGCTTATCCCTTTGGCGGAGGCCGAGTACCCGGATCGTCGTGCCGGTATTTGGAGAATGGTCAGAGCGGCTATTCGGGAGCACGATGACCTGGCGATTGACTTGTCTGCGATAAGGAACTATGCCGACGCTGAGCACCTGAACTTCGACCTCGTGCAACAGTGCATTTCCATTTTGGTGGACTTGGTTTTCAAGGAGGCCCAGATTCAAGCAAAGGTTGATGAGTTGAGGGCTCAGGTTCTTCCGCTGATGCAGGACTGAGGCCTCTGCTCTCTGGCTTCGGGGAGGAGTCCCCACAATTTGGAATTGTCTTACATTTGACTGTTGTCGCTTGGTCATCTAAACATTTGTTATTAACAATTTAGCCATGTGGAATGGCCCTTATGGTTGACGAATATTAATTTATACTTTTCGCTTTACTTCTGTCTTTTCCTGCCTGTGTGTTCTGTGACGACGGTGGCATGGTTGCAAATGTCGTTCGCTTCATGTCTTCCATTGATTTTGAATGTGTTCCGCAGTGGTTCATGCTGACGCATTGTCCTCTGTTCATTTGCTACTTTGTGTTCTTTTCTCTTATGCATGGTTTAATCGACTTTGTGCAAGCATTTCCCCTCTACTTTATATCTAAGTTTTACATGTCGTTTGCAGACTTATCATGGCTAGCGATCCTTCACGGGCCGGTCCTTCGGGTCCTCCCCTGAATCCTTCCAAGCGTAAGCGTGCTGCTGCCAAGCAGGTAGTCGGACCGTCCGCTGAAAATCCGCAATGGTTTCTTCCTCCCGAGACGTTCAACTTTTATGAACGTATCCTCACCTTGTCGAAAGATATACAAAAGAAGATCCTTTGTGACCGGATCGTGCCGGCTCCTCCAGACAGGGGCACACAGGAGCAGTGGGATGCATGGTACGCTCCTCTACGGGGCTTCCAGAGCGACGGGGCAAAGGGTTCTGAAGAGGGCGAGGCTAGCCCGTCGATCCCTTCCTAGTCTACCAGGCGCGGTCGCCCTAGGAGGGCTGGCAAAGGTGCCAAGCAGGTATACTTGGAGAACCAAACCAAGTCTAGATCGGACAAGATGAAGGTGGCTTGGTCTAGCACCAAGCTTGTTACTGCGCCACTTGTGGTGAGGAATCCCTTCACTCGGGAGTATATCCGTTATGCGAAGAGTTATCAACGGCAGCGGTCCCTCCCAAGTATTGAACCATCCGACATTTGCAGGAGCGATTCCTTCTACGGCGTCGATGTTTGGACATCCGGCCCGGCGTCATTCCTCAGCTGTTCCCTCTCTAAGAACGGGAAGCAGCAATCGGTCTTGGGTGTGAAGGATATGATTTTCCTAGAGCCGAATCACAATCCTCATCAGCCCTTCCCCAAACATTATTTCGAGACTCTTCGCCAGTGGTTTCACCATCTAGGGGATACTGAAATCTGGTTATCCGGGGCGTTCCGGACTCGCGGTCATCTGGTCCTTCATCCGGGCTACGAGGCGTGGGCGAACCGGATCTTGGAACAACACAGGACGACCCTACGAGCAGTGGGTCTGTACAAGGCGATTGAAGCGACATCGAGCTACTTCTGCCGAGAGCCCTGGGTGTACAAAGGCTTCCTCAACCACTGGTGTTCTATCACCAATTCCTTCCATATGCTGTGCGGCGAGATGAGCATCTCGCTCTGGGATCTCAACAGGATTGCGGGGCTCCCCATCCGTGGGAGGATTTACAATGAATGGGTCCCGAGCGACGACGAGCTGTCGCGGAAGAAGAAAGGTGTCAATGAAGGCTTCTTCTCCGAGGCCTGCTACGAACTGCTTGCTGAACTACCCCAGTTTTGGGGTCTTAAAGATAAGCTTCTGTTTGAGGACTGGCTGGTTTATTTCAGCCACGGCTTGAAGTAAGTTTTTGGTTTATGGGCTCTGTCTTACCGTTCTGTCACGCTTCTTTCTGCTAACGCTTTGTCCTTTACTTTACTCAGCTTGGACTACGCAGCCTTCGACGAAGGTCGTGGTGATAAGGCGCTGTTGGAGAAGCGAATGAAAGAGAACTTCCCGCGCCCTAATAAACTCTCCCCCTCCTGTGAGCTAGCTGGCTTCCTGGCGTATTGGCTCAGTTGCGTGGTGCTCCCGAGTTCCAAGCAGGCGGATAACGTCAGAATATCTTGCTTTGCCGTCGCAGGGGCCCTGGTGAATGGTCACCGATATGCGCTGGCTCCGGCGGTCTTATGCTCTGTATATCGAGCATTCGGTTATGTTATCAGCAACAAGGAGCGCGCTGCTTATGGGATGAAATCCGCTTACTGCGGATGTCACTTTTTCTCGGGCTGGCTCGGAGTATACTTCCCCTGGGTTTACGGCGTGAGGCGTGGGGATTATATCAGAGAGGGGAAGCTCCCGCTTCATTTTTTCCAGAAGAGGAAGATGATCAGCCATAACTTAAACACTATCGAAGACAAAATCGTGAGGCTTGATGATATGTACTTCTATCATTTCTCTGGCACTCGCAGTGAAGAGCCGGTCCTGTGCACGGACGACGATAGTATTGATTATTACGAGCGTTCCTTCCTGATCGCGATTCGTCCTTCGTCACTGCCGCTCCGAGAAGGGCTAGAGTTCTGGAGGGAGCCTTATTATCCAAATCGTTTCGCCCGCCAATTCGGGTATGACCAGGGAGTGCCAGCGACCCTAGAACCGGTGACGCGCGAGCACCGGGCGTACGGTGTTGGGCCCATTCACTGGAAGTGGATGTGGCGGCAGCTTCTGTTGACCGGGACCGGCTGTTCCTTCGTGATCCCAGGAACGCAGTGTTTCGTCGGGGCCACCTTTGGGTGGATGAGGTGGTGGGCCCACCAATATGCGTTAGTGCGGAACAAAATGCTCGTTACCGAGCCCGTCTTCATCACGCCCCCCATCGTTACGCCCATTCCTGCCAACGGGCTAGGCTATATATCGGAGAATCTTCATCAGCCCGCAGTGCCAGGCACGGAGAGATTGCAAACCTCCCTGAACGTGGTGATCGATCATGAGAAGTCGGAGCACACCCTGGAAGGCTGGATTGCCTATGGGGAGAGGATCGTGACAATGGTGGGGCCAGAGTTCCCGTCTCTCGGCCCTATCGATGAGTTGCCTGCTGGGGGCGACGCCCTGAGAGGGGGAGGTGACGGCGATGATGGCGAAGAAGGCGATGATGATGACGAGGGCATGGCCGAAGCCAGGGATGAGGGAGGTGACGCTGCAGCGGAGGGCGATGGCGATGATAGGGACGGTGATGACACTATAGGCGGAGCTGACAAAGGTAATGACGGTGCGGGAGGTAGTGGAGGCGGAGGCTCAGTGGGTGATGGTGGTGATGATGGTGGCGGTGAGGGCGGTGATGGCGATAATGGTGGCGAGGGTGTATGGGTTGAGCGTGCCGACCCTCGGGTGAAAACTGATCCTCGCCTTCCCGTTGTTTACGGCGGTAAGAAAATAAAGGATTTGTTAGAACTGCGCAGGGTCGAGCGCTCACGGGAGCAGCTTGCGAAGGAGGCTGACGATACTCTGATCGTCACCACAGGAGAAGCCAGGGAAGAGGGCGAGCTAAGCTCTCAAGTCAACCTGAGCAAGGGCTGCCCTGCCCGGGGGAGCGATGAGAATGAGCCTGTTTACGATAGGCCCATCCCTGAAGAGGGCGCGGGGGCAATCTTCATGGATTTGGATGACGAGGCGCCTGCCGAGTCTGCCCTTCCCCCCAATCTCTCTGTGGCAGACACTGAAGCTCAAGGCGAGATTCCGGAAGCGATCGTCGCCGTGGTGGAAGAGGTCGCGGTTCCTGCTATCGAGCTAAGCGCTCCTGAGCCTGTTGCGGGGGCCCCTCCTGCTGCTGAACCGTTGTTGGTTGAATCTGCTGCTGAAGCCCCGCCTGTTGCCACGTCGTTGCCAGCCGAGTCTGCTACTGCAATTCCTCCCATTGCTGGGCCAGCGCCTGATGCCAATATTCCCGAGGTCGTGGTGATATCCTCCCCGGAATTGCCTGAGCCGTTAATTGAGGGAACAACGGAACCGGCCCCAGTGTCACCTATGCCTACCACTTCATCCAGCGTTGTCGCCAGTTGGCATCCCTGACGTTGCTGGTATGTCATCTGCTTTTACTGTCCTGACTGCTTCCTTTGTGACGATGATCTTCTTGTATTAACGCTTCCTACTCTCTGTGTCAGTAGCTTCTTCTATCGGTGCCTCAGTGCCCACGGCGTTGCCGGAGTCATTCGTCTCATCCCTTCGGGGTCTGTCGAAGACTAAGGCAAATCTTCTCAAGGGTCTTCTGTCTAACATCGTTGACTCTTTAAGACATGAGGAGGAATGGCCTGTTTTAGACGAGGCGTTGCAGGCACTTGAGCTGAACGCTGCCTGGCTCGGGGTCGACTTGTCCTCCGTGATCGGTCAGGTATTTTATTTAAAGAACGGGTGGCCCGAGAACTTGAGGCGCAAAGCCTCCAAACTGACCCTTCTGCAGAGGAAAAGCGCGGTCATTTGCGGTCACTTCTCCCAAAATTAGAATCACACGGGGCAGAGGTGGCCGTGGTAAAGAAGGACTGGCAGGTCGTTGACGATGGGTGTCAGGCGGCCACTGTCCGTTTGGCGGAGATAGACAACGAGGTGGCTCGACTGCAGACCGAGCGCTCGATCGTCCATCTCAAACTATCCAAGCTCACCGGTCAGAGGGCTAGTTTGCAATCTTCCCTCGATCAGCAGGAGGAGGAGCATGACGTCATGAAAGCCCAGGTTGCAGAGTTAGAGCAGTCTCTCAGAGACATTCCCGACCCTTCTCTAGTTCTAGCTGAGGCCAAGGCGGCACGGAAGGCGGTTGAGGAGTCTGCAGCAGACTTGTTAGACCAATGTTTGAAAACTTTAAACGGTTGAGCTGCAGTGGCCTCCATTTGTACTTAATACCGATTTTGGAACACGTTGTAACAAATATTGTGTCAATATGTATACTACTGTAGTTTTATGTGCATGTTGTACTGCTAGGTCTTTTGCAAATTCATATTTTTAAATGCGAATTGAGTGAGTCATTTGGAAAGAGTGTCCCCCTGTTTAGGACCCAAACCTGTGCTTATATGAACAGAGATACGATCGAGCTTGGATTAAGGGCTTCCCCCTTTCTTAGTTGCCTTCCAGGACAAGGCGTTATTTCTGACGTGCTCTGGGCCTCGATGGCTTCCTGATACCTGTAAAAAAGGTAGATAATCAGCATTTTGCCCCGGCCCCTTATGCGATATCATTTCTTTTGGTATTTTCTACATCACATCATCCCTCTAATGGGGCGTTTACAAAATATGATGACAGACTTCTTTCAAGTATAATATCTTTTCAAGAACCGACCGTTCACCAGCATACTGACGCCCTGTCCTTTGCAATCTATCACCAGATAGGCTCCATTGGAGTACACCTCATCAATAATGCACACTGGATCCCACTTTGGGTCGAATTTACTTTTTGGGCCTTGCATCGGTACCGGACGTTTCATTATCAATACCAAGTCGCCCCTCTTAAATGACCTTCCCCGGACTCGTTTATCGTACAAAGCTGAGATTCGCTTTTGATACATTTCAAGTCTTTACTGAGCGGCGAGTCTCTTCTCGTCCAGGTCGTCAAGCTCGATCATTCTGATTTTATCATTGTAGTCGGTTGTCAGGGAGTGTCGGAGTGCAACCCGTAACGACTCCACCTGCATTTCCATCGGGATCACGGCTTCTGTGCCGTACACCAATGAGTAAGGTGTGGCTCGAGTGGCTGTGCGGTACGTGGTCCTATATGCCCACAGTGCTTCGGGTAACCGTCTGTCCCAGTCTTTCTTATTCTCCGCCACCGTCTTCTTCAGGATTTTCACAATAGTCTTGTTGAATGCCTCGGCCAACCCATTTGCGGGAGGGTAATAGGGCGACGAATAGCAATGCTTAATCTTGAACTTCGCACATAGTCTATCGATAGTGACATTTTTGAAGGGTGTCCCGTTGTCGGTAGTGATTCTTTCAGGGATACCGTGTCGGTACAATATGAAATGACGGATGAAACTTTCGACGTGTCTTGCTTTCACGTTTCTTAAGGTGACGGCTTCAGCCCATTTGGAGAAGTAATCGGTCGCAGCAAGGATGTACCAGTGCCCCTGAGAGGATGGCAGGTTGATTGGCCCTATCACGTCCATGCCCCAGGCGGCGAAAGGCCAAGATATCACTGATTGATGCAACTCTTCTGGCGGTGTGTGTATTATATCTGCATGTATTTGACATTGATGGCACTTTCTAACGTAGTCTATTGCGTCTGTCGTCATTGTGGGCCAATAGTACCCCATATGTCGGACACAGTGATGCAAGTTCCTGCCCCCTTGGTGAGCACCACACTCCCCTCCGTGTGCTTCTTTTAGCATGGCGTATGCCTCGTCCTGGTCTAGGTAGCGTAACAGTATTCCCTCGTACGAGCGCTTGTAAAGGGTGTCACTTTGTATTACGAATGAACCGGCACGTCTCCTGATCTGAGTGCGCATCTTGGGCTCTTCTGGTAAAAACCCGTACTTCAAGTAGTCGACCAAAGGTCTTTTCCAGCTGTTTTCTTCTGTGATTTCAAAGCAACAAATAGGGTTTACGCTCGATTCATTGCTGGGCGGTAAGGTAGTTGGCAAGATCCTTCTTTCTTCGATCGTTACTTGAAGAGGGCTGCCTCCAGGATTAGCCAGGGCAGCAGCCAGGCTAGCTAACGCGTTGGCCTGTATGTTCTCTTGCCTTGGTATATGTGAAATGCTGCCATTGCGAAACTGATTGAACAATGATTGGGCTTGGCGGCAGAAGGGTGATAACTCGGGCTTGCGAACCTCATATTCCGTTGTTAGCTGTCCGATGACTAGCCTGGAGTCGCCGTATATTTGTATTGCTTTGATACGCATCTCGAGGGCGAGCTGTAGTCCGATAATAAGGGCTTGGTATTCTGCTTCGTTGTTGGTACAAGCCGACACGATCGTGAATGCATAGGGCAGTAGATCTCTCTGCGGGCTAATGAATATAATTCCTGCTCCTGCCCCTGTGGACCTAGCGGCTCCGTCGAAGTACATTTGCCATGGTCGCGGTTCTTCAATCATCATGACCTGGTCGTCTGGGAGATCGCACTCCATTTCTTCCTTGCTTGGAACGGGGTGCGCGGCCTGGAAGTCCGCAATCGCCTGTCCTTTAACAGCTCGGGCCGGGACGTAAGTGATATCGAATTCTGAAAGGAGTAGGGCCCATTTTGCTAAGCGCCCCGACAGCATGGGCCGATTCATGAGAAATTTGATCGGATCTGCCTTGGATATCAACGTTATTTGATGTGAGAGGCAGTAATGCCTAAGTTTCTTCATGGCGAAGATGAGGGCCAGACATATCTTTTCGATCGCTGAGTAGTTAAACTCGGCCCCTGCTAACGTGCGGCTTAAATAATACAGCGCGTTCTCTTTGCCTTCTTCGTTCTTCTGTGCTAGGAGTGCTCCCAGCGAGTTATCACCTGCTGCAATGTATAGGATCAGCGGTTTACCCTTGATTGGGGTAGCAAGGACTGGTGAATTCCCGAGCATTTCTTTTAACGAATCAAAAGCTTTCTGGCAGGCGGCGTCCCATTCGAATTTGACATTTTTCCTGTTGATTCGGGAGAACGGCTGACAACGACCAGCCAGGTTTGAAATGAATCTCCTCAAGTATGCTACGCGGCCCTGGAAGCTTTTCAACTGCTTCAGGTTCTTTGGAGGTGGCATTTCTATGATGGCTTTGATTTTTGCGGGATCGATTTCTATGCCCCTGTGTCTAACCACGAAACCCAGGAATTTGCCGGATGCAACTCCAAATGCGCATTTTAGCGGATTCATGCGGAGGCTCTTCTTACGCAATCGTTGGAACACTTGCCTTAGGTGCTCCCTGTGCTGCTCGTGATCGATCGACCTGACGACTAAATCGTCTACATAACATTTGACGTGTTTATGCATCCTGTCTTGAAATATGACGTGCATTGCGCGCTGGTAGGTTGCCCCTGCATTTTTTAATCCGAAGGGCATTACGCGGTAGCAGTAGATGCCGAGAGTTGTGCGGAAGGCCGTGGCTTCTTCATCTTCTGGGGCCATGCGGATTTGATTGTACCCTGAATACCCGTCCATGAAAGACATCACTGCATACCCCGTCGTGCTGTCGATCAACATCTCAGGAATCGGGAGGGGAAAATCGTCCTTAGGACAGGCTTCATTCAAGTTTCGGAAGTCAACGCATATTCGGATTTGTCCGCTCTTCTTCTTGACTGGCACGATGTTTGAAATCCACTGGGGGTACTTCACTTCTCGAACGAACCCAGCCTGAATCAGTTTCTTGACTTCTTCCTCGATCTTTGGTATAATGTCCTGATGAAACCGTCGTTGGGGCTGTTTTACCGGCTTCTTTTCCTTCATGATACTTAGTTTGTGCATGGCGATTGTAGGGCTAAGCCCGGGCATTTCTGAATACGTCCAGGCAAAGATATCCTTATTTTCCTTTAACAGCTGTAGGTATCTCTCCTTCTCACCTTCCGGAACGTTTTTGCTCAAGTATGTATTCCTGGGCTCTTCGAGGGTGCCTAAGTTTATCTCCTCGAGTTCGTCGATCGTTGGCTGTCCGCCATATTCTAGTTGCACAGGCGCGATACCTGGCTGGACCACATCGACAGGCTCTTGTGACTGGGTTTCTTCTGCCGGGCCAATGGTTACCATGTTCACACCTGCCCTAGCCCCTAGGCCCTCTCCATTGCGGTAGATTCGCCTCTGTTCTTCAAATGGAGCCAATAACCTCCTCTCTGTGTCTGCGCTTTGGTCAGGGAATCCCATATTCTTCATGATTTTTCGGCTGGCTCTGCTATATCTCTTCTCCTCTATTGGTCGAGGTTGGGCGAGCCCCCTTTCTTCCCCTCTTTCTTCTGACGGCGCTGGCCGGCTCGGCGCTGAGTGAAATCTGATGTCTTTCTGGGTGACATCTCTTGACGGCACGATGAACTGGCTTGGGGCTTTTGGAAAGGGTTTGGTTCTTCCTATCTTGGGTACCGGTACGTTGAAGCTGGACTTGAGCACGCTCATGTCTTGATCTGAGATCAACTTTAGCACAGACTGCCCTGGCTGGCGTAAATGTTGCGGTATCACGTAAAATTTCTTCGTGATTGGCCGAGAGTGACCCTCCATAGGGTGTCGGGATCCCCCTTGGGTGGCATTTTGAGGTTCACTTCCCTGCACGAACTTCTCTATTCGAGTTTTTACCACCTGCCCCTTCTCTAATACCTTGGTCCCCTCGCTGGTTTCACTGCCGTCGGCCAAGCTGTAGTACTTTGCGTCGGCTAAAAATGATTCGGCTATCGTATATGGCTTTGGATCCGCCGTGACCCTGTACTGAACTCCGTCTCTGTTGTATTTGAAACACTGGTGATACGTCGAGGGGATTATGCGATTCTGGTGAAGCCAAGGCCTTCCTAGAAGGAGGTTGTATGTTGTCACCGCATCGATCACCTGACACGTTACTTTTGTAGTCAGTCCTTCGATCTCTAACATTACAGTAATTGACCCGAACGTGCGCTGACTGTCTTGATTGAAACCTTGAATCATCATAAAACTTGGGCGTAACGCCGATTGCATATAGCCTAGTGTCTGTAATGTTCTCAAGGGCATAATATTTACGGCCGACCCGTCATCCAACATACATCTCTTGACCTCGGTATCCCTGATTATTCCTGTGACCATTAGTGGACGGTTATGATTTGTGGTTTCTACCGTGCGGTCTTCTTCTGAGAACGTGATGGTCGAATGGTGATTAACGGGCATGACCTGCGACACCGGCACATACCCTTCCCAGAATTTATCTGGATCTTTCATTTCTTCTTCTATTTCTATCATCGTGACCTCCCTGGTTTCATTGTCAAGCAAGGCGTTGATTAACATTTCCCTGTATACTTTTGAGAGGCATAGGGCATCGTATATACTCAAGCGGGCGGGGACCTTTCGTAGGTGCGATACAATGTCATACGTCACTGACCTAGGGTTTGGTTGACCGGTCGTAGTTTCGACGGCCTTCTCTTTTGACTTCTGCATGCGGGGTCTTTCCTGTGATCTGTCGGGGGTGCCGTCTTCCGGTACTGGGTTGTCTGGTCTGGGGAGAGTACGGTCAGGCATTTGCCTTCATGACCGTAGGATGACTGCGTTGACTTCCCTCTCTACTACTTGCGGCGTTTCTTCAAGTGATGCTTGTTCGGTGAATGACACCATTCCGCAGCGGGCTGTGACTGCCCTGAGTTGCCTCTGCCCCTGCGACTTCACTCCCCTGTTCTTCTTTCACCTTGCGGGCTGCCGTCCGATCTCGGGTCTTTTCTTACTACTGGCTGGGGTCCGTGGTTCCTTCAGCTTAGGGGCGGGGTTGACCGGCCGGTTTCTCCTTCTATCGGGACCGTCGAGATTGTCCCGACTGTCTCCTTCACCGTCTCGGGTGCCTTCATGCTGATGACTCCTTGGTTGATCAATCACTGTATCCTTCCCTTTAGGGAAAAGCAATCTTCCGTCTGATGACTGATGCACCGATGATATTTGCAATATTTAGGGTCGTTCGTTCGTCCGACCTCCTGGGGACGAATCGGCTCTGGTAGACGTATCAGGCCCTCTTCAATTAACTGTTCCATGATCGGAACTAAATCGGTCATATCGAATGTATAGGGGCCGTTCGCCTTTTCTCTTTCGGCTATAGATACACGCTTGGGCACATAGGGCCTCTTACCTTTATCTGGTATATCTGCCGTTTTCGCCTCTGTCTCGTGATTCGTGGCGGGACGTTTTCGGTCTTTCGGATCCCTGCTCCTGTCGATCTGATGGGTCTCAACTACTCTTCCTGTTTCTCTTTTCTGTCTCTCGGACCTGAAGCTTACTCGAGATGCTGCTTCCTCTACCAAGTGTGCTTTTGTTGCTAATTCGCGAAAGGAGTTGAAGGTGTTGCCTGACAGGCCATACGAAATCATTGGGTCTAAGGCCCTTAGACACATTTTCATCTGCTCGCCTTTGCTGGGTAATTCGCGACATTGAGCTGCTGTGGGTCCCCATCGGTCGATAAACTTCTCAACTGGCTCACCATTTCTCTGTCTAACCATTGCAAGGTCCGTTAACGAGATTTCTCTCTCTGTTGCGAAGAACTTCGAAATAAAGGCATCTTGCATCTGCTCCCATGTTCTCACAGAGCCGGCTGGTAGTGACATGTACCATTGGAAAGCTTTTCCTGTCAGGGTGGATCCAAATAACCGCATGCAGTATTGCGGGACCGCAGACCAATTTCCCAATGTAGTCAGGAAGTGGGTGATGTGCTCCTCCGGCGACCCTCTGCCGTCGAATTTTCCAAGTCCGGGCACCTAAAGTTGGCCGGGAATGGTACCTCTTCCACTTCTGGCGGGTATGGGACTCGATATTTGTAGCTACCTTTCCTCTCTTTCTCCTTTTCCTGTTGCATCATATGGGCTATTGTTTGGGATAACTCTTCTCGTGATACATGAGATGTGGCAAGCGGCGCACGTCCTACGGGCGTGACTCTGGGTTAGATGGGTGGCTCTGGCTCAACCGGACCTTCTGCTGCGCCTTGAGACTCCTCTGCCGACTGACGGGTGGGCGGCGCGGTACTCCTGGTGGCGTTTTGTGCTAT
The DNA here is from genome assembly GCA_003013855.2 of Liriodendron chinense. Lineage (NCBI taxonomy): Eukaryota > Viridiplantae > Streptophyta > Magnoliopsida > Magnoliales > Magnoliaceae > Liriodendron > Liriodendron chinense. The sequence continues at coordinate 1,255,880 of ML058452.1, read as the reverse complement.
CAGAGTGGTTAAGGCCTCCTGGATGGCCTTCATTCGCTCGTTCGTCTCACGGTTAGCCTCTACCAACCTGTCGATCTGATCTTGTAACGGGGGTAACTCTTCTGTCTCGTATAGTTCTTCCTCTGCTTCTGTGGCCACTTGCACCATTACTACCTGTGCCGACTGGATTTCTCAGACTGGCCATTGTCTTGATATGAGGATCGTCGCGAACTTAGGCTTTTCTTTTACGGATCTGGCGGTTCTTTGTAGGGTATGGAAGGTTTTGGGCAGCGGTGGGAACTGCTCTATTGTTATTGCAGGCGTTGCAGGTCCCGCCGGCGCAACCCTCCTGCCTGTAAGGGTCTTCTGCCCCTGTTTTGGCTGCCATTGTCTCTTATTCGTAGGGCGAGGTCTTGTGATATCCATTTTCACATATGCCGCTAAATTAGCTAGCTCTCTTTCGTTCTTTCCTTTGTCTACGTGTTTCGACCAATTGCCATCCTGAACTAGAAGCAGTTGTCGTGGTCGGGGCGAAGCGAGGGAAGCTGAAGCCTTCGGTGGCGAGGAAAGTGCACGAACTGGTCATTGAGCATGCCATTTCTTTCGCCTGCCCTAGTGTCTTGCTAATTCTGTAGTGTCATGAAAATCGTTAGAACAGTTCACGAATGCAATCGGGAATATGAGCCCATTTGACCGCAATGCATAAACCGACAGGGATAAGCAAGACGGAGGCAAATACGTGTAATTATGGAATGCGTGGGGTTTGAAAACCCCCTTTTATGTCTGTTGCCTTAAAGATGAAGGGAAGAACATTCCCGTTGAGAGTCGCCAGTTTGGCGCCCGAGGACGCCGAAACATTACGACCTTGCGGTAACTTTTCTTATGCGTAAATTCATGTTGCAAAGAGGACTGTTCTTAGAGTGTTCTTATTACTCAGAGCAAACCAGAGATTCTGGGTTCGATCCCCAGCAGAGTCGCCAGTTTGTTAGAACTAGAGAAACGAACATTCTCTGGTGTGTTGTGTTTTGTTGCTCTGGGGGTTCTGAGTAAGGGAAACATTCATAGACAATCATGAACATTCACAAAAATACG